>OZ035840.1:6772173-7372173 GCA_964034765.1 Knipowitschia caucasica | reverse complement strand
AATATGCAGACTTTTGAGCTGGCGCATTTGAGAGAGCGACCCCTTCGCATGGCCAGTCAAATCCTGCAGCTTATGTGGGCCATTTATCTTCTCGCACACAAAGCTTTTGAGTGCAGAAGCCGTCCTGCTAAATGTTATCTTTTCGAAGCCAATTTTCAGTTATTGTGTGGGGAATAATGTCCTGTAATCATATGTGCCATCAAGGGTGTAGGAATGCACTCAGATCGGCTTGAAGTTTGCTAGATTTGCACTCAGGTGTGAAATGGATAGTTTTGTTTTATTGTGTGTTTTTGCACGTTTTAGGACAAGACAAAGAAGCTCGCCGCGATTCAGCCAGAAATGTGAGTAGTCCGACCGCGAGATATGTCCCAGAAATAAACAGTATTGTCAAAGGGCATTGTGGGTGCTGGAACGAGTCTCCTCAGTGTTATATTCAATTGTCCTGTAGGAAAACAGCAGAGGTTTGACACATAAAATAAAAAAAATTCAAATCATATGTCATAACAATCTTTTTCTTTATTTTCATTTTTTCTTTTATTTATTTTTTCTTTCTGTTTTTTTATGTAATGTCCGTATTTATGCTCACTTTTTGATTAAAACTGTGAATCAAAAAAATAAATAAAAAAGGAAATACTTATATACAGTAGGTATATTTCATTAGCTGCTACATTCTTCAAAAATGCTGGAAAAATTGTCAAAATCTAAAAGGAATCTACCTGAGGATGTTTCAATTCAGGAGTGACTGGCTCTTTGCGACGCTGTAGTCCTCCAGTTTAGGTTTCTGTCTGATTATATATTTATTCTAATAGTAATAAGTGGAACCAATATTTGCACAGAGAAAAATGAAACTCCAAAGCAATTTCACCTGCCATTCTCCATCTGGAAAACAGATCATGAAATAAACACATTTCAAAAAATGTAAAGTTATAATACATGAGGAATACTTTATAGTTCCTATTATCTACAAAAAGTCTGAAAAAAAGCTTTAAAAAAAGGAAGTCTTCTAGAGAATAATTTGGAATACAAGCTTGTCGATGTTATCTTTGTAATCTGAGGCCCTGTAGTTTTGGCCTCTGATGCTGTATTTACTGTAAATTATAAGCGGGACCAATATCTGCACGGAGAAAGATGAAACTCTATAGCGGTCTTACGTGTCATTCTCCGTTGGGAAAAGTCTTGTCCAGTTTTGGATGAGGATTTTTTTAGAGAACTTTGCACCCAGGACAAAACAGAAACTTTTGGTGTCTCTCCTGCAGCGAGGGAGGAGCAGAGCAGGAGCTGAGCACGGAGCAGCTGATCCCAGGTCTGCGTCCTCTGGTTCTGTGGATGGCCAACTCCATAGAGCTGCTTCACTTTGTGCAACACGAGGTCCCACAGCTGCTGCCGTACAACCACAACCAAGAAGGTACAAAACATACATGTGCAGTAAGTAACGTAAGGGGCATAGACAGGGATAGAGTATTGAATTAGTGTGAGTAAAGCAATATGCAGTAAAGGTCACCAAAGCATAAATTAAATACAGTCTTCAATCTTGGGTGTTTGTCTGTTTTCACATTTCTGCATACGTGGAGAGGAGAGAGGGGATAGAGGAGTGTGGAGAGACGAGAGAGGGGAGAGACAGGGGCAAAGGGAGACAGGGGAGAGGAGAGACTGGGGAGGAGCAAGGGGAGAGACAGAGAAGAAAGGATAGACAGGAGAGGGGAACAAGGAAAGACAGGAGAGGCGAAGGGAGGCGAGAGGAGAGACAGGGGAGAGACGGAGAGAAAAGGAGAGGGGAGAGACGGAAGAGAGAGAGGGGAGAGACAGAGAGAAAAGGAGAGACAGGAGAGGAGAGGAGAGAAGGGAGAGGAAGGGAGATACAGAGAAGAAGAGAGACAGAGGAAAGACAGGAGAGAGGGGAGGGGAGGCGAGAGGAGAGACAGGAGAGAGGAGAGACAGGAGAGAGGGGAGAGAGAGGAGAGACAGGGGAGAGGAGAGACAGGGGAGAGGAGAGACAGGGGAGAGGAGAGACAGGAGAGAGGGGAGAGAGAGGAGAGACAGGGGAGAGGAGAGATAGAGAGGAAAGGAGAGACAGGCCTGAGGGTAGTAGAAGCAGGAGAGAGAGGAGTGCAGAGACAGAAGAGGAGAGAGGGGAGTGAAGTGTTAGAGAGGAAATGCTAGAAGAGGGTAGAGAGGAGAAGACAAACAGGAGAGGATTGACAAAAGGGAGGAGAGAGAGAAACAAAGGAGAGAGGAGAGGAAAGGAGTGAGAGCAGAGACAGGAGAGGGGAAGGGAGAGGATAGAGATGAGAAGACAGACAGGAGAGAAGAAGAGGAGACAGGTGGGAGGGAAAGAGAGCAGATGCACAATTACTTATTGGAAATGATTCCTTTTGTCAGTTTACACATTTCTGCGCAAGTGAGCATACCCACTAAATCCCTTCACGGAGGTCTGGCCTTGATCCCATTGAGTCACAGCGCCACCAACAGGCCTGGCATGGTTTCACAGCATTTTCAGCCATATTGACTCTGACATTTTTGGATGAAACTATAGAGGCGTTTTGACTTCATGCGGATGTAGACTTATGGATGTGTTTGTTTTTTCAGCCGGAGACTCGGAGATGTCGTCCACTCGCACGGCGTGTGAAGAAGCCATGACGGTCCTGGAGGAGGTCATCATGTTCACCTTCCAGCAGTCCGTCTACTACATCACAAAGGTGAGAGAGCAGCGGGGGGCGTTCGGGCTGAAGGGTCGGGGGGAAGGGAAGAGGGAGTCTGTCGTGGCATCACTCTGGCAAACGTTTTTCGGAGTCCTGTAATCATCACAACAGTCTCCGATAGGCACAGGCAGTCGTGAGCCCTGAAAAGAGTATGTGGATGTTGCTTTGTGTGTAGACCTCAGAACTAAATCCTAAACCGGGCTAAATGCAGCATGGCATTTTGAATATTGCTCAATTTCCTCAATGCCTCAAGGCGTATCCACAAGTCTTTTTTCCACTTTTTTCTGAGAATAGAGAGACATCTGTGCTTAGGGACTGCTCCAAACACCTCTGTGAATGAGGTACAATGTGAGCAAAGAGACTAGAGCTGGTGCGGAGGCAGAGAAAGTCCCTCCTCTTGTCCAGATTCTCACTGTGCAGGAAAATCAAAGTGAGGAAAAAAAAATCCCTGAGTACACTACAATCACTGTTCATGAAGAATGCCGTTCCAATACCAAGCTCTATGGACCAGGGAAATGACATAGATGTTATACTTTAATATAGATGGATTTAGATGGGTATAGATATTTAAATAGATATAGATAGATCGATAGATAGAATCACAAGTGTTTCAGTCATCCAGAAATACACACACTCTACAAATTGTAAGTCAATTCATATGGTATTATATGTGGGATATAGATAGATAGATAGATAGATAGATAGATAGATAGATAGATAGATAGAGGTGATCCAGTCATCCAGAAATACACACACTTTACAAATTGTTAGTCAATTAGATAAAACTGGATTCATAAATACTGAATACAAATGAAGTTATCTCTCTAGGTGTAGATGCTCCCTCTGCCCCTCATTATGCAGTCTAAATACTTAGGAAACAAAATACTTTCAGACACTTATCCCACTTTGCCTATAAGGAGCGCGGAAGTGATGTTCGCTGCTTGCCTTGATATGTGTATGTGTATGTGTGTGTGTGTATATGTGTATGTGTGTATATGTGTATGTGTATGTGTGTGTGTGTATATGTGTATGTGTATATGTGTATGTGTATATGTGTATATGTGTATGTGTATGCATCAAACTGAAATGTCCCCATTGTGGGACGAATAAAGGACCTTCTTCTCCTCTGACCAGTCCTCGTCTCAGGAAGTTGGATCTTTAATCATTAGTTATTGCAAATCCTTTTTTTACTGTTTTCAAAGAACTCAAAATGTCTGATAGAAAGTGATGATGAGTCCATGTGAAAGTCCAGCCCCACACACACACACACACACACACACACACACACACACACACACACACACACACACACACACACCTCTGCGGACTGATAACCCTCCGTCCCGTCCTGCGAGCGGATAGCAGCCTGAGTAAACTTCTCATTTGTTTTGATTGAGAAACGTCCAGACTCAAAACACCAGAAGAAGCCGCTGGTCTCAGGAAAAAGCTGCGAGATACCGAACCTGAGGGAGTCTTCGAACACAAACACACACAATCTGCTCTCTCCCGCGGCAACGGCGGCGTGTTGAACTTACAACGCTGAGAAAGTTTGGGTTTGGAGCTTTCACCTGGGTTCAGTGGACACAAACATTCCACACGTGCATGTTTGGGATAATTAAAGCTGAGGTTCCTCACTTTTTCCCATAAATAATCAGAATCTGGCCAAAGTAAATACCAGACCACAACAGACTGTCTTCTTCTTCTTAGAAAACATGTTTTCGTTTGCATCCTTGTGTGTCACTACTTGAGGCTTTGGGCTGAGTGAGCGTGGTCATCTCTTTTCCACTTTTCTCTTTGAAAAAGCTAAAAGGGCAAAAACACATACATGATAGAACTATAGAGATAGAACCAAACTGCTTTGAGAGTAAGAGTGGCCATTTCTGCGCTGCTGTGACGCCTCTGCCCCTTTGAGCTGAAGGTTGGAAAATGTAACGCATCTCTCCCAACGCTGATTCTAGATACATAGATTTTATTACAGAGTTACTTTTGTTGTTGTTAGGTACCCCAGATTAAAAGCCTGCAATTGACATACCAACCAGTCTGTGCGCTTCAATTAGACTTTATTATATGCGGCATTTTCTACCAAAAAGGCGTCCACTCATTACTCGGACACATTTATATCCAGATGAGCACAAGCCTGTTAACTTATACAGCTGCTTTAGCATCTCATTTTTCATGTAATAAACCTGTTGTTTTCACCAATAGAGAGTTCTGTAAAAGCAGCTATGTCCGACCTACTCCTAATTAAGTGCATGCTAGTTGTAAGCTTTACCATAAAGGTAGTATACAGAGGGTTAAATAGTACTTGCATGTTTTGCATGGAAAAAGAGGTTGTAGCTGTAGTATATAAAAACTATTTTTTAGGTTGACGTTTCCTAACTTGACCAGTCCCGGGTCATTTAGACCCAAATTTGGGTATTTATCTTCTACTTTGTCTCATCTGTGGCGGGTCCTTTTAGACCCAAGTGTAGCACAAGGGTTAAAGTAAAATTATGGAAACATTTTATTTTATTGTTTTAGATAACTCAATGAAATGTTGTGCTTCTGTTCTTAAGTTTAAATATTTCTTTTCATCAGCCGTCTGCCTCACACTTGTTTGTAGATGAGCGTAGCTTTGTGGTGCAGATAAACACACGTCTCCAGTTTACTGTCCCCACATTGACACTTTATACGAGGTTCCCACGTCCAAGTGCCGTAAAGTCTGTCTGTGCAGAGGAGGAGGAGATCAAGGCACAAAAGAAGCAGAAACGTAGAATATAGGGTCTGTGTGAAAAGCAGATAACTTTGCTTTTTCCATATTAATTGAGATTGAGATAAACGGTTTAGTGCGTGCCGATTGGTGTATTAAAAACAGTTTGATTGGAAACTGGATACTACTGAGACAAGGCCAGCAGATACATTTCATTCGTTCATACAGTAGAGGGCTGTAACAAGTTAATCATTTGGAGAAGCAGATACATTCAGATTTGTTGCTCAATTTTAAATGCATTTAGAGATTGAAACAACGCATCCAAAAAAACATGTTTTACCTTTTACGGCTGTTGCCATGTTCTGCCTGTGAGTATTTTTGAGTTTTTGTTGAATTTTTGAGTGGTGCGTTTCCTCTGAGGAAGGCCACTGTCTGCCGAGATACGCCTGAAAGAGGAAGCAGAGGAAGGGAGGAGGATGTTTTAAAATCTTAATTTCCGACTAGAAATGACTTGGTGTTGATAAAGTGTAGATATTTGTCTTTCCTTTCTTATAGACTTTTAAAACAGTTGTGTAATTGATTATATTATGACAGGCTAAATCAGTCAGGACTGTTTCTATATCTGCTCTCTGGCTTTTTCCCTCTTATTACTTTAATGAAGACAAATGAAAAAAACAATTCTTCAGTGGATTTGAAAAAAAAAAAATGTTTTGATTTTTCTAAACAATGAGGACCGTGTGAGTGTTGAGCCCTTTTGTTGAACTTCACAGACAAATTATGGACATACTTCACACAGATAAAGCTGAGATACCTAACTTTCACAGCATATATTTAGCTTGTAAATATAGAAACAGTTTGATTGACTAGTTTTGCCTTCATTTTGGCCTCTTGACACATTTTTTGATCAACTTTTCCATACAGAAAAGTGAAAAAGAGAGGACCACCCTCACTCAGCCAATCAGCTGTCAGCCTAAAGTGTCCACTATTCTTTGCACATACTATAATGTGTAGTATTGCAACATTTGATCTCACAATCGATATTTGATTGACTTATCATTTGCGAGACCCGCCGGCAATTCTATTTTTTTTTTGTAGCGTGCTTCTTCTGCGCCTTGTACTTTTACTCCAACGACATCATAAACCACATCATATCCGCTAATATAACACCGCAATTAGCTTTATTTAAGTTAGAAGAAAACAGTTGTCTGTCTTGCGTGAACTGTGATGATAAGTTCAGAGGACTCTCTCTCTGGTCTCTCTCTGTTCTCTCTCTCTCTGGTCTCTCTCTCTCTGGTCTCTCTCTGTTCTCTCTCTCTCTGGTCTCTCTCTGCTCTCTCTAACTGGTCCCTCTCTCTCTGGTCTCTCTCTGTTCTCTAGCTCTAACTGGTCCCTTTCTCTCTAGTCTCTGGTCTCTCTCTGGTCTCTCTCTGGTCTGTCTCTAGTCTCTCTCTGGTCTCTCTCTGGTCTGTCTCTAGTCTCTCTCTGGTCTGTCTCTCTCTCTCTCTCTCTGGTCTCTCTCTGTTCTCTCTCTGTTCTCTCTCTGGTATCTCTCTCTCTCTCTGGTCTCTCTGGTCTCTCTCTCTCTCTCTCTCTCTCTGGTCTCTCTCTGCTCTCTCTCTCTCTCTCTCTAGTCTCTCTCTGGTCTCTCTCTGCTCTCTCTCTCTCTCTCTAGTCTCTCTCTGGTCTCTCTCTCTCTCTCTCTCTCTCTGGTCTCTCTCCTCTCTCTCTCTCTCTCTAGTCTCTCTCTGGTCTCTCTCTGCTCTCTCTCTCTCTCTCTTTCTATGGTCTCTTTCTGCTCTCTCTCTCACTCTAGTCTCTTTCTGCTCTCTCTCTCTCTGATCTGACTATAGCACTCAGTCCTGCTCCTGCCCCTCACCGCGATATCCTCTGCAGCTGTATTTAACAGTGTACGCACAGCTTTTGACAGCTGCAGCAGCACCCAGACCTAAAACTACCAGGTTTGATATCTCTGCTCTCTTTCACTTCAGCAGTCGTGAGTTTAAACACGTTTTTGGTGAGGAGTTTTACAGCCTCAAAACACAGAGAGGATTTTGCTCTTATTTGGGGGTTATGTTTTGAGTCATTTTTCTTATAAACAAGGGAAAAAATAGATTCCCAGCCCTGGCTTATTACACCTCCCATGTGTTTCTGTTGCTCGGTGCCTGCAGGATCTTCACATGTCATTTATAAGGCCTCTTAAATCTCCCTCTGACGTTTTTCTTGAAGAATGTAGCTCCCTTCCCTCCTCCCCAGTTTTCTCTTAGTCATGTCGTGAACTGCAGCTGATGTCACGGCCCTAACAAAGCTCCGTTTACCGTCCTCTTCCTCCCTCACGTCTGCTCAGATTCTGCTGATAAGAATCGAACCTATAACTCTGTCACTGCGGGTCAGTAAAACACCTTGAAACTCGAGTCTGCAGCTTTCGCCACGACTCAATCTTTTTCTAATTATGTTTATACTCCTCCCTTTGAGACGATCCAACCCCATGAACAGATTTACAGCCACGGGAGTACTCCAGAGCCGTTTTAATAATACAACAAAGTGAAATCCAGTGTTTGGAAAGTTTCTTTTACAACATGCAGTGAAATGTGGTCTCGTGAATTATAAGTTCTTTGATGGGATTTTTTTTTGTTTGTTCGGCAAGCTGCTAAAAACTACGACTATGGTAAATTGGCCTTGTGTATGAACTATACAGTCTTCATTGTCCTTTTATGCCACTAGGGCCTCCCTCGGACCAATCTCCAGCTGTTGATGCTCTCATTCAGGACTGGAGGGACCTATTGTACAAGATTTTAGTGGTAGGGGAAGCTGGAGCACCCGGAGGAAACTGGATCCAAGATCAGGGTTTTGGCTCAGTTAAGAATATCTGTAGATTTAACCCGACAGTTGAAAATTCTACAATCTTTTTACAACACTATGGAATCTATCTCCAGATGTAGATGCTCTCAGTCAGGACTGGAGGGACCTATTGTACAAGTTTTTAGAGGTAAGTGGAGCACCCGGAGGAAACCTAGCATTCAGGATAGTATTCAGGATAAGACTGGACTCAACTAAGGAAATCGGTGCAGTCCTGGTGTGCTCCTGCTTGGTTGGAATACAAACCTGCAGCCACGCCAGCCCTTTGGGGACCGGTTTGACTCAGCCACCTGTTTTTGCCTGTCGCACCTTTCATAACATCATTGAAGCTTCCAGAACTTAGACTTCTTTGACGACATACAGGACATTATCGATGATGGTGTCTCGCTGGTATCGACGATAGCTGTCATCTCTTTGCTTATAGCTTCTTTGGCTAGCATTAGTTTTACCCGTACTTTTACGCTCCAAAGGCCATAAGTTTCGATTGTTTTGGAGTTGTATTGCTAGACCGTCATCATTACATAATCAATTAGCCATGCAGAGCGTTGTGTATCCATAAATGAATTAATAAATCCGGATTTGTTCAGGACGCAGGGTAAAACGGGACCTTGCAGCTTGTGGCCATGACTAGAAGTCCATTCAATATTATATGTACAGCTATTGAGTCTAGATACATGCTAACATCTCCATAGCGGTTAGCAGGACATGTGGTATTCTGCACCTGCAAATCAAAGTCAATAAAAAAAAAAAAAACGTGGTAGAACTTTGAGTTTTTCCCATCTCCTCTCATTCATTAACTTGTCTTTAGTCTGAGGAATTTAAGGTATTTAAACAGCAGCTCCACATGAGAGGCCTCCGTGTTTGGATTGGCAGATCTACTGTCAAATTATGGCTACAGTCTGGAGCTGTGTTTACCGCACTAAAGACATCCCGACTTTGTGTACGTTTAAAATAACTTATGTAATTTACAACTTCTTGTTTATATTTGCCAAATCTTGTTTTGAATACAGCAGTGGTACCGGATAGTTAGTAGTAAATGACACGTTTTAATGATACACAATCCAATAGTTATCTAATTCTGAGAAATCATTACCAATTTTTCAGTATTTTTGTTTTTGTTGAGTTCTCCTGTTGGTTAGCCTCCACACTATTTGGAATGACACACACTGTACATACACACTTTTATACACACACATAGACCCTATACACACTCTATACACACACTATACACACATACACTATACTCATACACAAACACACACACTCATGCACACACTCAAAGACCACTATACACGCTGTACATACACACTTTATATACACACACACACAGAGCCACTATACACACTCTATACACACACTATACACACAGACACTATACTCATTCACAAATACACGCACTCAAGCACACTCTCATAGACACTATACTGTACACACACACACACACTATACACGGGCACTGTACTCATACACAAACAAACACATTCACGCACACATACACTATAGACACTCTATACACACTATCCACACACAGACACTACACACACCCATACAGACACTACACACACATATGCACCACATTACACACTACACTACACTACACACACCCATACACAGACACTACACACACACACACATGCACCACATTACACACTACACTACACACACACACACACACACATGCACCACATTACACACTACACTACACTACACACACCCAGACACTACACACACACACACACATGCACCACATTACACACTACACTACACTACACACACCCAGACACTACACACACACACACATACACACACACACATGCACCACATTACACACTACACTACACTACACACACCCAGGCACTACATACACACACAAGTACAAGTACAAGTCCTTTCTGGTCAAATCTCTTCTTCATGGACTCTTGGTACTTGTGTTGTTGTAGTTCCTGCTGTTAACCCACAGAGTCTAAAAGTGACTTAAACAGCTGTTGTGCTGTTGGACACACAGGTTGAGAATCACTCAAAAGTCTCTAACCAGAGGATCCTGGACGTGACACGGGGCCTTTGTGTTTTGCTCGGCACAATTTCCTGTATATTCTGCGAGTGCCTTCCTTCTGCGTCTGCTGGGACTACACAAACACAGTGTGTCGAGGAATGCGGCAAATTACGCACGAAAAAAATCTATGTCATGTTATTAGCACTTCCTGTACGCAATTTCACCTCAAACTACGATGGAAAAAAAACGTGGAAAAAAACAAGAAGTTAAGATGGTAAAAGCACTACACCTGGACTATACTCATGGGTTGAGACTGAAGGGCTGTAAGTAATTATTATTTTGATCATCGGTATCTGGTTTTGTATCCTAGCAACCTATCCACAGCAAACCAGTGTCCAGGGAAAGGTCTTCGGAAGCCCTCTGGTCAATCACAGTCAGTTAGAACACTTTAGTACCAGCTTGGACCAAGTAGGAACTAAAAAAAGTACCGAAACATGCAGAAACATGGTTAAAGCATTTAATTGGACCTACTCCAAGTTAAAACCCAATTTAAGAAGGACATGGAGAGAGTGATGGGAGAGAGGTGTAGGGTCGGAGAGTCCACTTTGTGCATTTTTGTAACTGTAAATACTCCCCATCACTGAGGCAGAACCCTGTTGCCCCGCCCCTTTAAAAAGCTGAGCCTACGCCTGTGTGTTCATGAACCCTGAGGAAGACAAGGTACTGACACGTGTTGGTGTGTTTTTAAAATCATCTAAGCCATGTTCAAATAAAGGATTTTTAACTTAAACCGTTGGAGTGCCTTGGAGTTTTTGTCTGTTCGTCTCCCAAGCAGATTTTGCAATAAATATATCACCCACAACCTCCAAAGAGCACCTAACTAGTTTTGGTTTCCCGCACTTTTTAGCTTGTTTTCTTGATTAACTTGTTTGTTGAGGTTCTTTGACACTTCCAACCTGTGTGTTTTCATTTTTTACTGTAAATAGCAAATAAACTGAAACTTATGTGTTGCAGCTCTCTCTCCTTCTCTGTTGGGTCAGAGAGTGTTTTGGCCTGTGCCTTGTCGCATGTGTTTTCTGTTTATTTTTCATGTTGGACCCAGGTTTGAAATTAACCAATAAATCAAATACAAAAAATAAATACAACTTCTCCGATTGTTGCTTGGTCCACAGATCATGTACTCGGCGCTGCCCGGGCTGTTGGAGGGGAACCCGTTCTCGGACACGGGACAGCTGAAGGTTCCCGAGGGCCTGAGTCATGTGCTGGACGTCCTGAAGGAGGCGCTCAAGCTGCTGACGGCGTTCCAGGTGCATCCGGACATCTCCCTCCAGCTCTGTGCCTACCTCTTCTTCTTCATCAACGCTTCGCTCTTCAATGCACTCATGGAGAGAGGTGAGTCAAACACTTTCAGAAAGTTTTAATATTACTGTTTTCAGAATTCGGTGTATTTTGCTGAGTCTGAACCCACCATCAATGTCATAATACATGGTAAAAAATGTCATTGCATTTAGGTTTGATTACTTTAGATTAACAATTGTCAAATGAAACTCTTAAAATTATGTTTCTTTCAAACATTCCGTCACAACGTGTATTTGCCACACGCTAGAAATAAACTGTTGGATCTCATGGCTAAAGATCAGCCACCTTTCAAAAATGATTTCTCTTGTATTAACTTAATTGTTATGTCAATTAAATGAAACCGTATTGATGAACTTATTTGACTTTATCAAGTAAATCCAACATGACAGAGTTGTGGTGGAAAAGTTGCTTAACTTTATTTTAATTGTTTATTCATTATCATTATTTGGTTTATTTGAGCAGGAACAAATACAGAAAATACAACTGTCGTACAGTAGTCTGTTGCATGCATCAGGATGCTTTTAGCCAAAGATAATTCTCAGAAGTTGTGCCGAAGATATTGGACCAACATCTTGGGAAACCATCCAATGATACTGACTACTGTCCAGCTGGACCTTTTATTTTACCTGGAAAGTCCCACTGAGATTTCAGAAACTGGGGAATTTTGGCCCCAGAGAGAGGGGTCGGAGAGGGTCCCCTATCAACTATTCAATTCATTCATTGATTCATTCATCCTCTACCCCTTTGTTATTCCATTTCTAGGCTGGGGTAGAGGCAATCTGCCACCCAATGCTCATAGCCCCAGTCCCTCGCTTATCCTCCCGCAGGTGGTGGGTCCATGGGAAGAATTAAATTAAATCTATTCTGGTATAGCCCTAACAACAGTTGTGATCTCAGAGAACTTTACAAAACCGTTGAATTTTCCAACACAGATCAGAGAATCAAACAGTTCAAACACAAGAAATGCAATGATAGAAAACACATTGATATTGGTCCATAAGAAGCAGACGACCGATGTCCATAAATGTCATCACCACTGTCCTTGTGTTCGACCCTCCTGCGTCACCTATTGTTTGTTCATCATATTTTCATAATGAATGCTTCTTCCTGTTGTCCCTCCCAGGTTCAGTGGTGGGCTTCTACCAGTGGTCCAGGGGCGTCCAGATCCGCGCTAACCTGGACCTCCTCATGGACTTCACGCAGAGCATCGGTTTGTCTGACGTGGCGGCCGAATTCTTCCAGAAACTGTCAGCTGCCGTTAATCTGCTGGCCACTCCCAAAGAGACCCTCCTCCAGGTCAGAGCACGCTCACTTCCTGTTTTCACTGTAACTGTAGTGTGAAACTCATCAAAACTGAACTGGATTTGACCCTTTCTTCTGTGAAATGTCGAGCCCTGCGCTGAACTGCTGCTCCAAAACAGAATATGAGTAATGACGCTATTCTCCAGGGATGTCCATGTTTACTCTGGTCCTCATTCCTGGTGTTAATTGGTTGAAATGAAAATAAAAACATGACTTTTCAACATTAACAACACCAACATACCAGGTGCTGTGATACAGACTAAAAGGTTAGTGTCCTATGCCATCCATCATCAAGCAAAATCTATTCTAATGGCACAATCAGTGTACAAGGATATTCAAAGTTCCCCACAACAGCTGATACATGGCTGAAACTGCATTAAAAAAAAACAGATAAATAGTGCTTAAAACTTATCTCGTACAAAACAGAATCCGTTGTATGCACCACTAAAAAGATATGTTTTCAACCTAGTTTTGAAGGTGGACAAGGGAGAGCCCTTTCTCTCATTTTCAGGAAAGACAATTAACATCCTATCCAGAACTTTTTCTAAAACAAGTTGCTGCTTTATCTCTGCACAGAGATAAAAGTAACACATATATTAAATGCAGGTTTGCCATATTTGTATGTATAAAAACATAGAATACATAAAACACTTTGATGAATTAAGAATAAGAATATAATAAAAACAATATAATACTGTTTATCCAATATAAATAAAAATAAAATAAATAAATAAAAAGATAATAAAGCAGAAAAAACAGAGGAACACACAACTCCCGCCATGTTAAAAGCCAGAGAGTAAAAATGTGTCTTAGGACAAGATACCCTGTCCTCCTGGGTTTTAAGTCTTTGGCCCCACAGACCGGAGCTGGCCCTCGAGTTTGATGTATGGGAAAGGAAATAAGTTAATTACACCAGCTTTAAACATTGTATTTTGTCAAACTTCGTATTGTTCAGCCCTGAGTATTAACCAGATTATTATAATAACCTTTAACCATAAACTAATTTTGTTTTTGGAGGATTTTCTGAGTGGATTTGTCGGAAAAAAAAAATGTTTTGTCAACACATGGATCCAAACAGTAATTAAAGCTGGCTCCAAACGTCAATATTGTTGGTTTGCATTTTTCTCTCTCTCTGAACGCGTTTGCAATCATCTGGGTTGACCTCAGATGCCCCGGTTTTTGTCTAAACTGCCCATTTAACTTTGTCTGTTTTTACTTTGAGCCAAACAAAAACAGTGTAATGATTCCCCTGAGGCCCAGAGCAGGTCAACATCTGATCTGACCATCGCTCTGGAAACCGGAGTCAGAATACCAAACAATCCCAAAGCCAAAATACAGGAATCAGTTACGTAAGTGTGAGTTATCATGGAGCAGGAGTATTGTACGGACTGAAGTTATGCAATGGAATGAAATGTGAGGCTGATCTGAACTTGTAAAAGCCTTAAACGTCCTCAAACTCATTGCGGTTGATTTCTAGTGCATTGCAAAATTATAATCCAGGAATAATTGCGTATGTATGAATCAGATAATCCGCCCTCAGAAAATAGCCTTTGATGTCCACAAACAATATTCCCTACAGGATAAATGTGGTGTGCATGTAATGTTTCCTAACCGTAGTAGCAAAAATTCTACTCTTGTATTATGCTGTTGTGCTCAAATGCATTCCAAATTGATCAAAATTAGGCTTTGTAACATTGTAAAACTTTGAAAATAGAAAATTGCTAAAGAGATTTCTGTAATTTAACCTCAAATGTGACACAAATACATGATATAGACTCGTATACAGTATAGATATAGTGAAAGTTGACTATCGTTTGTTTTTTAACATATTTCTAATGATTATGGCTCAAGCAGAGTGGGGCTGGTGCTATGTGTACTGGGTGAAGCTCTGACTACCACCCCCCGACCCAGAAATGGATTAAGGGGAAGAAAATGGATGGATGGATATGGCTCAGGGTGTGTTCCCACCGGATCATTGCGAGTTTCAATGCAAAGTCAATGGTGTACGTCCGTCCATGCAAGGAATTGCATGTACAACGCGGCATGCACTTTTGTCCCGTGCGGCAGACGCCTTATTGCGGCGCGGCAGAGGCGGTGGCGTCGGGTACAACGGCTCGATGCAGACAGCGAAAGCAGGAGATGAGACTCACTGAACATGCTCGCCCCAAGCACGTGCTGAAACCAATCAGAGAGGAGAAAAGTGGTCATGGGGACACACGCCGGTCCAAACAGGAAGAGGAAGACTCTCGAAAACAGCCAAAACATAACCTAAACCAGAATAAAACTTGGGCTGACAATGGGGGTCAGTGTTTACTTCACCCTGAGTTGACATTCTACTGTGACTGTGGCACTTGTTTAAGTGCCGCTAACGTGTTCGCCGATAAGGAAGTACTGGTTATTAAACTCGTTAGTATTAAAGCCCGACCAACCACCTCCATCCTGTGCTTTTCCCCATCGCAAAGTATGCCTCCATCAACGCAGTCCATGCATCGGTGGGAACACAGCTTTACGGCCCATTTTACAATATACTCTTGCTTCTTATAGTTTAAGGTGTTTTTACAAGCTGCAAACCTACTATACCATTATATTAACCAAAGGACTAACCAAATATCCCAGACCTATTAACACATTCTTCTCGGGGATGATGGATGGGAGTGTCTTGCCCAGGAACACATTGAAGTATGTGGCAGAGATGGAGCCTAAGCAGAGACATGCACAGTTATGAAAGAATGTAGCCACTATTGATTAGCTAGTACCAGTGTGTAACAGCAGAGACAGAGGTGTTTACAGAGCTGATGAAATTCTGTCTGTTGTGGTCCGCTCACGGCTATAGTGCTCCGTGTGTTTGTTATTATTGCATTTGTCCAAACTCTCTATGATTCTCTGATCTGCTGTTGGTGAAGCAAAATGTCCTCCGAAGCGACGGCTGTTGTGATTTAGCTATTCAAATTGAAGATGAATTAAATTGTGCAGGTTTGTTGGGGAGCTCAATAGCCCGCAGAAACTTTGAGATTTTAGATTGTTTTGCCTTATTGTGGAAAAATTGCAAAATGGAGCTCAATCAAAGCAGGAATCTGGACTCGAATTTGTGGATAGCAACAACCTAGCAACCAAACAGCCAATCAAGAGCAGCTCTGGTTTATTCTCGCATGCACTACTCGTTAACTAAAGTCAAAAACGGGGAGAGAAGGCGCCTAATTGGTCACTTATTAGGACACATACTAGATTTACAAATACATTGTCACATTAAAAACACCAGGTTCAAACAGAGCATTAAATCAGATATTTACGCCCAAAATGGTGAGTGTGAAACAACAGTGACAGAGACATTTACTTGTAAGAAAATGGAATGAGGCGAGTTGGAGAAAATCTTTATTCATGAGCACTTCTCTGTAGGACTCACAAAGCTAGCGTGATTGCATTGTCCATACCTATATACACTATGTTAATACAGAATGTAGGAGGTCAAAGTAAATGTTCCCTCCATGTGCAAGCCGTTTACAAAAGCTTGGGTTAACCTGATAAAACAGTCAGCGAGACAGACACTCTGTACATTATAGATAGATACCAAGACTCACAGCTGTATATACAATGCATACATTCATGTTTAAAGTTCAAAAGCAAATCCAACTCTCAATCCAAATAGTCAAGATTTTAAACCCTGCTTTAGGAACACATATTTCTCTTGATGTTTGTACACGGAGGGGCCGGGTTGCCTCTTAATCTCCCGTTAGCACACACTGTACTTACATTATCACTCATTCAGAGCCTGTTTACATGTGGAAACTCACAGGAATTCTCTGGAACACTGCAGACCTCATGTTTAACTCTCCATGTGTGGGCACTTTGGGTCATCCCTGCTGGAACTGCTTCCTCTCTGTTGCCATAGAAAAACTACTGTGTTGGATAATTTTACTTTCCTAGTGCTTTAATTATCCTTTTTCCTGAAATGCGTTATGCGATAAATACTGAGAAAACTCCTGCTTACATGGCAACGCACCAGCCATCTCGTCTTCACTTCATGGAGGATTATTTTGGAATGGCTCTGTCTGTGTCAATGGAACAAAGTCAAGATTATCTCTGATTGCAATCCACTCTGACTCAATGTATTAAACATATCTGACACATCACCCTCCCACGTTTACTATACTATTTTACTACACTATACTCAGAACTAGGGCTGGGCGATAAAACGATAACAATATACAGTATCAATATAAAACGGGGTCGAGAGAATGTTCGATAGTTCAACTTCACTCCGTTGGAAAAACAGGAAGCAAACACAGAAAGTAAAGTCGAGTCAGAAGCGCGCAGCATTCTGGGGGATGTACTGTAGGCAGAGGCTTCTCGACCTATCACAGCCAAGCATGAACCGCAAAACATTCTGGGAAATGACAAAACAACAACTGCACCATGCATAGCGTCCATGGATCTAAGATCCACTACCGTGTCAATAGTTCTGCTAGCCTCATTCCCCCGTGACTGTAAACAAGGCTGCTACTGTGTGTGCCGACAAACGTATTTATTCAGGTTAAAAAATAAAAATATAATAATCAATATAGTATATCGTTATTGACCAATATGAATTACTTATGGCTGAAAACTATATCACAATATATCACCCAGCCCTACTCAGAACAACAAGAAATAAGTAAGTGAGTGATCTTTATTTATATAGCGCATTATACAGACCAAGGTCACCAAAATGCTTTACAATTGTTCAGATATTGTTCCATTTTTGATGCACCAAACACTGGTGCATCAAAGCGTCAAACCAACACCCTCCATTCACTCACTTACATTCAAGTACATGCTGTTAGTGGCAGGGAAGACCGGAGCACCTGGAGAAACCCTACGCAGACACACAGAGAACATGCAAACTCCACACAGAAAGGCCTGAAGGACAAGAACCATTGTACAGTATACGGTCTGTGATGCATGGGGGTGGGAAACATTATGACTAGGGCGTTTTTTTCTGCAACGGGACCAGAACGATTGACTGTGTAAAGGAAAGAATGAATGACAGCCATGTATTCTGAGATTTTGAATAAAAACCTTTTTCCGTCAGCGAGGGAAGTGAAGATTATAAGTGGCTAGGCCTTTCGGCAGGACAATGACCCCAAACATGTTTCCATAGCAACAAAGAGGTGACTTTGAAGGTGAGCCAGTCTCTAAATCACAAACCCTCAGATAATCTCTGAAGGGAGTTGAAAGCCAGTGTTTTGCAGATTACAGCCCAAACATCACTGCTCTTGAATACACCTGCATGGTGGAATGGGCCAAATACCAGCAACAGTGTGTTAAGAAACTTAGGCAAGGCAAAAGGCAAGTTTATTTATATAGCACAATTCATACACAAGGCAATTCAAAGTGCTGAACAAAACAAGAAAGCATTTAAATCATAAATAATCACAGAACATTAAAAAGAAAGATAAAAATATAAAATCCCTCAGTTGTATGCACAGTTAAACAGAACTGTCTTTAACCTGGTTTTAAACATTGTCAGAGAGGAGGCCTGTCTCACATCTTCAGGAAGACTGTTCCAGATTTTAGCAGCATGAATCTGAAAAGCAGCCTCCCCATGTTTAGTTCTGACTCTGGGCACTAACAGGAGTCCAGTCCCTGTGCTCCTCAGAGTCCGGGCTGGTTCATATGGGACTAACATGTCACTAATATATTTTGGTGCGAGGCCATGGAGAGATTTGTACACAAGCAGAGCTGTTTTAAAGTCTATTCTCTGAGCCACAGGAAGCCAGTGCAGAGACCTGAGAACTGGACTAATGTGGTCGTACTTCCTGGTTCTAGTCAGGACTCGAGCTGCTGCATTTTGAATGTACTGCAGCTGTTTTACAGCCTGTTTGGACAGACCTGTGAGCAGGCCATTGCAGTAGTCTAACCTACTGGAGACAAATGCATGGATAAGAATCTCCAAGTCTGCTTTAGACACTATGTTTTTGATCCTGGCAATGTTTTTTAGATGGTAAAAAGCTGCTGATGTTACTGATTTGATGTGGCTATTAAAATTTAAGTCTGAGTCCAGTATTACCCCTAGATTTCTGACCTTGTTTGAAGGTTTTAGGGAGAGAGACTGTAGGTGACAGATGACGCTCTCTCTTTGTTTCTGGGGACCAAATTTCAGTTTTGTCTGCGTTTAGCTGAAGGAAGTTGTTCTGCATCCACTCACTGATCTGTTGGATACAGTGAAGGAGTGAGTCCACTGGTCCATGTTCTCCTGCAGTCAGTGAGACATAGATCTGAGTGTCGTCTGCATAGTTATGATAGGAAACTTCGTTTCTGCGTATTAACTGACCTAACGGCAGCATGTAGAGATTGAACAGAAGAGGTCCCAGGATCGACCCCTGTGGTACTCCACAGGTCAGGGCCATATGATCTGAGACACAGTTTCCAATCTCCACAAAGTACTTCCTATCCTCAAGGTAAGACCTAAACCAACTTAGGGCGGTGCCAGCGACTCCAACCCAGTCCTCTAATCTCTGTAAGAGGATCTCATGGTCGACAGTGTCAAAGGCAGCACTTAGATCTAACAAGATTAAGATTGAGACTTTGCCTGCGTCAGTGTTCAGCCAGATATCGTTTGTAACCTTAACGAGAGCAGTCTCAGTGCTGTGGTGGGGTCTAAAGCCGGACTGAAACATATCAAATGAGTTGTTGATTATAAGAAATCTAGTAAGCTGTAGGTAGACAACTTTCTCAAGGACTTTCCCCATAAATGGCAGATTTGAGATGGGACGATAGTTGTTAAGTACCGTAGCATCGAAACTGCTCTTTTTTAGCAGGGGCCTGATGACTGCAGTTTTCAGGGCCTTTGGGAATATTCCAGAATTAAGGGACATGTTTACTATCTGTGTGAGTGAAGGTAACAGACTGCCCAGAACAGACTTCAGAAATCTAGTGGGTAGTACATCCAAGCTGCATGTGGAGGAGCTCAAACTGGAGATTATCTCTTGGACAGTTTTATCATTTACAGGTGCAAAGTGAGTTAGCTCAGAGAGCCTTTCTGGCTGTTGGATGGTTATCTGTAGATTGGAGACAATGGCGTTTTTGATGCCTTGAACCTTGTCATTGAAAAAATTAGCAAACTCATTGCAGTTACGTTTGGAAGTAAGCTCTAATGGCATTTGAACAGGGGGGTTTGTTAATCTATTAACTGTTGAGAACAGAACACGCAGATTGTTGCTGCAGCCTTCAATCATTTCAGAAAAATACCTTTCTCTCGTACTACGTAGCACTCGGTTAAACTCGCACAACTTATCTTTGAAGATCTCGTAATCAACCTGGAGGTTGGACTTGCGCCACTTCCGCTCGACCCTCCGGCACTTTCTCTTTTGTGCCCTGACCGAGTCTGCTTTAGCCCACGGCGCCTTCTGCTTATTTTTCACTATTTTAACCTTCACAGGGGCAACGGTATCCAGAACATTCAAAACACTAGAGGTGACAGAGTTAAACAGTTCATCTACAGTAGAATACGATGCATTCTCAAAGTTTATCATTCCCATAAATAGTTCACTCGTATTTTCATTTATGCGCCTTCTTCGAACAGTTGCAGAGTCCACTGGTGGTTTGTTAGTGAAACACATGTCAAAAAAAACACAGAAATGATCCGAAAGAGCAACATCGACCACGCTTACATTTGAAATATTCACCCCGTTAGTAACTAACAGATCTAGAGTGTGCCCTCTGCTGTGGGTGGGGCCACTTACGTGCTGAGTGAGATCAAAGGATTCAAGTACAGAACTCAGCTCATTTGCATTTCTGTCATCAACATTATCCACATGAATATTAAAATCACCTGTAATAACCAAACTATCAAAATCTGTGCATACAACTGAAAGCAACTCGGTAAAATTATCAATAAAACTGTGACATGACTGTGGTGGCTTGTATAGGACAATGAAGAGTATTGGAGGAGATTGTTTTTGTTGTATTTTAAAAGACACATATTCAAATGACGAAAACTTCCCAAGAGACATTCTATGGGAGACAAAGTGGTCTCTAAAAATGGCAGCTAAGCCTCCTCCTTTTTTGTTTTCCCGTATTTCAGATTCAAACTTGACATTTGGTGGTGATGCTTCTATTAAAACTGCATTTCCTGAATTTTGGTCAAGCCAAGTTTCAGCCATGAACATAAGATCAAGATTGTGAGAACAAATAAAATTATTGATTAAAAAAGACTTGTTACAAAGAGATCTGACATTAAGCGTAACAAGTTTCAAAGTTTCAGTATCAGCGGTTGCGGTCGGCTGATTCTTACACGGAACAAGAATTAGATTTTCCAGATTAGACTGATTAACTCCAGATGTTTTTCTGTAATGTATTCTTTGTGTTATCACTAAGGGAATGGCACAGGTGGCGTCATGACAGGGCCCCAGCCGGGTCTCTCCTCTAACTAGACTGCCAGTGGCTGAGAAGCAGAGACCCTGTGCATCCTAGTGTTTAGAGAAAAGAGGTGAAGGGGAAGGCGGGGGAGGAGGATGGAGAAGTGGGTGGCTTTTGGGTGTTAAACGAGGGGGGCAGGGAGGTGGAGGGGTTTTTGGTGATGGGTTAGGGCCGGGGTGGGCTGAGGCAGAGGTTTTGGGTGTTGAACGAGGGGTAAGTGGGGGTGGAATGGTCATGAGGTTAGGGGAGGGACTGGCTGAGGTGGTTTTTGTAGGTGAATTGGAAACCCTAGGTGGTTTTGGAGGTACATATGGGGAGTGGTTTAGAATGTTGGACAGGACTCTAGATCAAGCTAATATGGGTGTGAGAGGAATAGTCTTCATCGCAATTTTATTAGCCCTGCAGAGTGTTCAGGTAGGTCTAACAGTGAAGGCGGGGATGAAAAACAAAGGGAGGTGTCCCCATTCTCTCTTGATGGAGTGGACGTGGCAGGGAGGACCCAAGACAGGTCCATAGGAGGTGGCGAGGGAGTCTTTGATGGAGGGGCAGGTGGTTGAGGAAACCCCAGCACAGGCCTGTCTGCTGTAGCCTGGGGTGAGGATGGGGGCTTCAGAGGCGCTGTAGATGAAGAAGGCGTAGCTGCTTTGGAGCAGGCTGGGGATGAGGATGTTGGTGGTGGTGGTCGTGCTGCTGGTGATGATGCAGCTGCTGCTGGTGGTGATGCAACTGCTGCTGGTGATGATGCAGCTGCTGCTGGTGATGATGCAGCTGCTGCTGGTGGTGATGCAGCTGCTGCTGGTGCTGCTGCTGGTGCTGGTGGTGATGCAGCTGCTGCTGGTGCTGCTGCTGGTGCTGGTGGTGATGCAGCTGCTGCTGGTGATGGTGTTGAGATCCTTTGAGGCGGTGATGGTGTTGAGATCCTTCGAGGTGGTGGTGGTGTTGAGATCCTTCAAGGTGGTGGAGGTGCAGAGACTTTTAGAGTCAGCTTCCTCCCTTTCGATGGCTGCACGCGCTGCGCAGACTGAGGTCTCAGGGCAAAAGAAAGGTCATCCATCAACACTTTTACTCCGTAAGTGTTCAGATGTGGCCCTTTCCCTTCAAAAAGCTCATGCCTATTCCAGAACATATTAAAATTCTCAATGAAGGCAAGTCCTCTGCGTGAACATTCGTTGAGTAGGAAAGTATTTAGCTGATACAGACGACTGAATTTCATTTGCTTCCCGTCCACATTTGGTAGTGGGCCACTGATAACGATTGTTACGTCCATTTTAGCAAGGTCGTCCAATAAGAGAGAGTAATCCCGTTTCAACTTTTTACTTGTGTTGTCATAGACGTCTACTGCCCCCACGTGGATCAACAATCTTTTTACCATGCCGGTCTCAGACAGAAGCCTCGGAGCCAACCGCCTTATCTCATCCACTTTGGCAGAGTGTACTGAGTGAACCTTGAGATTACGTATGTTTACATGTCTTATCGCAGAATCCCCGATAAAGAGCGACTCAGCTGCATTTGACCTTGACTGAGACTGAGACTGGGACTGAGAGGCTACTGCTGATTCATCTTCCAAAAGTGGTGAAAAGCGGTTTCTTGTAATTAAAGATTTTTGCTGTGGCATTATGACACTCTTGTTATCATTAGCTTTGCCTTGTTTGGGCTTGGCACCATATGTGTTCCAACAATTGTCTCTGTTGATTTTGGGAAATGAAATAGCGTCATCATAACTTACGTTCTGTCCATGTGGTCCATTTCCTTTCACTGGTATTGTTGTGTTCAGCCCCAATTCTGATTCAAGCACAAACATTCGGTCTTGAAGAAGTTTTAGCTCCTGTTTGAGTGAAAAACAGCCGTCGCAAAGTTTTGTTCTCTTTTCCCGTCCTCCTGACATGCTGTAAGTTAGGTACATTCCACAAGTCTTGTGTTGAAGTTTGTAAAAAGGAGTAATCCGTGTTTTGTGGAATAAAAATGTTAATAAAAATGATTAAAGGAGATAAAAAAGCAGCAAGCGAGGAGCAGCAAGAGAATGCGACTGCTCTGTCCAGAGCAGGAAGTACAACTTACAGAACATTTTTGACCTATATCATGGCCAACAAAGGATATGTAAGATTGTATTGAAACAGACTTTTATTATTGGCTAAATACTTATTTTACACCATAATCCAATTATTAAACTCAGATTTTCTCTCTTATTGAGGATTACCGTACATTATTAAATACAGTACATTTAAAATGGAAACACTTTTGCACTATTGGTGGCTGACTAATTACTTGGCCCCACTGTATTTTACTTGAAGGGCCTGGTTGCCTCCTAATCTCCTGTGAACACACACTGTATCCTTATCCTATTCACATGAACAAACTCACCGGAATTCTCTGGAACTATAGAATTGAAACTTCCGCTGTGTGGACATTTTGCGTCATGCCTATACTGGAAATGTCACGTCACTTTTGTACACATTAGTAGTACTTTCGAATCCTCAAAGTTAATGACTGACTGCCCTAATATTCTTGCACTACTAGAGTGTACTGCACTGATGAACGTACAGATGTATACATACGATACATTACTTACACTACTGGGTTCAAATCCCGGTCAGAACGTGGCCTTTCTGAGTGGAGTTTACGCGTTCTCCCCGTGACTGCTTAGGTTTCCTCCGGGTGCTCCAGTTTCTCCTACCATTAAAAACATGTACAGTAGGTCTGACTGTGATGAGTAACTGAATGTATGGTGTTTATTGGAGGCTTTGATGGTCCAGTGTGTTCGGCGTCTCGCTTCCGTCATCCCCTTGTGTGAACGGACAAAAATATCTGATTTCTGAACGTCGTAAAGCGCTTTGGGTGACCTTGGTCTGTAAAATGCGCTATATAAATAAACATTAACTTACTTACTCTCTGATGTCTTTGACTTTGACATCCTTGGTCTAAGGCTTCTGCTTTTTGGGACTGTCTGTATCGCGATATGTCAAAAATCACAATATAATGGAATTGTAGCCCAAATATCGCAAAACTATAGAATCGTCACCCAGAAGTGGATTAAGGGGAAGAGAATGTATGGATGGATGGATACTTACTTGATCACAATAGAGATTTTTTATAGAGTCTTTCTATTTTTAGTATTCACTAATCTTGAGTTGTGCGTCTGTTCTGTAACTTGTGACGCAATGCTTTCCCCATTGTGGGACGGATATCACTAAGATTACACAACTACACAAAGCATGCTAAATTAACTTAAATCCCTAGCTAATATTTCTAAAAAGCTTCTAGAAACAATTACCTACTACTACTACTACACTGCAAAAAGTGAAAAACATATCTTTTTTTGAGCCATTTCTGACTGAGCCTTAAAACAAGATTTGCCAATGGGACAAAGCAAAATAGTCTTCCTTTTAAAAGATACAAGAAATGTGTAACTTGGAATGAGAAAATAAAGCAACAGCTCTTGAAATAAAACTAAATGGCTTTGTCCTGGGCGACAGTAGCTCAGTTGGTAGAGCATTGGCCTTAAGGCCAGAAGGTCGTGGGTTCAATTCCCACCTCTGCACCTTCTCCACCGACTCCCACTGATGACTGCTGTCGTTGTGTCCTTGGGCAAGACACTTAACCCCACTTTGCCCAAAGCCCCCACTGAAAGATGAAGGCCATGCTCACACTCAGAGAGCAGCCGTCCTCCTGTGGACTCACCACCTGCAGAGGGTCAGTGAGGGGCTGGTGCTATGAGACTTGGGTGGCATCTCTGACTGCCACCCCCCTGACCCAGAAATGAATTAAAGGGTAGAAAATGGATGGATGGATGGGCTTTGTCCTGTTGGAAAATCTGGTCAGAATGTACTCAAATTAAAATCAAAACTTGATTCAAGCTATTATCACCTCCATATATTATCTTTTTTTCCTACTGCTGCTGCTGCTGTTGTTGCTGCTGAACTCCCTCCACAGCTGCAGGTTTGGGGAGGTGCTTGTCCGCTCCTGCTGTGAGGTCATTCTGTGGCTGCTTTAACAGGGAACACACCCACAGAACATTTTAGGATTTTTCCATCTGGATTTCAGAGCACAACTAAGAATCACACTTTGTTATTTTAGTGCCGTGTGGGTGTATGGGAATGCCTTGTTTTGTTTGTTTGTTTTATTTTTGGGAGTTGAAGCTGTTGGATGTTAGTTGTGCGCCCGTAACAAGTTAGAAATCAAGGGAAAATTCTTTGGACATGACTTGTTTGATTCAGATTCATTGTGTATTATAGTTTGTATTCAGAGATAAAATAATTATAGAGAGGAAGAAGTAAATTGAAGTAAAAGAAAGAGGTGCACTGCAAAAAATAAGGTAATAAATGCTTGAATCAAGTGGTTTCATATTGATTTTCTGGAATTGCTGGAGTGATGACCTTTTTGAATACACTAAGAACCTGGTGCTGAAAAGGATTTAAAACACTAACATTTATAGATTTTATCATCATCATCATTAATGGGTGTCGGTCATCCACCCCTGATGGGAAAAATGGATCTATACGTTTTAAATAATTGCATTCTTGTATTTGAACCGTTTCATTCTCTGATCTGTATTGGCGAAATTCGACAGTTTAGAAAAGTCCTCCAAGAAAACTACTGTTGTGATTTAGGACTATTACAAGAATAAATTGAATTAAATTGTATCCAGACTATTGCAAACATAATAAGGAAGTAAGTAAGTGAAGTTTATTTGTATAGCGCATTTCACAGACCAGGATCACAAAGCGCTTCACATGTTAAAACACATAAAATACATATACAAGTCAGATTTAAAAACAAAACACAATTTACACAGTTCACAGAGGCCTATGAACGATGAGGCGAGAAAACCTGTCTAAACAAACGCATCTTCAGTTGGGACTTAAAGTCATCGTCATCTCTAGTGCTTGAGTCGATCCACAGCCGTCCCAACCAGAATTCTTTTTGATAAATTACCTAAGTCATTTATTTAATTATAATGAATTAGAACGGTAATGTACCATATCAAATACTAAGAAAACGTCATGTCACAGCTATATTATAACAAATATGACATTAAGTTGTTTTTTTAGTATTTGCAGCAAACTGAGATTTAAGGCCATGACTTTCACAACATTGATGTCTCTGTCGGTGGCCCCTGGGAGTCTGGGCAATGTCTGACTTCCACCAATTCAACACTTAGGATCCTGAATGAAAGCTGTGTTTATCTTTTTGTTTTTATTCACCAGAAATAGACCTGTGGCGTGACTCACCTGTTTCCGCGTTGCCAAACACACGCAGACGTATTAGAGATTCATTGATAAGAAAAGTGTTTAGCAAATGTTGAGTTACAGACTTACGGATGTCGAGATGATAAAGCAGCAGGGAGCGGCTAATCCGATCTGATATCATCTGCAAAAACTGCAACAACAAAAAAGCAGGAGCTGGTGTTTTTTTCACTTCATATTTTGGTTTTCTGAAGGCCGAAACTCCTGGCACCGTGGCAGCTGCTGATTGGAGCGTCTGATTCATCCATGTTTTAATATCACTTTCTGAAAATCTTTGGTCTTATTGTTTTAACTTAAATAAAACATGTCTCCTGTCAGTGGCACAATTTAAAACTATATGTTCTTGAAACAGCATAATCTAAAAATATTACATAAGGTCTGACTGTACCTGCTGAAAGAAGTGGTCTGGTTTTAAAAGGGCACACAAAAAGGGTGCACAGAGACCAAAATGTGTTTTGGTCTAATTGTCAATTGTCCAATCTTCTCATGTTAGTTAGTAAGTAAGTTGTTGCTGTATAATTAACCTGAATTCTTGCGGTATTTGTGAGTTCACAAACACTCGAGAATACATCTTGCCCCGCTCCCGCCAACCCTTTTCGAGTAGAACATCTAGGTGTTCAAGCCAATCACGCGCCAGTCTGGGGGTTTAGGGCGGGATATCCGGGTTTGACGAAAGCAAGAAGTGCCGGGCCGAAGCAAAACAAACATGGCTACGCAGGAGAACGGACGCGTAGCTGTCAGTTTTAGCAGAATCTCCCATTTCTTTTTTGAAAGATGAACAGCGAGAGGCGCATAAAGCAGTCATAAGCCAAATAAAATAGTTTAGACCAGCGCAACTTATGGTGGTTTCTCAGGGCGCACGCCGATGACGACATAATGTTACCGGGATTGGTTTAAGTCAAAACTTGGTAGGCGGACACACAGCGTCACTTCGCCCAATCAGCTTGAAGTATTCTGCTGCTTATCCCTCCTTTCCCCGAAAGGATTCTCCTGCAGAAGTCCCAGATTGATATTGTGGAGAACGCATTAGAGTTCTACACAATCATCAATCTGTATAATAACACACTGCCCCTAACCATTTGTGGTGGTGTCATGTACGGTATTACTGTACATGTACTGTGTGTATAGTTATGTGTTTTTGAGCTGTGTATTGTGTGTGTCTGTGTGCAAGTGTGTGTGTTTTTGGGTGTTATAGCTGTGTATTGTGTGTGTGCAAGTGCGCGTGTGTGTGTGTGTCAAACCAGCCTTCATTCATCGAACCCCTGCAACATTGATATATGACGATATGTAGACAGATACTTTATTGATCCCCATAAGAGAAACTCAGGGGTCCAGTAGCAGCAGAAAAGTCCAACCACACAAACAAAACAAATAAATACATCATTCTAAAAGTAACTAACAATATTAATAAAGTCACAGCAGCAGAGGCGGTGTAGCTGCTGTGTTGTGCACGTTCAAAATACACAATCGAAACAAAAAAGTAAACTCTCACAACAACACCTTTGATAGCTCTCATAAATATATTATCACTTATTTCAACTGCCTGACTTTAAAGTTACGAGCAGGTTTTTATCTGTCATAATTGCTACTTGCATATAATAAAAGATAGTTTAAGAAGAAAATTATAGAGTCAGTTTGTATGTGATGCTGGCTCGGGTTTGGTCTCGGGTTCCAACAGAAAGAGTTGCAACGACACAGGCCTCGGTCTCTGGGAACAGTGTGTCTGTCTTTGTAGCCGCTGTCCGTGTTGTTCTAACGTGGTTCTGTTGTAAGAAGCTTCTGACAGACCGCGCCACGTTGGATCTGCAGTAACACGCTGTTGTTTTATCTCCACCCAGGCGTCATGGTCCACTCTGAGGGCCGAGTTCTCCGCCCTGAGTCCGGCCCAGCTGCACCACATGCTCAGAGAGTACAGCTCCGCTCGGGCCTACCCCCTCTGCTGGAGCCCCACGGGGGAGGACCGGGAGGCAGCGCACCGGACGGGTGAGGAGCAGGGAGGGGTGATGGGTTCGATTCAATGTATTTTGATTTTTGTAAAGCCCTAAATCACAACAGTAGTTATCTTAGAGGACTTTACATAAAAATAGAATTCACCAACATAGATCAGAGAGTCAAACAGTTCAAACACAAGATATGCAATGAAAAAAACACATAGAGCAGGCATGTCCAAACTCAGGCCCGGGGGCCAATTGCGACCTTCAGTGTCATGATATATGGCCCTCTGCCCTGCTAACCCAAAGCAATTTCTGAGATCATAAACACAAGTTCACGGTTTCAGTCAATATAGACCTTGTTCTAAAGCCCGGTACATCTGGAATTCAGTCGTTGATTTTATTGCCACTATAGCTGATGAGATGGTAAACATCATTCAGCCAACTTCAGCTCCATTATACATCATTTTAAAGCTCAGAACAGCTCGATGACAGGCAAGACAGTTTTTCAGTTCGTGATGTCGGCCCCTGGACTTGTGCGGTGAACGAAAGTGGCCCTCTACTAAAAGGTTTAAACACCCCTGACATAGAGGTTCATAAGGGGCAGAAGGGACACACATTTTCTGTGTTGAGTTTAGATGTTTTCCCTGTGTCTGCGAAGGTTTCCTCTGGGTGCTCCAGTTTCCCCTTACCACTAAAAATATGTAAATCTGACATGCGCCTCAGTTTTTGGCGGCCTCGCTCGTGACCCTGGTCTGTGAAAGGCGCCATATAAATAAAGAAGACTTACTTACTTACTTACTTACTTTACACAGGTTTTCAAATCGCCTGAAACAGAATCGGAGAATCAAGCCGTAGAATGCTGGAAATGCAAACAAATACAAACAGTAGTCTTCTCTCTCTTATAGAAGTATATATGATGACAATGACAGGCATTTCTCATCTCTTTTAAGTTGTAGAGAAATTTGTGTTTCATTCATAATCATCAATACTGGGTGGTGTAAACTTTCAAATGTGACTGTCTTTTGGGACAAATCAGGACAAAGAAATGTCCAAATGTTTACTCAGATAATTATTTAATAGTGTTTGGATTCTCAAAGCCGCCGTAGTTTTATTCTATGATAAAGTCCTTTCCACTGGCCTGCGTCTTGCTTTATGTTATTAAATATTGTCACCAGAGTTCCCAAGAAAGATATTGGAAACTTGTGGGGGTTGGAGGAGGACACAAGTTTGTTCATAAACACGCCTATTTTTCCAGGTGCTTCTGATCCTTGCATCTTCTGTTTACGACCGTTTTTTATGCTGGTCTTGAGATTTGGTGACTCATTTCAAGGTTGCGTTCACTCTCAAGAATTTCAAGATGTAATTCTTTCATGCTGTGCTCAATTTATTATTATTGGTAGCGTTAGTATTAGTATTATTATTAGAAAAAATCAATGCCAGATACTTGCTCAATGTTAATTTTTCTTTGATGCTGGTTTCTTTTCTCTTTCTTATGGTGCGTGTGAAGCACGACGGGCAGCTGGTGTTGCCCTAAATGCGCGATAGAAATAAAGTTGACTTTGACAATTTTTAATGAGAACCCTATCTGAGAAAAACACATATTTCCCTCATCCATAGGTTTTGCCATCATATGTTGTTTTTCCGGTATGTGTTGATCAGGGCCGGTCCTACATAATAAGTAGACTAAGGGCTAAGAAGTCAGCTTAGAGCCCCCAAGAATGACTAAAATATATTTCAAAATTCAATTCAATCTATTGGTTCCCACTTTTTGCGACTTTTTGTGTTACTAACTGCAGCAATTTCTTCTTCTCTCCCTAACATCTGAAGATCCTTGTTCCATATTGAACAATGTATTGATAAATTGATAACTTTTTGAAGAAAAGCACTGGTTAGACCCGCCCATGCTCAGCCCAGCAGCTTCCTGATTGGTTGGAATTAGGCCCCTAGTCAACTATTCTCCTCCAGAAAATCTATCCATTATAGTTCAGTGTGCCAAGGTCATAAATATACTATTTTATGAAATACAATTTAAGTACTGTTATATCTGGACATACCAACTTTGTCACTATGGTGGGAAATATCCTTAGAAATTTATAAAATGGAAGAGAGCTTATGTGAATGACAAAGGTTTGATTCTTGTTAGGTAACATACACCAATGCAAAGAGACCCAATTTAACACTAAAAATTTCAATAACAGGGGGCGACAGTAGCTCAGTTGGTAGAGCATTGGCCTTTGGGCCTGAAGGTCGTGGGTTCAAGCCCTCCATAAGACCTACTTCACGACTCCCACTGATGACTGCTGTCGTTGTGTCCTTGGGCAAGACACTTAACCCCACTTTGTCTGAAGCTCCCACTGAAAGATCTCAGCTCCTGTGGACTCACCACCTGCAGGAGGATCAGTGAGGGGCTGGTGCTCTGTGGACTGGGTGGCATCTCTGGCCACCCCCCCGACCCAGAAATGGATTAAGGGGAAGAAAATGGATGAATGGATGGAATTTCAATAATTAAAGTTGGTATTTATCGATCACTCCCCGTTCTCTACATGTGCTGTAATAAATAAAGAAATACACCAGAAGTTTAACATTTATTGACATTGGTAAAAGAAAAATACCAAGCAGACTTAGTATTTTTGTTTTCCCGTTTGTATGCACCTGCAGGTTTGAAATTAATGAAATGAAATCTGCTCGTTATGGACATCGAATTGAATTAAAGTGAAGTTGCTAAATCAGCTTTAAATCAAAATGGAAGTGATGTGTATACATATAGACATATACGTAGACATATATTTTGCTCAAGGCTATGGATCCGCCTTGTGTGTCGGATAAACTTTACCGACGCATCTGAATCCTCCCATTCACAGAACATGAGCCAATTTCTCCATAAACGTCACATTTAACCGATCCTCAATCCCACTTTACTCACGCAGACACATGTCAGCTGCTTTTGCAAAGTCTAAAAACTCCCAGGTTGTAATTTTAGATGACGTTTTTGCATCCCGTCACGATGACAGCTGCTGGAAGAACAACACGGCTCTATTTACTGTAAAAGCCGTAACTCGAAGCTGAACAATGTCTCGAGCGTGTTCAGACCTGATCGGGAACTTCCTCACAGCTATTAAAGTTGTTTACAGCCTACACTCCGATATCCAAGCTAGCAGTGAGTGGCTATTGTCGAGAAGGAAAGAAAATGTTGATTCTGGGCTTGGATTGAGCAAAACAGATATTATTTTTTAATATATTTTGCTATCACCTTAAAGCTATGATTTTTTTTGATTATGAGAAATGATGGCCATTGCTACAGTAATTGAAGGATAACAAAATATTATGCATTTTAACATGTGTGACTGAGCTCCACACCCAGTCACACGGAAGGAGCTCAGAGTAGAGACGCTCCTCCTCCACACCCAGAGGAGCCAGTTGAGGTGGCTCGGGCGTCTGTTTGGGATGCTTTCTGGATGTCTCCTTGAGGTTGTCCTTCAGGTAGAAGACCAGGGGAAAGACCCAGGACACAGTGGGACTGTGTCTGTGTCCCAGATGATACAGTGCCTTGCGAAAGTATTCGCCCCCCTTGAACCTTTCAACATTTCGCCACATTTCAGGCTTCAAACATAAAGATATAAAAATTAAGTATTTTTTCAAGAATCAACAACAAGTGGGACACAATCGTGAAGTGAAATTTATTGGATAATTTAAACTTTTTTAACAAATAAAAAACTGAAAAGTGGGGCGTGCAATATTATTCGACCCCCTTGCGCTAAGCCACCTTTTGCTGCAATTACAGCTGCAAGTCGCTTGGGGTATGTCTCTATCAGTTTTGCACATCGAGAGACTGGAATTCTTTCCCATTCTTCCTTGCAAAACAGCTCGAGCTCAGTGAGGTTGGATGGAGAGCGTTTGTGAACAGCGGTCTTCAGCTCTTTCCACAGATTCTCGATTTGTGAACCATTCCATTGTAGATTTGGCTTTATGTTTTGGATCATTGTCCTGTTGGAAGATAAATCTCCGTCCCAGTCTCAGGTCTTTTGCAGACTCCAACAGGTTTTCTTCCAGAATGGTCCTGTATTTGGCTCCATCCATCTTCCCATCAATTTTATCCATCTTCCCTGTCCCTGCTGAAGAAAAGCAGGCCCAAACCATGATGCTGCCACCACCATGTTTGACAGTGGGGATGGTGTATTCAGGGTGATGAGCTGTGTTGCTTTTACGCCAAACATCCATCCATCCATTTTCTTCCGCTTTATCCGTTGCCGGGTCGCGGGGGCAGCAGTCTAAGCAGAGACGCCCAGACTTCCCTATCCACACACACTTCCTCCAGCTCGTCCGGGGGGACCCCAAGGCGTTCCCAGGCCAGCTGAGAGACATAGTCCCTCCAGCGTGTCCTAGGTCTTCCGCGGGGCCTCCTCCCGGTGGGACGTGCCCGGAACACCTCCCCAGGGAGGCGTCCAGGAGGCATCCGGAACAGATGCCCGAGCCACCTCAACTGGTTCCTCTCGACGTGGAGAAGCAGCGGCTCTACTCCGAGCTCCTCCCGTGTGACTGAGCTCCTCACCCTATCTCTAAGGGAGCGCCCAGCCACTCTGCGGAGGAAGCTCATTTCGACCGCTTGTATCCGCGATCTCGTTCTTTCGGTCATTACCCAAAGCTCATGACCATAGGTGAGGGAGGGAACGAAGATTGACCGGTAAATCGAGAGCTTTGCCTTTCGGCTCAGCTCCCTCTTTACCACAACGGTCCGATACAGCGACCGCATCACTGCGCACGCTGCACCGATCCGCCTGTCAATCTCACGCTCCATTCTTCCCTCACTCGTGAACAAGACCCCGAGATACTTGAACTCCTCCACTTGAGGAAGGACCTCTCCACCCACCTGAAGAGGGCAGGGCACCTTTTTCCGGTCGAGCACCATGGCCTCAGATTTGGAGGTGCTGATTCTCATCCCAGCCGCTTCACACTCGGCTGCAAACCGTCCCAGTGAATGCTGCAGGTCCTGGTTCGTTGGAGCCAACAGGACAACATCGTCCGCAAACAGCAGAGATGAAATCCTGTGGTCCCCGAACCGGACCCCCTCCGACCCCTGGCTGCGCCTAGATATTCTGTCCATAAATACAGTGAACAGAACCGGTGACAAAGGGCAGCCCTGTCGGAGGCCAACATTCACCGGGAACAGGTCTGACTTACTGCCGGCAATGCGAACACAGCTCTGGCTCCGGTCATACAGGGACCGGATGGCCCTCAGCAGAGGACCCCCGACCCCGTACTCCCGGAGAACCCCCCAAAGGACACCCCGGGGAACACAGTCGAACGCCTTCTCCAAATCCACAAAGCACATGTGGACAGGTTGGGCGAACTCCCATGAACCCTCGAGTATCCGATGGAGAGTATAGAGCTGGTCCAGTGTTCCGCGACCGGGACGAAAACCACACTGCTCCTCCTGGATCCGAGATTCGACCATCGGCCGTAGCCTCCTCTCCAGTACCTTGGAGTAGACCTTACCGGGGAGGCTGAGGAGTGTGATCCCACGATAATTGGAACACACCCTCCGGTCCCCCTTCTTATAGAGAGGGACCACCACCCCGGTCTGCCACTCCACTGGCACCGCCCCCGATCGCCACGCGATGTTGCAGAGACGTGTCAGCCAAGACAGTCCTACAACATCCAGAGACTTTAGATAATCAGGGCGGATCTCATCCACACCCGGAGCCTTGCCACCATGGAGGCTACCAACCACCTTGGTGACCTCAGCCAGGGAGATGGATGTATCCGCCCCAGCATCCTCAGCCTCTGCCTCTGAGACAGAGGACGTGACGGGGGGATTGAGGAGAACCTCAAAGTATTCCTTCCACCGCCCGACAATATCCCCCGTTGAGGTCAGCAGCTCTCCACCCGCACCGTACATGGTGTTGGCAAAGAACTGCTTCCCCCTCCTGAGGCGCCGGACGGTTTGCCAGAATTTCTTTGAGGCCGACCGATAGTCATGCTCCATGGACTCTCCGAACTCCTCCCAGTCCCGGGTTTTTGCCTCTGCAACAGCCCGGGCCGCGGCACGCTTGGCCTGCCGGTACTGGACAGCTGCCTCAGGAGTCCCCCGAACCATCATGGCTCGATAGGACTCCTTCTTCAGCCTGACAGCTTCCCTTACTGCCGGTGTCCACCACCGGGTTCGGGGGTTGCCGCCGGGACCAGCACCAGAGACCTTGCGACCACAGCTACGGGCCGCCGCATCGGCGATTGAGGCAGAGAACATGGTCCACTCGGACTCCATGTCCCCCTCCTCCACCGGGACCTGGGAGAAACTCTCCCGGAGGTGTGAGTTGAAAGTCCGTCTGACAGGGGGCTCAGCGAGACGTTCCCAGCAGACCCTCACTATACGCTTGGGTCTGCCAGGTCTGACCGGCTTCTTCCCCTGCCAGCGGATCCAACTCACGACCAGGTGATGATCGGTTGACAGCTCCGCCCCTCTCTTTACCCGAGTGTCCGAGACACGCGGTCGAAGGTCAGATGATACGACAACAAAGTCGATCATCGACCTCCGGCCTAGGGTGTCCTGGTGCCACGTGCACTGGTGGACACCCTTGTGCTCGAACATGGTGTTCGTGATGGACAAACTGTGACTGGCACAGAAGTCCAACAACTGAACACCGCTCGGGTTCAGATCAGGGGGGCCGCTCTTCCCGATCACCCCTCTCCAAGTGTCACTGGCGTTTCCCACATGGGCGTTGAAGTCCCCCAGGAGAATAACGGAGTCCCCGGGCGGTGCACCGTCCAGTACCCCTCCCAAGGACTCCAAGAAGGCCGGGTACTCTGCACTGCTGTTAGGCCCATAGGCCGTCACAACAGTGAGAGACTTGTCCCCCACCCGGAGGCGGAGGGACGCGACCCTCTCATTCACCGGGGAGAACTCCAACACGTGGCGGCTGAGATGGGGGGCAATGAGAATGGCCACCCCAGCTCGCCGCCTCTCCCCGCGGGAAACACCAGAAAAGTGGAGCGTCCAACCCCTCTCAAGGAGTTGGGTTCCAGAGCCCAAGCTGTGTGTGGAGGTGAGGCCGACTATCTCTAGTCGGTATCGCTCAACCTCCCCCACAAGCTCGGGCTCCTTCCCCCCCAGTGAGGTGACGTTCCACGTCCCGAGAGCCAGCTGTTGTGTGTGCGGACTGGGTCGTCGAGGTCTCCGCCTTCGACTGCTGCCCAGTCCTCTCTGCACCATGCCACCACGGACCCCTCTGCAGGTGGTGGGCCCACAGGAGGGACTGCCCACGTCGTCCATTCGGGCTGAGCCCGGCCGGGCCCCGTGGGCTAAGGCCCGGCCACCAGGCGCTCGCCTACGAGCCCCGACCCCAGGCCTGGCTCCAGGGTGGGGCCCCGGCTGCGCCATGCCGGGCGACGTCACTGGTTTCGTATGAGTGCTGTCCATGGTGTCTTCTGGACTGCTCTTTGTCTGACTCGTCACCCGAGACCTGTCTGCCATGGGAGGCCCTACCAGGGGCATGAAGCCCCAGACAGCATAGCTCCCAGGATCATCCGAGTACTCAAACTCCCCCACCACGTTAAGGTGGCAGTCCAAAACATATCGTTTTGCATTGTGGCCAAAAAGTTCGATTTTGGTTTCATCTGACCAGAGCACCTTCTTCCACATGTTTGGAGTGTCTCCCAGGTGGCTTGTGGCAAACTTTGAACGAGACTTTTTATGGATATCTTTGAGAAATGGCTTTCTTCTTGCCACTCTTCCATAAAGGCCAGATTTGTGCAGTGCACGACTGATTGTTGTCCTATGGACAGACTCTCCCACCTCAGCTGTAGTTATCTGCAGTTCATCCAGAGTGATCATGGGCCTCTTGACTGCATCTCTGATCAGTCGTCTCCTTGTTTGAGATGAAAGTTTGGAGGGACGGCCGGGTCTTGGTAGATTTGCAGTGGTCTGATACTCCTTCCATTTCAATATAATAGCTTGCACAGTGCTCCTTGAGATGTTTAAAGCTTGGGAAATCTTTTTGTATCCAAATCCGGCTTTAAACTTCTCCACAACAGTATCTCGGACCTGCCTGGTGATTTCCTTTGTCTTCATGGTTTTCTCTGCGCTTTAAACAGAACCTTGAGACTATCAAAAAGCAGGTGCATTTATACGGAGACTTGATTACACACAGGTGCATTCTATTTATCATCATCAGTCATTTAGGACAACATTGGATCATTCAAAGATCCTCACTGAACTTCTGGAGTGAGTTTGCTGCACTGAAAGTAAAGGGGCCAAATAATATTGCACGCCCACCTTTTCATTTTTTTATTTGTTAAAGAAGTTTAAATTATCCAATAAATTTCATTCCACTTCACGATTGTGTCCCACTTGTTGTTGATTCATGACAATTTTTTTTAATTTTTATATCTTTATGTTTGAAGCCTGAAATGTGGCGAAATGTTGAAAGGTTCAAGGGGGCCAAATACTTTCGCAAGGCACTGTATGTAGGACGTATGGAGAGGGAAGTCTAGGCATCTTTGCTTAAACAGCTACCCCTGTAACCCAGCAATGGATAAAGCGGAAGAAGGTGGATGGATAGAAAATGGTCCATTAAAGAGTGAATGGCTTGTTGAAAAAAAATAAAAAAATAAAAAATTCATCATACTCAAACATCAATACTGGGTGTAAATAGTCTATGTCTAGTTTGTTGCTTTGTCCAAGTCTCAATTTTTACTTAAAGACAATTACGTTTAAGGGTAATTACAAAAAGCAGATTAGGGATTTTAGAGGTTATGGCCGGGCACTGCTTCCTCAGTCCGCATCTCTGTTTGGAGGTTCACACTCCCAGCCATAGATTTCTTTGCTTTGCTATATTTTAGAGAATGGTTTTCAATGGTAACACAAACACATTCTTCCCACTCATTGATGGAGGTTTTGTGAAGTATTAATTGTCAAAGAAATATGTTTTGTAATCAAGAGGAGAGACAAAGGTCACCATTCCTGAGTGGCTTCCCAGGGTCAGGGCTAGCCATGGGGGAGGCAGCGTTTCAGATTCCAGTCTCCCTGAAAATGTGAGACAGGCGTCTTCTCTGACAATGTTCAAATCTAGGTTAAAACAGCTTTTTATCTGTGTACACTGTATTGTATTGTTGCTCTTGGTAAAGCAATCCAATTATTTATGATTTTAAAGCCTCTTTTGAATGTTTTATATTATTTTGTTAAGCACTTTGAGTTCCTCTTTGGGTGAACTGTGCTATACTAAAAAAGATTCAGATTCATATATTTGCTATTTGCACTAAAACCACATTGGAATACAAAAGTCCTCAGTGTGCACAAGACAAGTACAGAAATAAAACAAACAAAACAGAAAACAAGTGACACTGTGAAATAAAAAACTTCCACACAGGTAGTTGAACATCAGTCTAACATGCCGCTCCTGTCGTCTCTTGTAGCCGACATCTTGGAGAGTTTTGAGAACCATCCTCCGCTGATCCTGCCCAGTGCTGCCTTCCACCTGGAGCTGGGGAAGGCCCTCGTGGAGCAGGGTCTGTTCCAGCAGCTCTCAGATCTGCAGAGTTACATCCAACAGCTGCCTCCGACCGACCGGACGCCCGAGAGTCCCAAGAGTCCATCTGCGGCCGCCACAGACACGGTACTGAGGAGGATCTTCAACTTTCACACTGTGCCCTTGAGCTGGGTTTATTTGTGATTTTTAAGGAATTGCACCTTTACACAGGACACGGTTGAGATCTTGTTTGGTGCGCCGTTGGGAATTTACCAATATCAACCGATTGGTCAAAATATGGGAAAAGGAAATGATGTGATGAGATTAGAAAGATCTTTTTGCTCTTGTATGACTTTCTATACCAGGGGTGCTCACACTTTTTCAGCATGCAAGCTACTTATAAAAGGATCAAGTCAAAATGATCTACCTACTACAAAAATGCAAATCATATATTTCAAAAAATATTCTTTATATCTACAATGTATGTTTATGTACATGCAAAACCGCATGAGCCAATATAGCACAACACAACACAATTACCTATGTACATTTTTTGTCATTACCCGAGTTTACTCTTATGACTTGCACTGAATTGAATCGGCCAGGGATGCATAGTCCGGAAAATTGGTGGTAACTCGCTGACAAGTTTGTCGTGGTTTAGCTTTCCTGCACTGAGCGCGGTTGTTTGCGCATGTGCAGTCACCTAAGTGTCAGTAAAACATTACTGAGTAAAACACAGATGTCATTTGACTGTGGTGCCATGTCCATGTGCCATGCCTATTTTTTTTAAATCCAAATATTTCCCCTCCTCCGTTTATAAAACAATTTGCATCCACACATCTGCGTTATCAATCACATTCGTAACATTCCAAACATGTGCGTCTCTTACGTCCTGTCCTGCGTTGGGGAAAAACACGGAAGTGGGCGGAGTTCTGATGCAGACGCCGGTAACGGCACTTTTACAGTCATAGAAGACACTCAGAGTAAAGAGTAAAGACGTATGTTTACAAGCACTGACCCCGTCCTCAGCTCTGGTTTAGTCCTGGTTTAGTCCTGGTTTGGTTGTTTTCGAGCGTGAGTCCCTGCGATCACTTTGCTGCTCTCTGATGTGGAGCGAGGATGTTCGCTGCTGCGAGCATCTCACAGCAAACAGTTTTTAAGGTAGTATGATCCATGCTTCAGTGATCAGAGGAATTTAGGGGGGTACTGTGGCGTGCGAGAACGTAAAACTCCGGTTATCTCTGTCTACACACAAATGCATTAACGGAGTTTTCAAAAATCTCCACTTTGCCCGGAGCTTTTTGTATATATTCGTTTAGAATGTGTAATTTTTTATTTATTTAATGCGATCTACCAATACTACCTTTGCGATCGACTGGTAGATCGCGATTGACGTATTGAGCACCCCTGTTCTATACAATATACTTTATATAGTTAAAGTAGCAAAATGAAAGATTTTCATGTCAAGTCATCATTAAATGGCCCTAATCTGTCAAAAGGCATTAATCAATCAATCAATCAATCAATCAATCAATCAATTTATTTGAGCAGGTCATACAAAACAAAAAACAATCCAATAGGAAAACATTTCAAGAAAAAGTAGACACAGCTCAAAGGGAGTAAGCCGAAGTAAAATACTTGTGTTAATAAACATGATCTTTTCCAATACTGAAGTTTAACTGTAGTTCCGCCGAGATATTTGGATTTCATAATTATTTTTACAGCCCCTAAATCTTGTTATTGTTTTTATTTCCGCCCTCCACCATTTTACCAATCAGAAAGTACATTATAATTATAAAATCTTTCATCACTATTCATATTTTTTTTCAATGTTCTTCAATAATAAAAGTCTAGTCCCTCGTTGTCCAGGTCTCAGTCATCTGGACTCTGTTTTCACTGTCTCCATTTCAGTCCAGATGACGAGACTTTTACATCAATATTTCTTCCACAAATATTCCCCACCCAGAAGCCTTCAGTCACTCTGCGCCGCCCGCCCTCTTTGTTATGAAGTATGCAGCCGTTATAACATGATAATGTTTGTTTGATTGTCTATTTAGTGAAAATATATAGTTAATCAGGGTTACTGTAGGCCCCCTCAGTGCACTGAATTATCAAAATATCAATCTTTAAATATTGATACAAGGTTTACGAGAAGGAACCTGCTGAGAAAATATGGAAGATATACAATTAATTATGAAATGTTTGAAATTACATATGAAAAATACATATAAAATCACATTTTTTGTTTCTTTCTTACTTCTGATTGGCCCTTATTATTAGTATTATTTACCTATTTCTTAAACATTTTTGAGAAATGTTTTCTTAAAATATAGCATCACAAACCTATTTCATCGGAACAACAAGAAAACATACTTAAAACCTTTTTTCTAGTATTTTTAAGTATAATTATCTCATAATTAGTAAAATAATATTACATGACAAACTGCATTCAAGGGTCATTCTGTGATCCTGGACTCAAGCCTCTGTGAGAATGCCATGGTGCCTAATTACTAAATGTTTGACTGTAATTCTGAGATTTATGAGATTATGAAGACTTGAATGAACTGCACTTCTGAGATCTCCCTTCAGCGACTCAATTCTGTTAATGTGTGATAATAGTAAAATGTGTTTCTTTGGCAATACATCTTCACAACCACAAAAGATGAGTCTGGAAAGTGTTTTTTATTATGATTCATCTCTAAAATATGGACAAAACACTGCAGATCCTCCCTGAGTGTAAACTTTGAATCCCTATGTTTACTCTTACAGGACTAAATCTGCCTTTCACCACTTTTACAAAGACGCTTCCATCTGCTAATGATTGTCTCAACGTCCACTCTCCGCAGACTCTCTCCGACAGACAGTCCCCCGCACAGACCTGTTCCCCTCCGGAGCCGGGGAGCCCCCATGTGGAGCCCAGCCCACCCCGGCCAGCGCACTCCGACCTCAGCAGCTGCGAGGCCGAGCTGAGCCACAAACTCAAGAGTCTGGAGATACAGAGCTCTCTTCCGGGGCCCGCCGACCTGGCCTCCCACAAGAGCCTGGCCCTGGACCCCTCGTGTTTGCTGACCCCGCCCAACACGCCCCAAGGCACCGAGCTGAACGAGCTGGAGGAGGAGAGGAGGGACCAGGACGCTGAGACCCAGAGAGGTAACCGCAGAAACTCGATCAGTATGTGCAACATGCAATTCAATGGATTTTGGTATAGCTCTAGATGACAGCAGTAGTTGTCTCGGAAGACTTTAAAACAATGTCGATTCACCAACGCAGATCTGAAACAGTTTAAACACAGGAAATGCTATGATAAAAATCACATAGAGCCATTGGTTCATGAGAGGTAGATGATAAATGTCCATATGTGTTGTTGAAGTCTATAAATGTCGTTGAATGTCAAGTGTCCTGGATCAGCAAGGAACAACAACAACAAAAAAACATGGGGGAAGACGAGTAGAATGGGTGTGGTGGATTAGGAAAGACATGTTTATTTGGATAGCACAATTCATACACGGGTGGAGCCACCATAAGGGGAAGGCGCCACAGCTGGATGTCCAAATGAATGTCCAACTCATTCTGATAACTGGTTTGTCTTTAGCCCAAAGCGTAGGAGAGAGAATATACATGTGACACTTGGAAAATTATGATATTGTTTTGAAGTCTATTTAGTCTAATTTCAAGAACTTTTGCTTTATTTTCTCATTCCAATATGTGCTCAATTATATAGTATATAAGAGGATTGTCTACTTCCTGGTGGATCGTCAAGACTATGGGTCCTTCCAATTGTCAATCCTTCTGGTGATACGTGCTCGTCCAATAAGACCAGAGAGTTTTGTTCAAAAAGTGAAGAGGGCAGTTTTTTCCTAAAATTTGGGAAAATCCTCCAATATCCCCTTGAGATACATTTTGCCAAATTTTAGGATTTTTTGCCTTCATTTTCAACACTTTTTGCAGTGTATGAAGACAACCATTCGACACCATGGACCCCAAGAAGACTAGCGATAACTTGTGGAAGATAATGGGGATTCAAAAATTTCATAAATAGATAAAATGGACATAGGCTGACAAAGGCTGAGTTGTTCCACTTCCAAAACGAAACACAGTCAAATTTCCTGCTCTGGTAATTGTAGTGTTAATCACAAATGCAGCCATCTACAAATATCTGCTGTACTTTTGTGCCAGACCCCGATAGATATATTATATAAATGCAAGCGCTTACATGTACTCTTTTTTGTGTGCAAATTGTGTTGAGTTCAGACCTCACATGTGGGAGTCCTGATACGGAGACCATATTTCAAACTGTAATAAGGTCTGTTCGAGTTCATGTTGTTCTTTTTGAGGCCACAAAGGCAGCTGAAACCTTAACATCTCTGACCCTCTTCAACAAAAACACCTTAAAAGTCAAAAATCCTTTCCCATCGTGTCCACATCAGGTTATAATTCAGCCCAATGTGAGTCACGGCTCCGTCACTAAGACCACCGCACCTCCCTTCTCAGAGAAAGCACCTCGTTTGGCTCTTCCTGACTGACGGAAACCTGTTAAGGCAAGTATTTAGTGTCTTGACCTCCGCTCGGCTGCATATTTGTCCAGGTCTGAAGCCGGCGGTGTCCTGAGCATAAACGATGTCCGTCCCTTTTGGACCTGCTCAGTTCGAGTCATAGGGCTGCAAGATTTATCACAATAGAATTTCAATTTGTCAGCTTTCATAAAGGAGATTTATAATGTAAAATAATTGACTGTTTAAGACTTGTGTAGAAAAGGCCTCGGTGGGAGAGGGCCAGCTGCTTCTTGTGGGATTCTGACTTTTTTTGCTGTCTTAAGACATTTTTTATGTATTTGTCGGCTGAAGCGATGTCAGAATGTGATTTTCATGAGCCTGAACAAATTCTGAATCAGTCTGAACTGTGGCGTCACTGGTACAGTAGTCTACACTAACTAGTATGTTTTTTCTTGGGATTTTTTGTGACATATTTTTTATCTGGTCCTTGTGTCTGTAATGAAGCCTTTTGAGCCTTTAGATTAACCTTTTTTTTTTTCTCTTTTTTTTTTAGATCTATCAGGAAGTTCAAATTAAGTGAAAAACAACTTGATTCAAGCAATTATTATCTCTTTTTTTGTAACGTAGAGTTGTACAGTAACTCCCCTTCTCGCCCCTTCTGCTTATTAACCTCTGTCTCAGTCTTGTAATAGAATGATGTCATCGTACCACTGTGTCATCACAACTTTGATTTCAAATTTACACATAAGAAAAATAATGAATGAAAGCCCTGGCACAGCACGTTTTACAGTAGAAATAGACACATGTACATGCACGTGTTTGCACTTGAATAAAACATTTGACTTAATTCTTTCCTTTGATTACAATCTTCCACATAGAGACATTATATTTATTTATACAATATTCAACCAGATTGTTATCGGAGAACACATTCTTCTTTTACAATGACCTGTGGCCTGTGAGAAAATCATAAAACATTACTTGCATAGTGTTTAAAGCTGCCAAACTATCCATAACAAACACAAGTATGTAGAAATCAATGTAATATCTTCCTCACTCTCAAAACAGTTGCTTCTGTCATTAGTTTCCATGTGGAAATCTCAGCCAATCAGCTCTCAGCCACTCAGTTCTCAGCCACTCAGCTCTCAGCCACTCAGCTCTCAGCCAATCAGCTCTCAGCCAATCAGCTCTCAGCCAATCAGCTCTCAGCCAATCAGTTCTCAGCCAATCAGTTCTCAGCCAATCAGCTCTCAGCCACTCGGCTCTCAGCCAATCAGCTCTCAGCCAATCAGCTCTCAGCCAATCAGCTCTCAGCCAATCAGCTCTCAGCCAATCAGTTCTCAGCCAATCAGCTCTCAGCCACTCAGCTCTCAGCCAATCAGCTCTCAGCCTGTGGACATGTGGAAAAGATAACATGTTTCCTTTACAAGACTTCTCTGTTGACTTGTGAAGAGAATGACACAGGGTTCTGGATTGTCACGCAGACAGAAGACACTTATCGTTTTTCAGAATGTATGTGATTTTTAAACGAGAACAATCAAGCTCTTTCTCTTTGTGACGGCGTTATGCTATTTCAACCTTCAGAAAATCACCTGCTCGTGCATACTGTCCTCATGATGAGTTCACCTTTAACCACAGTGGCTTCAAAAGAGTTCTGAAATCTAAATCAAATAAATACAGACTTTATCAACATGTATGGACATTGGTCATCTGCCTCTTATGGACCAATGACTCAATGTGTGTTTTTATCATAGCATTTCTTGAGTTTGAACTGTTTGATTTTCTGATTTGTTTTTTTAAGTCCTTCGAGATAACTTCTGTTGTGATTTAGGACTATAAAAAATTAAAAGGTTTCAATCTCCTCTCAAATGCCATTGTTCCTGGATTTATGTATTTATTATGTCCACACTGAATACAAAAATTCAAAGTGGTAAATCTACTTGGAATCTATAAACCGTTGTAAGCAGCAGCAGTGGCGGCGGTGGCAGTGAGTGGAGTGTGAGGAATGTGAAGTAGAAAAGGCCGCACCGGTGACTGCGCAGGAAGCAGTGTTTCCTCTGCTCTTTGTGTTCGGACGCCTCCCTTTATGAGCTCATCTGTGGGAGCGAGAAAGTGAGCGAGACCACCGCCACTTCCTCAAAGACAAAACTTCAAACGGGCGAGATTTAAGACACTTTACATTCACACTGGGCACATTTTAATCTGGATCAAAGGCGAAGTAAAACAAAAAATGAGAGCTGGTCAGGGCCATAAGAATAAATTATAATTGTTTTTTATATTGTGATGATTTTTTGACATAACTTTTATTTGTCATGAAATGTGTTTATTAACCAAAACTAATGATAAATTGTATTAAAACTTCAGAACAAATTAAATGCCGTTGTTTATCTGAGAAAATATGCTGTGGTTGTTCATTATTATCAATGCTGCAAGTTAAAATAACTAAAAGTCGTGTTAGGGGCCACTGAAAATGGTCTTGTGGGCAGAATTTGGCACACGGGCCATGAGTTTGACATGCCTAATCTGGATTGAAATGTAGTTCATTGTGAATTGAGCTCCCTAGTCTAGCCTTTCCCGGTTCAATTGCCAAGATTCAACAGCTAAGAAATACTATTAGTAGTAGTAGTATTTTTATTTGAGCAGTTTTACAGTGTATTTTTTACAGGCACATATAATTCATGAAACAAAGCTCAAAAGGAGACAGCAGTAACAAAAAACTTATAGGTGCCTTCCCCAATATACTCAAATCTTGGAGAATTTAACGACGCAGCAAAAGCGAATGAGTTATGGAGTCATTTTGGAGCATCAAATGTTTTCTTTCAATCCAAAAAAGAGACATACAGTGGGACAAGAAATGATTTAGTCAGCCACTAATTCTGTCTCTCCGGCAAATCTCCCTCCGTCCCATCAGCGTGACACCCACTTACAGCACTGTACATTTTGTTTCAGAGCCTCAAACAATCTTATTAAGTTATGGCTCATTGTTCCACCGTTTTGTCCCGGGATGAAAGCCTGTGTTATGTTCCTATCGCCTCCTCCCTGCTCATTCATCCTCGCGTGGGACTGAGAAGCAGCCAGTGTGAAAACAGACCACCTCCAGCCTTTTCTTTTTTTTAAACCTTCAAACAAACTTGCTTTAAGACGGTTCAACTTTGGTCCCCCTCGCCGCGGACCAAATTCAGGCCAATCGCGTACGGTTCGTAATCTGCCGGACACTGTCTCCATCAGAAAGCATTACCTTCAATGGGCACTGCTTGTGTGGAGTTTCTCTTCATTTGAAGTCATTTGGGCTAATGGTCTTGAGGATTACATTGGAACCAGCTGGGCCCCTCTTTGAACATATGCGTGGTGTTTAAAGCTCCCTAAATCAGGGACAAAAAGTTAGACGGCAGCTCTACATCATCATTCCTGCCTTCGATTAAAGAGGGATGTCAAAGCGAATGGCCTTTTTCAGAGCGGCTGCGTAAAAATGGGACTATAGGGAACACCCAAAGGGAACGCCTTTCAAAACACCCAAGGACGTTGTACAGACATGGTTCAAAGAGTGCAATTGAAAAACATTAGCATTCATAAATACAGAAAACAAACAGGGTGACTGGTCATGTGGGGGTTTGACCAATGTTCCAGCTTCTTCCCTCTGGCAGAGCTACAGATTTGTTCAGATATTGTTCCAGGACATTTCGATATACTGACAGCTTATGGATTAGCAACCAGGAGTAAATCCACAGGAGACTGGAACCTCACAAACCTCCCGATCCAATCCTGAGTTATATTTCACCCTGGGACACTGAAATGTCACGGGATGACGCTGAACCTGTATTCATGCTCTGAACACACGGAGGAAGAAGCTGACAACTTGATCCTGAAAGACCTTGAAGCTTCTACTAACAGTCTTTCTCCAGCCTCCCAGTCTGAAGACATGAAGACTAGATTGACACCTGCTCCCACTGCCACGACCAACAACGTGAGAAACTCAGAGACAAATCAAAAAACAGATATCTGTTGATGTAATCCAGTATGGTTTATGGTTCCTTCCCTTCAGAGGAATACGCCCATCTCTCTGACGATGGGGTTGGGTACCTGCAAGAAAGGAAGACCAAAAGTAAAGCTTGAGAAGTGACCCTGTCTTCCAGCAAAAGTATTCAGAAACCTACAGAAAGAAGAACACAAAACTGTGTCAATTTGCAAATACAAATATTTAATTATGAGAGATTTACGTTTAATTATTGCTGCTTGTTTCAAAATATAAACTCTCACAAATGTACTGGTTTAATGTTTGGTTTAATTCTGGTCTATATTGTTGGATGGTACTGGCTCTGATGCAACTGTTTTTTTCATGGATTGGACTTGGTTTAGATCTATTCCAGAAAAACTAGCCAACAAAAATGTGGCAAACAAAACCCTCAACTACAGTATGTCTTTCTATTGCAGCGAGGGAGAAAATTGCCAAGAAAATAAAAATACGTCTCTGTCAAGGCCATTTGTATCAAGCCACTTAATGCACTTAACATAATCCCATATAAAACACCCTGTCGTGACCCAAACCTGTCTGTACCTCTTGGGTTGGGGGGGGGGGGATCAGGACTAGTGTTATTTTGAAAGTTTGTTGGTAATCCTTTAATCTGAGCCCAAGAATCACAGAGTGGAGGTGATGTCAGGAGAGAAAAGGCTCGTCATGGGAATTTACAGTTGGCTTGGTTGGAGGAATCCTGCTGGAGAGAGTGGTGCATTGTTTGGAGCATGGGTCCAAGAGGGAGGGGACCAGGACTCCTGTGTGTGACTGTTTGTGTGTGTGTGTGTGTGTGTACGGCTGGGAACTGGGACTGTATAGGACATGAGAAGAGGAGAAATCAATATACCACAGTCAATAGTGTCCAGTGTACGTTATATTTGTTCATTAGATAGATAGATACTTTAATGATCCCACAAAGGAGAAATTCAGGTCTCCAGCTAAAAAACCGCATCTATCCATTCAAACAAATAAATACATGATTCTAAAAGCTACAATAGTAATAAAGTGCAACAGCCTTTTACATAACAGTAGCAGAGTGGAGCAGGACAATTCTAGCTTGGATTTAACCGAAGATGGAATAAAGCTAAAAAAATAAAAAGGTTAAATATTGTGGACCGTATTAATGTTTTTGATGAATTATTAAGAGCATGCCGTCATAGCAAGTTGCAAACATTCATAGTGAAAAGTGGCCAAAATTATGTTAGAACGGGCGTGACTACGTCAATTAACATTTACAGTCTATGATTAAATTGTCGGCACCAACTCCTCTGAATGGACTGGTTTTTCACACGTACACGGCTTTCAATTCTTCCGCTTTATCCGTTGCCGGGTCGCGGGGGCAGCAGTCTAAGCAGAGACGTCCAGACTTCCCTATCCACACACACTTCCTCCAGCTCGTCCGGGGGGACCCCAAGGCGTTCCCAGGCCAGCTGAGAGACATAGTCCCTCCAGCGTGTCCTAGGTCTTCCGCGGGGCCTCCTCCCGGTGGGACGTGCCCGGAACACCTCCCCAGGGAGGCGTCCAGGAGGCATCCGGAACAGATGCCCGAGCCACCTCAACTGGTTCCTCTCGACGTGGAGAAGCAGCGGCTCTACTCCGAGCTCCTCCCGTGTGACTGAGCTCCTCACCCTATCTCTAAGGGAGCGCCCAGCCACTCTGCGGAGGAAGCTCATTTCGGCCGCTTGTATCCGCGATCTCGTTCTTTAGGTCACTACCCACAGCTCATGACCATAGGGAACGAAGATTGACCGGTAAATCGAGAGCTTTGCCTTTCGGCTCAGCTCCCTCTTTACCACAACAGTCCGATACAGCGACCGCATCACTGCGCATGCTGCACCGATCCGCCTGTCAATCTCACGCTCCATTCTTCCCTCACTCGTGAACAAGACCCCGAGATACTTGAACTCCTCCACTTGAGGAAGGACCTCTCCACCCACCTGCAGAGGGCAAGGCACCTTTTTCCGGTCGAGCACCACGTACACGGCTTTATCAAATGAAATAAATTTGAGGAGGTTTTCACAAATGCTTTGGAAACGTGTCATAATACGGTTTCACTAAAGATGGATGGAAAGTAGATCAAGCCAAAGAGCTGTAATATGTCAGATTGGTGAAAATTGTGAAATTAATCCACTTTTTGCATTTCTTTTCTGTTTCTGTCTTCAGTGAATGGGAGTTCGGAGGAGAGTTCGGAGGAGGCGGAGGTGGACAGCGAGGAGGTATTTACTGTGGAGCTACAGAAAGGACCCCAGGGTTTGGGACTGGCCCTCGTGGACGGGACGGTAAGAGGCTTGAGTTATCGTTACCTGTTCTCTGTTGATTGTCGGCCCCGCCCTCATTCGTTTTCCCTTGCGTCTCTCGCTTAAATCCCCTGTGCTCTTTTTCTCTTGTTGTCTTTATTACTGGGTGTCATATGGAGCAGTTGGGTGTCATATTGAGCAGTTGGGTGTCATATGGAGAAATTGGGTGTCATATTGAGCAGTTGGGTGTCATATGGAGCAGTTGGGTGTCATATTGAGCAGTTGGGTGCCATATGGAGAAGTTGGGTGTCATATGGAGAAGTTGGGTGTCATATGGAGAAGTTGGGTGTCATATGGAGAAGTTGGGTGTCATATGGAGAAGTTGGGTGTCATATTGAGAAGTTGGGTGTCATATTATTATTATTATTATTAACCTTTATTTAACCAGGAAAGTCCCATTGAGATTAAAAACCTCTTTTTCAAGGGAGTCCTGGCCAAGAGGCAGCAAAATATACAGTTTAAGAAATTACATACACATTACATACTCATTATAAAAAACATTTACAAGAGGTTGACTCAAGTGCTCTCACTTTGGACTTAAATTCGTTCAATGGAATAAGATCAGTTATTTTCCAGTCTTTTTGCAACGTGTTCCATGTAGAAGGAGCAGAGTGAACAAATGCCCTTTTTCCCAGTTCTGAACGGGCAAATGGAACAGTGAGCAACAAATGATCATTTGAACGCAAACTATAAGAGCCAACGCTCCTCCGTGAGATTAGGTTACAGATGTAAGAGGGCAGTAGACCAAGCATGGCTTTATAAATAAAAGTATACCAATGACTCTGCCTCCTGGAGGACAAAGAAGGCCATCCCACTCGAGAATACAGCTCACAATGATGGGTCAAGGCCCTACAGTTAGTAATGAACCTCAGAGAAGCATGATATACAGTGTCAATCTTGTGTAGACATTGAGCAGACGCGTTCATGTACAGCAGGTCTCCATAGTCTAAAATAGATACAAATGTTGCAGTGACAAGCTGCTTTTTTGCTTTAAAAGAAAAACAAAATTTATTTTGAAAGAAAAAGCCCAATTTGAGTTTAAGTTTTTTCACAAGATTGTCTATGTGGGGCTTGAAATTCAGGGAGTCATCAAGCAATATACCAAGGTATTTGTACACTCAAAAAAATGATTTTTGGGTGTAGTAATATATACTAACTCAAAAGTAGTAGTTTCTACCTATAATATCAACTTTCAGCAAAAACTAGTTAAAAACATAAATATTTACACAGTATATTCAGGTAATTAATTAATTGAGTGGAAAGAGTACATCTTACTAGAGATTTGCTCGTACCATTTACATGATTTATTGTCATAGCACCAAAACCTGAAAAAATCAAGTAACTTTTAACTATTGGGTGAAGTAGTGACGCTACCCAGAATGCAATGCAGAGAAAAACATAAACTTCTGAAAAAATCTACATTTGAGCATTAATTTTGAGGGTGAATACAAAGCAAGTCTTAAAACAAAATACGTGAGCAACATTTTGAACAAACAAATTTGACCAAATGAAAAAATTTAAATATATTTTTACCAACCATGATCGACATGGCCAAGTCAAAGTATGGCTTTACTTCCTGGGTTTGTCACTAGATCAAACGTGTATCGTATGTGTGCCACAGAGTCTGTACACTGTACCACCTGTCGCTGAGCTCTATTTGAATAATAAATATTATGACATCCATGATACAATTAAAGTGGAACAACCCAAAAAGCATGTAAATAATAATAATAATTTAAACAGAAAAATTAAGTAATATCTACTTATTCACTTCATAACAGAAAATGATATAAAAAAGTAAGATTTACCTAATATTTTAATATCTGATATTCCTGTATGAAAATAATTGCATAACATTTACATAATATCCTCACAAAGTTTAAGGTTAGTAGTAAGTACATTGTACTTGATACTGGCAAGTAAGTTATACTTGATATTACAGCATTAAAATTACTTTGAGTGCAAATACTTACAATGATTTTATTAAGTAAATTCTACAAGTCATTTCTTTGAGTGTAAGTGTGAACCACCTCTATGACTTTTCCTTCAGAAGTGGACACTGAGGGGATCGTTTGAGAAACCTTCTTAGTATTTGAAAACAACATTAGTTTAGTCTTTTCAGCGTTGAGGACCAGTTTTAGCTGCAGAAGTGTGTGCTGGACCACATCAAAAGCTTTCTGCAGAGATTCTACAGCTTTAACAGGGTTAATTCCAAAACAGTAAATTATTGTGTCATCAGCGTAAAAATGCATATTAGCGTCAGACACATTTTGTCCCAATTCATTAATATACATGATGAACAGAAGGGGTCCTAATATTGAACCCTGTGGCACCCCCTTGTGGACATTCAAAAATTCAGAACACAGGCCCTCACATTTAATACACTGGGTCCTGTGACTCAGATAATTTGCGAACCAGGAAACAACATGATTAGACAGTCCCAAACAAAGAAGCCTATGCTTTAAAATAGCATGATCCACAGTGTCAAAAGCCTTTGACAGATCAATAAAAAGGGAAGCATAATATTGCTTTTTATCAAGAGCAACAAGTATGTCATTTATCACTTTTGTAGCAGCTGTGATGGTACTGTGCTTTTTCCTGAAGCCGGATTGCAGTTTAGAGAGAAGTTCATTAGAGTGCAGGAACTCTTTGAGTTGATCACAAACAAGAGATTCAAGAACTTTTGACAATACACAAAAATTTGATATTGGCCTGTAGTTACTTAAAACAGCTGGGTCACCTCCTTTTAGTAAAGGGGTAACAAAAGCAGACTTCCAAACAAGTGGGATTTCTTTGCTTTGAATTGAAAGATTAAAAAGGACCGTAAGAGGCTGTGCTACATATTCAGCTGCTATTTTCAAGAAGTAGGGCTCTATCAAGTCTGGTCCGGGGGGTTTTCTGTGGTCTAGTGCTTTGAGAGCTTTATGCACTTCCTGCACAGTAAAAGGAACAAAATTAAAACGCTCTCCAGAAGACATTGGAGATTCTGTGCAGGGAGTCACAGGGGCTGCTCCTGAGAAGTCAAACAAAGAACCAGAAGCTACAAAGTGCTCGTTAAAGCTATTTAAGACCTCAGTCCTATCATACACAGGGACAGAGTCTTTTAAGACACATTTTGGAAAAGCATGAGGTCTTCTGTTTACAGATAGAGACTTTATCACTTTCCAAAATTTCTGTGGGTTGTTGAGGTTTTCTGTTGTGACAGATAAGTAATATTCTGATTTAGCCTTTTTGATAAGAGAAGTACATTTATTTCTTAAATGCCTGAAATTAGACCAGTCAGATGGAGAATCACATTTCCTGGCTTTGGCCCATGCCACATTGCGTTGATGGATGGACTCTGACAATTCTGGGGAAAACCAAGGGTTCTCTCGTCCCTTGATTCTGAATTTCCGGATTGGAGCATGCTTATTTACAATCTTCATAAAACTTTCCTTGAAGTATGTCCAAGCCAGCTCCACATCTGGCAGCAGGCTCAATTGCCCCCAATTAACCAAAGACAAATCATGATGATACGCCTGTTCATTGAATAATTTTATATTTCTCTTGCAAATAATATGTGGTTTGCATTTGGGGATTTTAGTGTTCCTACAAGTAGCAACAACACAATGATCGCTCAAATCATTGCAGAACACACCCAATGTTGAGAATTTATGAGGGACATTTGTTAGGACTAAATCAATCAAAGTAGACTTATCAGGACTCTTCACATTTGGCCTTGTAGGTAGGTTGACCAACTGGAGAAGTTGGGTGTCATATGGAGAAGTTGGGTGTCATATGGAGAAGTTGGGTGTCATATGGTGAAGTTGGGTGTCATATGGAGAAGTTGGGTGTCATAATGAGAAGTTGGGTGTCATATTGAGAAGTTGGGTGTCATATGGAGAAGTTGGGTGTCATATTGAGAATTTGGGTGTCATATGGAGAAGTTGGGTGTCATATTGAGAAGTTGGGTGTCATATGGAGAAGTTGGGTGTCATATGGAGAAGTTGGGTGTCATATGGAGAAGTTGGGTGTCATATGGAGAAGTTGGGTGTCATATTGAGAAGTTGGGTGTCATATGGAGAAGTTGGGTGTCATATGGAGAAGTTGGGTGTCATATGGTGAAGTTGGGTGTCATATGGAGAAGTTGGGTGTCATAATGAGAAGTTGGGTGTCATATTGAGAAGTTGGGTGTCATATGGAGAAGTTGGGTGTCATATGGTGAAGTTGGGTGTCATATGGAGAAGTTGGGTGTCATAATGAGAAGTTGGGTGTCATATTGAGAAGTTGGGTGTCATATGGAGAAGTTGGGTGTCATATTGAGAATTTGGGTGTCATATGGAGAAGTTGGGTGTCATATTGAGAAGTTGGGTGTCATATGGAGAAGTTGGGTGTCATATGGAGAAGTTGGGTGTCATATGGTGAAGTTGGGTGTCATATGGAGAAGTTGGGTGTCATAATGAGAAGTTGGGTGTCATATTGAGAAGTTGGGTGTCATATGGAGAAGTTGGGTGTCATATGGTGAAGTTGGGTGTCATATGGAGAAGTTGGGTGTCATAATGAGAAGTTGGGTGTCATATTGAGAAGTTGGGTGTCATATGGAGAAGTTGGGTGTCATATTGAGAATTTGGGTGTCATATGGAGAAGTTGGGTGTCATATTGAGAAGTTGGGTGTCATATGGAGAAGTTGGGTGTCATATGGAGAAGTTGGGTGTCATATGGAGAAGTTGGGTGTCATATGGAGAAGTTGGGTGTCATATTGAGAAGTTGGGTGTCATATGGAGAAGTTGGGTGTCATATGGAGAAGTTGGGTGTCATATGGTGAAGTTGGGTGTCATATGGAGAAGTTGGGTGTCATAATGAGAAGTTGGGTGTCATATTGAGAAGTTGGGTGTCATATGGAGAAGTTGGGTGTCATATTGAGAAGTTGGGTGTCATATGGAGAAGTTGGGTGTCATATTGAGAAGTTGGGTGTCATATGGAGCAGTTGGGTGTCATATTGAGCAGTTGGGTGTCATATGGAGAAGTTGGGTGTCATATGGAGAAGTTGGGTGTCATATGGAGAAGTTGGGTGTCATATGGAGAAGTTGGGTGTCATATGGAGAAGTTGGGTGTCATATGGAGAAGTTGGGTGTCATATTGAGAAGTTGGGTGTCATATGGAGAAGTTGGGTGTCATATTGAGAAGTTGGGTGTCATATGGAGCAGTTGGGTGTCATATTGAGCAGTTGGGTGTCATATGGAGAAGTTGGGTGTCATATGGAGAAGTTGGGTGTCATATGGAGAGGGTGTCATATGGAGAAGTTGGGTGTCATATGGAGAAGTTGGGTGTCATATGGAGAAGTTGGGTGTCATATGGTGAAGTTGGGTGTCATATGGAGAAGTTGGGTGTCATAATGAGAAGTTGGGTGTCATATTGAGAAGTTGGGTGTCATATGGAGAAGTTGGGTGTCATATTGAGAATTTGGGTGTCATATGGAGAAGTTGGGTGTCATATTGAGAAGTTGGGTGTCATATGGAGAAGTTGGGTGTCATATGGAGAAGTTGGGTGTCATATGGAGAAGTTGGGTGTCATATGGAGAAGTTGGGTGTCATATTGAGAAGTTGGGTGTCATATGGAGAAGTTGGGTGTCATATTGAGAAGTTGGGTGTCATATGGAGAAGTTGGGTGTCATATGGAGAAGTTGGGTGTCATATTGAGAAGTTGGGTGTCATATGGAGAAGTTGGGTGTCATATTGAGAAGTTGGGTGTCATATTGAGAAGTTGGGTGTCATATGGAGAAGTTGGGTGTCATATGGAGAAGTTGGGTGTCATATTGAGAAGTTTGGTGTCATATGGAGAAGTTGGGTGTCATATGGAGAAGTTGGGTGTCATATTGAGAAGTTTGGTGTCATATGGAGAAGTTGGGTGTCATATGGAGAAGTTGGGTGTCATATTGAGAAGTTGGGTGTCATATGGAGAAGTTGGGTGATTTAGTAAGAAGTGTATTCCAGCCTGTTAGACGCACTATAAGCTGGACCGGGACTACACCGAGGGCTTTGTTGGTCTTTCACATTAACTCTTAAACTAATCCCAGGAGCAGTTAGAGACTGGTAGTACAAATGGGCTTTCGCAGCTTTGGATTTACAGCTCAAGACTTTTAACTTTAACAAACTGTTTAATCTGGAGAATTGAGCTGTGGTCTTGTGACTGAGGAAAAAAAAAACATAACTCTGATAAAGAAATAAAAACCAGTTGGAATTTTATTTACGTATTAGTTCATTTGAATAGGCACAGTGCACATTCATCAACATCACTGTATGTGTCAGTATCATAGACCGTATATATTAACGGACATATCCATCCATCCATCCATTTTCTTCCCCTTAATCCATTTCTGGGTCGGGGGGGTGGCAGTCAGAGCTGCACCCAGTCCACAAAGCACCAGCCCCTCACTGATCCTCCTGCAGGTGGTGAGTCCACAGGAGCTGAGATTCCAGTGGGGGCTTCAGGCAAAGTGGGGTTAAGTGTCTTGCCCAAGGACACAACGACAGCAGTCATCAGTGGGAGTAAGTTTAACGGACATAGTCACGCCTATCTCCGCCGTTCTAACTAATGGGCCAAAAAATGTGCTCTACTGGAGCTATCCAAAATGGCCGCGAGTGGTCCCACCCACAAGAAAATTGTGAAAAAACGCATCTCAGCCGGCGAGAGCTCCATTCATTTGAACGAGAGACTTCAAAAATTCACAGCAAGTAAACAGAGTGGTCCAAAAAAATTCACCCCCCTCAGCATTGACCCACATGTGGAACGGAACTTTGGGCCAAGAGCCAACTTTTGGTCCATCCTGTAAAGACGTTTTTGAGAGGTCTGCCAATGCTATATGTTAGCATTGGCTAATTCTTCTTCTGGGTCCACCCCCATCGGCCCGGGGTGGTATTGCAAGCATGTCAGCGCACGTCATTTTGGCCACTTTTGAGCTGGGACCTGCCCCCACTGGTCAGTATTAGCGAGACGCCTTGGGGTCCTCCGGATAAGCTGGAGGAAGTGTGTGTGGATAGGGAAGTCTTCGCGTCTCTGCTTAGACTGCTGCCCCCGCAACCCGGCAACGGATGAAGCGGAAGAAAATGGATGGATGGATGGATATAATAACAAACTGGCAGAGTAACAAGCTCTGTAGCAAGAACTTTGAACAACCGTTTGCTTGCGTTTGTGCTTATGTTCATGTTCACTCCTTAAGAGCACTAGTAACATAGATAATTAGTTTTATTAGTTTGTTTTTTTATCTCCTGGTTTTGTAATTATAAGCCTTTACGAAATGTTGATGCAGTTTGAATGTTAAAGTTCCTAAAACCAAGTGATAGAGATTCCACAATGAGGTAGATACCAGTTCCAGGCTTCGAGTATACAGTGATACACAGTGGCTGAGTGGATAGCACTCTCGCTTCTCAGCAAGAAGGTCCTGGGTTCCAATCCTGGTCGGAACAGGGCCTTTCTGAGTGGAGTTTGCATGTTCTCCCCGTATCTGCGTAGGTTTCCTCCAGGTACTCCGGTTTCCCCTACCACTAAAAACATGTACAATAGGTCTGGCATGCGCCTCCTGTACTGGCGACCCCGCTCCCATCTCTGTGTGGAGTGAGAGACAAATGGCCACAATTGTAAACTGCTTTGTGACTCTGGTCTGTGAAAGGGGGTTTATAAATAAAGATTACTTACTTACTTACCTACTTACTGTACTTACTTAGTGACTCAAAAAGTAAGGGGGGGGCACTCCTGGGGTCAAATTTATGACTCGAGAAAACAAATTTGAAAGTTGATTAGAATTCAACACATTGCTGTCTTCCCTGTGGTTAAAAAGCTGTGGTTAAAAAGCTGACACAGGTCTAAAAAAAAATCTCCAATCTTTCTCACTGTTGCCATGGATACATACAACATTTCAACTCAGGTCAAAAACACAAAGTTGCAGTGAGAATCCTATAGAGTCTTACTGTAACAGAAGCATGTTGTCTCTGTGTGTAACCAAAGTTCTCCTCTCTTTCAGAAAACTCCTCTGCAGATGAGTGGCATCTACGTGAAGTCTGTGATCCCAGAGTCTCCGGCCGCTCTGAGTCTCAAGCTGCGGGTTGGGGACAGGATCCTGGCAGTGAACGGCATCAGCCTGGTGGGCATGGACTACAGCATGTAAGCAAGGAACCTATACATCCAGTAGATCAAGTATATTACAGCCTCCACACACACTCAGTTATTTAGACGTTATGAATGACTTGGACGGACTATCTCCCGTCACAGATCACCTCAAGGCAAGTATATTGTATAGCACAGTTCATACACAAGCCAATAGATAAAAAACAATCACATAAGGCAGTGGAATTTTGAAATATCACAGTCCATGAAAAAGAAAAGATGCAATCTTTCAGTTGTATGTTCAGTTCAGTCCCAGCAGGAGGCCAGTCCCTGTGCTCCTCAGAGTCGCAGCAGGAGGCCAGTTCCTGTGCTTTTCAGAGTCTGACTTGTTTCATATGGCACTAACATGTCACAGATGTAATTTGGTGTAAGGCCATGGGGGAAGGTGGAGGGCGCTTGTACAGTAGATTATAGATATAGATTACTTTAAAAAGTACCCTTTGTATGTCTAAAAACAAGATATGCCAGTGGGGTACTCAAAATTAAATCTAAATAAATTCAACATTATTCAAGCATTTTTTATAATTTTTGTCGTGTTTGCAGTGTACCATGAATATGCTTCCATATCTTATTGTTGCAATATAAAACTACAAAACTGATATTAACGTCTTCTTTGTGTCCGTGTGTGTTTTCCTCAGTGGGAAAGAGCTGATCCGGTCGTCTGGAGACACGCTCAAACTGCTGGTGGCCAAAATCGACCCCAAACTAGTCAACAAAACGACTGTCACCACCAAATGCTGAGAAGAAAAATGCGTCTGGAAGATTTTTCTAAACATGGAACTTCTCACGGGTTTCCAATTTTTTATTTTAACCCAATTTCATCTCCAACCAAAGACAAACACTGAGAGTACCTATTTTTCCATTTTCTGTCGACAATCGAGTAACCTCTGAGCACCGAAAACAGACTTTTGCGGTTTTTTGGTCGAGACGAGGTTTACGCGAGTGACTTATTTTGCAAACGCTGTTGTTTTTAGAGCTATAAACAAAGTCAAAGTGTGGCTTCGAGATCGTAAACTGCGGTGAAAGACGACGGCTGGAACAGAGAAATGACTGGTTGAGAATATGAGTGTTAAAAAAGACTGTTTGCAAGAAGACAATGCAAATAAAAAGATATTGAAAAATGTTTTAAAGTTCATACGACAGGTTACATCAGTCTGTGCTAATATGCAGGTAAAGCTGGGGTACGTAACTTCCATATAATAACAATGTAACTGATAAAGTCAATGTAACTAGTTCCTCTCTCGCTGCAAAAAACGATCAAATACGAGGTAATAATGGCTTGAATTGAGTGGTTTTAATCTTAGTTTGAGCACATTCTGAGTCTTAAAACCAGTTTTTCCGATGGGACAAAGCCATTTAGTCTTAATTCAAGAACTGATCTTGTTTCAAGGCAGTCAAAATGTGCTTAGATTAAGATACTTTTTGACAACTTTGAGCAATTTTTACTAGTTTTAATCACTTTTTGTTGTTCTCTTAAAACAGTTTGGTTCTATGCATGTGTTTTTGGCCTCTGTCACATCTTTAGATCAGCTTTTTCATACAGACAAGTGCCAAAGAGAGGACCACCCACACTCAGCCAATCAGCTCTCAGCTCACAGAGTCAAATAGTGACTCACAGGGCTCTTTCTGACGAGTGCTCAAAAGATAACATCAAAACATTACAAGATGCAGACAGGTTGCGGTTTGACTTTTTGCATTGTACTTGGGAGAAACAACAACAAAAACAATGTTAATAGCGACAAACCAAAAGTTAGGTACCCCAGCTTTAAATCAATTATATTTCAGAATATTTTGCAAGACATTTGGCAAATATTGTTATAAAAACTTTGCATTTTATTTTGGTTTTAAAATTTGACTTCCTCATTTAAAAAAAAACATTTGACATCACTTGGTAAAAAGTAATAAATAAATAGTTAGCGATACAACTGGTTTTGCGACAGTGCTAAGCTAACGCCATGGGAACACATGCCCATATAAGGAAACTGGCTCCAGCATCTTACTTTCAAATCGGCCTCTATACAGTCTATGGATTAAATGTATACAATATTTAGCTAAATCTGAAATTTAAAGTTGTGTTTTGTGTGTTTTGTAACCTGTCATGTGTATTTTAATTCTACTCACACGTTTTTTCAACCAAAGACCAGAGATCATTGTATGTTATTGTAAGATTTTATTTTTATTTCAATATTTTATAACAAGATGTGTACAAAAACCATCCGCCATCGATGCTTGGTTTTAAACATTAATCCTTACTTAAATTATGGCACATGCGTTTATGGCGTGTGGACGTTCAATACTTATTTTTCTACTGTTTTAATAATATTGCTATTTGGACCTGGACGACTGAAGACTTCGACACTGGTTGCTGCTGAAAGCGACACACAGAACAAGACAATTGTTTGTGAATCATGCCCCAAACTGAGACATCCAGTTTATATAATGCAATAACTGTGGTTTATTAATATATTTCAGACAAGAAAAATGTAAAGAATGCTTCACAACATGTTAAATACAACTTATAATGATAACACTACGGGAGACGGTTTGATGTATTTCTTAACACTAAATCTCAGTTGAAATATGTACATTGCTGTTCTGTGGTTATACTCAATGAAGCACAAAGTATTCTGTTTATCGTATTTATATCAATATTTTGGGAAATAAAAACATGAACCTATTTTAACCCGTCTCTCTTTTTGTGAAGGTATAGACTCTTGAGAGGTGGTGGTCAGGGCAGAGCTTCAGGTCCATGTGGAAATCAGAGAAGGCACAAACTCATGATTATAGAAACAAGCCGTATGAAATGGTTTTGTATAATTCATGGTGTATTCATTATTATTGTTTCAAACTGAGTTACACTGCTTTAAGTCACTTTTAGCAAAATATAAAAAGAAAATACTGATAAATGCCACAACGTACTAGAAGTTAGAATTTTCTAGTGCACTGGGTCTATTGATTAAAATGAGAAAAACTTTGGCTTTTATTCAGGTGCGGCGTAAATGTGACAAAACTTACTTTCTCTTTAACATTTACCTGGTGTGCTTAATAGTCCAGGGGGTATGTATCCATCTTCATTATTAACATTGCATTGGTCATCATTGGTCATCTGCCCTTATTCACCAATATCAATGTGTTTTCTGTTTTATTTCTTGTGTTTGAAACTGATTTTCTGATCTGTGTTGGTGAATTCAATGGTTTTGTAGGGTCCTCTGAGATACTACTGTTGTGATTTAGGGCTATACAAGATTACATTGAATTGAACAATAATTATAATTTCTAAATAATCCCAGATGCTTAGACCATTGCTGTAGTCCCCCCAGCAAGAGTCTTCCCTGGGGTCTCCTCCAGGGGAGACCTGCCACCCCCAGAGTTGTATCCAGGAGACATAATTACAGATTTAATAAGAACAATGTTGGGCAAAGTAGAAAACACTAACACTTAAGTGCATCTAAAAATACAAGTCAATCATGGTAAAATTAAAATTGAAAATACAACTAAAATAAAACATATAAACCCAAATATGTATTATAATTATACTCTGATGCCTAAAGCATGGGGTCTGGTCTCCTCCTGTTAAGTCCTAAGCCTCACACAAACAGCAGTGGGTCTCTGGGCGTGTCTCATGGGCACACTTCAGCGGTCGCACCAAACTGTTTTTAACTCACTGCGGTTAGTTATAGCATTGGCTTTTTTTTCTTCACTGCTTCCAATTTAAAATTTGCAGTCACGGTTAGGTAGTCCATCCCCCCTTCAAAACCACAGACGCAGCTGTATGGTCCAATTAACAGTGTTTTTGGGAGGTATTTTTACATGGGGACTTCAGACTGGGCTGGTCTCGAGACGCTGCCCCCCGCTGCTGCGACGCAATAAGCTGTTTTTAAGACCCTGCGTCGTGTTTAGGACTATGTTGAGGACTTGAGAAGGACCAGATTACAGCTGCAGCATAATAATAATAATAGTAATAATAATAACAATAAATCTTTATTTGTATAGCACTTTTCCAAAACAATGTTTACAAAGCGCTGCACAGTCAGCATAATAACAATAAAACAGTCATAATACAAAGTCAAAATAATTAGATAGAATAGAATTTACAGGAAGACAAATCAAACAGGGAAAACGCAAGAAGAAAGACAAAGCAGACAGTAAAATACACCATGAGAAGTTTAAAGCTGTTCGATAAAAGTGGGTTTTAAGAAGTGATTTAAAAGAGGATACAGGTCGTACCAAAGTCGAGGAGCCCGGACAGAGAAGTCTCGGTTCCCCTTCATCCGGAGCCTCGACCTTGGAACAGTCAACAGGGACCCGTTCGAGGATCTAAGGCTGTGGGGAAGGGCTCGTAGGGGGTTAAAATTCATAAATATAGCTGGGTGCCAGACCTAAACGCGCTTTAAAAGTACAGTCTTAAAATCAATTCTAAAGCGCACAGGGAGCCAGTGGAGGGACGCTAAGACAGGGGTGATGTGCTCCCTAATGTTAAAACCTGTGGGAAGTTTGTAGAATTTTAATCAACGAAAACTCAAGTAGAAATTCTATTGATTGTCAACAAATAATGTGTATAAGGGCAGTGATGATCCAGAGATGTTATTATCATGTTTATGGACGGTGGTCATCCCGCTCCCAGGACGTTTTAGTTAAATATGAAAAGATCTACAACAAAAGATAAATAAACAATAACTATACTAAAATGAAAGAAAATCTCTAACACTACCATTATAGAGGTGAAAGACTTAAATTCCAAAATCTCTGTAGTTTAGTTTAGGAGAGTTAAAAGTGGGGTACCACATCTTCAAACTGCAAAAATAATGGGACTGTTTGCTTCTATCACTAGTATAAAAGACAGACATAAAAGTGAAAAAGATCGGACCCTCTTCACTCAATCAATCTGCTGTTTATAACAAGATGAAGATGGCAGGAGTTGGTTTTTGACTTTTTCACAACATTTTTACTTTTAGATTGGACTTTTCTATTAGGACCAAGTAAAATTTCTACTTTGAACTGCTATTTTTGTGGAGAAAATGTACAAAGTAAACCACATCAATGTAAAAACAATAATAATAATCATAATAATGTAATAATAAAATGTATAAAATGTAAACGTAAAGAAATTTTGTTATAATGTAATGTTTTAGTCAGTCAAAAAAAGCGCAGACATGGATCATTATTCGAGGATGTAATGAAGTTATGAATCTCACAGAAAAACAAACACTGCGTTCCCTGGGTGACTCCCGGGGCTGATGATTGCTCAGGCTTATCTCATGTGCACCTCTTGACCCGTAGCACCAGTGGATTATCCTCATTAGCCTGTGGTCGGTGGGACACGACCACCTCAGAGGCTCCTGGACCTGGGACCAGTTGAGCCTCATCAAAGACTTCACACAATCTCAGCATTTTAGCTCTAATCGGTGACAGTTGTAGATCAGGGGTTTTTTGACTTGACCCCTCCCACCACCATCAACCATTCACACACACACACACACAAGACTTGTACAGAGCAATGTGGGTGACGTGTCTTGCCTAAGGGCACAGCAACAGTTTAGCACTTTCAAGCCGCAGCCGCCCCACTGTGGCATCGGGTGTTCCCAGAGGTCTCCCATTACAACATTAACCAGACCCTGCCCTGCTTAGCTTCAAGAGATGGAACTTACACATTTTGTCATGTCATTTAATTTTATTGTATGTATTCATTAATGTAGTTATATTTGATGGACTGTATTTTAATTATTGTATATATTTTATTTTATGTAATTATTTATTCTATTTATTTTACTTTTTTATTATTTTATCGTTGCATTTTATTGAATGTATTATTATTATTATACATGCATATTTTCTTTTTCAAACACACAAAAAACCTACAAAATTAATAGAGTAAAAAGCAAAGCATTAGAACCACAAACAAAACAAGATTTTATTTTGAATATTGAAACAATGTGAAACAAAGTAACAAGAACCAGGACTCCCTTGAAAAAGAGGTTCTTAATCTCAATGGGACTTTCCTGGTTAAATAAAGGTAAAATAAAAAAAATAAAATAAAAATATACTGTGAAATGAAAAAAAAGAAGATATAATTTTTTCATTGACAAAATCCCAGTAAAAGTGATGAGTCCAATCCCTTTTTCAAACTATGTATTTTCTGTTCTTTTATGTTGCAGTTTTAAACACAAATCTCATTGATGTGATCGACAGCAGCAAGCTCATCTGGGTTTGCGACACTACAAGCTTTGCACATCTAGAGACCGGCAGTTTTGCTAATAATGTGTCTTTTCAAAGCAGCTACTCCCCAACACTGGAGGAATGTGTGAGAAAGTCAGCTCGTTATTAAAACCAGTTTAAAAAAAAAAAAAATAACGTACATTGCCTTTAATTTTTCTCAAATTCACATTGAGCTTTTTTACCAGCTGCTCCACCTTCGTCTCAAGCCGTAAGAGGATTCTTGATGATCACAATTTCACCGGTCCGGTTGCCGCGGTAATGGCGCTTCAGTTCAACGGTCACACACTGAGGTGGTCAGGGGTCAGGGCTTGTTGACAGAGCGGCCATCTTGGATCTGCCCGTACGTGATTTAGTGGCTCAGAAAAAACATTCACTTTACCACACACAGACATTTCCTCAGAAATAAAGCAGTCGAATTATTTATTTTTATCATTTAGGATTATTTAGAATTAACAGGAAGTTGCATTAACGAATAAAGAGATGTACAGTAGAGTCCCTCAGTTATCACAGGAAATTGGAAAAAAACATGGGAAGAAAAGACCAGACTTTTACAACAATAACAGTAACATTTCAAATCTGTATAAAAAGAGTCCTGTCCTCATTCCTTGTGTTTTCTCTGGATTTTGATTTGTGTCACTTTTATATTAAATCTGTTATTTTGCAGTTCTGGATTTTTAGGCTCATTTCATTTTTACCGACAGTCTTTTACCGTGGTTTGTCTCCACATACACAAAAACCAAGCTGCAATGTAGCATTAAATGTTTAAATATGACACATTGAGTCATTTTTCACCATAACAGTTGTCGGTGTCATCCTTCCTGCCGTGCGCCTGAACAATGAGGCCCAGGAAGCTGCATCTGTCCGTCACTTCCTCTTTGTCTGTGTCCCGGACAGTCTCAGCTTTAGTGAAATTAACATTTATCAACACGTTTGTGCTCGTGGATCCAATAATTGTATCATCGTATGTTTTCTTTGACATGTACGATCCCCTAACAGTAACTGTTTTATACATTAGTCACATGTTCTATAGAAACTGTTGTATACATTAGTCACATGTTCTATAGTAACTGTTTTATACATTAGTCACATGTTCTATAGAAACTGTTGTATACATTAGTCACATGTTCTATAGAAACTGTTGTATACATTAGTCACATGTTCTATAGTAACTGTTTTATACATTAGTCACATGTTCTATAGAAACTGTTGTATACATTAGTCACATGTTCTATAGTAACTGTTTTATACATTAGTCACATGTTCTATAGAAACTGTTGTATACATTAGTCACATGTTCTATAGTAACTGCTGTATACATTAGTCACATGTTCTATAGTAACTGTTGTGTGCATTAGTCACATGTTTTATAGTAACTGTTGTAAACATTAGTCACATGTTCTATAGTAACTGCTGTATACATTAGTCACATGTTCTATAGTAACTGTTGTGTGCATTAGTCACATGTTTTATAGTAACTGTTGTAAACATTAGTCACATGTTCTATAGTAACTGTTGTAAACATTAGTCACATGTTCTATATAACTGTTGTATACATTAGTCATATGTTTTATAGTAACTGTTGTAAACATTAGTCACATGTTCTATAGTAACTGTTGTAAACATTAGTCATATGTTTTATAGTAACTGTTGTAAACATTAGTCACATGTTTTATAGTAACTGTTGTAAACATTACAGTAGTCACATGTTTTATAGTAACTGTTGTATACATTAGTCATGTTTTATAGTAACTGTTGTAAACATTAGTCACATGTTTTATAGTAACTGTTGTATACATTAGTCATATGTTCTATAGTAACTGTTGTAAACATTAGTCACATGTTTTATAGTAACTGTTGTATACATTAGTCATATGTTCTATAGTAACTGTTGTAAACATTAGTCACATGTTTTTCTAGTAACTGTTGTATACATTAGTCATATGTTCTATACTCTATAGTAACTGTTGTATACATTAGTCACATGTTTTATAGTAACTGTTGTATACATTAGTCACATGTTCTATAGTAACTGTTGTAAACATTAGTCACATGTTTTTCTAGTAACTGTTGTATACATTAGTCATATGTTCTATAGTAACTGTTGTAAACATTAGTCACATGTTTTATAGTAACTGTTGTAAACATTAGTCACATGTTTTATAGTAACTGTTGTAAACATTAGTCACATGTTTTATAGTAACTGTTGTAAACATTAGTCACATGTTCTATAGTAACTGTTGTAAACATTAGTCACATGTTTTATAGTAACTGTTGTAAACATTAGTCACATGTTCTATAGTAACTGTTGTAAACATTAGTCACATGTTTTATAGTAACTGTTGTAAACATTAGTCACATGTTTTATAGTAACTGTTGTATACATTAGTCACATGTTCTATAGTAACTGTTGTAAACATTACAGTAGTCACATGTTTTATAGTAACTGTTGTATACATTAGTCATATGTTTTATAGTAACTGTTGTAAACATTAGTCACATGTTCTATAGAAACTGTTGTATACATTAGTCACATGTTTTATAGTAACTGTTGTATACATTAGTCACATGTTCTATAGTAACTGTTGTAAACATTAGTCACATGTTTTATAGTAACTGTTGTATACATTAGTCACATGTTCTATAGTAACTGTCATGGTGTGGATTTTGATTTTGTATTTTGCTTTTATTTTGAAATAAGTTCTTGGTTTTGTTTCAGTTTGACTTCCGGTCCTGTTTTCCCCTGTCTTGATTGTCTGCCCCGCCCTGATGTGTTTCACCTGTGTCTGTGTCTATATGTACCCTTTGCTTCTCTCCCCTTGTTGCTGCTTCATTGTTTTGTCATGTTCTGTCCTGGTTACTTTGGATTTCTGGAGTTTGTTTTTTGCCTTGGACTTTGTTTTATTAAAAGCTTTATTTTGGCATTCCTGCATTTGAGTCCTCACTCAGTTCACCCCGTGACAGTAACTGTTGTAAACATTAGTCACATGTTCTATAGTAACTGTTGTGTACATTAGTCACATGTTCTAAGAAAGTTTGTTTCTTAATTTCAGGTATTTTCACACAGAAACAAAGTGATTGGTTTCATATATTTTCAAGTGATTTCCTGATGTGTTAATGTTAATCTGTGGGAGTTCATTTGTTGCTTTTTCACTGATGATATTATCATTTCACCAAAAATGTATGTCAATCTTTTCTTTTATCCACACTATCTACTTGATAGTAGGTAGTAAGGTTAAGTTTTAACCTTTTAAAGTCCAGATACAATATATTAGACATTTTACTGTGAACACACCCTTAAAATCCAGAGCTAAGTAATGCATTGCCTTGGCTAGTGCTGTGATGGGAGACCTGTGAATGCTTCATACCACATTCTCCAAATCCTAATTCAAAAACCTGTTGCCTGTTTTTAAAATTTGAGATTATAACCAGATCTGGATTTGCTTCTATAACTTTACTGTATTCCCAATAGTCAAGGCAAGGCAAGTTTATTTGTATAGCACAATTCATACACAAGGCAGCTCAAAGTACTACATTTCCCTGTTTCCCATATTTTACCATATCTTACTAGTATGACTTTAGTATTATATATAGTCATAATTAACTCACCACTCCTCATTCCTGTTCCCATTTCTCTGTCCATAAAACTAACGCAAACCAGAGAAACGCTTTAGGTGAAACTCAATCCGACTTCCAAGTCTTTTGATCTGTCCCCAACACAGCCTCATACATATGGATAGAGAAGGAAAGAGAGAGGGTGATAGAAACAGAGAAGTGGAGAGAGAGACTGAGAGGTATAGAGGGAGAGAGAGAGGGAGAAGAATGATAGAGAGTTGAAGGCGGAGGCCGAGTGCAGGTGTGCCGCTCGTAGGAGGAGCATACAGAAGACGCAGAGCATCACTCAAAAGGAATCACTCAGGTCCAGGTGCTTCTAGAGACATTCGGTTCATTGTGCATCTGAGGAGAGAGGGGGAGGGAGAAGGAGGTGCAAACATTCATGCCAATGCTATTTAATCTTGTACAGACCAATAAATAACAACAGTAGTTATCTTGGAGGACTGAACAAAACCGCAGAATTTTCCAAAACAGATCCGAGTGCATTCTTGTTCGATGGATTCCTTTGTTTTAACTGTCTTTAATCTTAACTTTACAATGCACTGTTCCTTTCAAATAAAATAAATTAAAATATCTAAACTAAAATAATCATTAGAATCGTTCTAAAGTTCCTGTATTTGACTCATGAGCGCGTCAGTCTTTAACGTTGATCTACAGCTCCATCTATTGGTCAGAATTATTATTGACGCTAGACCTGCGTTATCTGACACATCAGATATGGTTTTTTTTCAATGCATTTCAAGTTGCATTTCAAGTTACATTCTGTGGTTTTATTTGATCTTTTGAGACCTGCTGAATCAATTAAACAACATTACACTGTTGTAGAAATATCTCGTTCTGGCAGAAAATATGACAAAAAGCAAAAGACGTTTTAGCTGAGAGAACCAAAAGGTCTATTGCTTTAAAATGGGTTTCTGTGGGTGCCATACGAGTTATTTTAAAATATAAGAATACACAGCTAAAGTACTTCAGCATAATACTTAAGTTAAAAAATACTTACTTACTTGCCACCTCTGAAGAAGAGATCATTACAAAATGTCTGGGCATATTAGGAGGTTTTTACAGCTCAGTGTCAAAGTGATTCATGAGTTTTTCACATACAGGATACACATACACACATGCACGCACTCATATACACACGCACGCACTCACACACACTCATAACACACACACACGTCAGATCTGAGGAGAGCTCCACATGGACAACGCTGCAAAAATGCTCCTTTATTTGAGTTCATGTTAGGTGATTGTCCAGCAGAGGGCGCTCTTCCATCGAATTTCAACACCTTACAATACACTGTGTCCTGTGTGAAGCTTCCCTCATGCAGAAGTACAGCTGTGTGTTAAACGTCTGAGGAAAAAGATTAGAGTTTGAGAGGCTTGACAAGTTTTACAGCAGTTTATTCATACATTTGAATTTGATAGATAATGTATTTCATCTTTAATTCAGACACTTATATAGTCCATATAACATTAATAATAATAAGGTAATATTCTATAGTGCATTAGAGCAGTTTTAATCCAGTATCCACTATGTATCCACATGATGTTGTTACACAATCAGAAAGTTTATAAAATTACCGGGTCAAACCAGACCATAAACAAACAGTATACAAGAACACATCCCCTTATGGATAGTAAATAAGTAAGTAATGTTTATTTATATAGCACATTTTATAAACCAAGATCACCCAAAGCGTTTTAAAATGTTCAGAAATGTTTTATTTTTTTCATTACAGTGACGACAGACGCAGAAAACACTTGTGCATTCATTCACTCACTCATTACATTCAGACATATTCTACATGTTTTAAGTATAGGGGAAACCGGAGCACACGGAGGAAACGTACACAGGCACAGGGAGAACATGTAAACTCCACTCAGACAGGCCATATTCCGACCGGGATTCGAACCCGGGCAAGGCAAGAGCTCTGGTGTGTGCCGTCTTCTCTGTCTGGTGCTCAGTTTTTCCCAATATGGTTTTTCTGCAAATGGCAAATAAATCAGGGGCTATAGGAACTGGTCGGGGTTAGAAAGAATAGAAGATATTTCCTTTTCTAATTTTATTTTTACATTATGATAGTATTTTGACAAGACTTTTAAATGACACAAGTTTCATTATGATTTTCCGGTCCATTTTTTTCTGAAAACACAATGCATTCATTGTTTATATTTAAATCATTCACTTTTAATGATGAGAAAATAGTTGGTGCCTCAGTCGCCCATAACAATCAAGTTAATAATAATAATTGAAAATCCTTTTAGGGGCCACTCAAAATGTTGACATGCCTGGGCTGGACAAACACAAAATGAATCGAACTGAATTAATTAGTCTCATTATCATTTTTAACGCCCAAAAATAAGACGGACTACCTTCTCACTCTGAATCCTACATTTTTAACTCGTGTTGCGTCACTCATTAGTCTCTCTCTAACTCCTCTTGTCTTACGTAATGTTTGTTTGTTGTTCCTCGGCTCAGTCCCATTAGCTGCTTTTAACTTATGCAAAACTGAAGGATTATTTACATATTTTACGTAACAGACCCGAGACGCTGCTTCCTTTTAATGACGATGACACAGTTCATGGAGAAGAGGAAGATGCCTGCAGAGGAATGAAGTGATTTCACAAAGATAAAAGAGGTTCTGTGGACGTTCTAGAGCTGTTTCTCACTGTGTTGTCTTTACAAACAACACAGTGTCTGCAAGCGCATACTAAAGTGCAGTCTACATGTCTCTAATCCATGTCAAATTGGACCTAGAGTCTGTAATAAAGTTGAATTGAGACGACATTATTCTGGTGCGGGTGAAGTTTGATACAGGTCCATCCATCCATTTTCTTACCCATAATCTATTTCTGGGTCAGGGGGGTGTCAGTCAGAGCTGCATCCAGTCCACAGAGCACCAGCCCCTCACTGATCCTCCTGCAGGTGGTGAGTCCACAGGAGCTGAGATCTTTCAGCGGGAGTTTCAGGCAAAGTGGGGTTAAGTGTCTTGCCCAAGGACACAACAACAGCAGACATCAGTGGGAGTCGTGAAGTAGGTCTTATGGTGGCCTTGAACCCACGACCTTCAGGTTTAAAGGCCAATGCTCTACCAACTGAGCCTCTGTTGCCCCCAGATACAGGTCTAAAGATTGTTAAAAGATAAAACAGAGCTTGCTTCATTATTATGATAAAGTTAATTCTTGATTATAATAAATTTAGAGATGTTATACTTATTACTTGCTTCTTCATTATGCTAAAGCTAAATATGTTATACTTGTTTGTTTATTTTGCCAAAGCTAGAGATTGTGTAAAGCTAACATCTATAGGTTTATTATGCTAAAGCTAGAGATATTTTACTTCTTTATTTATTATGCGAAAGCTAGAAATATTCTACTTGTTTCTTTATAATGCTGAAGCTGTTTCTTTTTTAAGTCAAAGTTAGAGATTTTGTTTTATTTTTGTATCTGTCTTTTCTACTCTTTACTCTGGTATAATGTGACTGTACTTGACCTGAAACTCACAGGTCAGTGTGTGTGTGTGTGTGTGTGTGTGTGTGTGTGTGTTAATGTCTTTGTCTTTGTGTGTGTGCGACTACGGGACAATGGAAATTCACCTAAGGCTGCAATCCAGTGTACTTACAGCACCTGTTCATTAACGCATAATGTCCAAAAATAAACGGTGTGTTACCTCACAGTGGTTAGCCATGCTTCTAAGTTTAGATAACAGCTGCAGTCTGCTTCTATGGATTATTGTGGCATTCTGTGTCAGTATGGTACACTACAACAGTAGAGCTATAATTTGACTTAAACACAGTACATTTCCTCCATTGTTTACCAGGATTTCTTTTTATTTTGTTATTTCTTTGACAAGTTGAACCAAAAAATATAAAAATAAAAAATCGTAAATGTAGCCAACAGCATCGTCACAGTGAAACTACTACTGCTGTAACAAATTATTTTTTCATGTATCAATCATATCTGCAATTCAGGAAGCCCAACTTAAATAACAGCATTTGTAAGTAAGTCATTATTATATAGTTATTTATGTAGCGCTTTATACATTATTAACCAAGGTCACCCAATGCACTTTACAATGTTCAGAGTTCAGATATTTTTCCATTCTCTCCAGATCAAAGCCTCCAACCAACACCAGTGGTATAGGTGAAACCGGAGCGCCCGGAGCAAACCTACTCAGACGCAGGGAGAACATGTAAACTCCACACAGAAATGCCCGGCGGTGCAATTGATCCCAGTAGTAGTAGTTGTAGTAGTAGTAGTTTTGCCATCTAAAAAACATTGCCAGGATCAAAAACATAGTGTCTAAAGCAGACCTGGAGATTCTTATCCATGCATTTGTCTCCAGTAGGTTAGACTACTGCAATGGCCTGCTCACAGGTCTGTCCAAACAGGCTGTAAAACAGCTGCAGTACATTCAAAATGCAGCAGCTCGAGTCCTGACTAGAACCAGGAAGTACGACCACATTAGTCCAGTTCTCAGGTCTCTGCACTGGCTTCCTGTGGCTCAGAGAATAGACTTTAAAACAGCTCTGCTTGTGTACAAGTCTCTCCATGGCCTCGCACCAAAATATATTAGTGACATGTTAGTCCCATATGAACCAGCCCGGACTCTGAGGAGCACAGGGACTGGACTCCTGGTAGTGCCCAGAGTCAGAACTAAACATGGGGAGACTGCTTTTCAGATTCATGCTGCTAAAATCTGGAACAATCTTCCTGAAGATGTGAGACAGGCCTCCTCTCTGACAATGTTTAAAACCAGGTTAAAAACAGTTTAGCTGTGCACACAACTGAGGGATTTTATATTTTTATCTTTCCTTTTAATGTTCTGTGATTATTTATGATTTAAATGCTATTTTGTCTTGTTCAGCACTTTGAGTTTCCTTATGAATTGTGCTATACTGTACAAACAAACTTGCCTTGCCTTGCCTAGTAGTAGTAATAGTAGTAGTAGTAGTAGTAATAGTAGTAGCAGTAATAGTAGTAGTAGTAGTAGTAGTAGCAGTAATAGTAGTAGTAGTAGTAGTAGCAGTAGCAGTAGTAGTAGTAGTAGTAGTAGCAGTAGCAGTAGTAGTAGTAATAGCAGTAGCAGTAGTAGTATTATTAGTAGTAGTAGCAGTAGCAGTAATAGTAGTAGTAGTAGCAGTAGCAGTAGCAGTAGTAGTAGTAGTAGCAGTAGCAGTAGTAGTAGCAGTAGCAGTAGTAGTAGTAATAGCAGTAGCAGTAGTAGTGAATTTCTTCGGTTTAACAGTTTTACAGTGAGAAAACAAATACCTAATTTGTGTATTTGAGTGCTAAATAATGCCTGATGTGATGCTTCTATGACAATAAAGTGTGTGTACTTGGTCACATGGTCTTGTCACATGGTCTTGGTCACATGGTCTTGGTCACATGGTGTTATACTGTGAGGAACCATTGTGGAACTTGGTCTTTGGTCTGATGAGACGTCTGAAGTCTCTCAGGATCAAAGCTTCTCTGTCTTCATTCAAAGCATCATTTATTCGTATGGACCCGACCAAACATGTCCGACTCCCTTTGAACACAGCACACTGTGGCGTTTCACTTCTTACAACTGTTTTTCGGAACTTTTTGAAATCTTGTATATTTTTTCTTGAAGTTGGATCCAGATTTGATCTATTCATTAATCGTTAATCTCCTGTTTTCAAGACACGATTGCTCCAACAATTTGGCTTATTTTATCCCCAAAATACACTTTCTTTAACCATAATTATCTTATTATGATTTTCTTGATCACTGACCACTCTTCATCTTTCAATATTGATCCTTTCGGTCGTTTCCCACAGATTATTACCAGAGGTGAAGGGGGAACGTATTGACCGGTAAATTGAGAGCGTTGCCTTTCGACGCTGCTCCCTCTTCACCACAACAGTCCGATACAGCTCTGACTGCAGACGCTGCTCCCTCTTCACCACAACAGTCCGATACAGCTCTGACTGCAGACGCTGCTCCCTCTTCACCACAACAGTCCGATACAGCTCTGACTGCAGACGCTGCTCCCTCTTCACCACAACCGTCTGATACAGCTCTGACTGCAGACGCTGCTCCCTCTTCACCACAACAGTGTGATACAGCTCTGACTGCAGACGCTGCTCCCTCTTCACCACAACCGTCTGATACAGCTCTGACTGCAGACGCTGCTCCCTCTTCACCACAACAGTCTGATACAGCTCTGACTGCAGACGCTGCTCCCTCTTCACCACAACAGTCCGATACAGCTCTGACTGCAGACGCTACTCCCTCTTCACCACAACCGTCTGATACAGCTCTGACTGCAGACGCTGCTCCCTCTTCACCACAACCGTCTGATACAGCTCTGACTGCAGACGCTGCTCCCTCTTCACCACAACAGTCTGATACAGCTCTGACTGCAGACGCTGCTCCCTCTTCACCACAACAGTCCGATACAGCTCTGACTGCAGACGCTGCTCCCTCTTCACCACAACCGTCTGATACAGCTCTGACTGCAGACGCTGCTCCCTCTTCACCACAACAGTCTGATACAGCTCTGACTGCAGACGCTGCTCCCTCTTCACCATAACCGTCTGATACAGCTCTGACTGCAGACGCTGCTCCCTCTTTACCACAACAGTCTGATACAGCTCTGACTGTAGACGCTGCTCCCTCTTCACCATAACCGTCTGATACAGCTCTGACTGCAGACGCTGCTCCCTCTTCACCATAACAGTCTCATACAGCTCTGACTGCAGACGCTGCTCCCTCTTCACCACAACAGTCTGATACAGCTCTGACTGCAGACGCTGCTCCCTCTTCACCATAACCGTCTGATACAGCTCTGACTGCAGACGCTGCTCCCTCTTCACCACAACAGTCTGATACAGCTCTGACTGCAGACGCTGCTCCCTCTTCACCACAACCGTCCGATACAGCTCTGACTGCAGACGCTGCTCCCTCTTCACCACAACAGTCCGATACAGCTCTGACTGCAGACGCTGCTCCCTCTTCACCATAACCGTCTGATACAGCTCTGACTGCAGACGCTGCTCCCTCTTCACCACAACAGTCCGTCAAACAACAACTGAAATCCTGTGGTGCCCAAACCTCAAGAAACTTGTGACTTGTTTAAAGATTAAATTAGACAAGTTTACATAAAATATTACGCAGAACTTAAACAAACCTTTAAGAAAAGTAGTTCACAACAAACACTAAAAAAGTTTGCATCTTCAATTTTTAGACAAGCTTTAAAATCACAAATTATTACTGGCAGTTTTTAAGTTTTAACAGTCCGGGCAAAAATCACAAAAACAAACAAGATACACAAACACAAGGAACACGACAATCTGGCACGAAGTAAACACACAATGGCCCAGTCCCAATACTCGCACTTCCACCTCGCACCCCTCATTTGCGCGTCCCCAATGATGGGTGCGAGTGCGTAGGGTGTCCAAATCCTTAGTACAATAGAGTTAGGATGTATAAAAACTTGCGAGATAACAGTTAGTTCAAGTTCAAGTTCAAGATTTGTATTTGTCAAACCAAGTTAATTATATTTCTCTCATCCTTGATTGTGGAGCGGGGGGTGGGGGAAGAGGGGTGGGAGAGAGGGCAGGGAGTTCAGCTTCCTGATGGCCTTGTGAATGAAACTGTTTTTAAGTCGACTGGAACTGTTCCGTAAATTCTGCAGTCTCCTCCCTGAAGGCATTACCCTGAAGAGCCTGTGTGATGGGTGCGTAGGGTCCCTGGTGATTCTGACGGCTTTGCGGGTGAGACGGATAGAGTACATGTCCTTAATGGTGGGGAGAGGGGCTCCACAGATCTTCTCTGCTGCTCTCACGATGCGCTGGAGGCTCCTTCGGCAGGAGGCAGTGCTGGTGCCGTGCCACCCAGTGATGGAGCTGGTCAGGATGCTCTCTACAGTCCCTCTGTAGAAGTTGCACACAACGGAGGCCGGGACTCCTGTAGCGCCTCTTGTGACGCCTCCACTGTGCTGCAGATGCGTGGGGCCCTCGGTGACCTGTCAGCGCTTCAGAAGATGATATCTCTGGATTTGTAGGTCTTAAATACTGCTCAAAAAGCCTTTAGCTCAGATGCTAACTGTGTGTTTACTTTTAAAAACACATCCTGTTCATTGCTAGCAAAGAGCTTTGGCAGTAAAAAAATCCGCTGAACTCCACAAAAACATGGCAAAGATGTACAACAACATCTTGCAAAACAATGCGGATCACAAAAACTACAAATTCAGTTTGCAGAAAAGGGTAGAAAAGGGTAGAAAAGGGTAGAAACGTCACCTTGTCAAGAGAGAGAGAAGCCGCAGCATGTTCATGCGCCGCCGTTACCCACATTTAACTTAAAATTATACAGCTATCTCAAATTACGAACAACCAATATAAATTTATTTTAACGTGTGTGGAGCACTTGTTTCCCACAGGGTCGGACAAAATTACCTTTAATTTTTATAAAGTGTAGGTCTGAAAATGACCATCTCTAGTCGATGACCTGCACTCACTGTCCCAATACCGCTTTTTTCCACGCTTGTAACCTGCCACTCAAACCCTTGCGTGCACTTCAAATGAATGCACACTTCGTAGAGGAGTGTAGGGTGCAGTGTGGGTGAGATTGGGCCAAAGACACAGGTGAGACGCTTCTTCTTCTTCTTTGTCTATTTCACTGGCGAGTGGCACTCAACGTGAAGGTGCATTATCGCCACCTACTGTATCGGAGTGTGAACCAGAGCTACATTATCCTAATCATCAAGTCAGACAAAAGGAAAAACAAACTCTACCCATGAGTTCTGAATCCCTAAGAAACTTCATTCTAAACTTCTTCACATTCACTGTTGTTTATGAAATGTTTTGTATTAGGATATAACGACCTGTTTTGCACGAGAGAGAAGTCAGATGCTGCTGTATTTCAGAGAGAGTTTGACACAAAGCCGCAGCCTTTTACCGTTTGAATTATTGCCGGTGTTACCCTCCACACATCCTTATTTGCAAAGGATCTTCTGCCCGCTCTGCTGTCGGCCTGATTTAGTCTCGGGACACAGACTTTTATCATTTTAATAGTCGTCATGTCCGAGCTACAACCAGCTCAATATTTATGTGTCTGTGCAGTGAGGCGCAGTCGACTTGGAAAAGCTTTGGGTTTTTAATAAGTGTGAAAGACAAACAGATGATTCAAACAAGAACTGGACATGAGAAAATAGGACTATAGTTCATTCATAAATCCGTTCTTAGGTCATTGGTAAATCAGTTGGACAAAAATGTGATTATAGACATGAGGGGATGTAAGATCAATCTCTTTTCTCCTTAGGATAAAACCAGAGATGTTTTAAGTTTGGAAGGTATATCATTTATTTTACTCAAACAATCCCAAAACACATAACTGAACACAAATACACTTCATAGAGCATTATTCATTCACTCCATACACAGTGGTGATCCACCACAGCTGCCCTGGGGCACACTGACATAAGCAAGGCCACCAGTATGTGCCATTGTCCCCTCCCACCACCACCAACCATGCACATACACACACCAGACTCATTCTAGGCAATGTGTCTTGCCCAAGAACACAACAACAATATAACAGCCAACCAACTGGGACTCTGAGGAGCACAGGGACTAGCCTCATGATGAGACTGAGGAGCACTGGGACAGACCTCCTGCTGGGACTCTGAGGAGCACAGGGACTGACCTCCTGCTGGTGCCCAGAGTCAAGACAAAACAATGGGAGGCAGCATTCCAGACCTGTGTACCTATAATTTGGAACCGTCTTCCTGAAGGAGTGAGACAGGCCGCCCCCCTGGCTATATTTAAGTCTAGACTGAAAATCTAACTTTAGCTATTGTTTTAAAATTGTTTTTTGTATGTGTTGTAAAGTCTCTGACTATATTCCGTTAATGATGAACTGTGCTATAGATTATATTTATCTATTTTTGATTGATTCGGTTTAACACAGTGACAAATTCAATTAGCGACTTGGTTTGTCCGTGCAACTCATACATGTGTTTACGGATTTTATGGACCAAGAGTGTTGTGTGTGTGTGTGTGTTGTTAGTGGAAGGTCACCACTCTGGCCTCTGTGTCTCCTCCTCCAGATTGTGTGTGTGTGTGTGTGTGTGTGTGTGTGTGTGTTTTTTGGTGTGTAGGCAGCTGTGGCTCGGCTCTCTCATTAGTGGTGAACGCTGGAGCTTTTGTGTGTCTTCCACGTGAGCTGCCGAGCGACTTCACAGAGATGTCCGGCGAATAAGGACCTGCTCCCGAGACACGTTGCTGCAACATGTGTAACTCCTGGTCTCACGTTGTATCAGCTGTCGACATAGAAATAAATACATTGTGGAATTTATCATTGCTACTTCACACAGCTTCTTTGCATTTTGTATGTCCATAGTGTGACATATAAGTAAAAAATACAGTATTCAGTGCAGTGGTTTAATTGTTTTCTCCAACCATTCGGTGGATCACTTTTGAGTCCCTAAACTACAACATGGAACTAAAATAAGATAAGATAAGAAATCCTTTATTCGTCCCACAGTGTGTAGATGTCAATGTTGCAGCGCACATACAGGACAGTAGTAAGAGCACACAGAGAACACACACAAAATAACATAGCTGCTATGTTTCCAAGCTAACTTCAATATGCTTCAATATCAATCTTTCAGAATAATCTAATAATAATGCATTGGTTTTATATAGCGCTTTTTTGGACACTCAAAGACGCTTTACATGTGATTATTCTTTCACTCCATACATACTACTGTAGCCACAGCTGCCCTGGGGCACACTGACAGAAGCGAGGCAACCAGTCTGTGCCATCAGCCCCTCCGACCACCACCAACAATTCACACACACACCAGGCTCATTCTAGGCAATGGGGGTGACTTCAAGATGGCGCCTCGTACGGTCGACATGGCTCTTTGCTGCTCTCTTTTTCTTTTGTTTTTACTTTTTAACTGTGCATCTGGCTGTTCCTACACCCGTGAGGAACTTATGAACATCCGACCCACCGTTCCCATGGACCTATTGCCTGTTTTCTTGGCATCTGCGGCTGATTTAGTTCATGTTCTAGCCAAAAAAGTGTGGGCCCGTAAAAGGGGAAAGCGAGGAGGCCTGCTCGTGCGTCTTAGGAGGAGAGGAGCGCGCACGGCTCTCCCCGGCATTTTTCTCTCCAACGTACGCTCACTGGGCAATAAGATGGACGAACTCAGCCTGCTCATGAGAAGAAACAAGGACTTCGCCACATCCTGTGTCCTCTGCTTCACTGAGACCTGGCTAAATGAGCGGATCCCGGACTGCGCTCTGGAGCTGCAGGGCTTTGGGCTGTTTCGCGCGGATCGCCATTGTGCGCTCTCAGGGAAGAGCAGAGGCGGAGGGCTGTGTTTCTACGTCAATACAAACTGGTGTAACGATGTGACAGTGATCTCCAAGCACTGCTCTCCTGCTCTGGAATATCTTTTCATTCATTGTAAACCATATTACTCCCCGCGGGAAATTGTTTCATTCATTCTTGCCTCTGTTTACATACCGCCATGCGCGGACGCGCGCGAGGCTCAGCGCGCACTCGCAGAGCAAGTACTGTGTATGGAACGCTTATACCCGGACTCTCTGATTATTATCCTGGGGGATTTTAATAAGGGAAACTTGAGCCAGGAATTACCCAAATACAGACAGTTTATCAAATGCCCGACCAGAGAGGAGAACACTCTGGATCATTGCTACACCACTGTGCGCGGAGCTTTTCGCGCTGTTCCCAAGCCAGCCCTCGGCTTCTCAGATCACTCCATGATACATCTGGTTCCTGCTTACAGACAGAGACTAAAGCTCTCGAAACCTGCAGTGAGGAGCTCCAAAGTGTGGTCTGATGAAGCTGTGGAAGAGCTGCGCGCATGCATGGAATCTACAGACTGGGACCTTTTCAGAGCTGCCCACAGACAGCTTGGATGAATATACGGACACTGTGACGTCATACATCCACTTCTGTGAGGATAGCATCATTCCAACAAGGACCAGGGTCATCTATAACAACGACAAACCCTGGTTCACTGCTAAACTCCGGCAGCTCAGGAAAGCAAAGGAGTCTGCTTTCAGGGAGGGGGACCGCAGCGGCTACAAAGCAGCTAAATATCAGTTCAGGAAAGAACTGAAAGCAGCCAAGTCCCGGCACAGAGAACGACTACAGGAGCAGTTTGGTAACAACGATACTGCTTCTGTCTGTCTGAGGGGCCTACAGGAGATCACCAACTACAAACCCAAAGCCCCCCCCTGTGCTGATGACCACAAGCTAGCTGACGATCTGAACTTATTTTTCAGTCGCTTTGATGCTGCCCCTGACACCTCTCCCTCCCCCTCCCCCCACTACTCTAACGACCCACCCATCAGCCCTGCCCCCAGCCTAACAATAGCCGCTAAAGAGATTAAACAACTCTTCCTGAGGCTGCACCCCCGCAAAGCTCCTGGCCCGGACCACGTGTCTCCGGCCACTCTGAGACACTGCGCCAGTGAGCTTACTCCTGTGTTCACGGACATTTTCAACTCCTCTCTGCAGTCCTGCCATGTCCCGGCCTGCTTCAAATCCTCCATCATTGTCCCCGTCCCGAAGAAGCCCAGGATCACAGGACTCAATGACTACAGACCTGTAGCACTTACGTCTGTCGTCATGAAGTCATTTGAACGCCTGGTTCTCTCCCATCTCAAGTCCCTCACCTCCCCCCTCCTGGACCCCCTGCAGTTCGCCTACAGAGCCAACAGATCTGTAGACGACGCCATTAACCTGGCCCTCCACCACATCCTACAGCACCTGGACTCCCCGGGGACCTACGCCAGGGTCCTGTTCGTGGACTTCAGCTCTGCCTTCAACACAATCCTGCCATCCCTGCTCCAGGACAAGCTCTCCCAGCTCAACGTGCCCGATTCCACCTGCAGGTGGATCACTGACTTCCTGACGGACAGGAAGCAGCGAGTGCGTCTGGGGAAGAATGTCTCGGACTCTCGGATTATAAATACAGGAGCCCCACAGGGCTGTGTTCTTTCTCCCCTGCTCTTCTCCCTGTACACCAACCACTGCACCTCCAGCCACGACTCCGTGAAGCTGATCAAGTTCGCGGACGACACCACCCTCATTGGACTCATCTCCAACAACGATGAGTCCGCCTACAGGAGGGAGGTGGACCGGCTGGTGTCCTGGTGCAGTGGTAACAACCTGGAGCTGAACGCCCAGAAGACAGTGGAGATGATTGTGGACTTCAGGAAGAGCACTGTCCCCCCGCCCCCACCCTCCGTGATGGACTCCCCCATCACCTCTGTGGAGTCCTTCCGTTTCCTGGGCACCACCATCACCCAGGACCTCAAGTGGGAGCCGACCATCAGCTCCCTCATCAAGAAGGCCCAGCAGAGGATGTACTTCCTGCGGCAGCTCAGGAAAGCCAAGCTGCCTGCACAGATGTTGGTGCAGTTCTACACGGCCATCATCGAGTCCATCCTCACCTCCTCCATCACCGTGTGGTTCGCTGGAGCCACAGTCAGGGACAAACAGAGACTACAGCGCATTGTGCGCTCTGCAGAGGAAGTGATCGGCCGCAGCCTTCCATCGCTGCAGGACCTGTACGTCGCCCGAGCTCGAGGCCGGGCTGGTCGTATCACAGCCGACCCCTCTCACCCTGCACATGGACTATTCCAACCACTCCCCTCAGGCAGGAGGCTGCGGTCCATCAGGACTAGAACCTCCCGCCACAAGAACAGTTTCTTCCCCTCTGCTGTTGGACTCTTGAACACTTCTTAACCTGTCCCCCCGCCCTTTATAAAGTCACTTTACTGCCCATCATACGTCACTTTACTTCACTGTACTGCTGTCACCTTACATTGTGTGCACCATGTGCACTTGTATATTGTAAATAGTAACTGTAACTCTATTTTAAATTTAAATTTATTCTTTAGAAGTGTTTTTTATTCTTATTTTTATTATCTCTTTTTGACTGTTGCACTGAGCCAAAGCAATTTCCAAGTCTGTGACCTCCCGTTACTTACGTTGGCAATAAAAATGATTCTGATTCTGATTCTGAAGTGTCTTGCCTAAGGACACAACAGCAGTTTGGCCGCCCCACTGTGGCTGGTGTTCCCAGAGGTTAAGTGTCTCGCCAAGGACACAACGACAGCAGACAGTGGGAGTCGATGGTGAAGATCGGGCTTGGACCCACGACCCTCTGGCTCAAAGGCCAATGCTCTACCAACTGAGCTACTGTCGCCCATCTAAATATATATACAGGTTATAAACAGGGTAATAAGTAGACTAAGTGACATTCTTTGGACAGTCTGAAGTTGCGGTATTGCACATTGCACATGATTGCAGTAATCGGCTACAGTATATGCACAGGGAGGCGTGACGTCATTTCCTGTTAACAAAGACCTGTTTATGCTATTCTATGGCTTTTAGGTGAGTTGTAGTGATGTTTTTTAGTAATTAGATTGATACATTCAGCTGTGAGACTGACCTAAAAGTGTCGACGTGCTTTCTCTCTGAGGAATAGCTTTGACTGTGGCCACTCAAGAGAGATTAGTTAACTTTATAAAAACACAATGACAGCACAATCAAAAAGCACTGCTGTGTCTCAAAAATGCCCAGTATCCTCACAGTTTAATTCCCGTTTGAGCATTATTTGGGAAACTCGTGTAAACATCTGCTGAACTCCCGTGAAACTCAAGCCGTTCCCCATGCACAGGAAGTCAAGTGGGGTTATAACTAAAACGCGAAAGTGGCATAGAGCCCATTACCTCATTGTGGCATCTCTGTCACTTGGTTTTAGGCACTTTTACCATAAAACTGCAGTACAACTATTTGGGTTCCATTTTGGTAAGAATGGAAGTCACTGCCCTAGTTTCTCGAAGTTGGGATGAATGCACTTGATTTGCATAAAAGATTTAGCGTTTTCTTTTTTACTGAAGAATGGAAATGGTCTGTTTGTATTTTTTGTATTTACATTATTTAGATAGTTAAATGTTTCAAATGTAATGTAGAAATGTTTGAATTGAGATTATTTATTCAAACTTACGTACCCCAGCTTTATTGTATTTTGTTCAGCCATAGTGGTGGAAACTGGGAGATGATTTTTCTCTTTAGAAATAATCTTGAGGATATTAACTTCACAAGACATTGGTACAGAAAAGAGCTGAGATGGCAGCTGATCACTGCAGAAAGCTGAGGAAAAGTTTTCATCAGTGCCAAAATGCCTCTTGCGATTCTGCATTACAGTGGCTGTGTGGCAGTCAAAAGTCACTGTCACATCTGTGGTGATAGTAAACACCACATATAGGGGCAGAGAGCAGAGCGATATGGCAGGACTCACTATATACTGTATTCCTATCTTTCTATTGATCAGGCAGAGGTTATGTATTTTTTCCTCCTTGTAAAAACCTGCAGTTATGAACAATCAGAAGAAAATCACAACACAAATGTTTACATGACATTTCATTCATTTGATAACACCCAAAATCCAATAATGTTGTAACTTTAGACGCGTAAACGAAATGGCCGAATCTCACATCTTCAGAGAAACTTCAAGTCTTGTCGGTAATTACATAAGCCGTCTGTCAGCTTGTCTGGGCCCCCTCCCACTGCTCTGATTACAATACTGAGAAATGAACCGAGCAAGACGAGGAGGAAGGAGAAAACAGACCTTGAACTTAGCTCCCGCGGCTGTGTTTTTGTCTGATAGTGCTGGTACAAATATTATTTATTTTTACCACTGGGGATAAATCCAGTGTCTCCAAACAGATGGCTTGTCTGTAAAAGAAAACTGTGACCACAGCTTCAAAATTAAATGAATACAATTTGGCTTATGCACTGAGAATTAGCCAGAACATCAAAGCGTCTTTTCAATTGTGAGTAATCTTTTGACTATATGTTGTCTCTGTGCTTTGTCTTGTAGTTTAAACTGTTATATGAATGGATCTTACTTATCTTTTGTTTCTACGGTTCTTGAAAAGGTAGTTGGGGTGTTTTGGGGAGTGCCTCAGGGCTCCATTTTAGGCCCCATGCTATTTCCATTGTACGTGTTGCCACTGGGGTCAATTACAGCCGGGAACAGTCTATCTTTCGACTGATATGACAAAAGGAATGCTCTTCAAAAACACTTCCTTGCTCATATAAAATTGCAGGGAGAATACACCTTGGCTCAGATGGGGACTAAACAAAATGCATCTGTGATTGATTGTGATTGTTAGCTCAGTTTTTGTTAGCTATGTATATACTGTATGTATATAAAATTATGAACTAATTCTGTCTGTATGTAGTCAGTATAAAATGGTGAATCCAGGCGCCCACTGTCTGTAGTCCTGTGTCCTTATCAGAGGAAGAGAGAGATGATTGACAGTAAAACCTTAATTACTACTTCAAAATGGACCAGTTACATAAGAGGTTTTGCAGAAATACTGACCTTTTCAAACCATTCCCTCTCTTTTATCAGCATCCAGAAGTCTCCTCGCTTTGTGGACTCTCATTATTTTGTTAGAGGGAGAATTCATTGATTCAACAAAACAAGCTGAGGGCCAAGTAATGATGGGCAAAGGAAAAACTCACTCCTGCTTCTCCCTAATTTATTTGTTGGTGATTTAACCTTTTGGCTTCAGTACAATCTGTCTGTACTGTCAGACAAGGACGAAATGTGTTTTTTTTTTTTATGGTCCAAAAATGACAAGGGTGAATTTCATCTAGTTTTGCTCAAGGGCACGTTGTTCCCTGGACAGTGGACACGTGAATGACAGACGGAGGTTTTTGAAAATAAAATAGTGTTACATCATTTTGAACGAATCAAAATTCAAGGAGAAAAAAACAGTTTGTGGTGTCTGCTTGTTCCCTGCATTTTTGCTCATACTTTATGAGATTATGATGTTTTGTTGTCTTTGCATCCAGCGTGTGTAAAAAAAAAAAAAAAAAAAAAGAAAAAAAAAGGCTTTTTTAAATTTAAAGCTGGGGTACCTAAGTTTCAAAAAGAACAAATACAACTATATAAGTCACTTTAATGACCTGCACTAGGACAGAAAACACTGACTGCTATAGTCACATTTAATTTTCTTATTGTACATTTGATTATGTAGATCATTTATAATGTTTACACATTTCATGTCGTTTTACGGCACGGTGGCTGAGTGGATAGCACTCCCGCCTCTCAGCAAGAAGGTCCTGGGTTCGAATCCCGGTTGGACCAGGGCCTTTCTGAGTGGAGTTTGCATGTTCTCCCCGTGTCTGCGTAGGTTTCCTCCGGGTGCTCCGGTTTTCCCTTCACTTGTGTGATGCATCATTTTAAAGCTAGAGCCTTCTAGTTTATGTAAAAAAACACAAAAATAATGTTTGTCATTCCTATTTCCCTCTGCATCCTTTGAAGTTTGGGAAAAAAACCCAATTTATTTAGCCTCGCCTAACATTTTCAATTTCTAAAGGCCCTAAATAAGATATACTTCATTGTAAGTTCACAATATTCAAATCATATGTTCATTGTGTTGTTGACAACAACTGTCTAAAGTTTCAGACTTCTAAGTTTTATAGTTTTTATGCAGTTTCTCCTTTTCATCGGGTAGTGCACATTTGGCACAATTTGGCCAAATCTCTTTACTGACATTTAATCATCATAAAAACAATATTTTTGTATTATTGGTACTTATAAGTTACTAATCTATGTGTTTTATTTTTTTTAAATGTCAAAGTTATTTTTTTATGAGTGTAAATTCATTGCAGCTTCAAGAGCTTCTTTTGGCTGCCATTACGCACGATTCTACAAGCTCAAAATAAGATTCAACACCATTGTCCCACCCCTTGTTCGAAAGCTTTCCTCATTGGCTACACGGACATGTCAATCAAAAATCCAGGAAATAGATGCAAACAAGTAGGGACAACAACAAAGATCAGTGATCCATGCGCACACAGCAGCGCTAGCTGTACTCACGGGAGCTCTTGCAGACCCAAAAATGGGTCTAGCTTTTTGGGAGTAGTTTCATTTGAAAGATAAGGAGCAAAGGAACACGTGGATACCAGATGTTTGGGTGAAAAACAAAGCTAAAAGTCCGTTAAAAGTGAAAGAGCAACATCTGTGCTCTTTTTTTTCGTTTAATGCACATTTTTTGATAATTTCTGCAGAATGGATTTTACTTTGGGTAATACAAGTGGATATAATTTTCCTTTGGACTGTTCCAGAGAGAATGATGTATTGCAAGCTGGGAGGAGAGCTGATTTATTTGTACAGCACAAGCCCAAAGGTAAAAAACTATTTCGGAATTGATTTATTTTGTGCCCACATTATGTGTTATATCTTTTGAATGCAAAGTCTGATGTAGTTTACACTTGTATATAAATGTAGATAAGAAAATAAGCTTTAAAATGATATACAGCTTTTGGGGTTTGGCGTTCAAAATACATCTGCTATTGCCAGCAGAACATTTAAAAACATAAAAATGGCGCGCCGGCACGCCGATGGTGTAAAGACAGGGGTGCCCACCAAATGGTTGAGGAAACCATTGGAGGGTTAAACACAATTTCATTTGTGGCCATGAGCTTTGCTTAATGACGAGAAGACGAAATAGTGGAAACAAGTTGTGGCAATGAGTTCAAGTCACAGGAAGTGCTCGGACTAGAGCCGCTGCTCCATGGGATTCCCCTGAATGAGCTGCAGGAAAGTCAAGTGCCTCTCAGCTCAGACTGCTTCCATTACGATACAGCAACAAATAAAGCTCAACAATTAATACATTTTCTAGTCAATTTTCCATCTTCTTGTTTCCTTCGGTAGAAGCCACTTTGCATGAGATGAAGCTAAACTATGAGGTGTGACCGGATGTGGTGCAGGCGGTGATTGAGGGAGAGTCGAACACACGTCTCTCTTTGGCTGTTTACGGCTGTAGCTGCTGCATAGTAATGTCCACTGTGACGCAGCAGTGACTCATGAGGCTGCATTCACCCAAACACTACAGCCAAACTGATCCAGGACTAAAAACAGAGCTAAGAAAGGGGCAGAACTAATAAAAACAAACCCTAAATGTATTAATGAGTTATTATTGTTAATTTGCTCATATCCTCTGTTGGTTAAGTACAATATACACAGTAAAATACTTCTCAACCAAGTGCAATTATAGCCCTAGAGTTTATTTTATTTTATTTTGTTCCATTTTACCATTATCAAAAATGATAGACCCTGTTTGATGTGTGCAATCTGAGAGATTATATGTCCTTCTTTCTCTGCTGTAATGTCCGCAACGATGACACTGAAATTTTATTTGAAAATCGTTGAGGAATGATAGAGATTTGAAGGCGAAGGCCGAGAGCAGGTGTGCCGCCCGTAGGAGGAGCAGACAGAAGACCTGGAGTATCATTCAAGAGAGAGAGATAGATAGATATAGAGATAGATAGATAGAGATGGATAGATAGATAGAGAGAGCAATAGAGATAGTTATATTGATATCGAAGCATTCACATCTAGACAGACAGAGACAGATAGAGAGAGCTAGATATATACAGTATACAGAGATAGAAAGATAGAAAAATAAATAGATACTGTAGATGGATACAGAGAGATAGAGAGAGCTATAAATATAGTTATATTGATATTGAAGCATTCTCATCTATAGACAGACAGATATAGATAGAGCAAGCCAGATATATATATATATATAGAGAGATAGAAAAATAGATAGATAGATACAGAGAGATAGAAATAGAGAGAGCTGGAGAGAGTAATAGAGAGAGATAGTTATATTGATATTGAAGCATTTACAGCTAGCTAAGAAACATGGCAGCAAATTATACTTTATATGTCAGAGCACACGATGCTCGGACTGTCTTGTATGTGTGCTGCAACTCTGACATTTCCCCACTGCGGGACAAATAAAGGTTCTCGTACGCTCTCTGCTCTACATCATGGAGTCCATGCGGTCAGTTTTTCTGCTGCCGTCGTTTCACACGGCCACAAATTGCACGCTGTCCTTTTGCAGAACATGATGACGCTGCTTCGTCTGTGTTCGTGTTTAATCCTTTCAGGAAATGGGGCCAGAGCTCCTTTTGTGAGTGAAAGTCCCACAGCTGACACTGTACAGAGCGATACACCGCCGTTTAGACGTGATTTATGGACAATCGCTGGACTGACGGGGCCCAAGGCTGCAGCTCTCTGCTGTTCTCAACATCATCGACGATATTCAGTTGTGTGTCCGATGAGATAAATCTATGGGTGGAAAAGGTGTGTGTTGGATTTTACTGTTAATAGGTCCAGACAGAATCATAGGAGGAGGATGTGTGTGTTAGGCCTGTCCATAAGTGGCTCAAAAATACAACCAAAGTTATAAAGAAGTTTAGGAGTTTGAATAGAAAAAGGCAAAATCACAAAACAGAAATGCGAGATTGCAACAAGACAATATGGCACATAAGGCAGAGGGCACACAAACTAAATACACAAGGACAAAAGTGAGACACATCAAGGTTGAGGCAGTCATCAAGGGCGGGAAGTAAATCTAGAATTAAGGACAAGAAAAGAAAAAAAACACACATAAGAACAATCCATGACGGTATATGAGAAAATATTTGAATTAAAGAGTAACTACTATGCATTTGGGTTGTTAAACATAATCTTAAAGGAAAACCAAACAAGTGAGATTTGGTCTAATTTGGACTAAAATGTCAAAAAAAATGACCAGGACATGTAGAGAGCACTTTACACAGCATCTCTACATGCTGCCGTTAGGTCAGTTAATACAAAGAAACAAAGTGTCCTACCACAATTACGCCGACGACACTCAGATCTATGTCTCACTGACTGCAGGAGAACATGGACCACTGGATTTGCTCCTTCACTGTATCCAACAGATCAGTGAGTGGATGCAAAATAATTTCCTTCAGGTAAATGCAGACAAAACCGAAATCATTGTCTTTGGTCCTGTTAAGGAAGTTTCTACCCAATGAAGGAGAAAACTCAAAAGGTCTTTGTCTTATCAAAAGCGTAAGTTTATTATACACACGTGCGGAGAGCCAGCACATACACACAAAGGCAGCATGTACCAGCTCTGGGCGCAGAGCCCCGAGTTTCCTGTATACAAGACACACACGAAAGCCAGTCCCGCCCACAACAGATGGGAGGGGGCCACCGGTGAGGAGGCGCATGGGGAGCGTTGGCGCCGTCTGGGATGGAGGTGCGAACAGACAGACAATGGTCATGCAGGATGTAGAGAGGCAGGCATACAGATGCGAAAGGGACAGGGGTGAGACAGTGATTTGCATCATTGTCTGGCGGTGCGGGAAGGACTGGCTCCTTCCTGCAGGTTAGCTGGATAGAGCAGCAGGGGGGGGGGTGAGTTGGCGTCCCCGAGTCACAAGCAGATTGCCATCACACTCCTCTCCCGTGATAATGTAGAAACTCCAGTTTTACAGAGATCACATTCAGGTGGGTGAGTATTGACCTTGACCCCTGAGCAAAAAACAAGAGTTGTTGATGGGCAGGCTAGGCTGCCGTCACCCAAGCCTCTTGTATTACGAGGGTGTGGTCAAAGCTCTTCACTGTGATACCCTTCCCCTAAACTGTAGGCGAAACAAGTGGAAAAATAAAAACAAGGTAAACAAGAAAGAAAAACGTTAGACAAAGTCATCGTCCGAGTCGCTGATATAATCAGGATCGGAGTTCAGTGGGACAGCGGCCAGGTCCGCCTCGGGGTCTTTGCATTGAATGGACACAAAGTGGGTGGATATCATCTTACCAACGGCCCGAAACACCATAGGTAATACACATGAAAACAAAATCATAACAGTCAATAGGGCTAAACCAAGATTAATGAGCACACTCCGCCAGGAGGACAGGAGCCAGTCCAGACCGTGAGGAGTGTCCGTGACATTGTCCGCTTGCATGGCGTCCCGGAGTCTAGTCAGATTGGCTATGCCCTGTTGGATAAGACCTCCGTCCTCATCATTAGCCGGAATATATGTACAGCAGGACGACCCAATGATCGTGCATACGCCTCCCACAGACGCGGTCAGGTGGTCCAGGACCAACCGGTCCTGAAGAGGTCGTGAATTCAAGTATGGCCACTGTGGTCCATAATTTGTGGTCATCGGGTACATTAGTGCCCCACAGGGGGTCGTCTCGGGATTCGGAGGCAGGGGAGTTGGGCAAAAGGGGGGTCGCCTCGGGAACGCTGGGATTCTCTGGGTGTTGTTGTTGGCCTGCTTCACCGACGGTGGTCGCACGCCGGCCGACTTCTTCAGCGTAGGGAGCCGCGGATGGGCCTGGTCCGTCCGCACCCTCGGTGTCCTCGTCTATGGCCCTCAGTGGCAGCACCGTACGACAGTGGTTGGCGTGGATCCAAGTTGTCCTCTCCGCGACCTTAACGGCAGTGTCCGTCACCAGGAGGGCGAGGAATGGGCCGAGCCAGCGCTTGGACCGCCAATGCCTTCGTCTCGTTTCCTTCATCAGGACCCAGTCGCCTGGCTTGATCCTGTGCAGAGCCGCCTGCGCAGCCTGTGGCAGGGCGCTCCTGACCTGGGCAGAAATAGAGGACAAAAGTGCATTAATTTCCTTACAATAGGACAGCATGTCGTCATCACACAAAGAGGTGCTTGGCAGATCTCTGTTCGGGGGTCAGACAGTATTACTTACCTTGGCATGGTGTGAGTTCAACAAAGTCCCTTTGGACATGTTGAAATGGGCGCAGGGGCGGAGGATGAGCAGCCTGTTGGATACTTTTGGGACTTACCTGGGTTGTGCGCGAGGCATATAGCGCATGTTTGGCAGAATCTCTGTGCAAATGCCGTAAACCCCTTTGTATACCAATTTTGTGTGATTAAATCATACATCCCTCCTTCTAAGGCATGGTCTCGACCATGTGCTAAAATTGCAAACTGTCTGAAGAAATGCCGTGGTAGGCACGGTTTGCTGTCTGGTCCCAGCCACACACACCATGCCGTCGTTGAGCCCCATTCCCCTCCCACAGCAGCGTCTCTGCTGGAGTAGCCAGTGTCTGCATCGCTGACAGAGAGGAGAAAATATCAACGTCTTGAGTGAGGTAGTGTGTGTGTGTGTGTAGAGGTGCGTATGCCGCTGCCTTGTCCGCGCGCCGATTCCCTGCAGAGATGGGATCAGTGGCATTAGTGTGGGCCTGGCATTTGCGTACATCGATCTCTAAGGGCAACATTACAGCTTTCAGCAGACGTTCAACCTGTGTGGAATTAAGAATTGGTTTACCATCAGATTTCATGAAATTGCGGTGTTTCCACAGTGCCCCCCAGTCGTGCACCACAGAGAAACCATAGCGCGTATCACAGAATATGTTAACAGTTTTGCCCGCTGCCAGCTCACAAGCCCCGGTGGGCGCGACCAGTTCAGCGGTTTGTGCTGAATGGTAGTGGGGCAAACTACCAGAGTCTATAGTATCAAAATCAGAACACACAGCATAGCCGACTCGGTTCTTCCCAGTGTTGTCACGTGACGCGGCTCCGTCTGTATAAAAAAAATCAAGTCAGGATTAGTCAGAGGCACCTCTTTCAGGTCTGGCCTGGGAGTGCGTATCTGTTCTATTGTGGCGATACAGCAGTGTGCCTCCCCTTCCTCTGGCGTGGGCAGCAGTGAGGAGGGGTTCAGCTGTGTGCATCTTTTCACCGTGACATTGGGGAGTTCAAAGAGCACCGTGTTGTATTTCAGCCAACGAGCCGCAGAAAGGTGAGAGGTTTTCTGCTCTAGCAGGATCAGGGAAACAGCATGGGGCACAAGCAAAGTTAGTTCAGTGTATCCCACAAGGTCACGTGATGCTAGGGCCGCTTTCTCAGCGGCAGCCACAGCCCGCAGGCAGCGAGGCAACCCTGCTGCCACGGGATCGAGTTTTGCTGAGAAGTAAGCAGTGGGTCTCAGTGGCCCTCCGTGAGGCTGCAAAAGTACCGACACCATGCACCCACATCGCTCATCCACAGTCTGAGTGAATGGCCAGGTTGGGTCAGGGAGACCTAGTGTGTGTGTGTAGATTTACTGTTCCGTTCATCTCCAGTTGCTTTTCTCCCGGATCGTCCTCAATTCATATTGTGGGCTTTTGTGCCAAAGTGGAGGCTCATTTCCTCCTGATCCACACTACTGTCATCCCTGGAGCAGGGGTAGTTTATCTCTCATCTGAAAAAGAAATATCAGAACACAAAAAAAAAAAAAAAAACACAAAAAATGCCCACTTTTGCTTGTCAATCTTTTTCCCAATTGGGCAAAACATAACTGCATTGACAGATGGTGTGTGGCATCAGGGCGGAGGCTGTAGCCAGATACAGAACAACAAAATGTATGTTTCTAATTTTATACTCCCCTAAATGTGAGTTTACCAACCAAAGTTGTCCTTCAACCACCGACAGCTCACTGCGGTTGGACCGACTCACTGTCAGGACAAACAGCAGAGGCAGGGACTCCCAATGTCTTCAGCAAGGTATTTCATCTCAGAGTACTTTCCGCAGAGTACTTTTCTCCGAGTACTCATCCCAGAGTACTCTCACTTTTACACCTGTTCAATAAAGCTTGTTATCTTTGAATCTCTAGTACTTACACCGTATGCTGTTGACAAAAAATAATTATTCCATGATCACATTAAAACATTACAGACACATTTGTTATTCCATGATTCCGTTCAGCATTCCTCATTTCACTCCTTATTTCACACATCACACTCATATCACAGTCACATCACAGGCCGATTCCCCACGTTAGTATTGGTCCAGAGTTTGTTAAGGTCAACGTGGTGTACTTTGACATGACACACAAACATATAACATACACAAAACATATAACACACACAAACATATAACAACACAGAAGGCCTGTACTTTTAACTTTGTTATATTTTTCCATGTCCAATTCCAATTGTCTCATGAGCTATTTCTATTGTTGCAACTTTCAGAGCCTGCAGAGCTTTAAAAGAGTTTTCCTAAAAGGATCCATTTCCAACTTTAGTGTTTACCACGTGGTCTGTATTTCGGGCTTATCACAGATTGTGTCCCCTATATCTCTAATGAGCTCTTGTCACCTAAAAAATGTTTATTTTCCTTATTTTTTTCTTTTTCAATAAAGCCAGGTCGGATTCATTAAAAATGTAAATTAGTCTCAAACTTTAATACTTCACCTTTGTTTCACGATAAAAATGTTTTTGTTGCTCATTAAGTCGCACAAATACCATAGCGTGGTGCCTATCCCAATAAACATACTCCGTTTGTAGCCTATCTTTACTACACTGAAGCCATGAATTTTCAAACTCCAAGTTATTGTCTGGGAACGACCGGAGAGAGCAGCTTAGGTCGTTCACGTGGTTGACCTCCAAATTTTGTGCGGGCGTCACTCTATCCACTTGTTGTGGCTAATAACTTAGCAATCTCAGGGTTTGGTGTCAATTTCCAGTGGTAGTTAACTTTTGGGACCGGTGCCTCCTTTTATTTATCTATTTTTAATTGAGTCTGCACATAAGGTCTCGGCCTAGTAGATTAACCGGGCACAATGGGGAATATAGAAAAGAATGTTTAAGCTGGTTGCCCTGAGAATCAAAACACGTTAGCGGTGACGTAAATTGCTCTTTAGTCGTCTCTCCCCCCCGCTGCTAATGAGAATGTGAAGCGGCCACTCATTTTAGGGGAGACAGAAAGGCTGTCACTTTTAGCACAGAATTTGTTGCCCCGGAGTCATCCAGAATTTTAACTTGTACACCACAGATTGTTAGCGTATATTACGGGCATGAATTATCTCTAAAAAGTGCCAATTGCAATTTGTTGTTGTTCAAACTTACATGAGCGGTCGCTTTGGTGACGAATGTGAACCCGGGTTTGGTCAGTCGCTCGTGTTTCCTCCACGCCCGCCTCTGCCGTCCTCTGGCCCCGTGTGAGCTTGAGCGTTCCTCTGCCTTTAACGCCTCCTCCGGTAACAGTCCTTCGACCCATGTCGAGCACACAGTCTTTCCGCCGGGCTGTGGAAGTTTCTCAAAGTCCGCAGGAGGCCCAGGTAGCCCAAAGCGTTCAAATAACGTTAGCCTGTGGTCCATGAGGGTTGGTGAATAACCAAACGTGCCGGTACTTTTGGCTTCTTCTGTTTGCGGTGCGGGGGCAACTTTCAACGAGGTTTCAGCGGGTGCGTTTTGTGTTTCACGCTACCCCCTCCGTGGGGAACAGTCACGGGATATGGAGCAGTTTGTCTCTGGCCTCCAAGGCAGTTGTCGGTGTCTCACATATTTGCTTCCCCCGCTTCTTCTTCTGCGGTTTCCTGAGCGTGTATCTGCTTCCGCCACGTCTTCTTCTGCTCCCGGGTTTGGGCCCACTTCTCGCGGGGTCTCAGCTGGTGCGAGCGCCGCCTGTGGTTGGGGCGTGGGGCTGGTGCTTTGAGGCAGAGGACAGAGCGCGGAGGAAAAGCGCCGACAGACCTGGACAGGGAGAGGAAAAGGGACAACAGTAGTCTGCTCATTTTTTTTAAAAACCCAACGCCTTGTTTGGGTGCACACTTATTGTTAGTAGGGGAAAAAGGGCGGTAGGGTGGGGGTGTGGGGGTGTGGGGGATGTGTGTGTGCGTGTGTGTGTGTCCGCCTGTGTGTTCTCCGCTTCGGTGAAAAGCGGAGGAGCTATTGTTTTTACATATTTCTTTCTCTAACGTCTTTTGCCGTGATATTCTTAAAACCAAGTATATTTTTTCTTCCCTTCTTCTTCTAAATTATCACGCAAGATGCGTAGTTGATTCGGAGACATAGAGCCTCCATAGCTTTAGGTCCGAACTGTTTTCTCATGGCCATTGTAACGGGGGACGTTAACCTTCCCCTCGGTGTGGCATCTCTAGATTGATTTTCCCATTTTCTCGTACAGAACAATGGGCCTAACCCGCTTAGTCTCTCCCTGCTCTTACCCACTTTGGGGCGCTCCGTTCCCCCCCCCCGCTGGTTCAACCAGCGAGCGCGCGTTCTTGAAAACGGAGCGGTTCTGGCTGAAGACACTCAGAGATTCCAGGGTCGCTTACAGAGCGATACTAACGCGCAGCCGCTAGCTTCAATCTAGAACAAAAGCCCCCAAAAATCCCGCACACAGTCTATGCTGTGGCAATGCATAAAATACCCCAAAAATACATAAATAAACAAATCCCCGTGTACACTTAAGTGCTCGTTACGCAGATGAAAAGACAAAACTCACCAGATTAGGTTCTTTTATGGTCCTGTAGTCGAATAGTTTTTCCAGCGCGAGGCGAGCCGTGTCCCCCCTGCTTCTCGTCAAACACTAAGTGAGGTATGGAGGCTGGTTCTTTGTCCCAGGTTGGCCAAAACAACACACGATCGTCTCCACGCCGAAAAAAAAATCCAACATAGAACGTGTCAGCAACGCCAAATTGTTATAGAAGTTTCTATCCAATGAAGGAGAAAACTCAAAAGGTCTTTGTCTTATCAAAAGCGTAAGTTTATTATACACACGTGCGGAGAGCCAGCACATACACACAAAGGCAGCATGTACCAGCTCTGGGCGCAGAGCCCCGAGTTTCCTGTATACAAGACACACACGAAAGCCAGTCCCGCCCACAACAGATGGGAGGGGGCCACCGGTGAGGAGGCGCATGGGGAGCGTTGGCGCCGTCTGGGATGGAGGTGCGAACAGACAGACAATGGTCATGCAGGATGTAGAGAGGCAGGCATACAGATGCGAAAGGGACAGGGGTGAGACAGTGATTTGCATCATTGTCTGGCGGTGCGGGAAGGACTGGCTCCTTCCTGCAGGTTAGCTGGATAGAGCAGCAGGGGGGGGGGTGAGTTGGCGTCCCCGAGTCACAAGCAGATTGCCATCACAGTCCCCAGAAACAAAGAGAGGGCGTCATTTGTCAACTTCAGTCTCTCTCCCTACTGCCTTCAGACAAGGTGAGAAATTTGGGGGTAATACTGGACTCAGACCTAAATTTCAATAGCCACATAAAATCAATAACATCAACAGCTTTTTACAATCTGAAGAACATTGCCAAAGTTAGAAATATAGTGTCCAGGGCAGACTTGGAGATTCTTGTCCATGCATTTGTCTCCAGTAGGCTAGACTACTGCAATGGCCTGCTTACAGGTCTGTCCAAACAGGCTGTAAAACAGCTGCAGTACATCCAAAATGCAGCAGCTAGAGTCCTGACAAGAACCAGGAAGTACGACCATATTAGTCCTGACAAGAACCAGGAAGTACGACCATATTAGTCCGGTCCTCAGGTCTCTGCACTGGCTTCCTGTGGCTCAGAGAATAGATTTTAAAACAGCTCTGCTTGTGTACAAGTCTCTCCATGGCCTTGCACCAAAATACATTAGTGACATGTTGGTGTCATATGAACCGGCTCGGACTCTGAGGAGCACCTGGACTGGCCTCCTGCTGGTGCCCAGAGTGAGAACCAAACATGGGGATTTTAATGTTTTAATTGTGATTCTGGTGTTTGTTTTATGTGATGATTTGTGATGTGGACTGTGAAGCGCTTTGTGTTGCCCTGTGTATGAAAGGCGCTCTACAAATAAACTTTGATTGATTGATTGACTTTAAGAAACATATTTATGCAGTTTGTGAGTTACAAAACGTTGATTTGGTGTCTAGTTGTCCTTTAAATCTGGGCTATGTAACGTATTTTAAAATCTTAAAACAGCAATTTTTTTAAAAATAAAGAGTAAAGTTAAGTCATCAAATCAGAAAACTGTTTAACAATTTAAATCCATTTCTACCTGCCCTACTTGTCCCTACTCTACTCTGTGAGCGTTTCCACCAGCCCTGTTTAATAGGTACCAGCTGGTTCCTTAGTGCCTGTTCAGTCCTGGTTCTCTCCAGGTGGTACTGAATGGTCCTAGATGCCTATGATTGGTGAGACTGCTGCTGGAAGCCATGGTTACCACATCATTTCTACATACACTACGTAGAAATCCAAACAAAACTTAGAAAACATTGCAGGGACCCAGATTGAGATATGGCTATACTCCCACGGATGGACAGAAGTCTGTGGTTCAGGAATCTGGAGAACGAGGACTGATACATTTTTTTTTTAAAAACATGGTCTGAAGAAGAGTGAGAGATAAGCGGCCACAGACAGACACCGGCCCTACAGTCATAAGCTCCTCGTTTGGAGAGATCACACTTGACAACTCACATTTGGAAACATAACTTAGAGCTCTTGGATATGATATGGAATGTCCGCAGTATATGACAGCTGCAGCAGGTTCAGTATATGTGACTGTGTTCATGTTTAGATAGGAGTCACTATGGTTATATGTATCTCCACTGGTGCTCTATCTGCAAATGAAGTTTCTCACGGATAAATAAAGTTAGTGGAATTGAATTTGAATCCATATCACGAGGGTCTAAGGACAGTGGGGATTATCCAGGACACTCAACATCCAATGATATGTATGGACTCTTCTCAACATTTAGGCCAAGGGTGGATGGATCATCTGCCCTTTTTAGACCAAAAAGACCCATGTGTTTATTATCAATGCATTTCACTGGGAATCAGCACCACCAAATCTGAGGCCATGGTGCTCGACTGGAAAAAGGTTCTTGCCCTCTCCAGTTGGGTGGAAAGGTCCTTCCTCAAGTGGACGAGTATCCACTTGAGGAAGTATCTCGGGGTCTTGTTCACGAGTGAGGGAAGGATGGAGCGTGAGATTGACAGGCGGATCAGTGCAGCGTGCGCAGTGATGCGGTCGCTGTATCGGACCGTTGTGGTAAAGAGGGAGCTGAGCCGAAAGGCAAAGCTCTCAATTTACCGGTCAATCTTTGTTCCCTCCCTCACCTATGGTTATGAGCTTTGGGTAATGACCGAAAGAACGAGATCGTGGATACAAGCGGTCGAAATGAGCTTCCTCCGCAGAGTGGCTGGGCGCTCCCTTAGACATAGGGTGAGGAGCTCGGTCACACGGGAGGAGCTCGGAGTAGAGCCGCTGCTACTCCACGTTGAGAGGAACCAGTTGAGGTGGCTCGGGCATCTGTTCCGGATGCCTCCTGGACGCCTCCCTGGGGAGGTGCCCCGGGCACGTCCCACCGGAAGGAGGCCCCGGGGAAGACCCAGGACACGATGGAGGGACTATGTCTCTCAGCTGGCCTGGGAACGCCTTGGGGTCCCCCCGGACGAGCTGGAGGAAGTGTGTTTGGATAGGGAAGTCTGGGCGTCTCTGCTTAGACTGCTGCCCCCGTGACCCGGCAACGGATGAAGCGAAAGAAAATTGATGGATGGATGACTGTTTGAACTGTTTGATTCTCTGATCTGTGTTGGTGCAATCATCGATTTTGTAAAGTCCTGATTTAGGGCTATTTAAAAATACATTGAATTGAAATTGAATTAAGTTGAATGTCACTGTTTAAACTTTTGTCTCTGTGCGCGTCTGTGTGTTTGTGTGTTTGTGTGTGTGGGTGTATGTGTGTGTGTGTGCGTGCGTTTGTGTGTGTCTGCGTGTGTGTGTGTGTGTGTGCGTGCGTTTGAGTGTGTCTGCATGTGTGTGTGTGTGCGCCCGCGTGCGTGTGTGTGTGTATGTGTGTGCGTGTGTGTGTGTGTGCATACAAACCTACAGCACATGCAGAGCAGCGTCACGCATTGATCTGTTCATGAGAACACACTGTGCTTTGGTGGCTGCCACATCTGCTGCGTTCGAGGACCGCGGAAAAATGGTACAAAAAGATGAACTCAATCTCAACATTGAAGTCATATTTGCCATTTTGTTTTGAGTTCATAGACGTGGAAAACATGTACACTGTTCCTCCTTATGATGAAACAGAAAGTATCCTGTGCATGCTGCAAAGTCTTGTCAAATAATAAATGGTAAGAAAATGATTTAGAAATTTCAAACCATTCAATAGGTCTATAGGGCACCAGACGTCCCCAGAGCGACCGTTTCTTTTTCAAATAATAAATGGTAAGCTGTTCTTTTTCTGCAATCATGAAGCTTAAGCGGAACTTCAATTTGGTAGACTGCAGTAGCTCGGAGGCTACCACGAGCGCACCACAGACATGGAAAGTGACACTGCAATGACCACGAACGACATTAGTCGCCTCACATTGGAGCTTCGTGAGAGGGACCGTGCCACTATTGCAGACCTCCGTAAAGAAGTCCTTCGCCTCACTGCAGAGCTACAGGATAAACAGTCACTCGTGTCCAAACTTTTTGATGTCGCTGGCGGGCAGCACTCACGGCTTATGTCACTGAGCGCTGCATACTGTGACACTGTCGTGTGGGAGAGATCTGTCAGCTCTGGGCCCTCTTGTTCTACACCTAAGTGCCCGGTTCGGAATAAAGAGCCTGCGGACTGCGAGGAGCCATCCAGCGCCGTGGCCCATGTCCTGAGCCTTTCAAACCGCTATGCAGCCCTCTCCGCTGACATCCCAGCCCCCTCAGCAGAACCCCTGGACTCTGCAGCAAACTCTACTGCTGTCCGTGGATCCAGGTCCACTGCGAGAAAGACACTCTTAAAGGAAGCTGTCCTCAGACGAAAGAGTGGTCATTCCCCTTCTCTGACCCCAGTGCATCACCACCGCTTACCTTCACCGGGTCAACAGCAGCGACCCGAGCCTGCTCCTCTCGCTGCTCCAGCGTCTCCGTGCACACAGCGTGGGTTGCCCGGAGCTGAGAATCAACACCCCCGCTCCCCTCCATGTGTTCAGCAGCGCCCTGGTTCGGACCCATCCCTGGATGAGCCCGCTGGTTCTGGCCATGGACACCGAGCGCCCTCTCCGCGGCCGCGTCCACTCTTCGCCCCGACTACTTTGATTGTTGGAGATTCCATCGTGAGGCACGTCCGCTTTTTTAACGCGGTCACTCACTGCATTACTGGAGCTACTGTCCCAGATCTGCTCATCCGTCTCCCTCCTCTGCTTCAGTCCCTGCCTGATACCATTTCAAAGGTAATCGTGCATGTGGGGATCAACGACATGAAGCTGCAGCAGTCCGAGGTCACAAAGAAGCATTTTATGGATCTATTCCGCCTCCTCCAGTCCTCCGGGTTGTGTGTTTTTATCTCTGGTCCAGTCCCGACTGTAAACCGGGGAGACTGCTTGTACAGTCGCGTTGTGGCGCTGAATATGTGGCTCCAGTCTGCATGCAGCATTTTTAACTTTGTTTTTGTGAACAACTTTGGCCTGTTCTGGAAGCGTCACGTGGCCTATCGTCCAGACGGTCTGCACCCGAACAGATACGGCACCAGTTTATTGATGGACTTTTTACGCCATGTTGTTCAGTGCTCCCCGAGGGGGGCGTGACTGTTTACATCCGAGGCCTCTCGGCCCCCACTACCACCTTCCTCCTCCACTCCAGCACCGGGTGAGTACTGTGGTGCAAACACTGACCCCTGTCCGTCTGGCAGTGTAACGACAGTCCTGCCACTGAACGGCACTTACTCAGTCATGCATCTGGAACTTAACAAAGTAAAACAGAGTTCACTTTTTAAACCAATAGAGACTGTGTGTGTTCCTCGCACCGGCTCAGAAATGTGTTTTAATTTGAATAAACACAAATATAACAGAAGGACAGCAGTTAGACGGTCCAACTCAGGAAATCTAATTCCAATTCTTTGTAGTCAATCAACTAAACCCACTGACACTGATATTATTTTTAACCTTGCTCTGCTTAATGTCAGATCACTATGCAATAAATCCTTTTTAATTAATAATTTTATCTGTTCTTATGATCTTGACTTTATGTTTATGACTGAAACTTGGCTTGACCATAATACAGAAAATGCAGTCTTAATAGAATCAACACCACCAAATTTCAAATTTGAATCAGAAATTCGAGAAAATAAAAGAGGAGGAGGCATAGCAGCAGTTTTTAAAGATTGTATTGTCTCCCATAGAGTACCTCTTGGGAAATTTTCCTCATTTGAGTATGTCTCTTTTAAAATAGAACAAAAACAATCTTCTATTCTTATTATTGTTGTGTACAAGCCGCCACAGTCATGTCATAGTTTCACTGATCATTTCACCGAGTTGCTTTCAGTTGTGTGCACAGACTTTGATAGTTTAGTCGTCATAGGTGATTTTAATATACATGTAGATAACGTTGATGATAGATACGCGAAAGAGCTGAGCTCTGTGCTGGAGACCTTTGGTCTCACTCAGCATGTGAGTGGCCCCACCCATAGCAGAGGACACACTCTCGATCTGCTAATTACTAAAGGGGTTAATATCTCAAATGTAAATGTGGCCAATGTTGCTCTGTCAGATCATTTCTGTGTATTTTTTGATATGTGTCTCAATAGTAAAGCACGAGCTGAATCCTCAATTGTTAGAAGAAGAAGACACATAAACAAAAATACAGGTGAACTTTTCATGGGGATGATAAACTTTGATAACACGTTGTGTTCTACTGTGGATGAATTACTTAACTCTGTCACCTCTAGTGTTTTGGATGTTCTGGACACGATTGCTCCTGTAAAGGTCAAAATTGTTACAAATAAGCAAAAGGCGCCATGGACAAAAGCAGACTCTGTCAGGGCACAGAAGAGAGAGTGCCGGAGAGCCGAGCGGAAGTGGCGAAAGTCAAATCTCCAAGTTGACCATGAGATCTGCTGCTGAACTGGAGGGGAGCGGGGGTCAAAGATGCATTGTGCAAGTTCAACAGTGTGCTGACCCGGTAAGGTAAGCGGTGGTGATGCACTGGGGTCAGAGAAGGGGACTTTCGGAGGAAGCTTCCTTTATTTTTCTCGCAGTGGACCTGGAACGGACAGCAGTCGAAGGGGTTGCATGTAACAAGGGCTCTACGCGTTTGAAAGTTCTGGGCAACATGGCTCCTCAAAGTCCGCAGGCTCTTTATTCCGAACCGGGCACTTAGGTGTAGAACAAGAGGGCCCAGAGCTGACAGACCTCTCCCACACGACAGTGTCACAGTATGCAGCGCTCAGTGACATAAGCCGTGAGTGCTGCCCGCCAGCGACATCAAAAAGTTTGGACACGAGTGACTGTTTATCCTGCAGCTCTGCAGTGAGGCGAAGGACTTCTTTACGGAGGTCTGCAATAGTGGCACGGTCCCTCTCACGAAGCTCCAATGTGAGGCGACTAATGTCGTTCGTGGTCATTGCAGTGTCACTTTCCATGTCTGTGGTGCGCTCGTGGTAGCCTATATATAGATCCATGTTAGCCTATAACATGGATCTATAATAATAACATGGATCTATAATAACATGGATCTATAATAACATGGATCTATAATAACATGGATCTATAATAACATGGATATATAATGACATGGATCTATAATAATAACATGGATCTATAATAATAACATGGATCTATAATAACATGGATCTATAATAACATGGATCTATAATAATAACATGGCTCTATAATAATAACATGGATCTAAAATAATAACATGGATCTATAATAATAACATGGATCTATAATAACATGGATCTATAATAACATGGATCTATAATAATAACATGGCTCTATAATAATAACATGGATCTAAAATAATAACATGGATCTATAATAATAACATGGATCTATAATAATAACATGGATATATAATAATAACATGGATCTATAATAATAACATGGATCTATAATAATAACATGGATCTATAATAATAACATGGATCTATAATAATAGCATGGATCTATAATAATAACATGGATCTATAATAATAACATGGATCTATAATAATAACATGGATCTATGATAATAACATGGATCTATATAATAATAACATGGATCTATAATAATAACATGGATCTATAATAATAACATGGATCTATAATAATAACATGGCTCTATAATAATAACATGGATCTAAAATAATAACATGGATCTATAATAATAACATGGATATATAATAATAACATGGATATATAATAACAACATGGATCTAAAATAATAACATGGATCTATAATAAGAACATGGATCTATAATAATAACATGGATCAATAATAACATGGATCTATAATAACAACATGGATCTAAAATAATAACATGGATCTATAATAATAACATGGCTCTATAATAATAACATGGATCTATAATAATAACTTGGATCTATAATAACATGGATCTATAATAATAACATGGATCTATAATAATAACATGGATCTATAATAACATGGATCTATAATAACATGGATCTATAATAACATGGATCTATAATAATAACATGGACCTATAATAATAACATGGATCTATAATAATAACATGGATCTATAATAATAACATGGATATATAATAATAACATGGATCTATAATAACATGGATCTATAATAATAACATGGATCTATAATAATAACATGGATCTATAATAACATGGATCTATAATAACATGGATCTATAATAACATGGATCTATAATAACATGGATCTATAATAACATGGATCTATAATAATAACATGGATCTATAATAACATGGATATATAATGACATGGATCTATAATAATAACATGGATCTATAATAATAACATGGATCTATAATAACATGGATCTATAATAATAACATGGATCTATAATAACATGGATATATAATGACATGGATCTATAATAATAACATGGATCTATAATAATAACATGGATCTATAATAACATGGATCTATAATAATAACATGGCTCTATAATAATAACATGGATCTAAAATAATAACATGGATCTATAATAATAACATGGATCTATAATAATAACATGGATCTATAATAATAACATGGATGTATAATAATAACATGGATCTATAATAATAACATGGATCTATAAATAATAACATGGATCTATGATAATAACATGGATCTATAATAATAACATGGATCTATAATAATAACATGCATCTATAATAATAACATGGATCTATAATAATAACATGGATCTATATAATAACATGGATCTATAATAATAGCATGGATCTATAATAATAACATGGATCTATAATAATAACATGGATCTATAATAATAACATGGATCTATAATAATAACATGGATCTATAATAATAACATGGATCTATGATAATAACATGGATCTATAATAATAACATGGATCTATAATAATAACATGCATCTATAATAATAACATGGATCTATAATAATAACATGGATCTATAATAATAACATGGCGGAGTCTATAATAATAACATGGATCTAAAATAATAACATGGATATATAATAATAACATGGATATATAATAACTGAGGAGTCATCAGTGGCCGGCCCTGAGGGCCCCACCCGAGGTACCGACGGAGCCGCTGCGAGGGCCTAAAACCCCAACAGCTGACAGACTGTACCACAAGACAACAACATAATAACCCAGCCCCAACCCTCAAGTAACACTGTTCTATGATTCCTCCTTATAAAATGACCATAAATACTGCAAACCTGATAAAATGCCGAATATAATTACTTTCACATTATAGCACACCCAAGCGAGAAACATATCCAAGACAGATGTGACATGTACCAATCACCTCAACCTTCCTAAGTGAGATCAATAAAGTAAATCTTATAGTAGGGAGGCAACCATCCAAAGAATCAGATGCCTATATCAGACAGTCAGTGTGAACCCATGCCGCCAGCAATAGGCTTGCAGCACTGAGATCAGGGGCTTTGTAGTTTAGTTACTTTGAGATAGCACCAAGCCTCAGAGTGCTCGTACGTAGAACAGCGGGGGAGTGGCTTCCTACGATCCTCAAAGATAAGGATATTGTATTATTTGACCCTTTTAATCAGCAAAGGCCATGATAGCATCAAAGCAGTGACCAAATCGCCCCTAGAACTATATCCACATTGGGCCACTCACACGTCCAGACTGGAGTTCCTTACAAAATCTAAATCCTGAAATAAGTAATAATGACAATCTATTTTAAAAATAGAATAACACACTGTCTTGAAATTTAGTGTTGCAAATAAATATAGTATACAGGCAAGTCATATTATTTAAAATTTTCAAATCACCTACAAAATCTGCAAACAGATTGTCATTTATGTCAATTCAAAAAAAAAAACACACCCCCCCAAACTGCCCAAATATACTGCTACACTTATATTAATGAGAAAGGTTTAATGAGCGTTTCTGTATTATGATCAAATCCCCCCCCATAAGGTTGTGACTAACAAATTGTTGAATTGCAATGAAGCAGCCGTCTAAAAGAGCATAGACTAGTACTATGATTAAACTCCCCCACAACCCATCACTGGCAGACAATCTGAACATCTTTTCATGGACACCCAGCTCAACACAAACCAAGAGAATTAAAACTGGTACAATCACTCATCACTCACCCCCTGTCTCCCTGTTCTATCAAAACACAGCACCTCCACCCATCCGGCAAACCGCGCGGCCTCCACGGATGCTTCCAAAAGGTTGTAGGACACCCCCACGACCCCCCACCCACCCCCGCCCACCTCCCCCAGCTCTGGCTCCCATCCAGGGACGCCCATCTGCCTAACCCCCCCCCCCCCCATCAGCTGACATCCCCAGACCCAACCGCGTGGCCACAAGGGGAGTGGGCGTCCAGGATGGTCCCCAACAAACACCCGATGCCCGCCCTTCCCAACAGGTCCCAGGGCCCCGACCCAAACCAACCGAGACACAATAACCCATCCCACACCAGGTTCAGGACAGTGAGGCAACTGACAGAGGACATTTAATTCTCTAAATGAGTAATGACAATCAAGCATAACCAATCAGATGAACGGATTCCTTCAGAACAAGATTAGGGTTGAAACTAGTTCTGGATAGAGTATTCCGTCCAGGAGCCTAACACCACACAACTTGTCTGCTTTTATTCAGTGTAAGATGGCAGATATCTACCAAGGACCCAACTCCAGGAATGAGGGGTCACCAGAGATCAGTAGAGGACAGATGCGCACATAGCTAACAGCCCTCAGCCCCACTACCCGAACTCAACTGGAGAAAAAACCCACTGAGAGAGCTTGTGAGGCAGGAATATCAAACCACACAGAAGTCTCAAGTTCCACAGCAGAAACCACCCTGGAGAAGCACACCCCCCCAAAGCTGAGACTTTTGAGAACATGAGTTTTAAGCCTAGAGGCACCTAACAACAGCTCCACAGAGGACCACCCCGGAGAGACAAGCCTGCCCCCCCAAAGCGGAGTTGCCCCCGAGAGCCCCACCTTAAGGGAGAAAAACGCCCGCTTCACTGTCATCCGCATAGTCACACCGGCGCGGGACCATCCCCCCCCCAAGTGCCCCAGAGTGGCCAGACTATAAACACAATTATTCAAACCTCACAGTGCACAAACAGAAAACCACACAGGAATGAAAAGCCAATGTCATTGTGGAAGAATGTGGGCAAGGGTAATTAACTGTCGATTCTCACCACTACACCAGTCATAGAGGAATTCACATGGAGACCCCCCCCCAAAAGTCTAGATGCCCACAGCAGAGCCCCCCATAGTCGCACAGATAGCACATCGCACACGTCCACCATCGCACCCCCCCCAGGCGGCGGCAGCCGAGAAGAGTGAGCTCGTGACGAAGATTAGCTTTAATCCACACGGGGAAATCTAAATAAACACAGCGAATCCACCTGGCTGGCCCCCACCATCATCTGTGCCGATAGGGTCAACAGTTTTACTCGCAAAGGTTCATCACAAAAATCATAGAGGATTCCATACTGGAGCAGGCCCCCAAATTAGATTGAAAAGTGTGGAAAGTATTTCAATCGTAGGGACCACTCCATCAAAAACACAATACAACCTTGTGAGGAAGCAGGTTGGAAGACGCCGCATCTGAACCAAGTGAAGGGAGACGAGCTGGGCTGCATCATGTGAACAAACCCCACCAGAGTCAGACTCTACAGGATCACACATCAGTCTAAACCCCTGAGCTGCCGTAGCAGAGCTATACAACCCAACATTAAATGTGGCTAATTGAACATCATTACTATTATGTCTGGAGACTCGGATAAATCATGATTTTGTCTGAAGGGGAAAAATCAATGGTTCCTATTAAAAAGCTTGCTCAAGTCATACGCTACACAACTGACTGGATGACGGAGTACACGCGAGGGCCAATAATCTACCAGCACAACACACATTCAGAAAAAAACTATTGAAGCATATTTACCATTTCAATGTGTTGGTACAAAATGTATTAGTGTATACCAACGTGAGGGCTCTCAAAATGGAAGAACGATAGTAAAAAGGTTGCAGCCACCCCCCATGGCCCCTCAGTCGCAAAAATAAAAATAATATTATATTAACATGAGTTTTTCCAGCCCATTATGCCAAAGTGATGCAAATTAGCTTATATGATCACCAACCCCGCCAATAGATGTAGAAGCTGTTACTGGACACAATCAACATGTCCTGCCCACCTTCAAAGAAATGACCCTGAAGAAAACCATAAGTCAACTGGTTAGGGTACCTGACTGCCGCTACCCCGGCGGGAAAAAACTAGTCCAGGACCAAAATGCACAGTTCAGATGATATGTCCCTTTCTAAATCCAATTATTGTTCGGATGATGTGTTTATTACCATCCAGACTCCCATTCTTACCAACGAGCGACGATAAACAGAAATTAGGAAAGACAAAGAGATAAGATAGAGTAGGGCTCTAAGTTAGAGCATAATGTTTGATGATTTATGCATGATGTTATATGGGTTGTGAGGCGCTTTGCGTTGCCTTGTGTAGGAAAGGCGCTCTATAAATAAACGTTGATTGATTGATTGATTGATTAATTGACGGTAGTATTGAGCAAGTGGTGAAAAGGTGGTACTGCACCCTGAACTCCCCAGAATAGGGACGGCGCTATTGAGCAAGTGGTGAAAAGTGTTACTGCACTGTATTTTTCAAAGAGGTGTCACTTTTGAATGTTTAATGAGTTAGCCTCTGCCTGGTCTGTAAGTGTGGTTCACAGTTGTCTAAAAGTGATTTATTGAGCAGCGTTTAGCGTAACACATGTGTAGGGTCACACCGAGCTTATTCTAAAAACAAACAGTGATGGCCTAGTTAAGGGAGACACGTCAATACCTAATCAAACACCACGGGGGACCAGTCCCAGACCTGTCAACCTATAGCAAACATGATGATGAAGGGGTGGGGAGGATGAAGGGGTGGGAGGATGGACCAGCTATGGCCAATCCGTGCAATGTTAAAGGGAGGGTGTACTAACAGCGAATCATGATGAAGGGTTTGGAGGGAGGATGGACCTACTACTACGTCCAATCAGGGTGATACATGTAGTACCATGTGATGAAAAGGTGGTATGGCGCCCTATTTTCCAATAGGTAACACTTGAGTGAAGCAGATCCCTTTCTCAAACTATGGGTCTCCCTGAGGTTTCGCACTTTTTTCATATGAGTTTTTCATTGCTGATGCAGGATGGGTTTGTTGCACAGTTAGTGAGAAACTAGAAGGACTGTGGTGATGATCCAGGACACTTTAATATTCTACAACATGTACGGGCATGTGGTCTATATTCTTTATGTGTTTTAACTGTTGATTCTCCGATCTGTGTTGGTGATTTTCAGTAGTTTTTGGTAAGTCCTCTGAGATGACTCCAGTTGTGATTTAGGGCTATACAAGAATAAATTGTATTGTATGTATTGTATTGTATAGGTATTTTTTATTTTTCTACAACAAGTGGTACTGCACCCGAACTCTGAAAGAGCGACACTTAGGTGTGTGTGTGTGTGATAGCCTTATCATGTGGTCCTGAGTGTTGCACTAAAACAATAGGGGGATAGTTGTTATTTTTTCACGGAGATGGGCGCAGGGTTCCAACTGGTACACCAGTATGAACGATCCGTCTGAAACTCACCTGATGACAAAGGTTCCGTGGAGCAAAAACACATATATTTTTAGTGGCGTTTATCAATCGTAATTAATGCGTTATAATCCTAACCCTAATCATAAGGTAGCAGTCTCTATATCAATTTAATTGTCCAATCCAATAAAAATAAGAACCCTAGATACATATATGTACACAGTTTGAAACAGAGTAGGTAGATGTGAAACTAGGGTCCTTGGTATAGGTTTTCTTTTTTACTCGAGATCAAATGATTTAAAGGCGTACATCTCTCAGATATACAAGTGACACTCGTTACCATAAATAATCATCTTAAAGACTGATTAAACACCCATATTACATACCTTAAACATTATGTACAACATTTTACCAAAACACAAACCATTAATTAAACATTATGTATATCATTTTACCAAAACACAAACCATTAATTAAACATTATGTACAACATTTTACCAAAACACAAACCATTAATTAAAATCCAGATTTTCTTATTATGTAACACTCTCATATTTATTGAGTATAGTAGTTTTGTTGTTTCTTAAAAACCATGATTTTTTATTTTGACTCTTTAATGTATTTATTAAGTTCCACAAATGGAGCTTTCGCGAAAGTTCACCGTGGTAAACCCGGTTGCTGTTGCCCAGGCCACAGGCTGCTCTTCCTCGACTCATCAATACCAGCAACGCCCACACCCAGTCAACCAATAACCACCAGGACAGCAAGTTAAAAGCCGGAGACGCCCACTTCCCGGTCTTCTGAAGTCTGCAAGCTTCTGAAGTCTGCAAGGTGCATGTCGCTAACGCACCTGTTCGCAAATGCATGCGTTGTTCTGGAGGGGTCGCTTCTGCTCACGTGTTGCTCGTGCGCGTGGCCCTGCTGTCCTCAGTCTGGCTGCTCGTGGTCTGCTCCTCCTCCACGTCCCTGCACCTGCTGTGGTTCGCATATCCCCACTGCTCTCCTCCACTGCGGGCTCTTCTGCGGGCTGCTCCGCGGGGCCCCTCCGCGGTTCTGTGCTGCTCGTTCCTCGTGGTCTGCTGCCGCGCGCAGACGGTCTGGCGGTGCCGTGCGTTCCCTGCCTCCGATTGGCGGTGCCGCATTGTCCCGTTGCTTTCCCAAGTCTCCTGGCATGTGAGTACAGTGAGTGTGCTGACCTGCGGACGGATTAATCCCGGAGTCTAGGCTGCAGGCGGCTGGTTTTTGCCCTACGCACTTGACTGCAGGCGTCAGTCTTCGCCCCGTGCTTGGTCTGCAGGCTCCGTTTTACACGTGTTGAGCTAACTGAGGGACAATGCATCTTAAATGGCATCAATCTCCAATGTCTGAGGGATATAAGAGGAGCAATGTGCATTAATTCAGATTCATGTTCTGCCACTTGCAGTAAAACCACGTTGGAAAAAATGTGCAAAGACTACCCCATCGTGCTCCAGACGGCACACACAGAGCTCTTGCACGGCGCCATCTTTACAGCATCAATCTCATTACTCGCAGGTCACTATTGTTAAATGAATGTATTTAAATTCGTCTATCTGCAGGAGGTAGGAGGGGCCATGCATTTAAATAGTTAGGTCACTAGTATTAAACTGGGTAACTAAACTGCAGTTGTTGCATTTCGAAAGTGCAGCAGAAAGAAAAGGGGCCCAATGTGATCTGCAATGGGTTTGAAGTGGAGTTGGAGCTAATGAACGCATGGATCAGTGATCGTTCATGCGTTCTACCATAATCAAAGCAGCAAGATGGCTCCAGGGGACATCTGTTTCTCGCATGGGAATGTTTCGGATTCGGGTTGATTTATTTCCTCAGGCTCTTAAACAACCGTGGGCATGGTTCTCTGACCGCCGCTGCTGCGGTCCCTGCTGCCGTTCCTACTGATGCCTGATCCCGCTGCTGCCCGTTTCCTGCTGCCGCTCCTGCTGCTGCCTGTCCCTGCTGCCTGCTCCTGCTGCTCCTACTACTACATGTGCCACTGCTGCTGTTCCTGCCGCTGCCGCTCCGCAGGCTCCCAGGCTGCACCTGTCTCTACGGCTCGGCTCTTTCAGACACGTACGTAACCTGGCTCACGAAGACAAGCGGCGCACGCTGGCGTGACACGTCTGTTGTTCGTATGAATCGCATTTTGCTGCTTCTGCTGCTTCATACTGCTACCGCTACTGCTGCTACTGCTGCCGCTACTGCTGCTACTGCTGCCGCTACTGCTGCTATTGCTGCCGCTGCTGCTTCATACTGCTACCGCTGCCGTGCTGCTGCTGCTGCTTCTTTACTTTGACATCTCTCTTCACTTCGCATCTTTACTGAAACACTAAACAGCTACAACAATATTCTACTGCTGTGGCTTGATACAGGATTATTGCTGTTATTATCTACAGATGCTGCTGCTGCTTCATACTGCTACTGCTGCTGCTGCTTCATTTACTTTGACATCTCTCTTCACTTGCATCTCTTTTACTGAAACACTGAACAGCTACAACAACATTCTACTGCTGTGGCTTGATACAGGATTATTACTGTTATTTTCTAAGGATGCTGCTGCTGCTGCTACTGCTGCTGCTGAAAAAAAAAAAAAATAAAAAAAAAAAAACTGCAACCCACTCTCTCAGAAGCTTATCCTGCTCTAATGGATGCAGCCCGGCTGAGTATGCCGCGCTGCGCTGGACTCGCACCTATGCTCTCAGGGTCACTTCGGCGGTCATGCTTCATCTCTACTTAATCTACTTAATCTTCTGATTCTATCAGATGCAGCTGGCCGAGTAGCTGCGCCGAGCTGTCAATCAAACTCCTAATCAAAGGCATCCATACCTGTATTCTTCACTCTTCTGATCGCAGGCTCCCCATCATGCTGCCCATCCTGCAGCGGCTCTGAGCGGCACTGAACTCCGGCTCATCTTCCAAGTACATGTCTGCCCTCCTCGCAGCATCTTCTGCTCGCCTTCTGTGGCTTCTCTGCATAAGCGTTTCACTACTGCTCACTCAACCTTCAACGCGGTCCGAGACACGGCTTTCCCGTCCTATCCTACTGTCCTAATTATCTACTCTCCAACCCAAGATTCTAAGCGTAAGGGCGCCGCAACATCATGGCCCTCTCCGGTGTGTCTCTCTGCCCCTACAGGTCTCCGCTTCTACACGGACGCTGCCCCTTCCGTGGTTTTTTGGGGGATTCTTCCAGGACCAGTGGTTCGCCGGCCGTGGCCCGCTACTTTTCCCCGGAGCATTTCCTCTGCCCTACACGAGACATTCCCAGTGGTCGTGGCCTGCGCGCTGCGGAATCACACGTGGCAGAGAAAGAGGATCTCTGTCATGCGTGATCATCTCGACGTAGTGGAAGCATTAAACAAAGGTCGCTCTTCTCACCCAACATAATGTCCCCTGACCATTCAACCTTCATCTCAAACATTCAAAGATCAGAGGCGCCTGCAATATAGTAATAGCTTGCTTCGACACATCTCTCTGCCCCTACAGGTCCATGATGCGTTACACTCGCCTCCGCGGCAAAAAGGAGATTTTAACGGACCTCTAATTCTCACTCCAGTCAACCTTCCCATAACAGCAACCTGGTTCAGAGCTCAGCTAAGATCCCTACTGCTCCTCTGCAATTGTCTCCCCAGCTCTATACAGCCCACTCCTTCAGGATAGGCGCTGCCACGCGCGCGACCTCGCTGGGGCTCCCCCACTCTTCTCTGCAACAGCTGGGGCGCTGGTCCTCTTTGGCTTCTCCACCTACATCAGGCCAGATGCGACCGCTATCATGGCAGCACAACGTCTACCGGCTTCCTCGTAAGCTCCCAGCAAAGCAAGTAAGCAATAAGATTCTGGTGGCGGCACGCACTTTCCTCAAACGCTCAAAGTTTCCTCTGCTTCAGCGTCTGGCTGAATATGAGCGTGCGCTCATATTCTCAGCTCGCTCAAAGATTCCTCTGCTGCAGCGTCTGGCTGAACATGCGCGTGCGCGCATGTTCTCAGCTCGCTCAAAGATTCCCCTACTACAGCGGCTGGCTGAACATGCGCGTGCGCGCATGTTCTCAGCTCGCTCATGCTCAGGCCCGCGCAGTACGTCCTGCTATCCCAATCGCAGGCCCGCTTTTTGGGGATCATGCACGCGAGCAAGCGCCGTGCTCAACAGCATCCCGCCCGGGCCTAGGGCGCCAAACATGCTCAATCAATAAACATGCTTAAATCTAATAAGTCTAATGCGTTTTCCTCATGGGTCTCTCCAAGGTGAAATGGAGCTTTCGCGAAAGTTCACCGTGGTAGACCCGGCTGTTGTTGCCAGGCCACAGGCTGCTCTTCCTCGACTCATCAATACCAGCAACGCCCACACCCAGTCAACCAATAACCACCAGGACAGCAAGTTAAAAGCCGGAGACGCCCACTTCCCGGTCTTCTGAAGTCTGCAAGCCGCCGCCGCCCCACCTCCTCCTTCTCTCATGAAGCGTGCTTGCCTACTGCCTCTGCCGTCACCAGTGCCTAGGCCCCGGGGGGATCATGCACGCGAGCAAGCGCCGTGCTCAACAGCATCCCGCCCGGGCCTAGGGCGCCAAACATGCTCAATCAATAAACATGCTTAAATCTAATAAGTCTAATGCGTTTTCCTCATGGGTCTCTCCAAGGTGAAGTTGATTCCTTTCCACTGAGACCATTCTTCCCATGAATGTAGTTCTGAATCTAGGTTTTATTAAAGATGTCAGTTACTTACAGATTGTATCGACATTGTCTTTTTTCCAAAGTTCTCTTAGAGGTTTGCTGCTAATGTTTTGCAATTTACCTTATACAATGTATGATAAATAGTATAATCCACTATAACATACAATTTTAACACCAAGCACTCAAAAACAGGATTTGATGAATCTCGATATATTTTCCTTCTGGTCTTTTTTATGTAAAATAACTATAGGCAGTGTATGTGTTTTAAACGTTGTCTCCAAATGTTGACAACATAGGTGAGGTCGGTATAATCATTGTATTATCTAAGGTCAGTAATGCTGAGTGGTTTGGAAAGTGTAAAACACCAAGTGATTTGGCTAATTTTCCTTTCCTCAACGATGATGACTCCCAAAAATGTTGTTTCTTTTACCCTTTTGAATTCCCCCGTCTAGTCTTAAAGATACACTATTTAAGATTTTTTTCTTTTTAGCTTTGAATATCATGTAATCGTTTTTTCTTTGTTTAGAGCAAAGTCATTTGAACCAACCAGATTTTTATTATGACAAGTTCTTTGTTTATTACTTTTTGATAACTCTCCAACATTTTTTCCACAACAAAATAATGCTGTGACACCAGCAAATAAGATTATTTGTAATATAGGTGTCATGTTTACAAGTTTAAAGACATAATTCAATCATTTATAAGTTTAAAAATGCAACACGTTCTTAAATGCTATGTAATAAGTTACATTTAAAAACAAAGATTCCCTTTTCCATGGGAAATGAAGACAGGGTGAAATCCGAGGCACTCTGATAAAAGTCCTTTAACAGAGAAGGGACCAGCGTGTTTGGGCCCCGCAGCGCCTTCTTCAGCCCAGTGTGATAATAAGCTATAGTTGTTTGTTGTGCTAAAATATAAGGGGAAACAAAGTAAGACATCAGTTTCCTGGTCGAGCAGAGTAAGCGCTCTTGTTTGGTTAGTCTTTGTAACAATCTTTGTTTCATGTGTTGACCCTCGGCAAACGTTCGTCTTTGTAAGTATTATTTCATCTCACAAGCACATTGTTAGGGGCCATAAAAGTGTTTTATTCTACTGCAAAGTGTTAAGTTTGGGCTATATCTGAGTAGCTAGCGCTGTACGCAATTCAGTGTGCACAACCGTTGATAGTTTTTCTAGTGTTGCAGTTACGGTGATTTTTTTTTATATTTTGTTTTTATGGATGCAATGAACCATACGCAAGAGATTATCTATGAAACAAGAAAAGTAAGCCTTGTCTACAGAGTTTCTTTCCCGTTCGCTCCAGCTTCACATGGTCACGTATCGTGAGGACAGCACAATAGTTGATACTTTTGGAAAGTCATTCATACAAACAACATAGGTATTGAGTAATTTATTATTTTTACAATGTATCTGCACAAACTGTTTACGATTTTGCTAGATAACTAGAGATCCATGTATGAGCAAGCCTTTTGCAGGTCTAGTAAGATACTTACAACATATGTATCTGCATATTTTCTCTGTCAGTTCCATTATTCCCACAACAGTTGAGTGTTTTTTCCTAAAGCCATACTCATTTTGAATTAACACATTTACTTTTGTAAGAAGCTATCCACTCACATTGCAAATACTTTTTTCAAGATTTTTGAAAACTGTGGTAACAAAGACACGGGTCTAGAATTTGAGAAGTTGTGTTTGTTTCTGTAAAGAGGTATAATTTGGTTGTTTTCATTTTTTTTTCAGGAAAAGGTTCCTGTTTTTAGTGACAAGTTGCAAAGGTATGTAAAAAGGTTCAATTACAGATGTATCATGTCTGAGCCAGAGTCGGTTGTTTTCAAATGTATTCACAATTTTTCATACTTTGTCTTTTTCCATATTGGACAGAAAAATATTGTTCACAGGATCTACCTTTGTATTTCACTGCTAGATGCTGGTTTTGGAAATTTTCTTTTCTTTCGAGTCTCCTACACGAGTAAAGTAGCTACAAAATTCATTTGATATATTTATTTTATTGGATATTTCTGCCTTTGACAAAATAATTTGTGTACTCATGTGTGATTTTGTTGTTCCTCATGACATTATTTAAAATTCTCCAAGTAGCTCGTTCTCATTTAGTGCATCACTAATGAAAATAGAAGACAAAAGAACAAAAGGTACAACAAGCACCCACATACGAAAAAATAACTGATGCAATAAAATAAGACCTCCACAGATATGAAGTGACACTTTACCACAGTGCCACAGATATGAACACTATATTGAATAACATATCATGGAGATATAGGATCACAGTCATTTATAAATAGTCCTCAGCCTCATTTCAATTTGGAGAGACGAGAAACAGGAAGTTGAGTATTTTATTGAAAGGAGGTTTGGCGCCCTAGGTCTCGGTGCGGCCTTCGGATCGGAAAGGCTCCTGCGATGAGCGCGCACAATCCCCCGGGACCTAGGCACTGGTGGCGGCATTTGGCAGCGGGAAGAAAATTGAAGGCAGATTGGAGGCAGGGTGAAGAGGAGGAGGAGGGGAGGCGGTGGTTGCGAGGCTTCAGGAGGCCGGTAGTGGGAGTTTCTCAGTTTTTATGCGGCTGCGAGTCGGCACAGATGATTGGAAGGGGGCGTCTGCTGAGCGATAGGCTGGGGATGAGAGCCGGCCTGGAGGGGTAAATTTGGTTAACGTCTACCAAATTTAATTTTCGCTGGCTGCATTTCAATTTGGAGAGACGAGAAACAGGAAGTTGAGTATTTTATTGAAAGGAGGTTTGGCGCCCTAGGTCCCGGTGCGGCCTTCGGATCGGAAAGGCTCCTGCGATGAGCGCGCACAATCCCCAAAAAGGCTGCGTGTTGATGGAGTTTTCGAAGCCTGGTTTGGAGGGGACAGACGTCGTGACTACTCTATTCTGTGACCGCTATCGCTAAGCTGTGACCGCTATCGCTATGCTGTGACCGCTATCGCTATGCTGTGACCGCTATCGCTATATGCTGTGACCGCTATCGCTATATGCTGTGACCGCTATCGCTATATGCTGTGACCGCTATCTACTGTGATCAATACTTGCGGATACTCGGCTGCTGGCGGCGCCTATCCGGAAGGAGTGAGCTGCGTAGAGATGGAGAGACAGGTTACAAAGCAGCAGTACGGACTTTAGTTGGGCTCTGAACCCGTTGGATGACATTGGGAGGTGATCGGGGGTGAGAAATAACGGTCCGTTGAGATCTCCTTTCCGAGAGCGGAGGCGAGTGTAATGCATCGTGGGTTATCTTTGCGCGCTGGGAACGTGAGCGTACGCATCACGTTCCGTCAGACGCTGCGGCAGTGTTTGAGAAGTGCGTGCCGCCACCAGAATCTTATTGCTTCACTTACTTTGCTTCGTATTGCTTTGCTGGGAGCTTGCGAGGAAGCCAGTAGACGTTGTGCAGCCAGGATGGCGGACGCGTCTGGCCTGATGTAGGCGGAGAAAGCCGAAGAGGACCGCACCCCAGCTGTTGGAGAGGTGGGGGAGCCCCAGCGAGGCCGCGCGCGTGGCAGCGCCTATCCTGAAGGAGTGGGCTGTATAGAGCTGGGGAGACAAATTGCAGAGGAGCAGTAGGGATCTTAGTTGAGCTCTGAACCAGGTTGCTGTCATGGGAAGGTTGTCTGGAGAGAGATGTGTCGGAGCGAGCTATTATTATGTTGCAGGCGCCTTGGTCTTTGAATGTTGGAGATGAAGGTTGAAAGGGTCAGGGGACATTATGTTGGGTGAAAAAGAGCGACCTTTGTGTGATGCTTCCACTACGTCGAGATTATCGCGCGTGACAGAGATCCTCTTTCTCTGCCACGTGTGATTCCACGGCGCGCAGGGCACGACCACTGGGAATATCTCGTGTAGGGCAGAGGAGATGCTCCGGTGGAAGTAGCGGCCACGGCCCGGCAACCCAATGGTCCTGGAAGAACCCCCCAAAACCCACGGAAGGGGCACGTCCGTGTAGAAGCGGAGACCTGTAGGGGCAGAGACATGTCGGAGAGGGCCATTGATGTTGCAGGCGCCCTTACGCTTAGAATCTTGGGTTGGAGAGTAGATAATCAGGATAGTAGGATGGTCGGGAAGCCGCGTCTCGGACCGCATGAAGGTTGAGCGAGCAGTAGTGAACGCTTATGCAGAGAAGCCATAGAAGGCGAGCAGGAAGATGCTGCGAGGAGGGCAGACATGTACTTGGAAGACGAGCCAGAGTTCAGTGCCGCTCAGAGCCGCTGCAGGATGGGCAGCACGATGGGGGAGCCTGCGATCAGAAGAGTGAAGAATACAGGTATGGATGCCTTTGATTAGAAGTCCGATTGACGGCTCTGCGCAGCTACTCGGCCAGCTGCATCTGATAGAATCAGAAGATTAGGTAGAGAGATGAAGCATGACCGCCGAAGCGACCCTGGGAGCATAGGTACGAGGCCAGCGCGGCGCGGCATACTCAGCCGGGCAGCATCCATTAGAAACAGGATAAGCTTCTGAGAGAGTGGGTTGCAGCAGTAGCGGTAGCAGCAGCGGCAGCAGCAGTACCTCAGATAATAACAGCGATAACCTGTATCAAGCCGCGGCAGCAGCAGCAGCAGCAGCAGTAGTAGCAGCATCCTTAGAGATTACAGTACTAATCCTGTATCAAGCCACAGCAGTAGAATGTTGTCGTAGCTGATCAGTGTTTCAGTAAAAGAGATGCAAGTGAAGAGAGATGGCAAGTAAATGAAGCAGCAGTAGTAGCGTAGTAGCAGTATGGAGCAGCAGCAGCAGCAGTAGTAGCCGTATGGAGCAGCAGCAGCAGTAGCAGCAGCAGCAGCTGCAGCGTCCGTAGATAATAACAGCAATGATCCTGTATCAAAGCCACGGCAGTAGAATGTTGTTGTAGCTGTTCAGTGTGAGGGATTTCAACAGGTTTTTTCGGTCCAAGTGATTTAAACAGGTTTTACGGTCCAAGTGAGGGATTAACTGAGCCCGCAGTCCGAGTGAGGAGTTTAAACTGACAATTATTTATATTTATTTATATGTATTCATTTATTCATTTATTTATTTTTAATATATAGCGTTCCAGATATAGGCAGTACCATATATGCAGTTCCATGTACTGCATAACAGTTCCAGGTATAACCGTACCATATGAGCAGTTCCAATATAGCGGTTCCATATATAAGCAGTTCCATATGAAGCAGTTCCAGATACGGTACCACAGTTCCAGATATAAGCATTTCCAGATATAAGCATTTCCAGATATAAGCATTTCCAGATATAAGCATTTCCAGACATAGCAGTTCCGTGAGGGATTAACCTGAGAGCTCACAGACCAATGAAAGGGATTCGTTTTGGGAGCCGCAGTCCGAGAGGGATTTAAACAGCGCTTGCAGTCCAAAGAGAGGGATTTAAACAGAGCTCGTAGTCCAGAGAGGGATTTAAACAGAGCCTGCAGGCCAAAGTGAGGGATTAAAACTGAGAGCATGAGGTCCAAAGTGAGGGATTAAACTGAGGTCTTGCAGTCCAATGTGAGGGATTAAACGGAGCTTGCAGTCAGAGTGAAGATTTAACGGAGCTTGGTTAAAGAGCCTGCAGACCAATGCGAGGGCTTTAAACTGAAGCCTGCCCACCAGCACGGGGCCAACTGAGCCTGCAGTACAATGCGAGGGGAATAAACCGTCCGCGGATCTCATACTTACCCACAGCGCCAGAAGACAAGGGACAACACAACGGGACCACACCGTACCGGCACAAGGAGGCAGGGATGCGCACGGCTCCCACCGCACCGGGCCAGACCGGCCGTATGCAGCAGCAGGCCGCGACGAGACGAGCAGCGGCAAACCCGCGGAAAAAGCCCGCAAAGGAGGAGAGCGGCAAAGACCCACGGACCACAGCACGAGACCCGCAGCAGGTGCAGCCACAGGAGGAGCAGACCACACGCAGCAAGACAGAGGACAGCAGGGACCGCAGGAGTAAGCGTGAGTAGACGAAAGCGATTCCTCCAGAACGATTCTTTGCGAGGCTTCAGGAGGCCGGTAGTGAGAGTTTCTCCGTTTTTATGCGGCTGCGAGTCGGTACAGATGATTGGAAGGGGGCGTCTGCTGAGCGATAGGCTGGGGATGAGAGCCGGCCTGGAGGGGGTAAATTTGGTTAACATCTACCAAATTGAATTTTCGCTGGCTGCATTTGTTACATTTAGATATTCTACAATGTCTATGTATGATCCCACATTTGTTTCAAATATTGCTAACTTTCCTTTTCTAAAACATGTAACTCTTTCAAGGGGGAATGCTATCAGCATTTTTATTTTACCCAAAGCACCAGCTTGAACTTTTTTTTTCCACTAAATTGCAATTGTTCTCTTTGCTTGTAAAAGACACATATCTATCAGTACTTTTTTCATTCTTTGTAAACGCATGTTTTCCAGGATGGATTCCTAAATAAAAAGTGTATATCCTTAGATATAGTGGTCTCTACTGCTCCTTTAACCTCAGGACATCCCCAACACGCAGTGGAGCAATGTCCCTTTACCACCTAGTACATACATCAGGTACATTTACTCAGGGACGTGCAGTCAGGGGAGGCAGGGGAGGCAGAGCCTCACCTGCCATTATTGGAAACTAATAATTATTTTAGTTTAAATATATAATTTATATCCACTGTCCTATACTTTTAATGTATATTCGGCACGGTTCCCATCAGTTTTGATCATTTCTGAAGTCAAAATCGCCGAAATCCCGTTATTCCTATTCAAAGAGACGAGGTGAGGCAGCGCTCCTGCGTGCCTCACCCCAGACCGCTCCCTCACAGTGTGTGTGTGTGTGTCTGAGTGCACTCAGCTCGTGCAGTTGATATATCACCGTTTGTTTCAAATATCCTGCTTTAAAAACATTTTTTAAACTCCTCTTAGTGTTTAGTAGTGTATTGCACGTATGTGTGTACAATTTATATTTAGTTTAAGTCTTTTGATCGTAGATGAACACACAAGGAAAAAGCTTGGCGTGAGGCAGGCGGTATCTGTGCCTCACCGCTAGGGGTGATAGTGAGCATAAAGTTCATACCAGAGTTGCTAACAAACAATCAGCCCAAAATGCTATTTCTTTTGCTGGAAAATGGATGATTTGAATGAAGATTTTTTTTCTCAATTGGACTTTCAAACAAAGAAAGAATTAATATAGACTGGGAGACCACCACTGGACTTACGAGGTTAGTCCGGCTGCGGGGGAGGAGTTTGTTAATCTGTGTTTTATGTTGAACATTGACAGATACCGGCAAAGTAGTGCTTTTCCGAAAAACACTGATTCAAACACTGCTCAAGAGTTCTGCAACTTGTTTAAATTATTGTTTATGTTCCTCGCGTCTCTCTCTCCTCTCTGTCTCTCTCTGCTCCTCGCGTCTCCGTCTCTCTGCTCCTCTCTGTCTCTCTCTGCTCCTCTCTCCTCGCGTCTCTCTCTCCTCGCGTCTCCGTCTCTCTCTCTCTCTGCTCCTCTCTGTCTCTCTCTGCTCCTCTCTCCTCGCGTCTCTCTCTCCTCGCGTCTCCGTCTCTCTCTGCTCCTCGCGTCTCCGTCTCTCTCTGCTCCTCGCGTCTCCGTCTCTCTGCTCCTCTCTGTCTCTCTCTGCTCCTCTCTGTCTCTCTCTGCTCCTCTCTCCTCGCGTCTCTCTCTCCTCGTGTCTCTCGCACCTGCGCTTCTTAAAGATGTTGTTTGATGCGGAGCAGAGTCAGCAGCTAGATTTGTTGTGAGATTATTAAAAGAAGCTGGTTCTCTTATCTTTACAGTATATAAAGTTTGTGGATGTCATTGCATTGGTGATTAAATGCTATTTTATTTGAATAATGATTGTAAATCTGACTTTTAAAGTCAGTGCCTCCCCAATCACAAACCTCACCGCACGTCCCTGCATTTACTCTTTTTAACACCTAGTACATACATCAGGTACATTTACTCTTTTTTAACACCTAGTACATACATCAGTACATTTACTCTTTTTAACACCTAGTACATACATCAGGTACATTTACTCTTTTTAACACCTAGTACATACATCAGGTACATTTACTCTTTTAACACCTAGTACATACATCAGGTACATTTACTCTTTTAACACCTAGTACATACATCAGGTACATTTACTCTTTTAACACCTAGTACATACATCAGGTACATTTACTCTTTTAACACCTAGTACATACATCAGTACATTTACTCTTTTTAACACCTAGTTCATACATCAGTACATTTACTCTTTTTAACACCTAGTTCATACATCAGGTACATTTACTCTTTTTTAACACATAGTTAATACATCAGGTACATTTACCACCTAGTACATACATCAGGTACATTTCCATTATAACTATTCCATTTTTCTGATGTCTCATTCATTCTCATGAGCCTCTTGGATTGTAGGAGACTGTTGCACTAATAAGTGTTTTTGAACATGCTGATTCCCAATCCTCTTTTACAATATTTGTTTCTAAATCCTCATTCCAAGCCTTCAATCTTAAATCAGAATTGTCAGTTGAATTCAGATATTCTGCTCAAACTATTTTACTTTTCAGAGGTTTAGTTAAACTATCTTGATTAGATCTGCTGAAGCCTCTAAGCTGAAGAAATTTTAAAATACTATGTTTTATGTCTTTTTAGTAAAGAAATTTAACGTACGCTTAATTTAGATACCTATGTATATAAAGTGATCCATTACTTTAAAAGTTATAGCTTGTGAATTTTTAGATTCTCTCTCATTAAGCAATAGAAGAGATGTTGATTTATTAATTGTATTGTATAACCCTATGTTTTACTAAAAGCACTAATCAAATCTATAATAATTGGCACCTTACATCCTTACAGGCCATTAGAGTATCTAGGTTTTGGTTTATAAAGGTGTATCTTTTTAAACCTTTTAAGCCCGCTGCTGAAAGACAGCTTCTGTCCTCCCTGGAACAAAACACTGATTTGCCCAAATCAAAGTATATAGAGACAGGTTACAACGCTCTTTTACATGTTTGTGTACTTTAAAACAGATTTTAATCATGTTCTTAATGATTGGGTTGTTACTTTTTTTAGCAGATTAGAAACTTTGAGTATAAAAATGTGGTAATGGTAGATTCAAACCTTCAGACTCCATTTCTCTCCACTACTGGAAAGATTTGGATATAGGAACAATTTTTAAATGGACTTGGTTGCTTTATCTAAACTCTAAAGCAAAAGAAAAAACAAACAAAAATATTCCCTGTATTACGGTGTTTTCTCTTATGTGTTATTACATCCTCTCATTATCGTGATTGGTTGGGAGATATTTAGGCCCGAGCCCCAACCGGGGTAAGGGCCTATTGCTTTTCCAACAAGTAATGCCTGGGCGAACCCAGGCATTACTCGTTGAACTGTCATAAGTCACAATCTCCGGGCGCAGCCCGGAGATTGTGACCTGCACGCGACGGCACGTGCCCAGACACTGATAAATCCGTGCCGGAGGCACGGAATGGCTTTGTTCCTGCTGTAGTACACAGTGAAATGATTGAAGTCCTATTAAAGGGGGGTTCCTTCAACTGTTTTATGGACGAATGTCCGGGCGAAGCCCGGACATTCGTCCCCCAAGCCCGACGGCGCGTTCCCAGACACTGACAAAACAGTGCCGGAGGCACTGAATGGCTTTGCTCCTGCTGTAGTATACAGTGTAATGAATGGGGTCCTATGGGGGGGGTGGGTGACCTCATGATGGCGAGGTGATTGACGAGCGCGTCAGCGCTCGTCAATCACCGAGAACCCAATAGTTGCGTTTGTCTGGTCGTTCGCTTTAAAACGACGTATCATTTGTATTATAGGTTACTATGGAAACCTATATTGTTTTTGCTCGAAGTAAAAAAAAAAAAATTCCTTGGTTTGGTTTATTTATTTCTTTCTTTCTTTCTTTTTTCTTCTGCGCTTTGAACCTTAATTTGACCCCCTGAACATTGATTGTGAAATTTTGCCCAAAATTCAGAACTGGCGAAAAATTAATTTTTTTGGTGTTTATTTTTATGGGACAAAAAAAATGACAGAATAGCGCCCCCTACAAAAGTCAGTTTACATTGCGCCTATGGGAGCGGGTCGGAGGTCAAGTTTGTCTTAGAGCCACGAAACTCGGTACACATGTTCCTCAGGTCAAGACATGAAAAAAAAGTTATTATGGCTCCGCCCCCTGACAAACAGGAAGCTCATTAATTTCAATGGGAAATGGAAAAATGAAAATTGATATTTTTCACACATGTCGGCTGGAAATTATCTCCTCCTCGGCCGTTTCACCGATTTGTCTCAAAATTGCTCCACATGGTCTAAACCCATGTCCCATCTATTATTGAATATAGAATTTGGATCAATTAAACGTTGTCCGAGCAGCGGAGCGGCAAAATGTGACATTTTTTGGGGGATTTTTGACAAAAGTAAATTTTCTCCCGTTTGCACAAACAAAGCCGGATTTGCACCAAATTTTAATCCATTGTTCAGCTCCAGGGTCTAGGTCATCTGAAAGTGGAAATATTGAAATTGGCTCATTAGCGCCCCCTACAGACTATGTTAAAGTTTTACATGGGCTTTTTAAAATTTAGTTTTGTCAAAATGTTTGAAATTTTGCACATAATTCTGTTTTGTCATCTGGATTCAAAAAGTCAATGACAACATATGATTATTTTTTACCCTGTTGCCGTGGCGACGACCAACACTCCCCTGTCTGTGTCTATGAGAAAATCGTTAAATCTCTGAAAAGTACACCTCGCTCAAACATCAAACCAGCCACGGCCGTTTCACTAATTTGTCTGAAAATTGCTCCACATGGTCTCAACACATGGACCATCAATAGTTGCATATAGAGTTTTAATTAGTCAAACGGTCTCAGCGTGACAGACCCCCAAAGTGTGGTCATTTTCATAGAGAGGCAGAAAATCTCATGTTATCCAATGGAGACTGTATGGACACACTCACAGATTGTATGTTCAAACAGGAGCACATTTACAAACTCTGATTTGAACTAAACTTGACTCGGTTGTTCAACTCCTGGGCCTAGGTCACATGACAGTGTGAACAATGACATTGGCCCATTAGCGCCCCCTACAGCCTGAGTCAAGGTTTACATGGGGATACAGGTATATAGGTTTTCTGTTGTTGGATCTCATATTTGACCCACTGAACAAACTCTGCCACAAGTTTTTTTCAGGCATAACCTGTATAATTTTGGTGGTCTTTGGTATAACACTAAACAATTTAAATGCTAGGGGGGCAGGTCTAAAGCAGGTCTAAAGCAGGACAAAAGCAGGTCTAAAGCAGGTCTAAAGCAGGTCTAAAGCAGGACTAAAGCAGGACTAAAGCAGGTCTAAAGCAGGTCTAAAGCAGGTCTAAAGCAGGACTAAAGCAGGACTAAAGCAGGTCTAAAGCAGGTCTAAAGCAGGTCTAAAGCAGGACTAAAGCAGGACTAAAGCAGGTCTAAAGCAGGTCTAAAGCAGGTCTAAAGCAGGTCTAAAGCAGGTCTAAAGCAGGTCTGAAGCAGGTCTGAAGCAGGACTGAAGCAGGACTGAAGCAGGTCTAAAGCAGGTCTAAAGCAGGTCTAAAGCAGGTCTAAAGCAGGACTAAAGCAGGACTAAAGCAGGTCTAAAGCAGGTCTAAAGCAGGACTAAAGCAGGACTAAAGCAGGACTAAAGCAGGTCTAAAGCAGGTCTAAAGCAGGACTAAAGCAGGTCTAAAGCAGGTCTAAAGCAGGTCTAAAGCAGGTCTAAAGCAGGTCTAAAGCAGGACTAAAGCAGGACTGAAGCAGGTCTGAAGCAGGTCTAAAGCAGGTCTAAAGCAGGTCTAAAGCAGGTCTAAAGCAGGACTAAAGCAGGACTAAAGCAGGACTAAAGCAGGTCTAAAGCAGGTCTAAAGCATACATGGGGATACAGGAATTTAGGTTTTGTGTTGTTTGATCTCATGTTTGACCCACTGAACAAACACGAAAACTCACCAAACTTTGCCACAAGTTTTTTTCAGGCATAAAGTGTATTATTTTGGTTTTCTTTGGTATAAAACTAATACATTGAAACTTTAGGGGGCGCTATTGTACAACATTAAATGCCACCATTTGCACATACAAAGTCCGATTTGCACAAAATTTGAATTGATTGTTCAACTCTTGGGTTTGGGTAAACTGAAAGTGTAAATCATGAAATTGCAGCAATAGCGCCCCCTAGAGACTGAGTCAAGTGTTACATGGGGAGAATCAAGTTTACCTTTTCAATAGACACACACAATCACTAATCATAGGTTCAAAACACACAGTGTCGCTCCCATCAGGGGGGTAGGAAAATGGCGCGTCAGCGCCACCTCCTTTGCGCGGTGCGGCGAGGGCCGTTAGATGCCGCTTGCGGCTTTAATTTTGTTTGTTTTTTCTTTTGCTTTAGAGTTTAGATAAAGCAACCAAGTCCATTTAAAAATTGTTCCTATTGTTAGTATTAGATAGCAATATGGCCTACGTGCAGGACTGTACAAGGACTCTACAAGGACTCCATGTTATGACTATGATGTGACTGTCTCTTTGTGACACGTATGTCTTTCGATGTGTGACGTGACAATGACTATATAAACTGTGTACTGCCTTTATTCTGTCTGGGGGAAAGAAACAGAGTAAACCAGTGGAACTTGAGAGAAACTTAAATAAACTTCCAGAGTTTGGCACACCACGATCCGTCTCTGTCTGCTGAATCCTAACAGATTTGGTGGAGAATGCGCGGCTCGGTTTGTGCCATTCTCTGGATTGTTTTGGGGGAGTTTGCTCTGTTTCTTTTCCTCTGCGTGAGAGATCGGCATGCTGTGTCTGGGAGCGGAGATTCCAGCAGGCTGGAAGAGCTGTTCCTGGATGCTTCTTGTCGCTTCTGTCACTTTTGTTTTTTAAATTGAATATTCCGACGCGGAAAAGAGGTTGGCAGACCTCTCGGACAGTCCTTGGAACCGGTTTGACAAGAATAAGGTAAGCAGACACCTTTTTATATGTAAAGTCTGCATAATTGGATATTAGCTAAATTTTGGTCTGTTTTTGGGGTCTGTCAAACTCTCTAAATTGTATTTGAGAAGAAGTCTCGGGGTTAGAGTCCCTTTGAGAAGAAGCTTCAGGGTTCGAGTCCCTTTGAGAAAACGTTTTCGGGGTTAAAGTCCCTTTGAGAAAGTCTCGGGGTTAAAGTCCCTTTGAGAAAAGCCTCGGGGTTAAAGTCCCTTTGAGAAGAAGCTTCAGGGTTAAAGTCCCTTTGAGAGAAACCATGGTGTAAAAATAAAAAATAAATAAAAAGGGAGGAAAAACGAGTGCAGAGACCTTTGTTGCAAAAGTCTTGAAATTGGCCAATTTCAAGTTTAATGAGTGACAAAAGTTGAAGCAATAACATCTGTTATATTTCAGTGATCACGGTTTAAATTACATACAGAAAAAGGGAGTTTTTGTTTTTTGGCGTGAACAGAGTTCACCGGAGAATGCAGAGTTTTATCTAAAGTTGAGCTATGAGAGCTTTCGTGAGTTATTTACATTTTTTGCCGAGTTATATCTACAGTTAAGCTATGAGAGGGTTGTATCCAACAGGTTGTTTTTGTTTTTTAGAAAGAGATTTTGAGTTTAAACTAGTTTGCTACCTCAATAAAATAGAAGCGTAAACGTTAAAGACAAGAGTGCCTTTTGTTACTAGTGTGGAAAGTGATCACTTCTAGACTTGGATGACAAAAGTTTAAAGAACAACATCAGTTATATTTGCTTAACAAAGTAATCTTGAAAGTTATTCTTCTTTCTGTTTTGGCATTTTTGCTAAAACACTACTTTCTGCTTGTGTGTGTGCGCCGCTCTATCTTGCTGCCGTTGTCAGGGAAACGGCCCCCACCTTCGCTGCTCTGGCTCTGAATCAGAGCAAAGCTATTGCTTTTAGGATTTAGGCTTTTCATAGTTGTTATTCAGTTAAATTTGCTAAATTTGCAATTGAATATTGTGTTAAACACAGTTAAACGTTTTTAAACACCATTTAGTAAATATAAGTTTTGAATATTATGTTTTTTGAAACCCAAAGATTAGTACAAAAAGCTTTGCTTTTCTTTTTAAATCTGCTGCTTATTTTGTGAGTCCATTATTGTATCTCTGATATATTTCATAGCTGTTAGTGAGAATTTTTTTATGTTTTTATTTTAGTTACAAAAGCCGTTTTTCAAACATTTAAATTAGAATCTGAGTTAAAAGTGATTAATGATTATAGACTTCGTCTAAAAAGTAAGAGGGAATTAGGAATTAGCTGTAAAAGTATTATATTATTAAGTTAAACTACCCAATTCACATGCAAGTGGCGACTTTTTGTTTTTGTTTTGACTACACGCCTGACCTTACTCCTGCTGATGCACACAGCAGAGGAGCCTGGTCTGAAATGTGCAAGATAATTAAACACAGTACAAAAGTACACATATTTTAAAGTTTAAAGGTTTTTTGAGATTTGAGTCTTGTTTTTTTATATTAAGAGTTTCTGGTCTTAAAAATGTCATCATTAGTAAGATAATAAGTAATATTTTATTTACATAGCGCTTGGGAAAACCCAGAGCGCTCCAAAATTGTTTTGACTTCAGAGAGAAAAACAATCTCATTCGCATACTGATATCTATTGTTTTTTTAAATTGGCCGTCTCAAGGATTGTTTTTCAGACTCTGCCTCACTGTACGAGAGGTCACTGCTGGACACTGGACAGCGCAACGCCCACCCAGCCACAAGCCACAGAGCTAAGAGCAAAGGGCAACAATGCCACCTCTACGCCCCTCCCCCCACTACAGAAGTAAGTGGGAGTGAGACCGGGGCCATGAAAGAGAGGTTTCTGGAGGCAGTGATGGGTGGAGCGTCAGGTAGAGACCTAGAGGCAGTTGAAAGTGTGTCCAGTTGGTTTGCATCACCACAGTGTGACCTTTGACACCTACAGGTGGTTCGAGGAGTCTGGAGACACAACCCCAAAATTCACATACACACACACATACACACACATACACTCACACATTCACATTTACATATAGATACATGAAAAAGCAGAACATGAGAAAAAAGCATTTAAAAGTTTACTCCAATGTAAACCAATATTTGTCTATCACTTGAATCTTTACTTGAATCAGTATTTTTTGAGACCAGAAATGTTCATTTGAATTCTATATTGTCATGGACTAATTGACGTCTGTCCTGACACTTTTGATTTGTTGATTTTGTACTGTGTGAAGTAATTACATTGATGAGAATTAGATCTGATAAAAACACAAATTAGAGAAGTAAACTGAATCACTGCGCTTGCTTTTGTCTGAGGGACAGAAGCAACAGCATGAATAGAAATTGTGTTAAAGTAGAATCAAAGTGACTAACCATAGAGAGTAACTATTGCATAACAAGCTGTGTACAGGAACTGTGACACTGCACCATTGACCAGAAGTGCATCGCAAATGACCTGATGTGCTTCAAGTGAAAAGACTGTATCTGGAGATCCTGATGTGCATCTGGAGAGACCAGAACCATGGCTTGGACCCTACTCATGTCCAAGATGACATCTCTCGAAATATGCCCTGACCTGATGACGACTGAGACTCACCCTCAGGGGACACTGAGGACCTGAGGATCTGAGGATCTGAGAGAAAAACTGGGGAGTGATGTTTATATTTTTGAAATCATACATTGATGAGTGCTAAATGAGAGAGATACTCATGATTCTTCTTTTGTTTTTGTTTGTCCCTAGCTTCTGGACATCTGATGATCTATTGGACACAGACATTTGCAGAACAAGAACCAGCCAATGAAAAATCGTCTATTGCCGATGCTATTGCTACAACCAGAACCTGTGACCAAATGCAATATACATGTTAAGTATTCAGACATTTGACAGACAAAAACTTTGATTTTTTTAGTCTGGGAGACTGAGCAACAGTTAAAATGTTTTAAAATGATAAAGTATTAGTATTGTAGCGTTTTTAGTAGTAGTAGAAAGAGTAGAATTTGACTTCCTTTGTTGTTCATAAACACATTTCCACGTAAGAGTTAAAATAGTACCATACAATGTTATCCTTCTGATAGAGCAGCTAGAATATTAGAATCAGTGTTATGTTACAGCCATTAAAAGTGACAGAAGTCACAAATTAGGAATATGCCTTTGCTCAAGCTGCAGCCGAGCGTTGGAGTTAAAAAATAGAGTAAAAATAGGAATAGATAAATGCATCAACCATAGATGCTTTCAAAAATAGAGAATATTCTTAGCCAGTGCTAATATCAAATGGTAAAGGGACCATTTCACAAACATTTACTTCAGAAGTAGATAAAGTTAATTACAGTTTATGTACAGTTTTATTAGATACTTGCCAAATTCACTTGTGTTCAAACATCTGTGAATGTTGACAATACAAAAAGTTCATGAAAGTAGCTTAGATTAATGAGATAGATTAGCACCAACAGAGATTCGAAAGCATTTAAAAGCATTTTGATGTATTTGTGTGTAGCACAAAAACACAATAGTAGATATTTAGATATTGAGAAGTTTCCAGCACAAACACCATTGTAGAATAACTGACCCCAACCCCAAACCTGCTCAAATAGATTAGCTCTTGTAAGGATAATACCAATTTGATTAAAGATGTACATTCATCCCAAACTGATAATGAGAGTATAATACCATAGAGAGATTTATTAGATTAAAATGTATGTTTAAGAATATGGCTCAATAGAAGCAAATATACAAACATATTTGTGAACAGATTAGAATAGTTTTAAACTATAGTGATAATGAGAGTAAAGTACACAGTCTAAGATTGATAAGTGAAAATAATACAGTGAAATAAGTGAAGTGTAAACAATCAGCATTAGAATAAAAGTATAGAGTAATGAAAGTGAAATTAGCTTCTAAATTTTTTGTTTTGACTGAATCTGCTGAGTTCTTGTGTGTCCAATAGTGTTTGTTTTTATTTTTGATTTGTTTTTGTTTGTTTTTGTTTGTTTATTTTTTCCCAGGATGGAGGATAAAATCCACTGATATTGATTGGATGATTATGAGTTTAATGCATACATTTTCTTTGTTTTTAATAATTTTTTTAAAGTTTTTTTTTTGAATTTTTTTTTTTTTCTTTTTCCACTTTATTGATTGATAAAATTGAATGATCACATGTGATTATGTGATCAAAGGGGAGGGTGTTAGTATTAGATAGCAATATGGCCTACGTGCAGGACTGTACAAGGACTCTACAAGGACTCCATGTTATGACTATGATTTGACTGTCTCTTTGTGACACGTATGTCTTTCGATGTGTGACGTGACAATGACTATATAAACTGTGTACTGCCTTTATTCTGTCTGAGAGAAAGAAACAGAGTAAACCAGTGGAACTTGAGAGAAACTTAAATAAACTTCCAGAGTTTGGCACACCACGATCCGTCTCTGTCTGCTTGAATCCTAACACTATATCCAAATCTTTCCAGTAGTGGAGAGAAATGGAGTCTGAAGGTTTGAATCTACCATTACCACATTTTTATACTCAAAGTTTCTAATCTGCTAAAAAAAGTAACAACCCAATCATTAAGAACATGATTAAAATCTGTTTTAAAGTACACAAACATGTAAAAGAGCGTTGTAACCTGTCTCTATATACTTTGATTTGGGCAAATCAGTGTTTTGTTCCAGGGAGGACAGAAGCTGTCTTTCAGCAGCGGGCTTAAAAGGTTTAAAAAGATACACCTTTATAAACCAAAACCTAGATACTCTAATGGCCTGTAAGGATGTAAGGTGCCAATTATTATAGATTTGATTAGTGCTTTTAGTAAAACATAGGGTTATACAATTAATAAATCAACATCTCTTCTATTGCTTAATGAGAGAGAATCTAAAAATTCACAAGCTATAACTTTTAAAGTAATGGATCACTTTATATACATAGGTATCTAAATTAAGCGTACGTTAAATTTCTTTACTAAAAAGACATAAAACATAGTATTTTAAAATTTCTTCAGCTTAGAGGCTTCAGCAGATCTAATCAAGATAGTTTAACTAAACCTCTGAAAAGTAAAATAGTTTGAGCAGAATATCTGAATTCAACTGACAATTCTGATTTAAGATTGAAGGCTTGTAATGAGGATTTAGAAACAAATATTGTAAAAGAGGATTGGGAATCAGCATGTTCAAAAACACTTATTAGTGCAACAGTCTCCTACAATCCAAGAGGCTCATGAGAACGAATGAGACATCAGAAAAATGGAATAGTTATAATGGAAATGTACCTGATGTATGTACTAGGTGGTAAATGTACCTGATGTATGAACTAGGTGTTAAAAAGAGTAAATGTACCTGATGTATGAACTAGGTGTTAAAAAGAGTAAATGTACCTGATGTATGTACTAGGTGTTAAAAGAGTAAATGTACCTGATGTATGAACTAGGTGTTAAAAAGAGTAAATGTACTGATGTATGTACTAGGTGTTAAAAAGAGTAAATGTACTGATGTATGTACTAGGTGTTAAAAGAGTAAATGTACCTGATGTATGTACTAGGTGTTAAAAAGAGTAAATGTACTGATGTATGTACTGATGTATGTACTAGGTGTTAAAAGAGTAAATGTACCTGATGTATGTACTAGGTGTTAAAAAGAGTAAATGTACCTGATGTATGTACTAGGTGTTAAAAAGAGTAAATGTACCTGATGTATGTACTAGGTGTTAAAAGAGTAAATGTACCTGATGTATGTACTAGGTGTTAAAAAGAGTAAATGTACCTGATGTATGTACTAGGTGTTAAAAAGAGTAAATGTACCTGATGTATGTACTAGGTGTTAAAAGAGTAAATGTACCTGATGTATGTACTATGTGTTAAAAAAGAGTAAATGTACCTGATGTATGTACTGATGTATGTACTAGGTGTTAAAAGAGTAAATGTACCTGATGTATGTACTAGGTGTTAAAAAAGAGTAAATGTACTGATGTATGTAGTGATGTATGTACTAGGTGTTAAAAGAGTAAATGTACCTGATGTATGTACTAGGTGTTAAAAGAGTAAATGTACCTGATGTATGTACTAGGTGTTAAAAGAGTAAATGTACCTGATGTATGTACTAGGTGTTAAAAAAGAGTAAATGTACTGATGTATGTACTGATGTATGTACTAGGTGTTAAAAGAGTAAATGTACCTGATGTATGTACTAGGTGTTAAAAGAGTAAATGTACCTGATGTATGTACTAGGTGTTAAAAGGAGCAGTAGAGACCACTATATCTAAGGATATACACTTTTTATTTAGGAATCCATCCTGGAAAACATGCGTTTACAAAGAATGAAAAAAGTACTGATAGATATGTGTCTTTTACAAGCAAAGAGAACAATTGCAATTTAGTGGAAAAAAAAAAGTTCAAGCTGGTGCTTTGGGTAAAATAAAAATGCTGATAGCATTTCCCCTTGAAAGAGTTACATGTTTTAGAAAAGGAAAGTTAGCAATATTTGAAACAAATGTGGGATCATACATAGACATTGTAGAATATCTAAATGTAACAAATGACGCTGAGGACTATTTATAAATGACTGTGATCCTATATCTCCATGATATGTTATTCAATATAGTGTTCATATCTGTGGCACTGTGGTAAAGTGTCACTTCATATCTGTGGAGGTCTTATTTTATTGCATCAGTTATTTTTTCGTATGTGGGTGCTTGTTGTACCTTTTGTTCTTTTGTCTTCTATTTTCATTAGTGATGCACTAAATGAGAACGAGCTACTTGGAGAATTTTAAATAATGTCATGAGGAACAACAAAATCACACATGAGTACACAAATTATTTTGTCAAAGGCAGAAATATCCAATAAAATAAATATATCAAATGAATTTTGTAGATACTTTACTCGTGTGGGAGACTCGAAAGAAAAGAAAATTTCCAAAACCAGCATCTAGCAGTGAAATACAAAGGTAGATCCTGTGTGTGAACAATATTTTTCTGTCCAATATGGAAAAAGACAAAGTATGTAAAAACTGTGAATACATTTGAAAACAACCGACTCTGGTTCAGACATGATGCATCTGTAATTGAACCTTTTACATACCTTTGCAACTTGTCACTAAAAACAGGAACCTTTTCCTGAAAAAAAAAAAAAATGAAAACAACCAAATTATACCTCTTTACAGAAACAAACACAACTTCTCAAATTCTAGACCCGTGTCTTTGTTACCACAGTTTTCAAAAATCTTGAAAAAAGTATTTGCAATGTGAGTGGATAGCTTCTTACAAAAGTAAATGTGTTAATTCAAAATGAGTATGGCTTTAGGAAAAAACACTCAACTGTTGTGGGAATAATGGAACTGACAGAGAAAATATGCAGATACATATGTTGTAAGTATCTTACTAGACCTGCAAAAGGCTTGCTCATACATGGATCTCTAGTTATCTAGCAAAATCGTAAACAGTTTGTGCAGATACATTGTAAAAATAATAAATTACTCAATACCTATGTTGTTTGTATGAATTACTTACTTTCCAAAAGTATCAACTATTGTGCTGTCCTCACGATACGTGACCATGTGAAGCTGGAGCGAACGGGAAAGAAACTCTGTAGACAAGGTTTACTTTTCTTGTTTCATAGAGAATCTCTTGCGTATGGTTCATTGCATCCATAAATACAAAATATTAAAAAAAATCACCGTAACTGCAACACTAGAAAAACTATCAACGGTTGTGCACACTGAATTGCGTACAGCGCTAGCTACTCAGATATAGCCCAAACTTAACACTTTGGAGTAGAATAAAACACTTTTATGGCCCCTAACAATGTGCTTGTGAGATTAAATAATACTTACAAAGACGAAAGTTTGCCACGGGTCAACACATGAAACAAAGATTGTTACAAAGACAAACCAAACATGAGCGCTTACTCTGCTCAACCAGGAAACTGATGTCTTACTTTGTTTTCCCTTATATTTTAGCACAACAAACAACTATAGCTTATTATCACACTGGGCTGAAGAAGGCGCTGCGGGGCCCAAACACGCTGGTCCCTTCTCTGTTAAAGGACTTTTATCAGAGTGCCTCGGATTTCACCCTGTCTTCATTTCCCATGGAAAAGGGAATCTTTGTTTTTAAATGTAACTTATTACATAGCATTTAAGAACGTGTTGCATTTTTAAACTTATAAATGATTGAATTATGTCTTTAAACTTGTAAACATGACACCTATATTACAAATAATCTTATTTGCTGGTGCCACAGCATTATTTTGTTGTGGAAAAAATGTTGGAGAGTTATCAAAAAGTAATAAACAAAGAACTTGTCATAATAAAAATCTGGTTGGTTCAAATGACTTTGCTCTAAACAAAGAAAAAACGATTACATGATATTCAAAGCTAAAAAAGAAAAAAATCTTAAATAGTGTATCGATAAGACTAGACGGGGGAATTCAAAAGGGTAAAAGAAACAACATTTTTGGGAGTCATCATCGTTGAGGAAAGGAAAATTAGCCAAATCACTTGGTGTTTTACACTTTCCAAACCACTCAGCATTACTGACCTTAGATAATACAATGATTATACCGACCTCACCTATGTTGTCAACATTTGGAGACAACGTTTAAAACACATACACTGCCTATAGTTATTTTACATAAAAAAGACCAGAAGGAAAATATATCGAGATTCATCAAATCCTGTTTTTGAGTGCTTGGTGTTAAAATTGTATGTTATAGTGGATTATACTATTTATCCTACATTGTATAAGGTAAATTGCAAAACATTAGCAGCAAACCTCTAAGAGAACTTTGGAAAAAAGACAATGTCGATACAATCTGTAAGTAACTGACATCTTTAATAAAACCTAGATTCAGAACTACATTCATGGGAAGAATGGTCTCAGTGGAAAGGAATCAACTTGTGGAACTTAATAAAGACATTAAAGAGTCAAAATAAAAAATCATGGTTTTTAAGAAACAACAAAACTACTATACTCAATAAATATGAGAGTGTTACATAATAAGAAAATCTGGATTTTAATTAATGGTTTGTGTTTTGGTAAAATGTTGTACATAATGTTTAATTAATGGTTTGTGTTTTGGTAAAATGTTGTACATAATGTTTAATTAATGGTTTGTGTTTTGGTAAAATGTTGTACATAATGTTTAATTAATGGTTTGTGTTTTGTTAAAATGTTGTACATAATGTTTAAGGTATGTAATATGTTGTTTAATCAGTCTTTAAGATGACTATTTATGGTAACGAGTGTCACTTGTATATCTGAGAGATGTACGCCTTTAAATCATTTGATCTCGAGTAAAAAAGAAAACCTATACCAAGGACCCTAGTTTCACATCTACCTACTCTGTTTCAAACTGTGTACATATATGTATCTAGGGTTCTTATTTTTATTGTATTGGACAATTAAATTGATATAGAGACTGCTACCTTATGATTAGGGTTAGGATTATAACGCATTAATTACGATTGATAAACGCCACTAAAAATATATGTGTTTTTGCTCCACGGAACCTTCGTCATCAGGTGAGTTTCAGACGGATCGTTCATACTGGTGTACCAGTTGGAACCCTGCGCCCATCTCCGTGAAAAAATAACAACTATCCCCCTATTGTTTTAGTGCAACACTCAGGACCACATGATAAGGCTATCACACACACGCACACCTAAGTGTCGCTCTTTCAGAGTTCGGGTGCAGTACCACTTGTTGCAGAAAAATAAAAAAACACCTATACAATACAATACAATTTTGTCTTGTATAGCCCTAAATCACAACTGGCGTCATCTCAGAGGACTTACCAAAAAACTACTGAAAATCACCAACACAGATCGGAGAATCAACAGTTAAAACACATAAAGAATATAGACCACATGCCCATACATGTTGTAGAATATTAAAGTGTCCTGGATCATCACCACAGTCCTTCTAGTTTCTCACTAACTGTGCAACAAACCCATCCTGCATCAGCAAGGAAAAACTCATATGAAAAAAGTGCGAAACCTCAGGGAGACCCATAGTTTGAGAAAGGGATCTGCTTCACTCAAGTGTTACCTATTGGAAAATAGGGCGCCATACCACCTTTTCATCACATGGTACTACATGTATCACCCTGATTGGACGTGATCACCCTCCAACCCCTTCGTCATGATTCGCTGTTAGTACACCCTCCCAACCCCTTCATCCTCCCACCCCTTCGTTATGTTTGCTATAGGTTGACAGGTCTGGGGCAGGTCCTCCGTGTAGATTAATTAGTTATTGACGTGTCTTCACTAACTAGGCCATCACTGTTTGTTTTTAGAATAAGCTCGGTGTGACCCTACACATGTGTTACGCTAAACGCTGCTCAATAAATCACTTTTAGACAACTGTGAACCACACTTACAGACCAGGCAGAGGCTAACTCATTAAACATTCAAAAGTGACACCTCTTTGAAAAATACAGTGCAGTAACACTTTTCACCACTTGCTCAATAGCGCCGTCCCTATTCTGGGGAGTTCAGGGTGCAGTACCACCTTTTCACCACTTGCTCAATACTGCCGTCAATTATATCTACTGACTGCCTACGTCATCGCCATGATACCAGGCCTACGCCTTCCTCAGCCTCACAAAAGTGTCATCAACTCCCTCCCACCCGCTGATCAAGCCAGCGCTGAAAACCTGGACACCGCAAACCAAACCGCCTTTGAACCCGCAACCACCTCCACCTCAGGATTTCTTCACTCACACCCACCTTGTCCTGTTTCCACCACCAGTGTCTAGACCCCGGGGGATCAGGATCTGCACTCGAGCACAGATCCTCACAGAGAAAGTGACTCTAATAAACTACAAACAAGTATCTATTGCAATGAATTTTTATAATCTGTAATTCTGTAAATCTCCAACACCATCCAAAATTATTACCATCCAAACTCCGCTCAGAAAGGCCTGGGAAGAGTGTTCTTGCCGCAGGGGAGAGAGATCGCTAACCACTGGGCAAACACAGCTGCCAATCGTGTCCATTGTCGTCAACCAAGAATCAATCAATTACAAGCAGTAAAAAAAACAAACGATTGTGGATTTGGATCTATTGGACACAGATATGACATGGTTCTGTAGAATAATCCATAAACTACACACATACATCCGTACATAAATCCGAGATCTAACCTAAATCTCCATTATTATTGAGCGTATCATTCTAAATAGCCTATTTACGACACACAGATCAGATTGTGGCGATTCCCTTCTTGCACGGGCAGCCTCCATTTTGGGATCATGTGACGCAGAGTTCACGTCCGGACACTGGGGCAGTTTCTTTACAGACAGCTCTGAGCTTGTATTGATGGATTTGGTGCAACAACTACAGAATCAATCGGTTTCGGGATCAGTTCTGAAACATGAGGCTCTATTCTAACTGTGCAATCAAACGCCAATGCAAGCAAATCAGTAGATAGATAGATAGATACAGATAGATAGAGAGATAGAGAGATACATAGATAGATAGATAAATAGACAGACGGACAGATAGACAGCAGAAACACATGCATTCATACAAACAAATAAATAGATATTTCTATTTAAGATGAGGAGGTATCAGACCAGTATTTCTTAAAAACAATCCCTGTCTTTTGTCCCAACAGAAAGGAACTTGTAAGGACAAAACAGACCACAACATGTTGCATTTATCTCACAAGAAACATTGAGAAATGGGGCTGCACAATATTGGAAATTAGAGCTATATTTGATATGACTGAAGTATTGCAATAACAATAATATTGCGATATTTTTTTTCACCTAAAATTGCAATCTGCATTGAAACGCAAGAGACAAACATTAATGACATTCAAATGCACATATTTATTTGTTTGTTGTATTTTTTGAATGTTGATGTGTCTGTCTGTTTTGTTTTCTTTAATTCAGAAAAACAAAAGAAATACATTTTTTCAATAGGGATATTGCACGCACCATATGTCATGCAGCCCTAGTAAGAAATGTATTATTTTTCAGACTTAAAGAGACCTGTAAGATGCTATTAATTCTCTAGACTGAGAGCTGATTGGCTGAGGGTAATGCATGCTTTTTCACTTTTATCTGAAAAAGTTGATCTAAAATTGTGACTGAGGAACATGAGGATTAGCTGGATTAGATTCAGATTCAGTTTTCCATCCTTATTTTAACTGTGTTTCAACTGTTCTTAAATGCACTTTTTACTTGATATGTAAGGCGACCTTGAGTGTCATGAAAATATGTATTATTATTGTTATTATTGTTATTATTAAAATGTATTATACAGTCATTTTGCCATTACAATAAAACCACATTGAAATACATGTATGTTCTTTTGTGGTTTGAATATTAGGAACTCCAGCTTTAAACTACTATTAGACAACCATGATCCAACTGGACTCAAACCTGAAATTAAGCAATAAACAAAGTGATCTTATTTCTCTCCTCTCTCCCAGATTCTTCAGCTCAGTCATGTCCTGTTTGTTCCCTGCTTCAGAAACATCATCTCAGAAACTCGCCCTAAGAGCATCCTTCATATTCCTACTGCACCTCAACCTCATCCCGTCCGCGCGCTCTGATTGGCCGCTGCGCCTCCTGTGGGCGGGACTAAAGACAATAGAGCAGAGAGGATCTGTCCCGGGGAAAGTGACCGTCACATCATCCGAGGCGCAGGCGACTAGTCCGGGCTTCTCCCACCTCTCCATCCCCCTGACATCACCCATGTCCCGAGTCCGACCTGCGTAGCAACAAAAGGCGTTTATGGGAAGCGGTGCATGCGGCCAATTCTTCAAGGTAAGGATTTAAGACACGCCGCTGTTTCCAATGCTACTGCTGTTTGAATGCGTTTCTTTCCCCAAACCGTTGTTAATATTCATGCATTTTGCCTTAAAAAAAAAAAAAAAAGACATGTTCCCTTATGTCATTACATAGAATTACAATTACGTTGTTTTTGGCATCGCTTTCGCTTTTTTTTTGGTTTTTGCACGGGAATAGAGAAAGGGGGAGCCATCATGCACAATTGAAGCATATTACAGATTTGCAATACGCGGAAATTGGTTGGCAATTTGCATGGGAACACACGCACGCGCGCACATGCACACGCACGCACACTCGTATACTCACACACACAGATAGAAACACATAGAAATACGCACACACACACACACACACACACATAGAGACACATAGAAATACGCACACACACACGCACGCACACGCACACATGCACACTCATTTGTGCTGACAAATCTATGACCAGAACATTTACAGCTCGCGCGTGCACAAACGTTCCATTGATTGCACATCCATCAATCAACGTCCGTGTCTATATGTGCTGGATTCTGATCTATCTCGTCTATTCTCTTTGTTTTCGCGCCTGCGCAGGGGAAACGCAAGGTGCAGAGCTGTGAAAAGCGTCAATGTATGTTTGTGTGTGTGTGTGTGTGTGTGTGTGTGTGTGTGTGTGTGTGTGTGTGTGTGTGTGTGTGTGGTATATGACATTGTTCACACCAGAACTCGTGCGTAATGCGCTTTGTGTCTGCAGCGCCCGTGCACTTGTGTGTGTATTGCGTGTTTTTAGTGCTGCTGAGAGGAGAGAGGGAGACATGGATGGAGACTTTAGGGGTGAGGAAGAATGGATAGAGTCCCTGATTTGGCACAGGGCAGCGGGATGTGTCTTCACGTCAGCAGCGGCGCTATAGATTGCTTTGGAAGTCTGTCACAGTCATTATAGCTAAGGAGGGGATGGAAGCTGGAGTCATATATTGGTGTACATGAGTTCAATCTGGTGGTATTGGCCAATTTCTTCTGCGGTTCAATGGATATTTTTTGCCTTTTTGTCCATTCTGGTTGTTCTTTGTTAAGATAATCCTCATTTAGAACTATAGAAATGCTTTAGTGCTATTACCGACCTATAGGTCTGGTTTTGAGGTGGTGGTTCTCGGAAAGCCATTTCTTTAAGGTACGATGGGACTTGATGTGGAAAGTTATTGCAGATTTAGTTCATGGCATTGCCCAGTATGAGTGTAGTGTGTATGTGGATGGTTGGTGATGGTCGGAGGGGCGATGGAGCTGCCTCGCTTCTGTCAGTGTGCCCCAGGGCAGCTGTGGATCATGATGGAGTGAATTAATTATGAAATGTCAAGTGTCCAAAGTGCTGTATAAAAACAATGCATTACTATTTTTATCCGTTTACTTTGTGTATAGCCCTAAATCACAACAACAGTCTTCTTGGAGGATTTTACAAGGTTGTCGCCTGCTCAACAGCAGATCAGAGAATCAAACAGTTTGATGCAGGAAATGCAATTATAGCAAAGACATTGGCGCCTTAGTCCATAAAGGGCAGATGACAAATGTCCAGAATTGTTAATAAATGTCCATAAATGTCCCGTACCGTCACTGTCCTCAGACCCTCCTGCATTGGCAAGGATTGTAGATCCAGGACTTAGGCTGCAGATCCAGGATTGTGACTGTAGATCCAGGACAGAGGCTGTAGACCCAGGACTGAGGCTGTAGACCCAGGACTGAGACTATAGATCCAGGGTGGAGGCTGTAGATCCAGGACTGAAGCTGTAGATCCAGGACTGAGGCTGTAGACCCAGGACTGAAGCTGTAGACCCAGGATATAGGCTGTAAATCCAGGACTGAGGTGGCTCCCAGGCGGCGAGGGGGGTTCAGCCCACGAGTCTGGGCCGGGGGAGACCAGTACACAAAGGCTATCAATCCACTCAGACTAATTTTCATCCTAAATCCTGTTGCATTTGTCGGTCTCCCCCTGGTTCTCCGGTTTCCTCTACCACTAAAATCACCCTTGTGCCACTAACCATTGTGCGACCGGCTCTCCTCTTCACAGAGCTGACTTGTCACATATAAAACCTCTTCTCAGCGTTTCAGAGCAGCAGAGGGAGAGAATGTGAGATTTATTTTATTTATTTATTGATTTATTTGATAGGGACAAGTGAACACAATCAACATGTGAAACACTACAACATTTATAGCCAAGGCTAGTTTGCAATGTCCGTCCCTAGGAGGGCTTTTAACACAATTAAAACACATTATACATTATAAAATTCACATTATATAAAAGCAGATGTTCTCCAACTCATTGATGCTCACACACCTGGTTTGTTTTAAGAAATCGCTTTAGTTCATGTTTAAAACCAGCCCAGTCAGAGTTCAGTTTTAGCTGAGGGCTTAAAGAGTTCCAGAGCTTTGCCCCCTGGACCGAGAAGACCGACTGTCCGAATGTGGTTCTCCTGAGGGGCACTTTCACATTCCCGTTAGAGGAGCCCCGTGTGACGGATCTCAGAGGAACTAAGAGAGCACTCAGGACAGCAGGGGCTCGACTGTGCAAACATTTGTACAATGCAATACAATGTAGATTGAAGCAGCCAAGTGTTGTTTGGAGATTGTGGGTGAATTCCATCTTGAAACAGAAGAAAAACTCGACGGTTAAAGTTAAAAAGCCTTTGTTTGAAAATGGCTCGTTTAAATTATGGTGCTTTTCGTTTATTGAATTCAAAATCTTGTTTTCTGCATTTTTCAGTCTATGTGAGGTTCAAAAAGCGATACGTTTTTTAGTCATACACTGAAGCAGAAGAAAACATTATATTGTTTTCATTTCTTAAACATGAAAAAATAGTAACTTTAACTGGAAACTTACATGGATCTAAAGTAAGTGTAGATGTTTTTAAGAATACAAGATTATTACATGACTGTATGAAAAGACTTTCTCAGGTTTAGACGTGGTTTAGACCAAACCTGAATTCGACCTTGTTTGGACCTCATTTAGACCTTCAGACCTAGTTCAGACCTAGTTTAGACCTTGTTCAGACCTGGTTCAGACCTGAATTAGACCTGGTTTATGAATGAGACCTCACTTTGACCTGAATTAGACCAGGTCCAGACCTGGTTTAGACATAGTTCAGGCCTAGTTCAGATCTGGTTCGGACCTGGTTTGGACCTGGTTTAGACGTGGTTCAGACATGGTTCAGACCTGGATCAGACCTGGTTTAGACCTGGGTAATTTATCCAGCTTAATTAATCTAAGAATAACATATTGTAACTTAACTATAAAAAAACAACTCTCCCTTAACGTGGTCATAAACTCAGACTGTGGAAGCGTCCTGTTGTGAAACGTGACCGGCGCCGGCAGAGACCCGGGATCTGTCGGTATCGGACTAAAAGTGAGTCTTGCCTTCAGCTCAAAACTCTCTGTCAGAAGTGGTTTTTCGCAGCTTCCTCCGAGTCTCCAGGGTTTTCGCTCGCACTCGTCATCTCCGAGAGCAGATGTGAGCCGACAGCAGACGGCCTCACGCTGCACTCGCTTTTTCAAAGACTTATTTTACCGCAGAGATCCAGCTCGTTCTGCTCAACCCAACGCTAGAGAGACACTGCAGGAGCGAGGGCAGGTTTAAACTAGAGGTCGACCTTTGTGATTGGCCAGATCTCATCCCGATAATTAGTAGTCATGGAGACAGTAGTAAGTAAGAAGTCATTAGGGGAGGGATTAAATAAGTGTTATGTTAGTATTATTATTCTTTTTGTTTGTTTTTTAAATGTACCTTATATGATTGTGAATGATTATATGATGATGATGTGATGAAAAATAAAAAATAGCTTAAAAACAATACAATAAGGGTAAAAAAATGGATGGATGAAAAAAATACAATAGAGCTGTATTTATTTTCAGTAAAAGTGAAAATTCTGGCAAGCCATCCATCCATTTTCTTCCCCTTAATCCATTTCTGGGTCAGGGGGGTGGCAGTCAGAGCTGCACCCAGTACACATAGCACCAGCCCCTCACTGATCCTCTGCAGGTGGTGAGTCCACAGGAGCTGAGATCTTTCAGCAGGGGCTTCAGGCAAAGTGGGGTTAAGTGTCTTGCCCAAGGACACAACGACAGCAGACATCAGCAGGAGTCGTGAAGTAGGTCTCATGGTGGGCTCGAACCCACAACCTTCAGGCCCAAAGGCCAATGCTCTACCAACTGAGCCACTGTCCAAAATTCTGGCGTGCAAACATTGAATCATGCAAACTCTCTTTTTTTATTTTGGAAAATATGAAATTATGTAGCCAAACAAATAGACAAAAATAACAGCTCTGATTGTATAGACCAGGCATGTGTGGAATTGTATGTGGTTCATCAAGGTGACAGATGACAATTTTATCCAAAAGTGTTGTTTTCAGTAGATTTTTGACCGGAAACTAGAAAAAAATAAACTAGGATCATTATCAAATCGCATTGTTAGTGGCCACAATGGCAATGGATGCAGCTCTGTAAAAAATATATATATATATTAGGGTAAAATTCATTGTTTTCAGCACAGAATGAGCCCTCCTGTTTTCCATCACAGATCTTTGACATTTTCCCTCTCTTTGTTGCACTTGCCTCTGGAACATGGCGTCTCTCCTGAAGTCAAAGTCCCACGTTTCAGAACTGCAGTAAATGTCAATACTGTACAGAGATCCTTTTTCTTTTTACAGTCCAACCGATAAAGTCACTCTTTTTTTTTTCTTTTTACAGACAAATAGAAAAAATAACTACCACTCTAATCTTACAGCCACAAAAATAAACAACACTATAAAACAGGGAAAGGCGTGGTCACATTTAGAGTTTAGATTCTTGGTCAGAACCCGAGTCCCCATGTGTCCGAGTGGGTTCAGGTCTCATTCACCGACCCAGTCTAGTGTTGGACTGGGTCGATTTTAAGACTTCAAGCCTTCTCCTGCAGAGAGGACAGGCTTTCTCCCACAAGACACAATGGTTAATTTTTAAGTTTGATGAAGTTTTCAAGCGGCTACATCAGGATTATGTTTTAATGCACTGAAAGGATGAGGACAGACGGGGAGAAAGAGAGAAAGTTCTGGATCTACGGTCTCAGTCCTGGAGCTACGGCCTCAGTCCTGGATCTACGGCCTCAGTCCTGGGTCTACAGTCTCAGTCCTAGATATATAGCCTCAGTCCTAGATATATAGCCTCAGTCCTGGGTCTACAGCCTCAGTCCTGGACCTACAGCCTCAGTCCTGGTTCTACAGACTCAGGCCCTGTCCACACGAAGTCAAGCTCAGGCCTAAACGCAAAAATACTTTATCAATCCAGTGTATCGTCCATACGAGGCCGGCGTTTTGGGGGGGTGTAAACGAACATTTTTGAAACTAGGTCCCAGAGTGGAAAGATTTGAAAACTCCGTATATGCCGCTCCGTGGTTACTGCCTCTCCGCAATGTATCTGAGACGCTTGCGTCATCGCCCCGCCTCTTGTTAAAGCACGCATGCGCCGCACTCAGAAAATAATGACAACAACAATGTAGCTTGTTGGTTTTTTAATCCAGTGCGACCCGAAGCAACAGTTCAACCTCATCGTCCGTCCATACTAATGTAGTACCAGCTCGCCCACTCGCCATGTTGTCTGTTTACAAAATTCCGCGCATGCCCACGGAAGTTTGGGCTTGATCCCGTCATTGCGTCACAGCGCCACCAACAGGTCTGGCATAGTTTCACAGCGTTTTCAGGCGTATTGACTACATTCATATGGACGCACACATTTACTGAGCTAACTCCGTGTTTACAGAAAAAGTTTCTGAAATTATAAGCGTTTTGTCTTCGTGTGGATATAGCCTCAATCCTGTATCTACAACCTCCCACTGGGTTTTTTTCTTCTTTGTTGTTGGAGGGTAAAGGACAGGGATGATCAGTGACATTTAATGACATTTATTAACATTTATGTGTTTGTTATTATTATCATCAACATTTTAAATTCCTTTGAGATGACTGCTGTTGTGATGGAGCTTTCGCGAAAGTTCACCGTGGTAGACCCGGCTGCTGCTGCCAGGCCACAGGCTGCTCTTCCTCGACTCATCAATACCAGCAACGCCCACACCCAGTCAACCAATAACCACCAGGACAGCAAGTTAAAAGCCGGAGACGCCCACTTCCCGGTCTTCTGAAGTCTGCAAGCCGCCGCCGCCCCACCTCCTCCTTCTCTCATGAAGCGTGCTTGCCTACTGCCTCTGCCGTCACCAGTGCCTAGGCCCCGGGGGGATCATGCACGCGAGCAAGCGCCGTGCTCAGCAGCATCCCGCCCGGGCCTAGGGCGCCAAACATGCTCAATCAATAAACATGCTTAAATCTAATAAGTCTAATGCGTTTCCTCATGGGTCTCTCCAAGGTGAAATATCTGCGTCAAATCTGCTTTTATCCAGAGTTTTTGACCTGGAGGCATCTGTTCACTGGTACAGCACTAACATTTGGATTCTTGGCAGGATTTAGCTTGATTTAGATCTAGACATGGTTCTGTCCTAATACAGTCCTGGTTTAGACCTGGCTCAGTCCTGATATAGACATGATTTCGACCTGGTTTAGAGTCATGATTGAGTCATGATTTAGACATGACTTGGTCCGAACTTATAAATGATTCAGACCTGGTTTGGAATTGTCTCAGTCCTGATTTAGACCTGGTTAAATGCTGCCAAATGCTCAAATGCACTTTGGACCATTGGACTTTGCACATGAAGCTGTGGAAAATCCGGTGTCAAACTCTTCAGTGTGTGAAAAATAATGTCACTTAAGATGAACTCAGAAGGTCAAGTCAGACTTAAACTTGGGTTTGGGTTCAGGGACTGATTCAGGCTGTTTACATTTTGTGCCAAATCCAAGCTGAACTTCAGGTCTCAACTCTACATCCACGTCTAAAGTGGAGAAAAAAAACAGATTTTTTGTTTTGTCAGAAGTGAATTGTGCCATTGACTTTTCAAATATGACAATGATTGAATAAACAGAGTGAGTGATATTATTAATAATGGTTTCAATTAAAGGAACAGTGTGTCTCTTTTGGGTTTTAATTATGTCTTTGTTTTGGTACAAGTTGTTCGCGAACCTCTTCTGTCGCCATGTTGTGTGTTTTTTTATTCCCAGCCTCAAGCGTCTGGTCTCACTGTTGCTGTAGCAAAGGCAAGAATCTGTAATAACAAACTAAAACACGCAAGAAGTGAATGGTTTGTAAATAAAATAATACAATTGTCGTAACACAACAAACACAATTACGATATTTTTCTTTGTAGTCAAGATATATCTTCAAATCAGACTTATGTATCTCTCTCTGATTGCCTAAAGACATTGCTAGTTTTTGATATTTGTTTTATGTGTGAAGTCAGATGGTGGGTCGTCGTTGCCGCGGGAGATGGGGAAAAGCCCAGTGGGTGGCATCGGCGAAAACAAAACGCTAATCTCTGCTGTAATCTGCTCCGGAGGCACAAATTCACCGGATTATGACTGCAGCGGCCAACAATCGGGGCAGGATTTGTTACCAAAACACAAACGGAAAGTGTGTCAACAGAAGTCGATAGCAAAGCAAATATTAGGGTTTTTGGTTTCTACGTTTACGTCTGTGGAGTTTTACATGACGTGGATTACAGCAATTATATTTCTCTGCTAACAAGTGATGAGTGGTTGAAATAATATGAATATGTTGCAGTTCAATCTGAGTAGAAATGTATGTATTGGTTGGAAAGTAATCTGAATTATATGAGCATAAGTGATCTGTATACAAATTGAAGGGATTTTAGCCAGACCATCATAGAAAAAAATATATATATTTTTGTAATGATGTAGAAAACGGCATCTGTTGTAATGTATTGCTTTTCTAAATAAATAATACAAAGGGGAAATTAAAAAAGTCTGTTGACATTATATGCAAGAATTACATTTATTGTGTGCTGTACATGAAATAGGCTGTGAATTAGAGCTTAGACTCTGGCAGAGCACAGGTCGAATGCAGAAGATTAAATTAAATGAGAAATTATGAGATGAAATCTTTAGAGCCCCGACCCTTGTGGTGGGAAATAAGAGAAGGGTTTAAGAGCTGGTCTGGCGAGGAGGGGGGTTTCTGCACGATTTGAAAGCTTTATCCAGGGCAGTGCTTGAATGCTGCTATCTGAGAATTAGCAGCGTGGAGCTCCCAGGAGGATCGATTGCGGCTGCAGCAACAGTCTTCCAGTCTGAACCTCCCTTTAGCCTCATTATAGGAGGATATTTGAGTTGCTGAGTAGTTTTTTCTGCGCCGGTCACGTGACTGGTTGGCAAAAATGCATCGACTGCTACCTGAAAGCTACGGAGTTGTTTTACACGTTTGGGGAGAGGTTTTACTAAATCAAATGATCCGCCCCTGTTATGTGGTTGCTTGTGCGGCTCGCTGGGGCCAGATAAAGGTTTTTTTCAAATTCCTTTGGAAAAGAACAGTGAGAAACGTGAGAAATGGTTGCAGGCGATCATGAGAATGAACGCTCAGGTCACAGTTACTGAGCAGTGATGATGTCACCGTTCTCCTTCGTAATCACCCACAGCAGATGTGAATCCTGCTGTGACTCTGAATTTGTTCAGTTTTTTGCTTATCTCTATATCTCCTCCGATCTACTTGCATTAAAATGTTTTTCACCCTCTAACTCTTTAAAAGTAGACGTGGCATACATGCTTCTGTTTGTGCGGCTCTGTCTCTGCCACACAGTCAGTGGTGCGCACCCGGATGTAAACAAAGATCCTCCTTTTGTCTTTAACTTCACAAACCTGTTTATGTGCACTCTTTCACTTCTTTGAAATCATTCCAAGTACTTCCTCCAAAATGTGCTCTGTTTTGCTATGCAGTTAGTGGTAACGTTTTCATTTTGACACAAGAATTCTACTTCAAGCAAACCAAAACCAAAATGTCTCTTTGTCTATTGTGACTTTAAAGCTAAGCTACATAATTTGTTTTTTTGGAACTAACTATTTTTCGAAAAGAACGAGTAAACGTTATATAGTGGATTATTCAGATCATTATATCATACACTACAGTACAGTAAACCAACTGTAGCGAAAACTAGAACTTTTACAGAAATGTTGTTAAATGTGCTTTGTCTCAGTTCTCTGCAAAAACTGATCAGTAACTATGGCAGAATCCAAAACACACCAGTGATTAAAAAACGACTGTTTTGAGAGCTAGGGACTAGTTCAATGGATTATCAGAATCAGAATGTTTTTTATTGCTATTGTGATTAACAGGAATTAACAAACATGTTTTCATTACAAGGCTTTCTGATTGGTAAGCTTTGTAGATGGACCCAGCCTCTTGTATTTTTTCCAGTTTCTTCATTTCTTCAGTTGTTGGTTTAGCCCTTTCTCTTTCTGCCGCGGACACCATCTGGATGACGAACATTTTCAAATCGGTCACTTTTTTTCTTTTTAACTTGAGGGGCAGGAGCCATATCCCTGTAAAGAAGAGTTAAAATTACTCTCTTGGAATACTCTTTGGCCTATTGAGAATATAATAAATGTTTGTGTATTGTTTATGTTTGAAATTGTGATGAGAAAATCCGCCAGAGAGACAGGAAAACATGTAAAGTCCACACAGAGAAGCATCAAGCGTTGGCAACAGTGGATCTTAAAATCAGAATGAAAGAAGATATAGTTGAGCAAAAGACTTTTCTGTGATTTTTTTTTTTTTTTACTGTAAGGCAAATGCATCACAACTTCACCTCAATCCCTCGAAGTTCAAGAGGTTGGTGCAGGATCGCGTCTTCGTTATGTCCCCATAGCTGCTTTCTTTTGCTTTAAAGTCAGCAGACGCAGACCTCCTGAAGTATCAAAAACGCAAGTTTTCAATTGTATCAAATCAAACAAGTAATTTTTTGGACTGTGAACTGACATGTTGGACCTGTCTTTGGTTAACTAGGTTTTATGACAGTTAACGGAAGTAATGTTATGAAACGTGGGAATACGTAACCCAGACACACAATTATTAGTTCCTCGCTCTCAAAACAGTCTATATCTAGTTTTCTCATACCAGATAACTACATTAGGTATGGTGTTCTTTGGAAGTTACTCAGCATTTTAGTTTCTCCAAACAGTTAAAATACAAAGTTAAAAGCATCATGGAGAGAGGAGAGTGTGGTTATGATGCTAGTGAGTAGGCTTTTAACTTTGTATTTTAACTGTTTTTAAAATACACTTGTGCTCCCCAGTCAGACAATTTTGAATGGCGTGTGTTTTGATGAAAAATGTATTGTAAGCGTAAGTTTTCACTGGAAAACGTAGCTTGTGAAACGTAACGTAACTTTTGAAGCGAAACATGAAAAATGTGAAGCGTAAGTGTACGTTTTTTCGTTTACAATATATTTTTATTTTACAATACTTACAAACTACGTTTACAATTCCTGCTTTACGGTTACGTTTAAGCAGACCCACGTTTAAGCCTAGTTTATACTCGCGCGGTATTGTTTATGTTTGAAATTGTGATGAGAAAATCCGCCAGAGAGACAGGAAAACATGTAAAGTCCACACAGAGAAGCATCAAGCGTTGGCAACAGTGGATCTTAAAATCAGAATGAAAGAAGATATAGTTGAGCAAAAGACTTTTCTGTGATTTTTTTGTAAGGCAAATGCATCACAACTTCACCTCAATCCCTCGAAGTTCAAGAGGTTGGTGGAGGATCGAGTCTTCGTTATGTCCCCAAAGCTGCTTTCTTTTGCGTTAAAGTCAGCAGACGTGGACATCCTGAAGTATCTAAAACGCAAGTTTTCAATTGTATCAAATCAAACAAGTAATTTTTTGGACTGTAAACTGACATGTTGGACCTGTCTTTGGTTAACTAGGTTTTATGACAGTTAACGGAAGTAATGTTATGAAACGTGGGAATACGTAACCCAGACACACAATTATTAGTCCCTCGCTCTCAAAACAGTTTGATTCTATATCTAGTTTTCTCATACCAGATAACTACATTAGGTATGGTGTTCTTTGGAAATTACTCCGCATTTTATTTTCTCCAAACACGACAACTTGAGTTATTACAAAAAACTATGGTCTTCACACCTAACTAGAGATATTTCGCAGTCTTCCCAGCCTAGTGCAGGTTCTCCCACCACGCCGGCGTTACGGAGCATCGACCTGAAATGAGAAAAAATGTGATCAATCATACGCTGTTGAGAGTTCGAACGAGACTTGAATGTCTTGAATTTTAAAAACAGTTAAAATACAAAGTTAAAAGCATCATGGAGAGAGGAGAGTGTGGTTATGATGCTAGTGAGTAGGCTTTTAACTTTGTATTTTAACTGTTTTTAAAATACACTTGTGCTCCCCAGTCAGACAATTTTGAATGGCGTGTGTTTTGCTATTGTGGTGACGTAACATCTGGTCTCTCCAGCCAATGGGCGCGCTGAGCCCGCCCCTCCGAAAAGGGGTCAGATGAAAAATGTATCGTAAGCGTAAGTTTTCACTGGAAAACGTAGCTTGTGAAACGTAACGTAACTTTTGAAGCGAAACATGAAAAATGTGAAGCGTAAGTGTACGTTTTTTCGTTTACAATATATTTTTATTTTACAATACTTACAAACTACGTTTACAATTCCTGCTTTACGGTTACGTTTAAGCAGACCCACGTTTAAGCCTAGTTTATACTCGCGCGGCGCGGAGCTTACGGAGGTGACGTGACGTCCCTTGCGCAACGCGTTGGTCACCGCAAGGCCCTTACGTTGCCTGCCGCGCAGCATCAAAATGTTCTAACTACGTAAGGGTTGCCGCAAGGAAGCTCTGCTGTGATTGGTCCGTGTGTGTGTTTTGGAAGGAAGCACGGAGCGGCTGCAGGAGCATGGACGAGGCACTATGGAGCATGGACGAGGCACTATGTAGCAGACTGCTTCACACTTCAAAGAAACCAAAGGAAAAGTAGTTTGGGCTCATGGCAGAGCCTGATATACGTGGAGACTGTGGACTAGAGTTCTGTTGCATATCTAACATATATATAACTTATAAACTGTGCAGTCGTTTGTTTTGCACTGTTCCTGTCTTTGTTTGAATCTGCACTCGTAGCTTATCGCGTCTGTTCCATTCCTCCTGCACTTATAACTTGTTCATGTTTGCCTCAGATATTTACCACTTTTATTGTTTTGCTGTTTGTGCTGAATACAATTTAATAATAACTATGTTTCCAACAAGAACTGTGTCTTTATTCACAACATCAAAGTTAAATGATTTAAGAAATAATGAGTCCATGGAACTATCACATAAACCTACAGTAGAAACACATGTAATGATCTCAAACAGCTCGGTTTGTTCATGTTTTTGTTCTGAAGAGGAGAAAGAAGCAGAAAAAGAAATGAGACCGCTTTGGTTTCTCAAGCAACTCCTGTGAGATCGCCATCATGTGGTTGGTTGTGGGATTACAACATTCTCCTCAAAACTCCGTAAGGAGTATAAATTAAATTGTGCTTGCGTAGGGCCACCGCAACCGCTAACGTAAGCAGCGCCACGAAAGTATACACTAGGCTTTACAATTCCTGCTTTACGGTTACGTTTAAGCAGACCCTATTTTGACGCCATAAGCGTACGCTTTGTAGTGCTTGAATGAGTCCAATTTTTTCAACAATGAGATAGATTACGGCTGTTATAGTGACGACAGTGGAGTCACTCTGGTATCAACAGAACCACGTCTGAGATGATAGTTCTGATCAATAATACAATAAATAGGGCACAAATGGTACTTTAGACAAAATTTGAAGCGAGAAATATGATCCTTTGTCGTTTCGGTGATTTGTTGAGCTGTAAATAACAAAAAGCTATTAGCTTAACTCCGTAGCGTTAAGCTAATAGCGTTAAGCTAACAGCGTTAAGCTAACAGCAGTAAGCTAACCGCGGGGGCTGCAATCAGAAAATGTATTTAACAGTTCTTTCTTTCTGTTGCCTCGGTTACTATAATCGTATACCACACAAAAATACTGCATTGTATCTATGAAAGTAAGCGAAGTAAAGACTCGGTTTACTGTCCGAGTCTGACTGTCAGCCATCTCTGTGGCCTCAGATGCTACGCAAGCTAATGCTAATGCTAGCGCATTTCTCCCTTTCCTTATTAGGCATTTTCCAACAAATTGACACCCGTTAGAGAAATATTTTTTAGCAAAGTTGAGACTCCATAAGTTCTCAACTTGATATGAGCAGTTGCCACAACTGTACACGCCACAGAAAAAGAGCATTTTTAACTCGGAATCAGTGGATGTTGACATTGTTCTTAGTGGGGAAATGTACTTCCTGTCCCTCGGAGCACTTTCATCATGTGCAATCCAGCAGTTTGACGACATAATGACCTATGGGACGAATAAAGGAATTCTTATCTTATATGCCGGTATAACAAAAATCTCTACCGTTGGCCAAATTTATATCGCATACCGCTAATACCGTTTATATCGCCCAGCCCTAGTCTATCTTATGTGTATTTTCAATGTAGCAGCCTGTGAGTCCAAGACAAATTTACTACGAGACATAATAAATTAATCTTGAATCTTGATATTACTTTGAAAAAACTCAAAGTAAAGTTGAGCAAAAACTGTGCTGTTTGTCCGGACAACTTTATGAGACAAAATGAGACCATAGTTGATCTGTACTGACAAAGAAGAAATGAAATGTATTTGGGTGAAGCTGTAAACTTCACCCAAATACATAGTAACCAGTACTTTATATGTAGTTTTTTGTTGTTTCATGTTTTAAATGCCAGCAAATGCACTTGTTTTCACCTGGAGTTTTATTGACAACACTAAAACAGACAACCGTATAGTAAATTATACTGTATATCCATTACTGAGTTAATGAAATAAGTCAAAAATGCAAAATGGTAGGGAAAAATATAGATTCTGGAGAAATACTGGATTGTTGTGAGATCACACAAAAACAACCAATTAAATGTGGTACTGTTATAGAAATATATACCCCATGAAGGAGGAAACTCAAAGGTCCTTTGTCTGATCAAAAGCGTAAGTTTATTGTTAACGCACAGTGCGGAGAGTCAGCATATGCACACAACGGCAGCATGCTCAGCTCTGGGGGCCAGAGCCCCCAGCTTCCTGTATACAAAACACACACCAAAGATAGTCACGCCCACAACGGAGCGGAGGGGGCCACCGGTGAGGAGGCGCACAGGAAGCGCCGGCGCCATCCCCTGTGGTGGCAGTGGCATGGGGTGTGAACAGACAGACAATGGTGGAAGTGCAGGTCATACAGATGCAAGACGGAAAGACACAAGGGTGTGACAGACAGCAGGGACCTTCACAAAGCTCAGCATGGCGTCAGAAGGTTGTCTGCATTGGTAAAAGGCCTTTGACGTCCGTGTATTTGCTGCGGCTGGTTTTAATGTAATTACTCCAAAAACACCACACTCCCCTCTTCTGATAATTCAAAACCATTTTTGCATTAATCAGTTAAATACCAGAGGCATCGTAATCACACCACCTTCAAGCTTGAAACACTTAAATTATTGCTGTCCAAAGTGGACAGGAAAAGACACATGCTTGTCAATAAAAGAAAGAGCACATTATAATAACACAATGGATCCGGACAGCGATAAGAGAAGGCAATATTAACATAATAAACACGGTCAGCACGGAAAGTAGTGTCAGTGTGGCCAGCATAACAGTCCAAGGGCCCATGCCGGTCTACGTTCGGTAGTCTTTTCCGCGGGAATACTCACGAGCAGTGCCGTCTCGCAGTCAGTGGCACCGCTCCCTATGAGCGTGTGTGGAGCGTTAGTGGTCATGGCGATGTTTGGTCTTGGGGCGGCAAGACTCTATTTGCGTTGAAGCCTTGGCCTCAGCACTCGGTTGGGCAGAGTGCTCGGGGTTTGGGGTGTGGCGACCATGGCTTGAGCACGCTCCAGATCGGCCAGGCCCAAAGCTCGTTTGATGGGAGACCTCATGACAGCACGCTTCACCATGTGCCTCATCAGGAACTGTAGAGCAGCCCTCATCTCCACCTCCTCCGGACACACGGGAGACGAGACACCAGGGGGCACTCCAGCAGAGCTCCAATCTGCATTATGGCCAGAGGGAGCAGGCTCTGGAGAAATCTTTGGAATGAGCAGCAGCTCTGCATACTTGCTGCGGCTGAGCAGAGCGCTCAGGGCCTTCATGGCTCCCAGGCCTTGGGGTCCGGGGGCTGGGGAGTTGGGCAAAGGGGGGTCGCCTCGGGAACGCTGGGAATCTCTGGGTGTTGTTGTTGGCCTGCTTCACCGATGGTGGTCGCACGCCAGCAGACCTATTCAGCGTAGGGAGCCGCGGATGGGCCTGGTCCGTCCGCGCCCTCGGTGTCCTTGTCTATGGCCCTCAGTGGCAGCACCGCACGACAGTGGTTGGCGTGGATCCAAGTTGTCCTCTCCGCGACCTTAACGGCAGTGTCCGTCACCAGGAGGGCGAGGAATGGGCCGAGCCAGCGCTTGGACCGCCAATGCTTTCGTCTCGTTTCCTTCATCAGGACCCAGTCGCCTGCGCAGCCTGTGGCAGGGCGCTCCTGACCTGGGCAGAAATAGAGGACAAAAGTGCATTAATTTCCTTACAATAGGACAGCATGTCGTCATCACACAAAGAGGTGCTTGGCAGATCTCTGTTCGGGGGTCCCGCGCCCAACGTGGGGCTAGCGGCAGAGCTTTGAGTGCCATTCTCTCGCTCGCACGTGCCTCCGGACCAGGGGGCGTAACTGCAGTGTTTACGTATATCAATGCCCAGAAATTCACCCACTTCCTCAATGACTTTTGCTACAAAGTGACTGCCAGTGTCACTAGAGATTTTTTTTCTCGGGGCACAATTTTTGTGAGCAGAGCTTTCACCACCGCGTTGCTTGTGGCGTGTATGCCTGCAAATACTTCAGTCCATTTGGACCAGAGATCCGCCAGAACCAGACAGTATTACTTACCTTGGCATGGTGTGAGTTCAACAAAGTCCCTTTGGACATGTTGAAATGGGCGCAAGGGCGGAGGATGAGCAGCCTGTTGGATACTTTTGGGACTTACCTGGGTTGTGCGCGGGGCATATAGCGCATGTTTGGCTGAATCTCTGTGCAAATGCCGTAAACCCCTTTGTATACCAATTTTGTGTGATTAAATCACACATCATCCCTCCTTTTGAGGCATGGTCTCGACCATGTGCTAAAATTGCAAACTGTCTGAAGAAATGCCGTGGTAGGCACGGTTTGCTGTCTGGTCCCAGCCACACACACCATGCCGTCGTTGAGCCCCATTCCCCTCTCACAGCAGCGTCTCTGCTGGAGTAGAAAATATCAACGTCTTGAGTGAGGTAGTGTGTGTGTGTGTGTGTAGAGGTGCGTATGCCGCTGCCTTGTCCGCGCGCCGATTCCCTGCAGAGATGGGATCAGTGGCATTAGTGTGGGCCTGGCATTTGCATACAGCGATCTCTAAGGGCAACATTATAGCTTTCAGCAGACGTTCAACCTGTGTGGAATTAAGAATTGGTTTACCATCAGATTTCATAAAATTGCGGTGTTTCCACAGTGCTTCCCAGTCGTGCACCACAGAGAAACCATAGCGCGTATCACATAATATGTTAACAGTTTTGCCCGCTGCCAGCTCACAAGCCCCGGTGGGCGCGACCAGCTCAGCGGTTTGTGCTGAATGGTAGTGGGGCAAACTACCAGAGTCTATAGTATCAAAATCAGAGCACACAGCATAGCCGACTCGGTTCTTCCCAGTGTTGTCACGTGACGCGGCTCCGTCTGTATATAAAAAATCAAGTCAGGATTAGTCAGAGGCACCTCTTTCAGGTCTGGCCTGGGAGTGCATATCTGTTCTATTGTGGCGATACAGCAGCGTGCCTCCCCTTTGTACCCCAGCCAACGAGCCGCAGAAAGGTGAGAGGCCCTCTGCTCTAACAGGATCAGGGAAACAGCATGGGGCACAAGCAAAGTTAGTTCAGTGTATCCCACAAGGTCACGTGATGCTAGGGCCGCTTTCTCAGCGGCAGCCACAGCCCGCAGGCAGCGAGGCAACCCTGCTGCCACGGGATCGAGTTTTGCTGAGAAGTAAGCAGTGGGTCTCAGTGGCCCTCAGTGAGGCTGCAAAAGTACCGACTGTTCCGTTCATCTCCAGTTGCTTTCTCCCGGATCGTCCTCAATTCATATTGTGGGCTTTGGTGCCAAGGTAGAGGCTCATTTCCTCATGATCCATACTACTGTCATCCCTAAAGCAGGGGTAGTTTATCCCTCATCTGAAAAAGAAATATTAGAACACAAAAAAAATGCCCACTTTCGCTTGTCAATCTTTTTCCAATTGGGCAAAACATAACTGCATTGACAGACGGTGTTTGGCATCAGGGCGGAGGCTGTAGCAAAATACAGACTTAACAAAATGTATGTTTCTAATTTTATACTTCCCTAAATGTGAGTTTACAAACCAAGTTGTCCTTCAACCAACGACAGCTCACTGCGGTTGGACTGTGTCGCTGTCAGGACAAACAGCAGAGGCAGGAACTCCCAATATCTTCAGCGAGGTATTTCATCTCCGAGTACTTTCAGCAGAGTACTTTTCTCAGAGTACTCATCCCAGAGTACTCTCACTTTTACACCTGTTCAATAAAGCTTGTTATCTTTGAATCTCTAGTACTTACACCGTATGCTGTTGACAAAAAATAATTATTCCATGATCACATTAAAACATTACAGACACATTTGTTATTCCATGATTCCGTTCAGCATTCCTCATTTCACACATCACACTCATATCACAGTCATATCACAGTCACATCACAGGCCGATTTCCCACGTTAGTATTTTGGTCCAGTTTGTTAAGGTCAGCGTAGTGTACTTTGACATGACACACAAACATATAACATACACAAAACATATAACACACAAACATGTAACACACACAAACACATAGACAACACAGAAGGCCTGTAATTTTAACTTTGTTATATTTTCCATGTCCCAATTACAATTGTCTCATGAGTTATTCCTATTGTTGCAACTTCCAGAGCCTGCAGAACATGCAAAGCTTTTTAAGAGATTTTTCCTAAAAAAAAAGAAATCCATTTCCAACTTTAGTGTTTACCACGTGGTCTGTATTTCGGGCTTATCACAAATGGTGTCCCCTATATCTCTAATGAGCTCTTGTCACCTAAAAAAAATGTTTATTTTCCTTATTTTTTTTCTTTTTCAATAAAGCCAGGTCGGATTCATTAAAAATGTAAATTAGTCTCAAACTTTAATACTTCACCTTTGTTTCACGATAAAATGTTTTTGTTGCTCATTAAGTAGCACAGATAGTGGTGCCTATCTCAATAAACGTACTCCGTTAGCCTATCTTCCCTACACTGCATGAATTTTCAAACTCCAAGTTATTGTCTGGGAACGACCGGAGAGAGCAGCTTAGGTCGTTCGCGTGGTTGACCTCCAAATTTTGTGCGGGCGTAACTCTATCCACTTGTTGTGGCTAATAACTTAGCAATCTCAGGGTTTGGTGTCAATTTCCAGTGGTAGTTAACTTTTGGGACCGGTGCCTCCTTTTATTTATCTATTTTTAATTGAGTCTGCACATAAGGTCTCGGCCTAGTAGATTAGCCGGGCACAATGGGGAATATAGAAAAGAATGTTTAAGCTGGTTGCCCTGAGAATCAAAACACGTTAGCGGTGACGTAAATTGCTCTTTAGTCGTCTCTCCCCCCCCGCTGCTAATGAGAATGTGAAACGGCCACTCATTTTAGGGGAGACAGAAAGGCTGTCACTTTTAGCACAGAATTTGTTGCCCCGGAGTCATCCAGAATTTTAACTTGTACACCACAGATTGTTAGCGTATATTACGGGCATGAATTATCTCTAAAAAGTGCCAATTGCAATTTGTTGTTGTTCAACTTACATGAGCGGTCGCTTTGGTGACGAATGTGAACCCAGGTTTGGTCAGTCGCTCGTGTTTCCTCCGTGCCCGCCTCTGCCGTCCTCTGGCCCCGTGTGAGCTTGAGAGGCCCTCTGCCTTTAACGCCTCCTCCGGTAACAGTCCTTCGACCCATGTCGAGCACACAGTCTTTCCGCCGGGCTGTGGAAGTTTTTCAAAGTCCGCAGGAGGCCCAGGTAGCCCAAAGCGTTAGCATGTGGTCCATGAGGGTTGGTGAATAACCCAAACGTGCCGGTCACAATGGCTTCTTCTGTTTGCGGTGCGGGAACAACTTTCAAGCGGGTTTCCGCGGGTGCGTTTGGTATATCACGCTGCCCCCTCCGTGGGGAACAGTCACGGGATTTGGAGCAATTTCTCTCTGTGCTCCAAAGCAGTTGTCGGTGTCTCACATATTTGCTTCCCTCGCTTCTTCTTCTGTGGTTTCCTGAGCGTGTGTCTGTTTCTGCCTCTTCTTCTTCTGCGGTTTGGGCCCACTTCTCGCGGGGTCTCAGCTGGTGCGGGCGCCGCCTGTGGTTGGGGCGTGGGGCTGGTGCTTTGAGGCAGAGGACAGAGCGCGGAGGAAAGGCGCCGACAGATCTGGATAGGGAGAGGAAGAGGGACAACAGTAGTCTGCTCATTTTTTTTAAAAACCCAACGCCTTGTTTGGGTGCACACTTATTGTTAGTAGGGGTAGGGTGGGGGTGTGTGTGTGTGTGTGTGTCCGCCTGTGTTCTCCGCTTCGGTGAAAGGCGGAGGAGCTATTGTTTTTACATATTTCTTTCTCTAACCTCTTTTGCCGTGATATTCTTAAAACCAAGTATATTTTTTTCTTCCCTTCTTCTTCTAAATTATCACGCAAGATGCGTAATGGCCTGCACCATAGGCAAGCACTCCATAGCTTGCATCTTCTAGATTGTTTTTACCCATTTTCTCGTACGAACAATGGGCCTAACCCGCTTAGTCTCTCCCTGCTCCTACCCACTTTGGGGCGCTCCATTCCCCCCTCGCTGGTTCAACCAGCGAGCGCGCGTTCTTGAAATGGAGCGGTTCTGGCTGAAGACACTTAGAGAAATTTTCAGGGTCGCCTAAAGGACGATACTAACGCGCAGCCGCTAGTTTTCAATCTAGAACAAAAAGCCCCCCAAAAAATCCCGCACACAGACTATGCTGTGGCAATGAATGAAATACCCCAAAAATACATAAATAAACAAATCCCCGTGTACACTTAAGTGCTGCCCTGGGCTCGTTACGCAGATGAAAAGACAAGACTCACCAGATTAGGTTCTTTTTGGTCTTGTGTGGCAAAAGGATTCCTTCCGTGCGTGGACGAGCGCGCTCTCCCTTGTCTCCAAAAAGGAACAGAGGCTGGTGATCCAGGTCGGCCAAACAAAGCCGCTCGTCCCGCCGAAAGTATCCCATGCCAAGACATGCCAGCAACGCCAAATTGTTATAGAAATATATACCCCATGAAGGAGGAAACTCAAAGGTCCTTTGTCTGATCAAAAGCGTAAGTTTATTGTTAACGCACAGTGCGGAGAGTCAGCATATGCACACAACGGCAGCATGCTCAGCTCTGGGGGCCAGAGCCCCCAGCTTCCTGTATACAAAACACACACCAAAGATAGTCACGCCCACAACGGAGCGGAGGGGGGCCACCGGTGAGGAGGCGCACAGGAAGCGCCGGCGCCATCCCCTGTGGTGGCAGTGGCATGGGGTGTGAACAGACAGACAATGGTGGAAGTGCAGGTCATACAGATGCAAGACGGAAAGACACAGGGGTGTGACAGACAGCAGGGACCTTCACAAAGCTCAGCATGGCGTCAGAAGGTTGTCTGCATTGGTAAAAGGCCTTTGACGTCCGTGTATTTGCTGCGGCTGGTTTTAATGTAATTACTCCAAAAACTGTCACCACACTACAGATTAACTGAGACTGAAAGCAGTGCTATGAAATTCATATGATTCAGATTCAGTTTATGTGCCATTTGCAATAAAACCATATTGGAATAAATGTGCAAAAATCCCCTAGTGTGCCACAGACTGTACATAAATAAAACAAGCTAAAAAGTACAAGAAAAAATGTTCACTGTGAAACCAATCAACAAAAACAGCTTCAATAACAAGTGAAATAGTATGAGTTTTGGATATTTTAACAAGAAAAAGAAGAGACTCACACATCCATTCGCATTCTTTTCTTCGTCAGCGTCAAGAAGTGTCTTGCCTTTCCTCTCCTGGTTATTGCGTATATGGAAGCAGAAGAACCGGTTTATTTTACATCACGTGGAGCAGGTGTGATAACACTGGAATGATCTTGTTTGATGCCACAGAGTGTTGTTGTTTGAGAAGTTACAAAAAGCTCTTTGTTCAAGATAAATCACAGAGGGTTTGTTCTCAGTACATAGCAAATACTGTAATTATGCAAGTCCTTTTCAAACAATAAAACTGAAAAAATGTGCACAAAAAATATTTGCTTAAATGAAGTTTGTTTGAAAGGTTAGACTTGAACTTTCACAAAACACAGCCCTTATGTTGGGTTTAGGGTCTCCAGCGACTGTCACGGTGTGAATTTTGTTATTTTGTATTTTGGTTTTATTTTGACATGTTCTCTGGTTTGATTTTAGTTTGACTTTGATGTCCTGTCTTGATTGTCTGCCCCGCCCCGATGTGTTTCACCTGTGTCTCTGTGTCTATATGTACCCTGTGCTCCTCTTCTCTTGTTGCTGGTCCATTGTCTTGTCAACACCTGTCTAGTCCTGTTCTTGGTTATGTGATCCTGTTCCCTTCGGATTTTTGAGCTTTATTTTCACTTTGGACTTTATTTCATTAAACCATTATTTTGGCACTCCTGCATTTTGAGTCCTCCATCATCTCACGACATGACAGCGACCCTATAATCGCTGGATTATAATATGTAATAACTTCCATGTAGTTGATCTTATGAGAACGAGGTTTAATGATATCCTCCACAACACGTATATAAACACAACAAAACTATGTTTCACAATTTTGACATTTCTGAAAGTATCGGCAGAAAAAAAGTTACGACTGTGGTGTTAGGGTCATTTTTGACCTGCCAATGTAAAACTACACTAAACAGGTAAAACTAAACAAAATTCATACATTATCTGATCCCACCTCCTTCCTCCAAGAGAACAAATCTTTTTTCACATCAAAGTATGTGACCCCCCCCACCCCCACCCACTCCACAGGAATAGACATTTAGTCGAGTACAATACAGGTGTGAGCCCACCTTCATCCCCTCTCTCCATGAGAACAAATCTTTTCTAACAGTACAGTATGTGACCCACGTGAGTGAGAACTGACAAACAAACATTTTACACTTTGAACAAAAAGATGAAATGTTGTACTCACACTTGACCTGACTAGACACTTTCTTACGCACACTTACACAGACAACCCCTTACACCTCATCAAGAAGATCCTGGGTTCGAATCCTGGACTGAACAGGGCCTTTTTGGGTGCAGTTTTTTCTCCCAGTGCCTGTGTTGGTTTCCTCTGGGTGCTCCAGTTTCCCGTACCACTAAAAATATGCGCAATAGGTAAAATCCTCCAGCTCTGGTCCTGACCAAGCCAAGCATCAACATCTGGAGATCCTGGGAGCTGTACTATGGCGACTACTGCTCCTGACAGAGGCCCTAGTAGCATCAAGATGGGTCAAATGCAGAGGAGGTTCTTGATCACATCCTTGTGGAGGAAGAGTTTTTGGAGGAGACGGATGTGCACATTATTGTCCCGTAGGAACATTTGACCTCTGCATTTGACCCATCCTGCAAGTTCTACTAGGTTCTGTAACAGGAACAGTGGTCGCTGTGTAATACAGTGTCTTGAACCCATCTCCAGATGTTGATGCTTTGTTTGATCAGGACCAGAGCTGGAGGATTTTACCTAGTCCATTTTCTTTTAGTGGTAGGGGAAACCGGAGCACCTGGAGGAAACCAATACATACACAGGAAGAACATACAAACTCCACTCAGAAAGGCACCTGTTCTGACCAGGATTTGAACCTTCTTGCTGAGAAGCAGCAGTGCTATTCACTCAGCCACAATGCTGCCAGATCAGCCTGAAATAGAGGAAGATACTGAGGATGATTTTGTGGATGATCCACATCCAGATGAAGAAACATCCGATTCAGATGAAGAAGTGACTGAATGAACCAGAACAGGACTTTGTTTCAAAGAATGAAAAGGTTTGGTCTCAAACCCGTATGAAAATGAAGGCAGAGCAAGATCAGCAAACATCATAACAATGTGCCCTGGACCCACTCGATTTGCAAAGTTACAGATCCAAGACATAAAGACTGCATTAGAGCTTTTCAGACCAAACTCCAGAAAACTCTCCGAAAATTGTTGTTTTCTGAAGAACAAAGGCTCATTTTCCTAAGAAATCTACACGGGTCAAATTTGACCCTAACACCACCAACGTAACTATTATTAATATATTTGTGGGTGTTAAACTTTTTTCAAAAGTTACATTCTAATATTGTTCTATTATAGTTAGAAAATATTATTATCTATGGATTTTACATTTAATATATTATGATTGAAAAAACCACATTTTCAGCTTAAAAGTAAGTGGCAATATCTGTCTTGAGGGCCATAAAATCAAATAAAAAATATATGTTATGACTTTGAATGCATCTGATGTTAGTTAAGATGTAGTACTAACTGTATTGAGTGATAATTCTTTCTTTTTAGTGGTCAGGACTGAGTTAGACCCTATGTAAAAATTGACCCGCTAACAACGGGCAGTGGTGCCGGTTCCTAACACAACACGAGGGTTAACATCTTTACATTTAGATTTTGGATATATGTTATTATATTGTCACATTTGTATTGTGTGACTTTGTTATTCCATATCCTGGTTGTGAATCTTGTGAATGATGTAGCAAGGGATTTTACCAAGGAACTATGACTGGGCCAAAACTCCCCTGAGGAAACTAAAATTATAACTGACAAATTAAATGAAACTGGTCATGACTCATGTGTGAGCGGAGGAACAGCAATCCAGTAATCTACAAAAGCAGAGACTTCCTCCAAGTCCGTCTGGTTCTTTCTCCGGACAAAATTTATTTTCTTGTCCTAGTACTTATAGTTAGGGATGCACCGATACCACTTTTTCAAAACCGTTACGGGTACCTTAATATGAGTACTTACCGATACCGAGTACCGATACGAGTACTGCATTGTATAATCCTAAAACTAATATAACAGAAATTTAAAATGTTTTATTTTTCATTTAAACAATAAAAGAATGCTTTAACAATTAAACTGTTTAGCAATTGTTTAAATAGTCAACAATAACAGCCACTGTTATATTCCACTCTATTCCATTCCAAATGGTACAAAGAAATAGCTCTGGTGCTAGCAAAGTTTACTCTGCGCGGTGGTGAGTGATCAAGTTACTGGTGTTATATGTGTTTGCTTTGGATCCACCTCGTAACAGTTTTGTCTAAAAGCTTACAGTCAGCTTTACTCTTGTCACTCTTGTTTACTTTAAAGGAATAGTTCACCGTTTGTACATACTGACATATGTTCTTACCTTACCTTAGACTAGTTAATACGTACCTGTCTGGTCTTAGTCCGTGCGCTCTGTCATGCAAACGGAGCAAAAACGGGAGCAAAACCGCAGCCTCCTCTGGTCACTGTATAGTACCCAAAAGGTAGCTCCCGCTAGAAGCTACCAAACTCTGCCAAGTGTTCCCTATTAAATGTATATAGTTACGTGACGTGTTACACTGCAAAGTATAGTAACACAGAAATGTAACAGTCGATTTTCTCAGCGGATAAAACGGGTACTATATTGTGAGGCGTAGTAATCTGAGGTGCGCTACGTCCGCGCACTAACTTCTCTCCGGGGACTTCTCTCTCGCTCACTTCCGTCAATAGAAGCAGCGTGACTTGTAATACACACAGTAGCAGCGAGAGAGAAGTCTCTGGAGAGAAGTTAGTGCGCGGACGTAGCGCTCCTAACTTCTCCGCGCACTAACTTCTCTCCGGAGACTTCTCTCTCGCTGCTACTGTGTGTATTACAAGTCACGCTGCTTCTATTGACGGAAGTGAGCGAGAGAGAAGTCCCCGGAGAGAAGTTAGTGCGCGGACGTAGCGCACCTCAGATTACTACGCCTCACAATATAGTACCCGTTTTATCCGCTGAGAAAATCGACTGTTACATTTCTGTGTTACTATACTTTGCAGTGTAACACGTCACGTAACTATATACATTTAATAGGGAACACTTGGAAGAGTTTGGTAGCTTCTAGCGGGAGCTACCCTTTGGGTACTATACAGTGACCAGAGGAGGCTGCGGTTTTGCTCCCGTTTTTGCTCCGTTTGCATGACAGAGCGCACGGACTAAGACCAGACAGGTACGTATTAACTAGTCTAAGGTAAGGTAAGAACATATGTCAGTATGTACAAACGGTGAACTATTCCTTTAAAATACTGCCATACGGCTGACATCTTGTATGCTTGCCGCTAACCTGTTAGCCGCTAGCCTGCTTGCTTTAATCTCAGTTTATAATATTTTTTTTCCTAAATGTGAACCTTTTGCTCCGTCAAACAAAATTACTCAATGTCATGTATTCAATGCTATAATAAAGCTAGTGGATATTCTTATTAAAGGCTTATTTCATTAAAAAGTGTGTTATTGGAAAAAAATGCAAAATTTGAAGTCTATTTTGTCATATTAACCATCTACAGCTCAAACCTGATTTTACATCAAAGATAACAAAAACATATTTTAGTTTTTTTAAATATAGGCTACCTGACTACACTTCTTCAAATCCAGAATCCAGTTTACATTCTTCTAAGACATGTCGTACCGCTCAATTTTATATTTGCTCCAGCCAACATTTTAGCCCCGCCTACTTAAAATTTCAACAGTATGTCTGTCTGGCCTCGCTCCATAGCTTTGATTATTGGGCATGTTTCAACTGAACCAGGAAACACACTCCCTCTTGTATTGTGGTTTTCTATACTGCTGAAAAAATCACAAACATCAATGTTTTGGCTAACCAGAGCTTTTTTCCAGATTCTGGACTGTTCCATCGTTTTTTGACACGTGTTCGCGTCACATATAGCTTTGCTTATGTTCTGACGTAGCCATATTTCAGCAATTTAATATGAACCTGGATAGTTCTGGCTGGTTAGTACAAAGATCCTCCATCTATCCATCCATCCATTTTCTTCCGCTTCATCCGTTGCCGGGTCGCGGGGGCAGCAGTCTAAGCAGAGACGCCCAGACTTCCCTATCCACACACACTTCCTCCAGCTCGTCCGGGGGACCCCAAGGCGTTCCCAGGCCAGCTGAGAGACATAGTCCCTCCAGCGTGTCCTGGGTCTTCCCCGGGGCCTCCTCCCGGTGGGACGTGCCCGGAACACCTCCCCAGGGAGGCGTCTAGGAGGCATCCGGAACAGATGCCCGAGCCACCTCAACTGGTTCCTCTCAATGTGGAGTAGCAGCGGCTCTACTCCGAGCTCCTCCCGTGTGACTGAGCTCCTCACCCTATCTCTAAGGGAGCGCCCAGCCACTCTGCAGAGGAGCTCATTTCGACCGCTTGTATCCGCGATCTCGTTCTTTCGGTCATTACCCAAAGCTCATGACCATAGGTGAGGGAGGGAACGAAGATTGACCGGTAAATCGAGAGCTTTGCCTTTCGGCTCAACTCCCTCTTTACCACGACGGTCCGACTGCGCATCACTGCTGCACCGATCCGCCTGTCAATCTCGCGCTCTATCCTTCCCTCACTCGTGAACAAGACCCCGAGATACTTGAACTCCTCCACTTGAGGAAGGACCTCTCCACCCACCCGGAGAGGGCAAGGCACCTTTTTCCGGTCGAGCACCATGGTCTCAGATTTGGAGGTGCTGATTCTCATCCCAGCGGCTTCACACTCGTCTGCAAACCGTCCCAGTGCATGCTGCAGGTCCTGGTTCGTTGGAGCCAACAGGACAACATTGTCCGCAAACAGCAGAGATGAAATCCTATGGTCGCCAAACCGGACCCCCTCTGGCCCCTGGGCCTGCGCCTAGAAATTCTGTCCATGAATACAGTGAACAGAACCGGTGACAAAGGGCAGCCCTGGCGGAGGCCAACATGCACCGGGAACAGGTCCGACTTACTGCCTGCAATGCGAACACAGCTCTGGCTCCGGTCATACAGGGACCGAACGGCCCTCAACAGAGGACCCCGGACCCCATACTCCCGGAGGACCCCCCAAAGGACACCCCGGGAACACGGTCGAACGCCTTCTCCAAATCCACAAAGTACATTTGGACAGGTTGGGCGAACTCCCATGAACCCTCGAGTATCCGATGGAGAGTATAGAGCTGGTCCAGTGTTCCACGGCCGGGACGAAAACCACACTGCTCCTCCTGAATCCGAGATTCGGCCAACGGCTGTAGCCTCCTCTCCAGTACCTTGGAGTAGACCTTACCGGGGAGGCTGAGGAGTGTAATCCCACGATAATTGGAACACACCCTCTGGTCCCCCTTCTTGTAGAGAGGGACCACCACCCCGGTCTGCCACTCCATTGCCACCACCCCCGATCGCCACGCGATGTTGCAGAGACGTGTCAGCCAAGACAGTCCCACAACATCCAGAGACTTTAAATAGTCAGGACGGATCTCATCCACTCCCGGCGCCTTGCCACCATGGAGGCTGCCAACCACCTTGGTGACCTCTGCCAGGGAGATGGAAGTATCCGTCCCAACATCCTCAGCCTCTGCCCCCGGGGCGGAGGACGTGACTGGGGGATTGAGGAGAACCTCAAAGTATTCCTTCCTCCGTCCGACAATATCCCCAGTCGAGGTCAGCAGCCCTCCACCCGCACCATACACTGTGTTGGCAAAGAACTGCTTCCCCCTCCTGAGGCGCCGGACGGTTTGCCAGAATCTCTTCGAGGCCGACCGATAGTCATGCTCCATGGACTCTCCGAACTCCTCCCAGTCCCGGGTTTTTGCCTCTGCAACAGCCCTGGCCGCGGCACGCTTGGCCGGCCGATACTGGACAGCTGCCTCAGGAGTCCCCCGAGCCATCATGGCTCGATAGGACTCCTTCTTCAGCCTGACGGCATCCCTTACTGCCCATGTCCATCACCGGGTTCGGGGGTTACCGCCGGGACCAGCACCAGAGACCTTACGACCACAGCTACAAGCCGCCGCTTCGGCGATAGAGGAAGAGAACATGGTCCACTCAGACTCGACATCCCCCTCCTCCGCCGGGACCTGGGAGAAGCTCTCCCGGAGGTGTGAGTTGAAAGTCCGTCTGACAGGGGGCTCAGCGAGACGTTCCCAGCAGACCCTTACTATACGCTTGGGTCTGCCAGGTCTGACCGGCTTCTTCCCCTGCCAGCGGATCCAACTCACGACCAGGTGGTGATCGGTTGACAGCTCCGCCCCTCTCTTCACCCGAGTGTCCGAGACACGCGGCCGAAGGTCAGATGATACGACAACAAAGTCGATCATCGACCTCCGGCCTAGGGTGTCCTGGTGCCACGTGCACTGGTGTTCGTGATGGACAAACTGTGACTAGCACAGAAGTCCAACAACTGAACACCGCTCGGGTTCAGATCAGGGGGGCCGTTCTTCCCGATCACCCCTCTCCAAGTGTCACTGGCATTTCCCACATGGGCGTTGTTGTCCCCCAGGAGAATAACGGAGTCCCCGGTCGGTGCACCGTCCAGTACCCCTCCCAAGGACTCCAAGAAGGCCGGGTACTCTGCACTGCCGTTGGGCCCGTAGGCCGTCACAACAGTGAGAGACTTGTCCCCCACCCGAAGGCGGAGGGACGCGACCCTCTCATTCACTCCAACACGTGGCGGCTGAGATGGGGGGCAATGAGTATGGCCACCCCCGCTCGCCGCCTCTCCCCGTGAGAAACACCAGAAAAGTTGAGCGTCCAACCCCTCTCAAGGAGTTGGGTTCCAGAGCCCAAGCTGTGTGTGGAGGTGAGGCCGACTATCTCTAGTCGGTATCTCTCAACCTCCCCCACGAGCTCGGGCTCCTTCCTCCCCAGTGAGGTGACGTTCCACGTCCCAAGAGCCAAATGTTGCGCGTGCGGACTGGGTCGGCGAGGTCTCTGCCTTATACCGCTGCCCAGTCCTCTCCGCACCGCTTCGCCACCACGGAACCCTCTGCGGGTGGTGGGCCCACAGGAGGGACTGCCCACGTCGTCCATTCGGGCTGAGCCCGGCCGGGCCCCGTGGGCTAAGGCCCGGCCACCAGGCGCTCGCATATGAGCCCCGACCCCAGGCCTGGCTCCAGGGTGGGGCCCCGGCTGCGCCATGCCGGGCGACGTCACTGTTCTCATCTTTGTGCTGTCCATGGTGTCTTCAGACTGCTCTTCGTCTGACTTGTCACCCGAGATCTGTCTGCCATGGGAGGCCCTACCGAGCATAGCCCCCAGGATCACCCGAGTACTCAAACTCCCCCACCACGTTAAGGTGGCAGTCCAGGGGGGAGTACAAAGATCCTGTCTATTTTTTTTACCTTGTTGTTTATTTTTTAAATAAGATGTAACACTCAGAAAATGCCACAAGCACACTTATTATAGGAACTTCTCTCTTCTTCTTTCCCCTATGACGAAATAGTTCACCCTATTGGGTTATGCCAAATATCAAATACTTATCAATCACTGTAGTAGCCATTTTGATGTTAGATGAACTTCATTCACGACTACGCCCAAAACATTCGCTTGAAAGCTTTATGGGGCTTTCAGACCAAAAACGCTGAAACGCAGCAGCCCAGCTTACCAGACGCGCATTCTCTAGTTTTCAGACGCAGAGGTCTTCACACCAGAACGTCCTGACGCGAGCCGGAAGTACCGGAAGTAGCCGGCCAGCTCTGATGCTAACAGAGCTATTCTAGCGGCTTCTTGTGTACAGATCTTCTCCAATATGCAGCTTTGCAGCGTGTCTTTGCTCACAGACATTCCACGGGCTTTATATAACAGTAGTATGTGTTCACGGAGGTGCGCCATGCGGTTTTCATATTATTAAACGGAATTTCCGCATCGGCGAACACACTCGAAGCAGTTGCATAAGGTCACGGGAGCATGACAACGCATATTTTCACAAGCACAAAGTCCCCCATTGTCAGCCCTGGTTTGAGTTCTGGTGAAGTCTGGTGTGGGTCCTGTTTTGGCTGTTTATGAGTATTTTCAGTGTGCTCGCTCAGTCCGCTAATGTCCCCGTGACCACTTTGCTGCTCTCTGATTGGTTGTCGCACGAACGTCGCAAGGAAAGGATGAGCAGAATCCATCTCCTGTGGGCGTTGATTTTTCGCTCCTGCTCCTCCCTTTTCACTTTCCCGCCAAGTCCGTGCGTCATTATTGAACAGTCCGTTCGTGCGAACCGAGCGGTCTGTGCGTTGTGACGGTCGAACGCGCGCCACCATAGACTTTGCATTGAACGCAGACGCAACGACTGTCCCGGTCTGAAAGCACCATTAGAGAGTGAACTCTTACAAGTACCTGAGTGTTCGTTTGAACCACAAACTGGACTGGACTCATAACACAGACGCCTTCTTCAAGAAGGGCCAGAGCCGGCTCTACCTGCTGAGGAGGCTCAGGTCTTTTGGAGTGCAGGGGTTACTCCTGAAGACCTTCTATGACTCTGTGGTGGCATCAGCCTCTTGTACGGTGTGGTCTGCTGGAGCAGCAGCATCACAGAGGGACAGGAAGAAGCTGGACAAGGTCATCAGGAAGTCCGGTTCCTGGGCTGTTCCCTGGAAACAGTGCAGCAGGTGGGGGACAGGAGTGTCCTGGACAAACTATCTATGTGGACCATGACTGTCACCCCCTGCAGGACACTCTCTCTGCTCTGGAGAGGACTGCCAACCTGATCTCATGTGTCATGCATCGGTGCAATATCTTTAACTAATATCAGAATGTGTTACTGTCACTTTACTTACTTGTCTGTGCAATAATAACTTTAATTATTATAATAATGTCAGAATGTGCAATATAGAGCCACATGTGTCACTGTTAGTCTACTTTGTCACTTTGTCCCTGACCCTCATTCTGCGTACACGTTCAGATGTTCTTTGAATTTCCAAAAGAGCACTGTGTAAAACGTATGCATTATTATTTATATTATTATTTAAAGACCTTATGACGGGTTTTTTTTTTTAAAATAGTGGATATAAAAATTGCATGACAATGTCAATTTGAAAGAGATTCCGGCAAAAAAAATCCTATATTTTATAAAAAGAACGTGTTTTTCATGAATTTAAGTTGTCTATGCTCTAACCTGTGTGTGACGTCATAGCGGGTTACGCCCATGCATTGAAAACCATGGATCTATGCCACAGGACTGCCTTTTCTCTCTTCTCTCCACTGATGCCCAACACAATACTGCCCTCTACAGGTGACAATTGCTCACTACACATAAATTGCCGTTTTGAGTGTGAAAAAGTGTCCGAGGTGGGATTTGAACCCAAGTATCTGGATTGGCAGTCCATCGACACAACCTTACAACAACTTACAGCATTGAAACGTACCCGTTCTGACGTCACCAAGGGCTGTGAAGTTTTTTCGTTTCTAAGGGCGTTGCTATGGGGTTATTTCGATTTGGGGGGATCAGACAAAAAAAACAACAACTGATTTTGAAACCTTTAGTAGTTCTCTTCTAATATAAAATGGTATTAAAACTGTATTTCTAAATAAATCAAACCCGTCATAAGGTCTTTAATCATAATGATATTCCAAGTATTCTTCACATTCAGACTTGAGTCCTGTGACTGGACCGTGCGTCAGAATACATTACTAAATACATTACACGGTGGTGTTCAGAGTTCTAAATATAAAGTCGGTGCACTGGTTTGAGCCAGTTTTAAAGCTCCTCTCTGTGTCCTGAGCAGATGTTGTGGCACTGGTCGAATCCAAAATGCATGAGTGCTTTTCTCGGCCGCACGCATTAGTTTAACCGAGCAAACTGGAGTAGACCGAGGCGGAAACTGTCAGACACTGCAGCAATTATTCATGTCCCGGAAAAATGTGCTTTAAATGTGCTCCGGTGTTAATTAATATTGTAAGAAAAATGAGGGCCTAAATCAGGGATTAAAGAGTTCCGTCTAGGTGACGGATTTCTGGAAAAAAAATATATATATATATAATGATAATAATACACACAATGAAATGATTGATTATAAAAATAATATATAGTAATACATATACGTGTGAATCTGTTTTTATATATATATATATATATATATATATATATATATATATATCTCTATGTATAATAATAATTTGAATATAATTGTATTTATATGTATATAGAAATAATAAGTAATATAATCACGAGTGGGCCTTGAACGTGCCGTGGCCACATGAGCGCTCCGCAAATGAATCAAGGCAATGGGACGTAGCTGAGCTCACGCGCAAATGAAGACGCGATGAAGTTAGCATTGGTAACACAGAGGTGAAAGTTTCTGGAAACTGCACGGAGCTTTTGAAAAGGAGAAGAGGAGGAAAATTGAATCTCGAACGGAGCAATAACAGCAGCAGATCCGCGGACTGGTAAGCTGGGCGCGTAATAGACTAAAGGTAATTAACGTTTACCAAACGCAATGCTATTTTACTTAACGGAATGTACAAAACGGACTTTGCTGCGACTGGGAATGGGGACAAACATGTCTTGGTGAGCTTTTGATATTGTCTTGTTTGCGATCTTCTTGCAAAACTCAGCGTGATGTAAAAGAGCCAATCAACGAGTCATGGTGCGAAAAGATGAAAGTGGCCGGTGCTTGTGCGTACTTTGCCATAAAAAATTGCATGTATGGGAGTAATGAGAAAAAAAGTTTTGATTCGCCACCAGCTCAAAACTGCGCACAAGGCAGCTGTTTGTGCACTTTCCCACACTTCATCTTTACCTGGTGCATCAGCAACAACTGACACTAGGCTTGCTCTGGCGGACCGTGTCTGTGGCTTTATCTCAGAAAATAACGTTCAGAATATCACTACCGCTGGTAGATTTATTTAAATCATTTGCAGTTGATCGAAGTGCACTGTGCACTCAAACTTGATAGGGAAACCTTTTTCTTAAATATTGACGTGTCCACAAACAAATGTGGACAGAATTGTATCGTCCTTTTGCGATATTTTGACGAGGACAGAGCCAAAGTGTTGACGCTCCATATCGCCTCAAGTAAAGCTACTCTCACTAATATTCTGTCAAAAAGTTGACGCGTTGCTTGATCCACTTATATTTCATATCAAAATACACTGTATATCTTTGAAGAATTCATTTGAGCTGTATTCAATATACCAGTGTCTCCCAAAGTGGGTACTGCAGGGGGGCCGCGGGAGGTCATAAAAAAAATAAAAAAATAATATCATTATTTAATGTTAAATTTATAATGTTTTGTTTGTAATATTAAAATATTTGTGTTCATTATTTGACTGAATAATCCACTGTAATCATTTTTGTATTACAATGTTTGTAGCAGAGGCTATTTCCCCAAAATAAAATAACCAGAAGAGCCTATTCTTAATGTTGTCTTCTTGGTTATTATTTTGGGGGGCCACGCAGACCCGTCAGATTTTTAAGGGGGCCTCGGTGTTACTGAGTTTGGGAATGGCTGCAATATACAATCTATTATACAATAATATATTGTAATTAAAAATATAACTTGGTCTTGCATATTACTGTGATTTACATGTGATAAATTTCCATGCAAAAATTTTCAGTCAAATCTTTTTTTTTTGCTTTAACCCCTGGCCTAAATATAACAGTTGTACCAAAATATCTATTATTTTGTAATAATAATAATAATAATAGTAGTAGTAGTAGTAGTAGTAGTAGTAGTAGTAGAAGTAATGATAATAATAATAATAATAATAATCTTTGGACTTAAAAACTGGGGAAACTAACAGATAAATTCAAATACTATTATTAAGAAATGTATTTTTATATTTATATATATTATTTGTATTGTATTTGTAATTTTATTACTGTTTCATCCAAAAAGTAGCAACAGTGCGGGGATAATATAAAAAACGTTCTGTATTTAAACTGAAATAAACAAATTACAAAATAAAGTAAATATTTTCAAGTTACAGTGTGTTAACGATGACAAATAAAACAATATATAACTATTTTGGGTTTTATTTTGGGTTGAGAGTTTTGAATCATGGTAAAGTCAAATTATCCACAATATTACCAGAATGAAAAAAAAAAAAAATATCTTGTTTTTTTTATCACCTAAAGCGAAGCACACAAGCTGCAGACATGTGCTGTGTTTTGTGACTTTCTCCAAATAATATGTTTTCAAAACTCATTCTTAGCATTATTTATGTCCATTTGCTAATAGATAGATTATTCTCGAACTTTGCATTCTGTTCCTGCATGGCAAAGAATGGATAAAAATTCTTCTCATAAGTACAGCAATGCCAAAAGTTACAAAGATCAACAATTTCTGACTCATCTTTTCCCAATCTATAATTATTCTCTTTCCCATAAACTCACTATTTTGGATAAAGAACTGATCGTGGAACAGTTTTACCTCTCTTCATTCCTTACGGCGTTGGGCTCCAGCGACTCGGGGAAAAGTGAAATTCTGAGGTTGAATTTCGATGAGTTTTTGCTGATGTGTTGAAAATTGACTTCTGCCAGGTCTCTGTTGCCGTGCCAACATCGACTTGTAAAACACTAATCAGCTGCAACTTAAATCAGAGCGAGACTGGAAAATCTTTAATGAACAAATTAGTGTCCATGAAGAGGTTTGGGGTTCTGTGTTTTTAAAGCAGGAAGTGAAAATATATATTTGTTAAGATCTTTATTGGATTTTATAGAACACTGCAAAAAATGGTAAACTATGAGGTAATAATTGCTTAAAACAAGTGTTTTTTTTTCATTGTGATGACGCAGCTCTGCTAGGGTAAGGGAGGTAACAAAAAACATTTATTTTAATAACAGGAATGTAAATAATAAGTTTACATAAATCAAAAGGACAGACTTTAACACAGAAACTAAACATTAATTTTACTGCTGTCTCAACAAACCTCAAAATAACACCAAACAAACAAAACCTGAAAATAACAACTAAAAAGAGACAGACCAAATAAAAGCGCACACACACACACACACATACACTAATTAAAAATGGAGCAATTTACAGGTGTAAGGCTGTAACATTCTTAATTTGAGTTTTAAAATAAGATTTTCCAATGGGACAAAGCCATTTTAGTCTTACTTGAAGAACATATATTTTCTCATTACAAGAGAGACATTTCTTTTGAAAACCCAATCCTTTTTCTTTATCCCATTGGCAAATCATGTTTTAATCATAGACTGTATATATTAACGGACAGAGTCACGCCTATCTCCGCCGTTCTAACTAATGGGCCAAAAAATGTGCTCTACTGGAGCAATCCAAAATGGCCGCGAGTGGTCCCGCTCACAAGAAAATTGTGAAAAAACGCATCTGTGCATGCTTCAGCCGGCGCAACTCCATTCATTTGAACGAGAGACTTCAAAAATTCACAGCAAGTAAACTAGAGTGGACCAAAAAAATCCACCCCCCTCAGCATTGACACACATGTGGAACGGAGCTTTGGGCCAACTTTTGGTCCATCCTGTAAAGACGTTTTTGAGAGGTCTGCCAATGCTATATGTTAGCATTGGCTAATTCTACTTCTGGGTCCACCCCCATCGGCCCGGGGTGGTATTGCAAGCATGTCAGCGCACGTCATTTTGGCCACTTTTGAGCTGGGACCCGCCCCCACTGGTTTTAATGCAGTAAAAATGTGCTCAAAGTGTGCCAAGTTTGAGCACTTCACTTTTTGACTTCATTTCATCACTTTTTGCAGTGTAAGTAGAAAGTGTCAGTGTTCAGTCGTCTCGGAGGACTTTACAAAGTTGTCGATTCAACAGCAACAAATCAGAGAATCAAACCGTTCCAACACAGAAAATGCAGTAATAACAAACACATAGCGCTGACACCGTCGACAAGAATCCAGTCGATCCAGTGACAGTTTGCCACCGCTCCCACCAAACATACTGTCCCCGTTTCATTTGGCTTCGATTGTTTTCACACTCGGAGCAAATATTTCTGTGGATAAAAACAGAAATAACCTCAGTATCGCGAGGCCTGGATCCAAGAGAGAGCGCAGACGGAGGCGGAGGACAGAACGTGCGAAATCCTGTCGCATCCACACCTTCTCACTCGCCAGAACCCTCTGACGGGAACATGCATTATGGAGGAGGTCATTAAGGAAAGAAATGTAGTGTGTACAAGGTCAGGCCTGGGTGTAAACGCTCTCCAATGGTCCTTATCACACTGCAAAATATGATTAAATATGAGGTAATAATTGCTTGAATTGAGTGGTTTTTATCCAAAACGAGGTTTGCCAACGGGACAAAGCCATTTAGTTTTATTTCAAGAACGACTGCCTTATTTCCTCATTCCAAGGGAGACATTTCTTGTATCTTAAGATAATTTCGCATTGTCCCATTGGCAAATCCTGTTTCAAGGCAGTCAATGAAATTTCCCCACGGTGGGATGAATAAAAATCTCTTATCTTAAAATGTGATAACTTAAAGTGGTTCTCACCCCCGCTCCTCGGAGCTTACGTTACTCACATTTCCTGTTCAAATCTTCCTCTAAATGGGCGTAGCCTGGAGGACTAAAGGGGGCGTGAACGAGACTGGGCCGTTTATATAGCTCTGGGCGGGGGGCTGCTGACGTCAGGTCTTGCTTCAGACGTCAGGTCTTGCTGCCGCGCCAGTGTTGGCGCCAGATTCAAAATTCAAATGTAGTAATACAGGTCGCCAGCAGATGGCGCCTCACAAACGGTTTTAGGCAGAAAGTTTAACTTTCAACTTATTTGCACCAAAGGGACAAGATTATGACCAGGATATGTAGACAACACTATTGGACACTCATTTATACCGTTTATCAGCAAAAAAAAGTGGATTTGAGGGTGAGTTGTCCTTTAAAATATGATAAAATGTAGATACATTTTGCCAAATTTGAGAAATGTCTTACTTATTTTTCATCATTCTTTGCAGTGCTCCTCCAGTATCGTCTCAGGCCTTCTCCAAGGACTAAATATTCTGTCTTCAGAGAAGGACTGAGATACAAACATTTTAATCCATTAGTTGGCCTATTATTCCGTCGGTAAATTGATGAGGTGTTCAGTTTGGTGAAAGGATAGAGAGAGATAGAGAAAAATAGATAGATATAGAGGTAGATAAATAGATACAGTGCCTTGCAAAAGTATTCGGCCCCCTTTAACCTTTCAACATTTCGCCACATTTCAGTCTTCAAACATAAAGATATAACATTTTAATGTTTTGTCATGAATCCACAACAAGTGGGACACAATCGTGAAGTGGAATGACATTTATTGGATAATAAATATTTCTGCAGTTCATCCAGAGTGATCATGGGCCTCTTGGCTGCATCTCTGATCAGTCTTCTCCTTGTTTGAGATGAAAGTTTGGAGGGACGGCTGGGTCTTGGTAGATTTGCAGTGGTCTAATACTCCTTCCATTTCAATATAATTGCTTGCACAGTGCTCCTTGAGATGTTTAAAGCTTGGGAAATCTTTTTGTATCCAAATCCAGCTTTAAACTTCTCCACAACAGTATCTTGGACCTGCCTGGTGTGTTCCTTTGTCTTCATGGTTCTCTCTGCGCTTTAAACAGAACCCTGAGACTATCAAAGAGCAGGTGCATTTATACGGAGACTTGATTACACACAGGTGCATTCTATTTATCATCATCAGTCATTTAGGACAACATTGGATCATTCAAAGATCCTCACTGAACTTCTGGAGTGAGTTTGCTGCACTGAAAGTAAAGGGGCCGAATAATATTGCACGCCCCACTTTTCAGTTTTTTATTTGTTAAAAAAGTTTAAATTATCCAATAAATGTCATTCCACTTCACGATTGTGTCCCACTTGTTGTTGATTCATGACAAAAAATTAAAATTTTATATCTTTATGTTTGAAGCCTGAAATGTGGCAAAATGTTGAAAGGTTCAAGGGGGCCAAATACTTTCGCAAGGCACTGTACATGTTGTTATTTAGGCCCTGTTTAGACAAAGATGCAGCAAAGATGTTAGCAAAAACGACAAGGCTCCTTATTCGAAGTACACAGGTTCCACACGACAACGGAAAAACGTGTTAACAGCAAAAATGGAAACTGAAACTAAAGCTTTGCATGGTTTTGTTTAGACGAACGAAGGAGTAGAATTCTCCTCTGTGTAGCGCTCGAAGCACATGTAGCTAGTTGCTTGATGCGCCGCAATTGTTGTTTACGTTTGTTCTCGGCTTCTGCGCATCTCCAAATTCATACCTTTTTCTTCACGCGGCTGTGAATCTGTTCTGTTCTCCACTCTGTTCCTCAACGCTTGGGTTTTCACCTGAAACGCCGTCTCCATGTAAACAGAAAGCAAAATCGATTCCAACTCTTCCGTTTTCCTGTCGCAACGTCTCAGTGTAAACAGCACACTAGATAGATACTTTATTGATCCTCCAGCAGCAGAGACACATCCATACAGCCACATAAGTACAGTACTTTAGAAACCTTTCTGACGAACTAACTAATAGTCAGTGAGTATGGAATTTTTTACATTTGACGAAATTAAAGCTAAAATGAAGTCCCTGGAGAACACCTTTCACAGTAAGAACTTCGGCCAAAAACACTTACACACATTGTTATTATATAATTATCTGAGTCATTAATCTCTTTTACGCTGAAGTCACCAGAGCGTGTGTGTGTGTTTTTATCGTTCTTCGTCCTGTGACTCCTCCTCCCCTCCCCTTGTGTGTGTGTGTGTGTGTGTGTGTGTGTGTGTGTGTGTGTGTGTGTGTGTGTGTGTGTGAGTGAGCGAGTATAACATAAAATGACAAAAATGATAAAAAAGTAAATAATCTCATTATATTTTTTTTACACGCCAAAAATAATGTATAATCTTACTTTTCCATAGTTTAGGTAGTTGGAAAGTTGGAGCGATAAGGGGTGGGGGGAGGTGGGAGGACCTGTTTGTGCCAATTTATACCTGAAGTCCCCAATTATTCTTAAGTTTCCAATGGAGCTAAAATAACTCATAATTTGTCCTTTCACTCAGTAACTATTTCAACAAAAACAGACCAATCCAAAACCCTGCTGCCCCCATCTGTGTTAATGTGGATACACTGAATATGTTTAAAGATGCTGATATGGGAGCGGGTTAATATTATTGTCCCGTGTGCAAGTTTGAAACTGTTTTGGTTAAAAAACTGGGTCAGAGCATGTGGTAAAAACTGCTGCTGGCTCCTTCTTCACTCTGAGTTCATCCATAGTTATGAAAGCAGAAACTTTTTGCCTTGAGTTCAGAGTTTGTGAAAAAGTTACAAGTTGCACAGAATTGTCATCTTTCCGGTTGAACGAATGGACTTTACGATCTTTCTCTAACGAACTGTTGAGATAAAAGTGACTTAGCATTCACATAATTAAGCTTTAACTTCTGAGGAGAAGGATGGTTGTGGAGCAGAGAGAGCGCAGCAGATTTTTAGGTTCTCTATTTCAAATTGTGTTTTGATTTTATATAAAAGTATTTTTCTAGTTTCACAATTTTACAAAGACGTTTTTAAGACGACTTTGTCATAAATAAAAACAATGGAATAACAATAGTAATGCATCTGTTTTGGACACTCAAAGAGGCTTCACTTGTCATTATGTATTCACTCCATACACGGCGGTGACAAACTACTACTAACTACTACAGCTGCCCTGGGGCACACTGACAGAAGCAAGGCAACCAGTATGTGCCATCAGCCCCTCCGACCACCACCAACCACTCACACACACACACACACACACACGCACACACACCAGACTCATGTGGGTGGTGTCTTGCCTAAGGACACAAGGACAGTTTTGTACTTTACAGCCGCATCTGTGATTATAGTTAGTGTGAAGTCCATACTGCGATGATGTCTGATAACTTTGAGAATTTGCGTTTTGTTTCTTTCGTGAAAAATTGTTACTACTTTGGCCAATCACCCAAGCTTAAATACACCCCCTGAAAGTCCTGCTTTGTCATTGGCCGGAGCGAGTTATAACAAACTCACGGAGCTATTGATCCGGGAGAATTTTAGAGCAGTGAAAAAAACACTCAGTTCTGAACCGTGAGATTTTGGCTTCAGGAGAGAAGAGCAGACGCAGAGAGGAAAACACACAAAGACCATCATCAACAAATGTCTATGAACACAAAACACACAACAGACAAATCTATCTGTGAAGAGATTTTAATCCAAATCTTTAACTTCATTTTACAACAATAAATTAATTTGTGTGACAGAACAAAAAAAAATTTGAAAATGTAATTGTAGTATGTATTAGGTATTGTCATTGCCACAATTGAAATAGATAAATAACTACATACAAACTTATTTTCAGTGGTTGTGACTGAAATGAGAACCTTCGCTGTAAAGAAAATCCATACATTTCAAGCAGAGATATTGTAATTATTTCATGCATTCATCATTTCTTTGTTCCTTTCCAATGTTCCAATGTTCCGATCTGTTATACTATATTATACTCTATCCTTCACAAAGTGAAATATTTTTTAACTTATACAGCTCTGAGGATATTATATTTTACATTAATATTGCCATGTCTTTCTTATTGTTTGGAAGTTTGGGGAAATACGTATGTAACCACACTGAAGCCTTTGATAACGTTACAAAAGAAAGCAATAAAAGCCATTCATAAAGTCCATGGGAGAGAGCACACTAACCCATTATTCATAACATCCAAATTGCTAAAGGTACCTGACCTTATAAAAACCCAAACACTTACAATAATGTATAAGGCAAGACACCATTTGTTGCCTCAAACTGTACAAACACTATTTTCGTTTAAATCAGACTCTCGTCTCCGACACAAACTTAACTTTATTCTTCCTTTTGCCAGTACCACCCAGAAGCGGATGGCTATCTCAGTGGCTGGAGTCAAGCTGTGGAACTCCATGAAAGACACTTTAAAAAACTCCACAAATATTTTTCAGTTTAAACAAATATTCAAGGAAACAATAATTAAATCATATGAACTGGAAATTAAATGAAAGAGGATTATTTGTTTTGATGAGCAAACCCTGCTTGTGGCATGTTTTGTATTTGTTATTTCTTTGTGACTGATGTGTTGTTACATCAGACCATCTTGAAAAATGTTGTTTGTTTTTTTGGAGAAAGGGGCACATAATATAAGTTTGTCTTCTTTGTGCTCCTTTTCAATTGTCTGACTACTAGTATTATTTTATGTAAACATGTAAAAATGAAAGAATATTCAGAACAATTGAAATAAATAAAAAATGAAATGAAATGAAATGAAATATTTAGATCACCCTTGGATTCATTTAAACAGTAGAAATATATAATAACATGATCTGAGTGTGCATGTATGTAAATCTGCTGAACCCTCTGCCGCACAGTTACATTACACACATATGTCGTCTTCACATAATTTATCGATCGTGATGGGAGACCAGTGGGATGACCAGCTGCCACAGTGCACTTCTGGTCTCTAACGCTCGCCTTTTCTTACTTACCACTTAATTTGTACTGTTTGGATCGGTGTAAATGGTCGGTTATGTCATTCATGTGTAGAGTGGGTCGATAACACAATGTGAAATGAGAATGGATCGATGTTGTACTTACTGTGCTGCAATACACTTCAAAACTTGCTAAAATTTGGTACATTTTGACTGCCTTAAAGAAACAGTATGGAAAAAATCTGGCCAAAAGTGGTACTGCAACCTCTCAGACTCTCCCTGACTCAGGTTGCCAGATATGCAGACGAATCCAGCTGGGACCATAATATCTAAATAGACAGAATGTGATCAAATCAAGAAAAGTAAACTCGATTCAAGCAGATATAACCTCATTTTTATCACTTTTTGCTGTATTCCAATGTGGTTTTACTGCAAATGGCAAGAAATCTGAATCCAAAGTTGTCTTTTTTAGATGGAAATCTTGTTTTAACGCCTCACACACAGACATTATTATTATTATTGGTCATTTTCACACAATGCAAAGTTACATAAGAGTCTTGGCTTCAAATCTATCCAAATCTATCCCAAATTAAAATCCTCCCTCTCTCTGCAGGACCTGCCTCAGCCGTGAAGCCATGAACTCCTTGTTGCAGCCGTCGCGCTCCTCTCCCTCCTCCTCCTCCACCTCCTCCTCTTCCTCCTCCTCTTCCTCCTCCTCCTCCTCTTCCACCGTGGACATCCTGGACGAGCTGCAGCTGATCGCCGCCCAGAACCTGGAGCGAGTGGACATCCATAAGTACTACGAGGTGGTGCGAGAGCTGGGCAAGGGCACCTACGGCAAAGTGGATCTGGTGGTGCACAAACTCAGAGGTAAATATGTCGTTTTCTAGTTTTTTACCAATTCAATTCAATGTATTCTTGTGTAGCCCTAAATCACAACAGGAGTTTTTCTCGGAGGACTTAACAAAACCGTTGAATTCTCCAACACAGATCAGAGAATCAAACAGTTCAAACAAAAGAAATGCCATAATAATGTTAATAATAGAAAAAGCTGCATAAAGGGACAGATGATGAATGTTGTTGAATGTCGAGGGTCCTGGATCATCACCACGGTCTTTTGAGGTTCCATCGTCAAGGAAAACCACTTCTCCAGTCTGGGACAACATGCTAACCCCCTCAAAAGCAGATCTTGAGTTGTGTTTAGCGCCGTCCATGCTTATGTGTCTGGAACGTCGGGCACTTCTATACCAATCGATTGTAAAGTAGCTGTAAGAAAAAAACAAATAACTGTGTTTTACCAAGAAGACGAGATTAGCCTGCCTAAAGCTCTGACTGCAGACGCTGCTCCCTCCTCACCACAACAGTTGTATACAGCTCTGACTACATACACTTGGTATAAAAGTTATCTGGTTCTTCTATAGCAAACCATTGTAAGATAACCATGTTAATACCATGCTCTGACTACAGCCGCTGCTCCCTCTTCACAGTCTGACACAGCTCTGACTACAGACGCTGCTCCCTCTTCACAGTCTGACACAGCTCTGACTACAGGCGCTGCTCTCTCTCCACAGTCATATACAGCTCTGACTACAGACGCTGCTCCCTCTCCACAGTCTGACACAGCTCTGACTACAGATGCTGCTCCCTCTCCACAGTCTGACACAGCTCTGACTACAGACGCTGCTCCCTCTCCACAGTCTGACACAGCTCTGACTACAGACGCTGCTCCCTCTTCACAGTCTGACACAGCTCTGACTACAGACGCTGCTCCCTCTCCACAATGTGACACAGCTCTGACTACAGCCGCTGCTCCCTCTCCACAGTCTGACACAGCTCTGACTACAGCCGCTGCTCCCTCTCCACAGTCTGACACAGCTCTGACTACAGACGCTGCTCCCTCTCCACAGTCTGACACAGCTCTGACTACAGCCGCTGCTCCCTCTCCACAGTCTGACACAGCTCTAACTACAGACGCTGCTCCCTCTCCACAGTCTGACACAGCTCTTACTACAGCCGCTGCTCCCTCTCCACAATGTGACACAGCTCTGACTACAGGCGCTGCTCTCTCTCCACAGTCTGACACAGCTCTGACTGCAGACGCTGCTCCCTCTCCACAGTCTGACACAGCTCTGACTACAGATGCTGCTCCCTCTCCACAGTCTGACACAGCTCTGACTACAGCCGCTGCTCCCTCTCCACAGTCTGACACAGCTCTAACTACAGACGCTGCTCCCTCTCCACAGTCTGACACAGCTCTTACTACAGCCGCTGCTCCCTCTCCACAATGTGACACAGCTCTGACTACAGGCGCTGCTCCCTCTCCACAGTCTGACACAGCTCTGACTGCAGACGCTGCTCCCTCTCCACAGTCTGACACAGCTCTGACTACAGATGCTGCTCCCTCTCCACAGTCTGACACAGCTCTGACTACAGCCGCTGCTCCCTCTCCACAGTCTGACACAGCTCTGACTACAGATGCTGCTCCCTCTCCACAGTCTGACACAGCTCTGACTGCAGACGCTGCTCCCTCTCCACAGTCTGACACAGCTCTGACTACAGCCGCTGCTCCCTCTCCACAATGTGACACAGCTCTGACTACAGATGCTGCTCCCTCTCCACAGTCTGACACAGCTCTGACTACAGACGCTGCTCCCTTTTCACAGTCTGACACAACTCTGAGTACAGGCGCTGCTCTCTCTCCACAGTCATATACAGCTCTGACTACAGACGCTGCTCCCTCTCCACAGTCTGACACAGCTCTGACTACAGATGCTGCTCCCTCTCCACAGTCTGACACAGCTCTGACTACAGATGCTGCTCCCTCTCCACAGTCTGACACAGCTCTGACTACAGACGCTGCTCCCTCTTCACAGTCTGACACAGCTCTGACTACAGGCGCTGCTCTCTCTCCACAGTCATATACAGCTCTGACTACAGACGCTGCTCCCTCTCCACAGTCTGACGCAGCTCTGACTACAGACGCTGCTCCCTCTCCACAGTCTGATACAGCTCTGACTACAGACGCTGCTCCCTCTCCACAGTCTGATACAGCTCTGACTACAGACGCTGCTCCCTCTCCACAGTCTGATACAGCTCTGACTACAGACGCTGCTCCCTCTCCACAGTCTGATACAGCTCTGACTACAGGCGCTGCTCTCTCTCCACAGTCATATACAGCTCTGACTACAGACGCTGCTCCCTCTCCACAGTCTGACGCAGCTCTGACTACAGACGCTGCTCCCTCTTCACAGTCATATACAGCTCTGACTACAGACGCTGCTCCCTCTTCACAGTCTGACACAGCTCTAACTGCAGACGCTGCTTTCTCTCCAGTCTGACACAGCTCTGACTGCAGACGCTGCTCCCTCTCCACAGTCACTACGCTGTCTCCGTCCTTGACCCTGAGACACTTGAACCTCTCCAGTTCAGGCAGGACCTCTCCTCCTCCTCCGTGTCCCACTCGATCCACTCCCTTCTTTTCCCTATTGTCTACACCACTTCACTTCGTTTTTCAAGCATTAAGTCCAACCGTTTTATAAGAAGCCATAATGAGCTGACACAAGCCCAGGTCTGTAGGCCCATCTGCTTGTTCTCCCATTTCCTCTTCCTCAAACTGTTGAGTCTGAGCCATTATATAATTGGTGTTTTTTTTCAGTCTGCTCCTCTCTGAAATACACTTGAGAACAGACTGCACCGAGAGGCTCCTGTCATAAGCGGTGAGCACAGAGAATGAATCACCAGACGCAGTTACAGCAGCGAGAGAGGATCATCCACTGCTCACAAATGTTCCAGAGCAAAATAGGAAATAGATTTTTTTTTTTTTACTGTTGTTCCTCTTTTAAACCTCATAAAACAACAGTTATCGAAATACTCTTGAGTTGGTAGCATAATTCAGATTTAACCAAGAAGGAAGAGTTCAACCCAAATAATATTTAAATTTCATTACTCTGACGTACTGATACAAACTCTTTGAGCTCCTATGTCTCTAACTAGTAGTGAGTGAGTGAGGGTAATATTATAGTAGAAATTGGGGAAATGTATTATGATTGGTATTGAATTAAATGTTTGGTAAATGATGTTATTTAATGTCTGTAAGTGTGAGCCACGGTCATCTATCGGTAGAATCAGTTTATATGAATATATAACATCATCCTGCCCGGGGACTACAAGTGGAAATTATCTTTGCTATAACCTGGTACAATGCATCTCTCCCTTGTGTTAATGTTTAATTGTACACTGTCCCTGTTTGTTTGGGCACAGTGGCTGAGTGGATAGCACTCTCGCCTCTCAGCAAGAAGGTCCTGGGTTTGAATCCCGGCCGGACCAGGGCCTTTCTGAGTGGAGTTTGCATGTTCTCCCCGTGTCTGCGTAGGTTTCCTCCGGGTACTCCGGTTTCCCCTACCACTAAAAATATGTACAATAGGTCTGGCATGCGCCTCCTGTTCGGCGACCCCGCTCCCATCTCTGTGTGGAGTGAGAGCACAAGTGCCCATAAAATAACAATTGTAAACCGCTTTGTGACTCTGCTCTGTGAAAGGTGGTATATAAATAAAGCTTACTTACTTACTTACTTACAGTACATACCATACCATATCCCTAGAGCTGAGCCAAAAACTTTCCCTCCAGGCCTGTTTCTACAAAGATCTAACATCCTGTCTCCCTGCTCAGACTACAGAACCCATTATGTTAATCAAATATATCAAATGTGCAAAGGGGAGTGTCAGTTGGTATCAGCAGAAGGTGTTGCTCCCCATATCTACCAAAGCCATTACTTTTGCTGGTTGTGCGTTTTGGTTTGCCACATGGTTCACACTTCCAGTCAAACACACAAAGGGATCATTCCAATACAAAACATACAGGAAAGCATCTACGGACGTCTTTTATGGACATTGGTCATCTGCCTCTTATGGACCAATGGCTCTGTGCGTTTTGTTATCATCGCGTTTCTTGTGTTGTGTGTTTCATTCTCTGATCTGTATTGGCAAATTCAAGGGTTTTGTTAAGTTCTCTGAGATACTGTTGTGATTTAGGGCTAAGTGATTCTACAGTATTCCAATTATTAATATAAACAATATAAATCATGATAAACATAGAATCCTATTTTATAATTTGATAAATGTTGATACACGGTGTTGGTGTGTGTTGTGTTACCATATCTCATACCTAGTCTTCTTCTCTGAGTCCGACACAAATCTTAAAGCAGAAATATTATGTATTATTTTTTTCACTTTTAAATTATAATCGGACTATTTACTTGGTTTTCATGTTTTAGGATGTGACATAATATCTAAAGTAGAAAACATAAGTATGAAGGTTTAAAAATGCTTTCCGCCTGTATTGCCCAATGCTACCACCAGAGGGAGAAGTTTAATTATTATGTTTTTTCTGACATTGAAAAATGCTGGCTGCAGACACAGACATAGATTTATGCCTTGAGAAATTTCCAAATCTGTATATAGATAAAGTTATTGTATTTGGTAGTAAAACTAGTGAAAAAATTAATATTTTGCGGCCAATTTTCTTAGAATTTCTGGTATTCCTAGCGCTAATTCCTTTGCATCTGCTCTCATAACGTTGAAAAGGTATTCTACACATAACACCGCATTACACACTTGTACAGACCTATTATTACTCCAAACGCTGCTACAATCTCTTTAGAAAGCGTCTCTTTTCCTCGTTACCTGAACAGCAGGAGTCTCGCTGCAGAAGAAAAACGCTGCACCGGTAAAAATAGCAAGTCTGAGGAAAAAGAGGCAGTTTTTATATTTAGTTTGTGTGAATGTGTCAAACGCCGCATTCTTCTCTGCGGGGAGCGAGGCCGAGGTGTCACGCTCGTCGATACTGCAGAGAAAGTGACAATTAGAGAAACTGGAGCGGATTTACACATCGAGCAAAACATTATGACAGTTTAATACGGAACAATATGGTGCGTTTGGCGAGGCGAGGGAAGTTTAGTTGTATAGCACAGTTCAGACACAAGGCGACTCAAAATGCTGAACAAAACTAGAAAATACAGGCCCCCAGTTGGGACCATATAATCGAGAGAATAGAGAGTTTTGTTAACAGCAAATCTATAACCAACACCTTCACAAAGACATCCCCGATAGAAATCCTGGTTTTATTCCTTGTTTTTGCCACATGTTACTTTACCAGTGAGATTAGCTCGATGTGTGAGTTCTGGCAATCACGGACTTTCTGATTGGTTAAACGGGGGAGGGCGGGACTTTGAAATGAAAACAATAACAAGATCTAGGGGCTGAAGGAGACTGAACTACTGTTATCAGTTAAAGAAGTATTGGAAAAGAGCATGATTTATTAATGCCTTTTGACAGATTAGGGCCCTTTAATGATGACTTGACATGAAAATCTTACATCTTGCTACTTTAAATAGGATCACTCAGGGTGTGCAAAAGACAGGGAATGTGCAATATGTTAAAAAAGTGAAACAATAGTCTCTCTTGTTCAAGATATATTCTGTACAATTCACTTAAAAGTGACTATAGCAGTGCGTGTGTAGAGTCCTGTCCATAAACGTCCCGGGTCATCACTGTCCTCACACCCTCCTGATACATCGGTCCATCTCGCCTTTCCCCTTTAACGGTCCCCTCTGTCTCTTGGCTTGGGCCCCACAGCCGCTGCCCTCCTCTGCCCTCCTCTGCCCTCTCCCAAAGCGCCGGCTCAGGGTAAAAAGGCACCGATGACGAGCTGAAGCCGTGATATTGGAGAAACGTCCTGCTCCATCTCCTCTCTGCTGCCTCCCCAAAAACACGGCCTCTGTCTGGGCTTCTGTCGGCTCCGAGCAACACCGGGAAAATATTGGAATACGCAGTTTTTGAGTGTGTAGAGGATTTAGTTTCTTGTATTTATTTTGAATCAATATTCAGTTCCTACTATGCTGCTTGATTATGCAAAGCAGATTCGAAAAGTCATTTGACTTGTAAATGAAATCACACCGAAAACCATCACTTTTGAAGATATGAAAATGAATCACAGTAGACCTGATATATTTGCAATGTTTTGTGGAGATTGGGTGTGGCTGTTTCTTTTTTAACACTATTCAATTCAAATATTTTTATAGCCCTCAATCACAACAACAGTCGTCTTGAACTACTATATTAAGTTGTCAACTCCTCAAAAACAGATTAGGAAATCAAACCGTTTGAATGCTGGAAATACAATAATCCCGGGAGCGGGATGACTACTGTCGATAAATGTTTATTTAATGTTTTTTGTATTTTCTAATTTTTAGGAGCATGTATTATGTATACAATACAATATACAGTGGGGCAAAAAAGTATTTAGTCAGCCACCGATTGTGCAAGTTCTCCCACTTAAAATAATGACAGAGGTCTGTGATTTTCATCATAGGTACACTTCAACTGTGAGAGACAGAATGTGAAAAAAAAAATCCAGGAATTCACATTGTAGGAATTTTAAATAATTTATTTGTAAATTATGGTGGATAATAAGTATTTGGTCACTTCAAACAAGGAAGATCTCTGGCTCTCACAGACCTGTAACTTCTTCTTTAGTTGTTTTTCTGCTAAGGGGACAGGACGACTGATCCATGTTAAGGAAAGAATGAATGGGGCCATGTATCGTGAGATTTTGAGCCAAAACCTTCCATTGACTTGACTTTGTGTTATTGACCAAATACTTATTTTCCACCATAATTTATAAATAAATTCTTTAAAAATCCTACAATATGAATTCCTGGATTTTTTTTTCTCATTCTGTCTCTCACAGTTGAAGTGAACCTATGATGAAAATTACAGACCTCTGTCATTATTTTAAGTGGGAGAACTTGCACAATTGGTGGCTGACTAAATACTTTTTTGCCCCACTGTATGTTGAAATATCTCTTGTGCCGTCCCATTTTGTAGAATAATTTCAGCAGTAAAAATTATTATGAGTGTACATTTAAAGAGCCTGTACCTGAATTTTACTATTTTAAAAAGTACACAATATAATGATCTAATTTGAAATACTTTGCAATTGTTGCGTCTGCAAAAAAAGTTCAAATCTATTGTGTCATCCTGTTTTTATAGAATTTCCAACTCATCCCCTAAACAAACTACTTCTATAACATTTTTCAATTGTGGTTTAAAATGTGGTTTTGATTATTCGTTGTGCCTGCAGTACATTTCCCGCTGTAGGAGAGCAGAGCAGGTCATCCAAGTCTCCAGAGCTGGTCAGGGCAAATTGCTTTTCCATGTTGTCACTAAACGCTGCTTTTATGCAACGTTCAATTATTACAGTGAGAGAAGTGGTTTCCGGAGCGCAGACGATTTTTCTCAACCCAATCTCCTCTGCAGATGTAATTAGAACTTCAAAACCCAGCCTCCAGCAAATCACCGCCATTTAATAATATAAAGAACCAACGGAAAACGTCTGTGGTGTTATTATTTTCATTAATTTTGCGGCGATTGTAATAGACTTTCACACAGGCAATTAGCAGACACAAATGTTTACTCGACCCAAGCTGGATTATAATTATAATGTGTTTTTTTAGTTAATTTCTTCAATAAAAATCCAGGACACTCGACATTCAACAATATTTATGGACATTGGCCCCTTATGGACCAATGGCTCTATGTGTTTTCTATCTCGTGTTTATTAAAAACTCTGACCCGTGTTGGCAAATTCAACGGTTTTGTAAAGTCCTCCGGGATAACTACTGTTTGTTGTGATTTGGGACAATACGAAAGTGAATTGAATTGAATCGTCGCAGCACAGTTTGGTTCTATCACTAGTGTTTATTTTGATGTACTTTGTAGATTCTGTCACGCTTTTACAAACAGAGATGTGAAAAAACCCATTGAAAAAAAGACCATTCTCGTTCTGCCCAAAAGGTCTAATAGTGACTCACAAGGCTCTTTCTTATAAATATTCCCAAAATAACACTGTTTTTAATAAGATGAAGAGAGCCTGTTGTGGTTTTATTTCGTCACAATATGTTACTTACAGCAGGTTTACAACCTTATGTGTATGTTTGAGTGTTGAATGAGAATGTTTCTGTTGTTATGTTCTGTAAGTGAGTGATGAGCTGTGGAGCGAGCGATGCGAATGAGAATCAATATAAAAACCTTTCGTGTATATGTACGTGTTGAGACCAGTGGGGGCGGGTCCCGGCTCAAAAGTGGCCAAAATGACGTGCACTGACATGCTCGCAATACCACCCCGGGCCGATGGGGGTGGACCCAGAAGAAGAATTAGCCAATGCTAACATATAGCATTGGCTAATTGTAAAAACGTCTTTACAGGATGGACCAAAAGTTGGCTCTTGGCCCAAAGCTCCGTTCCACATGTGTGTCAATGCTGAGGGGGGTGAATTTTTTTGGTCCACTCTAGTTTACTCGCTGTGAATTTTTGAAGTCTCTCGTTCAAATGAATGGAGTTGTGCCGGCTGACGCATGCGCAGATGCGTTTTTTCACAATTTTCTTGTGGGTGGGACCACTCGCGGCCATTTTGGATTGCTCCAGTAGAGCACATTTTTTGGCCCATTAGTTAGAACGGCGGAGATAGGCGTGGCAACTGCCCCAGGACGTGGCTGGGATGAGAGAGAGAGAGAGGGGGGGGGGGGGGGGGGGGGGGGGGGGGGGGGCGGGCCACATAACATTAGCCTGATATCCTATTGAGAAGAGTCCAACAAAACCTTGCATATTGGGTTCTCAAAGATTTATGCACACACACTTAATTTGAGTATATTCTGAAAAGATTTGCCAATTGGACAAATCCATTTAGTCTTATTTCAATAACTGTTTCTTGTGTCTTTTCAAAACAAGATCATTTTGCTTGGTCTCATTGGCAAATCTAATGAGAATGTGCTCAAATTAATTTACATTTTGCCAAATTTGAGCAAATATTTGACGTAGTTTTCATCACTTTTTGCTGTGTACATAAACTATGAAGTAAAACGTTCATCATTTCTTTGCCTATAATCATTCTCCTCCATCTCGATTCGCAGGAACCAAAATGGCGTTGAAGTTTTTGCGAAAGAAGACGACGAAGCTGAAGAGTTTCCTGCGTGAGTACAGCGTGTCTCTGTACCTGTCGCCCTGCCCCTTCATCATCAACATGTTCGGAATCGCCTTCGAGACCGACGACTACTACATCTTTGCCCAAGAGTACGCTCCGGCCGGGGACCTCTTCGACATCATTCCCCCGCAGGTTCGAACACGCGCATATTTGAAACACTTACATTACATAGTTGGGATTTTAACTTTGTAATTAAACTAGTAGTATGCATTAAATAACATAAGATGAAGAAAGCTGGTTGTGATCGGATTTTGGTTCAAAACATTTTTCAAGATTGGGCGGCACAGTGGCTGAGCGGATGGCACTCTCGCTTCTCGACAAGAAGGTCCTGGGTTCGAATCCCGGTCGGAGCAGGGCCTTTCTGAGTGGAGTTTGCATGTTCTCCCCGTGTCTGCGCCAGTGTGCTCGGCGACTCGCTTCTGTCATCACCGTGTGGAGAGAATGGCAAAACTATCGGAACTCTGAGCAATTGTAAAGCACTTTGGGTGACCTTGGTCTGTAAAAATGCGCTACCTAATTAAACCTTACTTTCTTACTCACTTGATCAGGAAAAATCCAAAATTTGATTATTTATGAAACAAGATAATAGTTTTTATCCCAGCTTTAAGGGCCCTGCACCTGAATTGTACTGTTTTAAAAAGGTAAAAAACATCATTATCTCATTTGTGAATGTTGTATATAATCTATAATTTCTAAAGCATAAGAACTTAACTTTTATTGTAGACACAAGATCTTGAAATGTATTGAAATCATCAACATTACGTCTCATTTATATGAAAATCCTCCATCGTGCTTTTACATAACATGGTGTTCTGTGTCATCTCACGTGTTAGAAAAACAAAACTGACAATAGATTAGGATTATCGCATCCAAAGAGATTTACAAATGTATTATTTGGATTGTACATATCAGATAAGTCCCAATTTACTTCAACAACCTCCATGTGGATTAGAATTACACACATAACACTTTAGGAAACAGATAGCAATGACATAACATTATCACGTTTACAACTCTGGCAAAGTACTTCTCACTTCATTGAACAATAAACTATAACTAATCATAATTTCTTTTTTTTTTTTTTAAAGCAGAACCATCATCGATAGCGCCAAGCCACGACTAAAATAGAAACTGAATTTAGAATAATAAATAAAGTCAAATGCATTCGTAAAAATTGTTTACATATATATAATGTACATTTTCACCAATGATTGTAGTGTTGAAGCTCACTCCAACAGACTCTGATCCGAAATGTTTTAAAGCTGGGGTACCTAAAACTTTTCTCCATGAATAATACATTTGAATTGTCCCAACAGAGAGAGTTGTGTAACGACCACAACATGCTGTCTGCTTCTTATTAGAAAAACGTTTGTAAATTTGTAAGAAAAAGCCTTGTGAGTCACTTTTTGTCGCTTTGGGCTGAGAGCTGATTGGCTGAATGAGGCTCTTCTTTTTCTCACTTTTCAGTCTGATCTAAAGTTGTGACGGAGGCCAAGTAATACCTGCAACTGTATAGTGTTAGAACTGTTTTGAAAGCAACAAACAATGGATTTTTTTACATTTATAGTTACATTTTTTAAAATATAAAAGTTAGGGAGCCCAGCTTTAAAATCAGTACTTTTTAGAAATTACTCATTACTTTCTCTCGCTCGTCCTCTATTTTTAAGAAATGCTTTGTAGATTCTATTTTTCCCTTTTTTTTTTTTTTTCTGTTTGCACCGAGAGTCACATCTATTTCTTGGTTTATTCATAACGGCAATGAGAATAATTCTGATTCTGATTCTGATCTGGTCCCGTGCAGGTGGGTCTCCCGGAGGCGGTGGCGAAGCGCTGCGTGCACCAGGTGGCCATTGCCCTGGACTACCTCCACTGCAAGAAGCTGGTGCACCGCGACATCAAGCCCGAGAACATCCTCATCTTCGACCGCGAGTGCCGCAAAGTCAAACTGTCGGACTTCGGCATGACGCGGCGCGCAGGTTCCCCCGTGAAGCGCGTCAGTGGCACCATCCCCTACACCGCGCCCGAGCTCTGCGACACCTCCCGGAACGACGGCTTCTGCGTGGACTACAGCACCGACGTCTGGGCTTTCGGCGTGCTCCTCTTCTGCATGCTCACCGGAAACTTCCCGTGGGAGAAGGCCATGCCCAACGACGCCTTCTACGACGAGTTTGTGCGCTGGCAGAGACGCCGCAGCGGGAACGTGCCGTCGCAGTGGAGGAGATTCACGGACGAGGCTTTGCGCATGTTTCGCCGCTTGCTCTCCATCGACCAGGAGCGCCGGTGTTCCGTCAAAGAGGTGTTCAGCTACTTCAACCAATGCTGGATGCTGGATACGGAAAACGGGAATGTTAGCAACACCGGGTTAGCGACCAGCACGCCCCAAATTGACATGAGCACGTCCTCGTCAGAAGAAGACGTTTTGGTGGACAGACTCAAACAGCAGAGCTTGTCCACAGCCGCGAAAGACCGGCTAATGATGGACACGCACTACTCCTCTGCTACCAACTCGCCGCCGGCTAACGCTAGCTACGACCGGGTGAACAGGGAAAACAATGAGCGAGGGCGCCTCCTGGTGGCCACGTCCATTGAAATATGCGTGTAGACATATACGTATAATATAAATAAGCATCGTGATGAGGAGATACGCAGCCACAACGGTTTGGAAAGCGTGAGCGAAATGCTTCCAGAATTAGCTGAATCTCACAAACAGAAGGCAAAGAAGTTGAGGCCGGGAATGTTCTAAAAGACGTTTTTTTTGCTGTGGGTTGATTAATTTCGTATGGAGTTCAATGGAAAATATCTTGGTTTCGCTTTTCTGAAGCTTGTTAAAAAACGGTCTAAATTCTAAGGGCAGTTCAAGCAATATACACTGACATAGACGGACAGATGTTGTTACCTAGAAAGGCTAATGTCAATAGAAGCGACTGGCCAATCTGTGGTGGAAGTAGTATAGCACTAGTGACTCGTTCAAATAAAAGTGTTTTTTTATGTTTTTATTTATTTATTCAAGCACATTATTTAAACTTCTATTTATTATTTTGTTCATTGTTGCACAAGTGTTAGGGGTTAAAGGTGCAATGTGTGGTTTGTGGGTGTAAAAATGAAAGGAGCAAAGAAAAAGGGGCTAAATCTTTCCAAAAAACTCATGTGAGCAACTATGGTATAGCCCTGATATTGTATTATCTTCATAAACAGAGTGGGCGTAAGTTGATAAGAACGTTTTAACTGAGAATGAAGACAATAGCTTGTTTTTGTGTAATGTTACTAGAATGTTACAATTCAATTCACGCTAACAAGTGAAGGCTAATAATAGGCTTTCTATTATGGGTTCTCTATAGGCAATTCTTTTAAATATTTGACACAACACAAATAGAATATCATTTTAGTTTGACAATTGAATCAACGTTACATCAGGAAAATAAACTATAAGTGTCCTAAAGCGGGACAAACAAAAATAAACAATACTTCAACCCAACTACTTGCTGGATTATCGAGCTAACCTTTGTACAAACCGCACTAGCTAACATTTAAAGACAGTACATTTTGTTCAGGTTTTCATGTTGTAATGTAAGACTTAACCAATAACTGCTCGACAAATGTTTTAACTGGAAAAAAACACAATTTAAGAAGTTTCAGTGCAGTGTTAGCATACTTAGCTTAGCTGTTAGCTTCCAAGAGTCATGTACCAATCTGTTTCAATGGTAAACGTGCACCCTATAGTTATTAAACTTATTAGAGTCAGAATAATTAAAGGTCTTTTCTTTGTTGTCTCTCTCCTGTTCACATAAACATAAACCTCAGCTGAAAGAGTGGTTTCCAAATTCTGTCTTGCGCCCTGGAGATATTATACTACACTAGTAATACATGCATTAGCTGCACTGCTGTAACGAATTCAGGGTTCAAAGAGCATTAATGACGAAGTGGCTAATTGTCCGGTAGTTACGATACTTAAAGCTGGGGAACCTAACTTTTTAGTTTCATGAATACTGAATGATAATACATTTTTTCCCAATAATTAGAGTTACGTAAAAGGCTAAAAGTTGTGAACAAAGCCAACCTCAAAATCCTGTCTTCATCTTATTAGCAAGTATTTTATCATTTGCAGACTTACGAGAGAGCCCTGTGAGTCACAATTTGACGCTTCAGGATGAAAGCTGATTGGCTGAGTTAGGGTGGTCCTCTTCGTTTCACTTTTCTGTCTGATAAAGCTGATCTAAAGATATGTTAGAGGCCAAAATACATGCATATGAAAACCGTAGACTGTAAATAGTGATAAAGAAACTAGTTGGAATTTATTACCTTTTTTATTGTTTATGGTTTGAAAGTTAGGTAGCCCAGCTTTAAATCAAGATTACAATTACAAAGAAAGATTCAACTTTTTTTTAGCAGACATTGGAAAAACGTTATATGGAAAAGCTAATGTATGTCTATTGCTATGGCTATGGATCAGCACAGTGTTGACCTACGCAACAAAAGTCACATAATGCACCTTTAACTTTATTCAGTAAAATTGTAATCATTATTGTTGTTCTTGTGTCAATAAAAAGCACTGTAAATTTCCCATTTTCAAAACTAAAATGACTGTTTAACCTGTGATGCCTCGACTCTGTGAAGTAGCAATTACCGACCAATGACTTTCTTTGGGCTCCAGACCAATGGTGCGTTCGCTGTCTTTGACGAAGAGGGAAAATAAAAGCATGCGTCAAGTTTAATAATAAAAAAAGATTTGCAGCAAAGTTAAATAATAATGATTGAAACACTAGAAATAATACACGGAACGTTGTACCTGAAAAAATGTGAAAAGATCGCGTTTTTGGATTATGAGGGCATTTTTTTGTTCCGAGTTTTTTTCATCTGTGTGCATGTTGTTCTTTTCTCGTGGTGAACATTGGTTGAAATAAAAAACATGAAAAAGTAAAATTATGAGTCTTTTTATGTCTGTAGTAATCTGTGATAGAAGCAGCCGTCCACATCTATACCATATATAAATAATTAATAAACTGGCCATTTTTGTCCATAAACGCCTTCAGCAGGTACAGCAGGAGAGAGCACACCGCCTGGATCCAGCGACGACGTCCGACGCCGGAGGGCGAAGGGAACTCGGACGAACAAGGAAGACATCTCAGAATGAAGTAAGTACTGTGGTAGATCTCAAACGGCGCCAGAGTGAAAGAGGGGGTGCGGCCTTGTGCAGGGGCCTTTATTTACGACATTTTGGCCCTTCCCTTCCTCCGTCTCCCTGGGCTCTGGCTCTATCTGATCTGCTCTGGTTTTATCTCCACGTCTAGTTTAGGCCGGAACCCTCCACTGGGGCTCGACTTTTCTGTAAAACACCACTTACATTTTTCCTGTAATGTCCTTTCAAAGACTGCACTGTTTCGTGGCGACCCTTTTGGCAGTGGTGAGGGATGCATTAGCGCCGGCAAAGTCACTCCTTAGTTTTGAGTCATAAGTGAAGACAATGGACGGTATGAGACTGTAGCTTGTGTGTGGGCTAGTCTCCGAATGCTCTGCCCACTTCCTCAGGAGCAGCAAGATATGGGACAGGAAGAAGAATAATGAGTCCCAGGCTTCAGAAATATGTCGTCTTTAATGTTTGGGAACTTGCTTTAAATTTTTGTTTTACTATTTTTGATACAGGGTTGTAGCTTTTTTAAGTTTAATTTTTTACAAGTAATGTATAGTGATACGGTGTTAAGACCATAGCCAGTGATCCAATGGGCTTGCAGGGGCTTTTGAGGACCCCCTCGGAAACGAGATGTTTCATCTCAAGGGGTTATTCCTCTTAATAAAAATGTTAATAATAAAGTCCAGGGGGCTACCATAGTAAAAGGTATATTGTTATGTTTAATCCTATTATTTCTGCTATATTTGTCCGATTGAGTTTTTTGCCTGGTTAGAACAATGATGAGAGACCTAGGGGAACACCAGGTGCCAAAACTGAGAAATTTAAATTATGTATTAAAATCCATCTAACTTATTCTCAAAACTGATTGATTCTGTCACTTTCAAAGGCATGTAGATCAACTCTTTCAGACAGAAAAGGTAAAATGAGCAGACCACCCTCACTTTAAGTCTAGATAGATAGATACTGTGAATATTTAATTACTATTTGCTAGTAATAGTCCCTCCAGCGTGTCCTGGGTCTTCCCCGGGGCCTCCTCCCGGTGGGACGTGCCCGGAACACCTCCCCAGGGAGGCGTCCAGGAGGCATCCTGAACAGATGCCCGAGCCACCTCAACTGGTTCCTCTCGACGTGGAGAAGCAGCGGCTCTACTCCGAGCTCCTCCCGTGTGACTGAGCTCCTCACCCTATCTCTAAGGGAGCGCCCAGCCACTCTGCGGAGGAAGCTCATTTCGACCGCTTGTATCCGCGATCTCGTTCTTTCGGTCATTACCCAAAGCTCATGACCATAGGTGAGGGAGGGAACGAAGATTGACCGGTAAATCGAGAGCTTCGCCTTTCGGCTCAGCTCCCTCTTTACCACAACGGTCCGATACAGAGACCGCATCACTGCGCACGCTGCACCGATCCCAGAATCTATGCTTACCTAATCATTTACAGTGTATATAAGGAGTCACCCTGTGATTGTACGACAGACTTCTGCTAGAGCCAGACGGGAAGCTGCGTTGTGCTTGATCAGAATACGCTCAAACCTTCTGACAATAAAACTTTATTTTGAAATACGCAGTTTTGCCGAAGTCTAATTTTGGTCTTACGTCTGGGTAAATTCACAATTTGGTGACCTTCCGACGTGATTACAAAAAGCCCAAGACAAAGACAATTTTTATTATTTTTATTTTTTCAAACACCTTTTTGCTCCGGAGCAACGTTTCATCTTCTCTGGCTTTGCAGAAGTCTCCGTAAAAGATACAGCTCCACCAACAAAGGTACAAAGTAGATCTACTCAAAATTACAGATGCCTTTTCAAAAAATCTGTTAAATTGGTTTTACATCAAAAAGTTTCAATGTGGTTGGCTGCTGGCTCTTTTATGTTCCTGTTTAAATTGTAAATATATATGCGCATTTTTTTATAAACCGATCGCCGCCGTTTTCAGGCTTTTTCGGCGTGAGAAGAATGTAAAAGGGCGATAGAAGCCGTTTTTCGAGTTTTTTTCGGCAGAAGAAGAATTTAAAAACGATTGTAGTATGCGCTGTTTTTAGAGATTTTTTCAGCGTCAGAAGAAAAAAAAAACGTGTTAATTCAAAAAACTGGTTATTTTTGATAAGTAGTCAAAGTAATTAGCGTAAGAAATTCAATAATTACATTTATATGTGTGTACATAAAAAGTGGTTAGTAGTAGTAGTGACCTGGTAGTAGTAGTAGTGACCTGGTGGTAGTAGGAGTAGTAGGTTTAAGTGGTAAAATGTTTGTATACTGTACTTATTCCTTTGTATAATATTTGTAAATGTTTCAAGTTCAGAATCATGTAAGTCCAAGCGGTGCCTTCTGCCCTAGTTTCAGATAAGCAGGGAGCTGCGATAAAAGTTAACCATTAACCATTAACCAAATAAGTCCTGTGTGTTGCGGAAAAGAGGTTGGCAGACCTCTCGGACAGTCCTTGGTACCGGTTTGACAAGAATAAGGTAAGCAGACACCTTTTTATATGTAAAGTCTGTATAATTGGATATTAGCTAAATTTTGGTCTGTTTTTGGGGTCTGTCAAACTCTCTAAATTGTATTTGAAAACGTTCTCGGGGTTAGAGTCCCTTTGAGAAAAGATAAAGTGTAGGATCCTTAGTGAAACCATGGTATAAAAGTAAAAGCAATTTAATAAAAAGGGAAATGTGAAAAAGAGGCCTTTGTTACAAAAGCTTTGAAATTGACGAATTTCAGGCTGATAAATGACAAAAGTAAAGAAGCAACAATATTTTCAGTGATCACGGTTTAAATTACAGAGAGAAAAAGGGAGTTTTTTTTTGGTTTTTAGTATGTTTTTTGGCGTGAACAGAGTTCACCGGAGAATGCAGAGTTTTATCTACAGTTAAGCTATGAGAGGGTTGTATATCCAGTTGTTTTTGTTTTTTAGAAAGAGATTTTGAGTTTAAACTAGTTTGCTACCTCGATAAAATAGAAGCGTAAACGTTAAAGACAAGAGTGCCTTTTGTTACAAGTGTGGAAATTGGCCATTTCTAGACTTGGATGACAAAAGTATAAACTACAACATCAGTTATATTTGCTTAAAAAAGTAATCTTGAAAGTTCTTCTTCTTTCTGTTTTTGCATTTTTTCTAAAACACTACTTTCTGCCTGTGTGTGTGTGCGTCTGTGTGAAAGGAACCCCCCGCCCTCGCTGCGCTGCTTCTGCTCTGATTTAAAGGGGAGCTACTGCTTTTAGGATTTTGGCTTTTCATAGTTGTTTTTCCGTAAAATTTGCGAAATTTGCCATTGAACATTGTGTTATGACACAGTTAAACGTTTTTAAACACCATTTAGTAAAAAAAAGTTTTGAATTAGTATGTTTTTGAAACCCAAAGATTAGTGCTAAAGCTGTGCAATTCTTTTTAGATCTAACATATTTCTAGATTCCATTCTTTTAAATCTGCTGCTTATTTCTTAACTGTTTGTGAGTTGTGTTTGTTTTTATGTTTTTATTTTAGTTACAAAAGCCGTTTTTCAAACATTTAAATTAGAATCTGTGTTAAAAGTTATTATTGATTATAGACTTCGTCTAAAAAGAAAGAGGGAATTAGTATTATTAAGTTGAACTGTACCCAATTCACCCAATTCACATTCAAGTGGTGACTTTTGTTTTTGTTTTGACTACACGCCTGACCTTCCTCCTGCTGCTGATGCACACAGCAGAGGAGACTGGCTCTAAAATGTGCTCCAATTCATATTGACTTCATTTGAAAATGCTGCAATTATTTTAAATTAGTAGAATATATGCCGAGATAAATGTTCAAGTGTAAAAGGGAAAGTCCATAAAGTGAAACCCAAGAACGCATAGATAATTAAACACACAGTACAAAAGTACATATTACATATTTTAAAGTTTAAAGGTTTTTTGAGATTTGAGTCTTGTTTTTTATTAAGAGAGTTTCTGGTCTTAAAAATGTCATCAGTAGTAAGATGATAAGTAATCTATATTTACATAGCGCTTGGAAACCCAGAGCGCTCCAAAATTGTTTAGAATTAGAGAGAAAAACAGTCTCATTCACAAACTGATACTGTATCTGTTGTTTTTAAATTGGCCGTCTCAAGGATTGTTTTTCAGACTCTGCCTCACTGTACGCGAAGTCACTGCTGGACACTGGACAGCAAAGCCCACCCAGCCACAGGTCACAGATCAAAGAGCAAAGGAAAATGCCACCTCCTTGCCCCTCCCCACGCCACTGCAGAACTGAGTGGGTGTGAGAGAGACCGGGGCCATGAAAGAGAGGTATCTGGAGACGTGAGGGTGGAGCATCAGGGAGAGACCTGAATGAGAGTTGGAAGTGTGTCCAGTTGGTTTACATCACCACAGTGTGACCTTTGACACCTGCAGGTGGTTCAAGGAGTCTGGAGACAACCCCAAAATTCACACCCTACACACACACATACATACACTCACACATTCACATTTACATATAGATACATGAAAAAGCAGAACATGAGAAAAAAGCATTTTAAAAGTTTACTCCAATGTAAACGCATATTTTTAATTGTCTATCACTTGAATCTTTAGTTGAATCAGTATTTTTTGAGACCAGAAATGTTCATTTGAATTCTATATTGTCATGGACTTAAAGCAGCAGTAAGCGATTTGGTCGTTTCCGGCAGTTTCTTCTGCCTGAGCGAGTTAGTAGCCCCGCCCCCTCGTCACACCACATGAACGCGCATCGTCTTGGTGATGGCAGCAGCAGATTCATCTCCGTCAGGTCTACTCGTAAGTATATTAACAACAAACTCTGGGAGTGAAATATTAGCATAGAATAGCTCAGTTGTAACCTAGCTATAACACTGGAAGCATCTTGGTGTTAGCTAGGATAGCATCACTAAGAAAGAGATAAAAACAATCCAGTCTTTTATAGAATAATACTGCTTTTATAGTTGGTACACTGATAACTGTTGTGATAAACATAATGTTGCAGATTGCAATGTGACGTGTCTCAACATTATGCACAGATGTTAATCTGTTACAGTGCATATGTATTAGATGAATGTAATGCATATACATTACAACAACAAAGCTTTACATGAAGGTTATTTAAAGTAATACATTACTGCTACTTATTTCCTCACAATTTGTATATTTGGAGTTCTTTATAGACAACACTGTAGTAATGTATTGTGTGAAAGTAAAGCTGCATCTCACTGGAAGCTGCCTTCTCAATGTCACAAAATAAAGATACATTTATTGATGTAATCAACATCTGTATTATGTGCTTATTGTTCAGAGAATGAAGACAAAATCTAAGTGTATCAGAGCTGTACAGTGAGATGTGGGACTGAAAAACAATTCCAGTAAAGCTTGTCCGAAACGCAAAAGTACTGTCATAACTAATTACGTTACACTATTACACTGTAAGGAAACTCACCACTTTGAAAGAAAAGCTACAAGTAACAGAATATATAAAGTCATTTGTCATAACGGTTCTTTCAGGAAGCACTGAACGCCCTCTGTCCAGAGAAGCTGATGACCAGATCCTTTCCCTGATGCGTCTGTGAAAGGTGCCAACAGACATTGAAAACGTGCTTTCCTCAGCGGCCCCCATGGTGCACGTCCTCAGCGGCCCCCATGGTGCACGTCCTCAGTGGCCCCCATGGTGCACGTCCTCAGCGGCCCCCATGGTGCACGTCCTCAGTGGCCCCCATGGTGCACGTCCTCAGCGGCCCCCATGGTGCACGTCCTCAGCGGCCCCCATGGTGCACGTCCTCAGTGGCCCCCATGGTGCACGTCCTCAGCGGCCCCCATGGTGCACGTCCTCAGCGGCCCCCATGGTGCACGTCCTCAGCGGCCCCCATGGTGCACGTCCACTCTGCAGTTCTGAAATATGTTTGTAGTTGTACTATTTCAAAATAAAAAAAAATACATACACCTCTTTCAATGTGCTTTGTTTTATAGTAGGAAAACAAATACAGTCTGTAACGAGTCTAAGAAACTTTATTATGTAAAAGAAGATTTGAAGTTATAGCCGGAAAAATATACACAATGTCCCTACTAAGACAAATAATTACAAGTGATGGTAAGGCAACGTTTGTGTTATCACTTTTTGCTCAAATGAATAACACTGTTATTATTCAGGTCCTTATCCATCGCTGCTGCAGCGAACACTATCAGAGATATCTAACAAAATGTTAATCTTTATGTTGTAGCTTGTTTGTACACATTTCCTCAAAATAATTCATAAGCAGCCACGCACACACAGTCACAAGCACACACAGTCACAAGCACACACAGTCACAGTCACACACAGCCACAAGCACACACAGCCACAAGCACACACAGTCACAAGCACACACAGTCACAAGCACACACAGTCACAAGCACACACAGTCACAAGCACACACAGCCACAAGCACACACAGTCACAAGCACACAGTCACACGCACACACAGTCACACGCACACACAGCCACACGCACACACAGCCACGCTTCAGGGGCCCAGGTTGAAGGAACTGGAGTCTTCCTCTGGCAGAGATTTTCCTTTGAAACATAATAGAAGAGACATCAGTTTTATCTACTCAAATATGACTTTGATATATTCATCATCAACAACATCAGTATTTATTGATCACCAGGAGTGGCCCCTGATCCACAGGATCCTTGAACATGTTTATTTGGACTGTGAGAGACCGTGCATTGTGAGAGAAAGACACTTACATCGGCTGTTTTGGGAGTCGAGTGATTATCTCACTCCTCTTGATTGTTGAAGAAACTCAGCGACAGTTTTGTTCAACACTGACTCCTGGAACATGATGGATATTCATTTTGGACCTCAGGGCAGCAACACAACTGTAGGGATGAACGACACACACATCACAACATCATTATCATAATCACTGCGTCCCATATATGCATTCACAACAACCTACATGACAAATGTGGGGTGTAAAGTCTTCCTCAGGAGATGACAATGGCCGATCTTCTAATTCTGGAAGCAAAGTCTTGTCTTCGCAGTCAATACTAGAGAAAGAAGAGGTCAGCAGAAAAGTATCTAGTCGTTATGGCATTGTTTTTTTTTTTTTATAGTTATTTAACTTGCATTATGGAGGCTTTTGAACTCTTGTACATTGAAGACCTCATTCCAATTGATTTAGGCCATACTGGAAAAGATACAGAGAAAAGAATGCAATGAAGACATGTAAATTATTACAATGTCTTTATTATATCATGCTCATAATTTATTTGGTAGTAGTCAGCAAGACTTTTCTTACTTATTCTCAATACATAATAATAAAAATGTATGTAGTGGTCACGGAAGTTAGATTTGAGGTAAAGAGATATTGTTTTTATAACAATAAAACTAATATACAGAGTGCAAGTTGCAAAACTTAGTCATTGAAGAATGAAATGCAGACCTACATATATATATATATAGTGCAAGCAACTATGTTTATTGGCAAAAACAAACGATTCATACAGATTAGAAGTGTTTGTAGCAGCCACATCATATTCACAACTACAGACAGCTAATGCTAACAGCGAACGCTAATGCTAACAGCGAACGCTAATGCTAACAGCGAACGCTAATGCTAACAGCGAACGCTAATGCTAACAGCGAACGCTAATGCTAACAGCGAACGCTAATGCTAACAGCGAACGCTAATGCTAACAGCGAACGCTAATGCTAACAGCGAACGCTAATGCTAACAGCGAACGCTAATGCTAACAGCGAACGCTAATGCTAACAGCGAACGCTAATGCTAACAGCGAACGCTAATGCTAACAGCGAACGCTAATGCTAACAGCGAACGCTAATGCTAACAGCGAACGCTAATGCTAACAGCGAACGCTAATGCTAACAGCGAACGCTAATGCTAACAGCGAACGCTAATGCTAACAGCGAACGCTAATGCTAACAGCGAACGCTAATGCTAACAGCGAACGCTAATGCTAACAGCGAACGCTAATGCTAACAGCGAACGCTAATGCTAACAGCGAACGCTAATGCTAACAGCACTTCACGGGGGAACTCTGGTGATATGGTCATTTAATGTTGTACATGTGGGGAACTAATAATTGACCGGAGTTTATGGATGACTAAGGCTGGGCTAAGGCTTCGATGTTGTGTTGTCTGTTGTTGTTTCTCAAAGCTAAGCCAAGGTAATGCGCAGTTATTGCCACAAAATGCGGCCGTATTTCTACAACAGCTGGGGATTTTTAACTAGCTAACTTGGTGAAAACTAGTGATGGGAAAACCGGTTCTTTCCTCTGATTCGATTCTTTAACTCTCGAACAGTAAATTGAACGAGTCCCGAACGAATCATTTCGTTCATTTGTACAGCAGATGGCGCTGTAGTGGCCCACAATGCAGGACTCATGCCGACGACGTGTTTTCTCCAACTATAAATACTGAAGACAAGATGGTTTGCTTACGGTGACAAAGTATAACACACAAAATGCCATAAGCTATTCAAGCCATTTGAAAACCCAGGAAAGCTAACACACACCACAATAATGTAACTTGTGTCCTGTATCCTCTCTGTTATCATTGTTTAACAGCACGGCAGTCTGGGTAACTGTCACGTGACAGTGAAAACAGACCAATCAGAGAGAAGCAATGTTGCTGGCGCACAGTGTCAGCCTGAGCCAGAGCTGTGAACCGATGAACGATGAACGAGAAAGACCCGGTCAGCCCGCGAGTCATGTGACAAAGGAACCAGTTGGACGAACGAGAACGAAGTACTGAGCTGTGAACGATGAACGAGAAAGACCCGGTCAGCCCGCGAGTCATGTGACAAATGAACGATTTGAACGAGAACAAGTACTGCTCTGCTCCACAGCCTAAGCAGACAGAGACCCTTTCGGCCGAGCAGTCGATCACATGACAGCTGGGGAGAGGACAGCGAATGTAAAACTAATTTTGACAATTAATGATACAATTAAAACAAAAAATAATAGTTGATGAATTGCCTATGTTTACATGGTGCATTTATTGTGTCCAAAAAGTGACATTATTATTATTACTATTATTGTTATTTTTATTGTGTTTGTTGTTATCATTGTTATGTTTTATTATTTTGTGGCAGAGTATAACACAATAAATATGCTGATATAATTTTCTAAAGTATTTATTTACAAACACATTCATTATATAGGCTATACAATAACACAACAAGGACTGAAGACCACTATAATTATGATTTTGTGAATAAATAATCTATATCGGGTGTCACATGACAAATAAACTGTAGATATCAGACATCAATCATTTCCTTGTTCAGCTCTCAGTCAACAGTCCCCCAGCCCCGTAGCTGTCTGAGCCAGCCACAGCTGTCACGTGACGAATGAACGAAAGAGCAATCCGTCAGGATCCGTATGAACGAATCGTGAAGGAACTGCAGTGCTTGCTGCTCACAGACAGCCTGTCTGTCACGTGACTAAAGAACTGGGACCTGAGAATGGATCCAGCTGAGTGAGTGGTGAACGAATCATTTCTGTTTCCTGTCTGCTGCTGACTGAGCTCATGCAGCTGCCGCCATGTGGCGAGAGAAGGTACTGCATGAAAATGAACGAATCGCTCCCTGAGAAGACTCGTTACTCCCGAGTCATATAAAAGATTAGTTCATTTTGAACGAATCGTTCACGAACGATACAACACTACTGAAAACCCGCATTACAGTCTCAGGCAACAATATGTATAAATAATACAACTACTACTGCCACTACTGAGTAACATGCTCACCTGTTCAGTCGGAGAGAGGAATCCACGGAGCTAGAGGTCGCCAACATGAATGCAGCTGGTCACCATGTTGCTCCTACTTTTTGTCGTTCCTCTGTTTCTGGCGTTTTGCCTGTATTTAATAAATCGATGGTATTTAGTCTGCAGCAGCGCCCGAGGCGGCTTTTCCTTCTCCGCCATGTTTGTTTTGAAGAGTGCGCGTGCACACACGGGAGAAACCCCTTATAAGGCGTGCTCTCTCGTCATTGGATAAGCGCATAGGATGTGAGGTTTTTTTATTATATAGGTGGGAGAAGACTGGAAAGACTGAGAGATCCGTGTTTAGGTACAAACACTCTATATAAGTGATGGCTATTGGAATATATCAATATTTAAGACGTATATTAACACCCAAAAATCGCTTACTGCTGCTTTAATTGACGTCTGTCCTGACACTTTTTATGTTTTGATTTTGTACCGTGTGAAGTAATTACATTGATTAGGATTAGAATCAAAGTGACTTAACCATAGAGAGTAACTATTGCATAACAAGCTGTGTACAGGAACTGTGACACTGCACCATTGACCAGAAGTGCATCGCAAATGACCTGATGTGCTTCAAGTGAAAAGACTGTATCTGGAGATCCTGATGTCCAACTGGAGAGACCAGAGCAACCCAAGTACCTGAGTGCATCTGGAGAGACCAAAACCATGGCTTGGACCCTACTGATGTCCAAGATAACATCTCTCGAAATATGACCTGACCTGATGACGACTGAGACTCACCCTCAGGGGACCTGAGGACCCTGAGGACCTGAGGACCCTGAGGACCCTGAGGACCTGAGGATCTGAGGATCTGAGAGAGAAAACTGGGGAGTGATGTTTATATTTTTAAAATCATACATTGATGAGTGCTAAATGAGAGAGATACTCATGATTCTTTCTTTTGTTTTTGTTTGTCCCTAGCTTCTGGACATCTGATGATCTATTGGACACAGACATTTGCAGAACAAGAACCAGCCAATGAAAAAACCGTCTATTGCCGATGCTCTTGCTACAACCAGAACCACAACTGTGACGAAATGCGATAAATGTTAAGTATTCAGACATCAGACAGACAAAACTTTGACTTTTTAGTCTGGGAGACTGAGCAACAGTTAAAATGTTTTAAAAATGATAAAGTATGAGTATTGTAGCGTTTTAATAGTAGTAAAAAAGTAGAATTGTCCTTCCTTTGTTGTTCATAAACACATTTCCACATAAGAGTTAAAATAGTATCATACAATGTTATCTCTGATAGAGCAGATATAATATTAGAATCAGAGTTATTTTAGAGATATTAAAAGTAACAGAAGTTACAAACTAGGAATATGCCTTTGCTCAAGCTGCAACCGAGCTTTAGAGTCACAATAGAGTAAAAATAGGAATAGATAAATGCATCAACCATAGATGCTTTCAAAAATAGAGAATATTAAGTAATCTTTATTTATATACCGCCTTTTCACTGCAAATTTGAGTCTCAAAGCGGTTTACAATTGTTAATTTTTGGGCATTTGTCTCCCACTCCACACAGAGATGGGAGCGGGGTCGCCAGTACACAAGGCGCATGCCAGAACTATTGGACATATTTTTAGTGGTAGGGGAAACCGGAGTACCCGGAGGAAACCTACGCAGACACGGGGAGAACATGCGAACTCCACTCAGAAAGGCCCTGGTCCGACCGGGATTCGAACCCAGGACCTTCTTGCTGAGAGGCGAGAGTGCTATCCACTCAGCCACCGTGCCGAATATTTCTAGCCATTGGTAATATCAAATGGTAAAGGGACCATTCCACAAACCTTTGCTTCAAAAGTAGATAAAGTTACTTACAGTTTTATGTACAGTTTTATTAGATACTTGCCAAATTCACTTGTGTTCAAACATCTGTGAATGTTGACAATACAAAAAGTTCATATGAGTGTAGTCTAGATTAATGCCTACAGTAGATCAATGAGATAGATTAGAACCAACAGAGATTCAAAAGCATTTAAAAGCATTTTGATGCATTTGGGTATAGCACAAAAACAAATAAGTAGACATTTAGATATTGAGAAGTTTCCAGCACAGATTAGAGAATCAAACACCATTGTAGAATAATAACTGACCCCAACCCCAAACCTGCTAAAATAGATTAGCTCTTGTAAGGATAATACTAATTTGATTAATGATGTACAATCATCCCAAACTGCCTGATAGGAGGAAGTGACAGCACTTCCTGGTTCAACAAATGTATTTGGAAAACTGACTGCCATAATAATGTGCCACTGATAAGGAAAGTAAACCACAGAATAGAGAGATTTATTAGATTAAAATGTATGTTTAAGAATCTGGCTCAATGGAAGCAAATATGCAAACATATTTGTAAATAGATTAGAATAGTTTTAAACTAGCTCCTGTGGACTCACCACCTGCAGGAGGATCAGTGAGGGGCTGGTGCTCTGTGGACTGGGTGGCATCTCTGGCCACCCCCCCGACCCAGAAATGGATTAAGGGGAAGAAAATGGATGGATGGATGGAGTTTTAAACTATAGTGAATAGTAAAAGTAAAGTACACAGTGTAAGATTGAATAGTGAAAATAATACAGTGAAATAAGTGAAGTGTAAATAATTAGCATTAGAATAAAAGTATAGAGTAAGAAAAGTGAAATTAGCTTCAAATTTGAGACTCAGCTCGTTTTTGTCTGTGTTTTGACTGAATCTGCTGAGTTCTTGTGTGTCCAATAGAGTTTGTTTTTGTTTGTTTTTATTTTTAATTTGTTTTGATTTGTTTTTTTTGTTTTTTTGTTTATTTATTTACTTTGTTAGAAAATGTTAGGCAACAAGCTGAACAAGCAAACCAAACAGACTGCATAATATGTCAAACAGCTAGACCAAAATTAATGTTAACTCACTAACTAGAACACAATTTAGAGAGAAAGAGAGAGATAGGAGTTAGTTTTTCAGCTGGGGAAAAGAAAGTTGAATAAGAGGGAAAAAATACATTGGGAAGAGATTTTACAAGAACGAGTTGAGTATGTGTGAAGAAAGTCTAAAAAAATTATTAAGAATTATAGAAAAGTTTAACACCAGGTTTAGAAAACTTGTTTTAAAAAAATTATATTGTATTTTTCAACAGTCATATAATCTGATGATTACAAACTAATATAATCAACAGAGAGGTAGCGACTTGCGCCTCTACATTAAATATTGATTTGTGATCACATGTGGATGTGATCAAGAGAGGGACTGTGAATATTTAATTACTATTTGCTGTTTAAAATATCATGTTAAATAGTTCAGTAGAGACATAACACCTGTACTTTGGACTGCTTACAGAAGCATGGAGCAGATAAGGTGTTGATGTACAGAACATGAGATAATGCTATCTCATGTACATTGGAGTTTGGTCCGTTACGCAACTTTGAAACCATACGCTTGCTTCTCACATAGTCATGCTTCCCAGAATCTATGCTTACATAATCATTTTAAATGTATATAAGGAGTTACCCTGTGATTGTACGACAGACTTCTGCTAGAGCCAGACGGGAAGCTGCGTTGTGCTTGATCAGAATACGCTCAAACCTTCTGACAATAAAACTATTGAACTACGCAGTCGAAGTCTCTTTTGTCTTACGTCTGGGTAAATTCACAATACTTTATTGATCCCCGTAGGAGAAATTCTGGTGTCCAGTAGCAGCAAAAATCAAAATCAAATTGATCATTCTGAAAACATAATAATAGTAATAGTAATAATCAGCAACAGCCCTACAGGTCACAGCAGCAGAGGTGGAGTAGCCTCTGGGTGGAGCAGGACAGGTCACAGCAGCAGAGGTGGAGTAGCCTCTGGGTGGAGCAGGACAGGTCACAGCAGCAGAGGTGGAGTAGCCTCTGGGTGGAGCAGGACAGGTCACAGCAGCAGAGGTGGAGTAGCCTCTGGGTGGAGCAGGACGGGTCACAGCAGCAGAGGTGGAGTAGTCTCTGGGAGCAGGACGGATCACAGCAGCAGAGGTGGAGTAGCCTCTGGGTGGAGCAGGACGGGTCACAGCAGCAGAGGTGGAGTAGCCTCTGGGTGGAGCAGGACGGGTCACAGCAGCAGAGGTGGAGTAGTCTCTGGGTGGATCAGGACGGGTCACAAGGTGGAGTAGCCTCTGGGTGGAGCAGGACGGGTCAAAAGATGGAGTAGCCGCTTGGTTTGGACCATTTTCTCTGCTCTAGTCCAAAGTAAAATGCTAAATGCTTCATTAGCATTTTTCAAAAAGTTAGCATTCCTCCAGTGGGTTTTCTCCTGATCCACTTGGTTCAGACCATGAATCCTCTCTGCTCTGGTCTGGACCAGTGTAAAACCATGAAAACTGTACTGCAGCAACATCTCAGGCAGAAACAAGCAATACAAATAAAAATTGTAAAGCACCAAACAACAACTGTTTCAGAGCTACTTAGGACTTACAGTCTATGTTATATTTCAAACACAAATCATCACAATCAGAGTGAATTAGTTGACAACTATTTCAATAACCAATTAGTTACAAATAATCCAGCCCCAGTTTTCAAATTTGTAAACCAAAATATGGATGCTGGAACTGGAAGTGTTCTATTTCCTTATATGGTCATATGCAGATGCTCACCGGAACTTCTGAGGTTCCAGGATTCCATTTGGATGCTTGCTGCCATAGCAACGGTTGTCATGGCCACTATCTTTATGTGATGCTAGAACCCGGTGACATCATCGATGTCGATGATCGTTTACCTATACAGCCATTCACCCCGTGTCAAATCAGATTGTACTTGAGAGCTACGTTGGTTGCTGGTTCTTATCGTTGGTTAGAGCATTCGGATAAACTCTTTTGATCGTATCTATTGGTAAACTACACATCCTAAACATGAGTGGAGCAGTTTATACACTGGATGCGTACGAGGTGTTGGAGAAATTGGGAGAAGGTGTTTATGGAGAAGTATTTCAATGTATCCATAAGGAGACAGGAAACATTGTGGCCGTGAAGCATATCAAAAGGCATGAGGATTCTGCTTCTGCATTGATGCAAGAGTTGATTGCGCTCCAAGCCCTTGAAGGCCTGGATCTAGACTTTAATTTGATTAATTTAAATGACTGGTTTCAATCCAAGAATGGGGACTTTTTCATGGAATTTGAAATGTTGGACCAAAGTGTGTTTGATTTGATGACAGAAAGAAATTCCTCATTTTCTCTGAGCGAAATCCGCCCAATGGCCAGGGATATGCTGGTTGCCTTAAAAGGATTGCGGACAGTTGGTGTCATCCATACAGACATAAAACCAGATAATATTATGCTGGTGGACCACAAAAACAAGCCATTCAAGGTTAAACTTATAGATTTTGGAGTGGCTGTCCTTAAGGAGCAGGTAGAAATAGGAGAGATGCTGCAGCCAGCCGCTTACCGTTCTCCAGAGGTCACCCTGGGCCTGCCGATCACGGGGGCGATTGATATGTGGAGTCTGGCCTGTTGTCTTCTTGAATGGTATTTGCAAATCTTTCCGTTCAATGTTGAAGACTCGTATGACAGTCTCCGCCAAATCACTCATCTTTTGGGAGTGCCTGATGGTGATTTAATTATGCGGGCTGAAGACGGAACCTCCTACTTTGTCCGGGAGAAAAATGGTAAATGGAGGCTGAAGACCCCGAATGAATACAGGGACCTGGATGGAAAAATGCCTAAATTGGACCAGAACTTTCTTGAAGCTGCCACAGGGCTCGATGACGCCGTTCTCAATTCCTTTGAAATTCAGTCAGGAATGGAATATGAAGACAGGAGGGCGTTTCTGGATTTGCTGAGGAAAATGCTTGAGTTTGATCCAGAGAAAAGGATCACGCCGACTGAAGCACTGGAGCACCCTTTTATCACCCTGAGCCACTTTAGAGACAGGAGTTATGTTGCAGATTCTGAGAAGTTGTTGGCCTTCACACCATGTTATGATCCAATCGCACAGGAACAGAAACCCAAGAGAAAAAAGCGATTTCATATTGATTGGCTTTCACCCTCAATAGTATCTTCTAGTGATGCATTCAACTCTATGTCACTTATTTGGAGTTATGGGGATTCAGATTCTAGCGCAAATTCTAGTGTACAATCTTCGCATTCAAGTTGTTTTCCAATATCTTCCGACTCTGATGGACCTGCTGATGTCTGCAGTTTTACACCAGAAAGAATTGTTCATGTCAGTAACTGGAGAGACATTTGCTTTAGTAATGACTCCACCATTGATTCTCAAGAGGTGGATTCAGAAACAGAAGCAGAAGAAGAAGAAGCAGACTTAGAACACACAGGTTACATGGCTACAAGTGTATATATAAGTGTAGATGAGGATTTCAAAACTCAAAGATCTTCTGGGACATATATGGACGAGTCAGAAGAGGATTGCCCAACCATGTTCCAATCCACCCATAACCGCTGTTTGGAACCAGTTGGTAATTTCAAAGTTCATGAAGCAGAGCATGGAAACCAAGCTACAGTTGAGTCTCAGGATTTGAAGATAAATAGCCCAGTCCCGCCGTTGGGTGTTCAGTTGCCAAGTAGCAATGAAATATCCAATGGGAAATCTCCAAATGAAGGCTTACGGACATCAAAATATAATATATCAAAAGACGAGGGCTTTGAAAACGAGATGGCAAGAACAACTTTGTGCCAAGGGTCAAAAGTAACTAGTCCCACAATTTCACCCCTAGAATACACTGATATTCAGGAAACGGAACAGACACTAAATGTTTGTAAGAGCTTATGGGTGGGTCCAACACGCACTGAAAGGCCAGAAGAGGTGTTGGCCATTCCTGAGACTGTACTGGGAGAAAAGTTCTTGAAAACAGAAACGATAGCAGATTTCATACCAGATGTAATGTCAACAAGTGAGGAGGTAACATATACTGGGAAGGATTCGGCCTCTTTATCATTCGAACACCCGATCATCTCCCACAATGAACATGAACAGATTCTAAAAACGCAATCAAGCCTACCCTTTCCAAAGACAAAAGTCATTCAAACCAGCAGTGGTGAGAAAAGTAAGGCAGCAGAAACTTTACACAACACAGTAATTTCAAACCAGCCGGAGAATGTTGAGGTCAGAGAGCACCAGCCGCTACCATCACAGTGGGACGATGACGATGACGGGGGGGGGAGCTCCATTTGCACTCCACTATGTTCTTCTCTGATCAAGCCAGTTCTGGACTTCATTAGTTCCTCCTTATTCAGTTTTTCAGGGTTTCTGACCAGTGAAAATGTTTGAGGATGTGGCGAAAATCTCAGATAACATAATGTAGGGCAATTGGAGAGTCCCGGACAATGGTTATAGGCCATTGCCCTCACCACATGACTCCTGTCCAAGCGTGCCTCTGATATCCTTGGAAGCCTTAGCACAGCAACAGTTGGTTGATATGAGAAGGTATTCCTGTTACAACAAAATGGCTGGAGCTGGATGCATTTATTTGTTTTAACAATATTACTGTACAAAAGGAGTGGGCTGGAGCAAAAAGCTTATGTGCACTACCACCTCCAAAAGTCAATTACAATCAAACTTGACCTATCACGATGAAAATAGTACAGAACAAGAACAAAGGCACAAAACAAACATCTGCACAGTGTGGAATAATCAACAGTCGATCGTTTACACAGAATAAGGAATATCTCAGACAATTTGGCTATGACTTAATGAGATTAGCCTCACTGACCCGGGAGAGACCCATGAGAGACCCATGAGAGACCCAAGAAAAGACCCATGAGAGACCCATGAGAGACCCAAGAGAGGCCTAAGAAAAGACCCGAGAGAGACCCAAGAGAGACCTAAGAAAAGTCCCAAGAGAGACCCATGAGAGACCCATGAGAGACCCAAGAGAGGCCTAAGAAAAGACCCGAGAGAGACCCAAGAGAGACCTAAGAAAAGACCCAAGAGAGACCCATGAGAGACCCAAGAGAGACCCATGAGAGACCCAAGAGAGACCCAAGAGAGACCCATCAGAGACCCATCAGAGACCCATGAGAGACCCAAGAGAGACCTAAGAAAAGATCCAAGAGAGACCCGAGAGAGACCCGGGAGAGACCCATGAGAGACCCAAGAGATACCCAAGAGAGGCCTAAGAAGACCTAAGAAAAGACCCAAGAGAGACCGTAGAGAGACCAAAGAGCTCACTGACAAAAGGACAAAAATAGAGAAGTTTCAACATCTTATTTACAGAGTGAGACACAACTACAACAACAGTCTGGTTTAAGTCCACAAAGCATGTAACTACACGCGACCATGTAATTATATTAGTTACTGACAACAACAGTCAGCTGGATGTTTTGCGCAATAAAGCAAATAAAAAAATGTTTACTGTGTGCGTGTTATTTAATGTAATGTAATGAATAAAGCTGCACCATAGGAGGGGCAAGGAAAGTTTATCTATGTAAAGCCAAGAAGGGAAACATTAAAATCATCCAGGTAGTCATAGTAGATAGTCACTGTAAATTAAAAAGACTGTGGTCATGCCCAGCTGAACGGAGCAGAAGCAGAAGCTGAACGGAGCAGAAGCTGAACGGAGCAGAAAGAGTAGTTCTGAGAAAGAGTATCAGCAGTCTCTGGGTTCTTCATGGTGCTCTTCCTTTCTGTATTTATTGTTTAGAACCACATATTTTGCAACAAATAACTCAGTTGATTTTGTGCATTTATTTTCCCAGTATTGACACAGATTTAGGCCTGAGGACAGTGATTCAGCTGTGAATACAAATGTAGAAGTACAGTAACGGGCTGATGATAACGCTGTGTGTGTGTGTGTGTGTGTGTGTCTGTTACCGTGGCGACCGCACCATGAGGTCACCGCTCCTGGATGTTTTTTCTGAACTCGTCCACTGTCTATGAACATATTTAAGAGAAGCCTATTTCAGTCAGAGGTTTCAGAGGTTTGCCATTCAAAACTAATAAAGTAAATTAACTATAATAACTCATAATCATTGAAAAACCTTTATCAGCACAAGTTGCATTGCCAACTTCTTCTATTGTCTAGTGTGTGTACTTGCTGCCCTTGTATGTAGTAATAGTCATTTTATTTATTATGTTTTTACTTGTATACCTTGTTTACATCGAGAACCAAAGCGATGTCTTTGTGTTTGTGACTTCCTGTTACTCACAGTGCCAATAAAAATGATTCTGATTCAGGGTGAACTGCTTTTCTTGTCAGACGCTATGATTATATCCATTCACGTTGGATTCAGCCATGTTATTCCCATAAAGAAACCCCGCACACAACAAAATGAAAGTCCACGAGAGGATCTGGTGTGACCCACATTCACTGTGTACAATAAACATGAGCACGGACATGACGGGGCAAGCACCAAAGAAGTGGAATGCCTGGGTTTGGAGACCGGTGCCTGGGACTCTAGATTATGCAAACTGAAGTGGACTGAGATTTTCACCATCTTCAAAGATCTTGTTTTATGTATAGGGCATAGAGTAGACTATAGATGGACAATGCTAACCCCCAGCTCAATGTAGCCCAAATGGGGAAGTACTCATGGACAAAGTTTTTCTCCAACTCGCTCAGGCTCATATTGACTCTGAGCTTTTAAATCGTTTGGGTCAGACTCGACATTGGGCTTAAAGTATCTGTGGTTACGTTTATTGTGATATTGTCTTGGTAAACCCAGATATCAGCCATTTGAGCATTGACCGATCAGATACACATCATTCATGGGAGGAAACTTGGCTTGTTAGCAACACGTCTGCTCCTGTTGCGGCATCACCCCTGTGCTGGCATCACTTCACTGTTTCCCCGGCACATTAAGGGTTCATTTTAACATCCTGATGCTAGTTTTTAAATGTTTAATGGTTTAGCCCTTGTATATCTGACAGAGCTGTTATCTCTGTATGCTCCGTGAGATCAGTGAGGTCAGAAAAACAGCTTTTGGGGCACGGTGGCAGAATCCCAGTTGGATCAGGACCTTTCTGAGTGGAGTTTGCATGTTCTCCTTGTGCTCTGGTTTCCCCTATCACTAAAAACATGCTAGGTAATCCTCCAGCTCTGGCAGTCCTAACCAAGCTGAGCATCAACTGGGTTCGCAGGTGCTGTGCTACGGCGGCCTAGTGGCATTTCAGGATGGGTCAAATGCAGAGGATAAATTCTCTACAAGGATAAATAAAGTGCACAATTACATTTGTTGAATGTGCTCAGGTCTTGACAAAAAAACTCAAGACCAGACCTCGGCACTACTTGTTTCCCTTTTTTGTCTGATAAAGCTGATATAAAGATATGACACAGGCCAAAATACATGCATGTGAAAACTATAGACTGTAAATAGTGATAGAGGAACTAGTTGGATTGTTCAAAATGTTATTGTTTATGGTTTGAAAGTCAGGTAGCCAGCTTTAAATCAAGATTACAATTACAATCAAAGATTTGGAATTCAACTTTTTAAAGAGATGTTAGAAAAACGTTAAATGAATGTCATGTCATGTCATTTTTTTGTCATTTTCTACCCCTTTATTAGTCCATTTCTGGGTCGGGGAGTTGGCAATCAGAGCTGCCACCCAAGTCTCATTGCACCAGTCCCTCGCTGATCCTCCTGCAGGTGGTGGGTCCACAGGATGATGGCTTCTCCGTCATCAACGAGATGGCCTTGATCTTTCAGTGGGGGCTTCAGGAGATGTGGGGTTTAGTGTCTTGCCAGGGACACGACGACAGCAGACATCAGTGGGAGCAGGTGACGTGGGTCGTGGTGAGCCACGACCATTAGGTCCACAGACCATGGCTCTACCAACTGAGCTACTGTCGCCCCCTAAATGAATGTCTGTTGTCTAAAAAACTTATTTACCAATGAAAATGAATAATTATTCAAATATCACTGACAATTCGACTGCTGTTGTAATCTGCGGCTAAAAAGCCTTGATTTTATAATCTGCACAATCAAAAGTCTATTGTGTGTATTCATTTATCAGAATTATTAAGATGTTGTACTGTACAAAGAGGTAGACAGCTTGCGGGCAACAGTAGCTCAGTTGGTAGAGCATTGGCCTTAAGGCCAGAAGGTCGTTCAATTCCCACCTCTGCACCTTCTCCACCGACTCCCACTGATGACTGCTGTCGTTGTGTCCTTGGGCAAGACACTTAACCCCACTTTGCCCAAAAGCCCCCACTGAAAGATCAAGGCTATGCTCACACTCAGAGAGCAGCCGTCCTCCTGTGGACTCACCACCTGCAGAGGGTCAGTGAGGGGCTGGTGCTATGAGACTTGGGTGGCATCTCTGATTGCCACCCCCCTGACCCCTGAATGGATTAAAGGGTAGAAGATGGATGGATGGATATTAAGATTTTATCTGCATGCCTGTGACTCGCAAGCATTTCTATCTACTTTTTTAAAAAACTTGTTTGCACCAAAAGCCAGACTCCTAGTTTATGACATTCTGTAGCTTACAATGGCAACACAAATTCTGATTCTGACGTAATGGTGCCACTGATTATACAATTATAGATCTTCCTCATTGGCCTGAAATTTCCTGCCAGGAACATTGCTGCATACCTTCTCTTACTATGATATGAAGCTGCAACCGCCTTGAACCACTATATAAGCAAACATCCAATATAAGTAATAAAGCTTAATCAGGCTACAATAAATAGATAATTAAAGAATTATGGACATGTATTTGATTCCATAATTGATTTTAATAATTGAAAATGCTCTTTAAGCACACATGTAGAGAGGAGTTCTTCAGTTGTTGAATTGAACAGGCAGTGTGTATGTGACACTGAGGACATCTGGACTTTACAAAACCTTCTTTCCTCTGGTGGTGTGATGTAAATAACATGAGACGAGCTGAGTGCACCGTCCTGAGTAGGTTTTTCTCTAATGTTTCCGGTTTCTGAAGCTGCACCTGGACCAACTGATCTGCACTACACACAGAGATATAAGCATTGTGTGTGTGTGTGTGTGTGTGACAGAGAGAGGGGATAAAGGCTATAATTTGACCATGCTGCAGAAGCCTGAGTGGTTCCTTACAAAAGACACAGGTGCAGACGCTGACAAAGGGCGGTGAGGAAAAGGCAGAACGCGCAAGGATCCGAGATTATGTCACATTTACCGAACGTTTTTGGACTAATATTTATAGTGGAAGTGTAGGCGGCGGTTGGAAGAACTATTGCATGCTGGGAGTAAGGTGTTTTGCAGTCATGGAGGATTTCAACAAGAATATATGCACGGAGATGATCAAAAAGTATAAACAGTACCAATGTGTGTGTGTTGTTGTACTTGGTCAGGTCTGAAACATTAAGTGATACGACCCAAAGGAGTGAAACAAGAGCTAAATATTTAAGTAAAATTAGTCAAAACATGGAACAAATTGTGTCTCTGTTCTATTACAATTAAATCTATTTTTGTGTATGGTTTTGTCAGCCTATAAAAATACCACAAATAACCATGGAAAACACATCAAACACATAAATCAGAACCAGATTGAACTTGAAAAGTGAATAGGGATTTTACAAGTATTCCACCTGGGTATGTCACTTAATTACAGGCGCCTATGTGTAATTTTCAGATACATTTGTAAATTGTTGAGAAACACCAAACACCAGCTTGGCAGCAACTTTAAAGGCTGGCAGCCTTTAAAGTTTGATTTTTGTTCAACGTTGTTTTATAATGAAGAGTAAATGCATCATGGGAGGCCACAACTACAGGGACTCAGCTTCGCAAAAAGTCCAGCCATTTTTTTTCTAGAGGCCTTAAAGTAGCAATATGTAAGATTTTTATGTGAAGTCATCATTTACTCGTTGACTGCCAGCCGTTTTTGATGATACCACTGCCTTTCAAGACCCACAGAATATTGCATGCTATGACTGTGTTAAATATGAAACCAGATTCGGAAAGACTTGATTTGTCTACTTTTATCAGCAAAAATAATTTTGTTCTCCAGTAATCCCCAGTCCAATAGAGGGAAGTTTGACAGAAATCACCAGTCTCTGACAAACACGTCAATGGCAATCTCTGAGTTAAAGGGCCCTAATTTGTCAAAAGGCATTAATAAACCATGCTCTTGTCGAATACTTAGTTCAGCCGAGATGTTTGAATTTCAAAATTAGTTTTACAGCCCCAAAATCTTATTTTCATTTTGGTGTCCTGCCCTCCAGCGTTTTACCAATCAGAAAGGCTGTAATTTGCCAGAAATCACTGTGCCGTGCTAATCTCACTGCTAAAGTAACATGTGGCCGTAGAACTAAAAAAGGTCTCTTTATGATTCTCAATAATGACAAAACAAGGAATAAACCAAGGATTTCTATCTGGGCCTTAGTGAAAAAGGTGTTGGTTATAGATTTGTTGTTGACAAATCTCTTTTCTATTCAAACTGTTATGGTCCCAGCTGGATTTGTCTGCATATCTGGCAACCCGAGTTAGGGGGAGTGCAGTACCTCTTTTGGCCAGATTGTTACATACTGCTCCTTTAAAACAGAAATTTTACCATTTTTTCCCCAGTGTTTTTAGAGTGTCAAGGGGACAAGCGGACAACCAGTGACAGAATTACCACCTAAAAAGTCTACCATCCATCCATTTTCTTCCCCTTAATCCATTTCTGGGTCAGGGTAGTGGCAGTCAAGAGAGCTGCACCCAGTACACATGCACCAGCTTCCTGTATATTCATCCAAGAAATCGTAATATAAATATATACCATTGAGTAAAAATATTGTCCTAATTTTTGCTTTTTTTTATCCATCCATTTTCTTCCGCTTCATCCGTTGCCGGGTCGCGGGAGCAGCAGTCTAAGCAGAGACGCCCAGACTTCCCTATCCACACACACCTCCTCCAGCTCGTCCGGGGGGACCCCAAGGCGTTCCCAGGCCAGCTGAGAGACATAGTCCCTCCAGCATGTCCTGGGTCTTCCCCGGGGCCTCCTCCCGGTGGGACGTGCCCGGAACACCTCCCCAGCGAGGCGTCCAGGAGGCATCCGGAAGAGATGCCCGAGCCACCTCAACTGGTTCCTCTCGACGTGGAGTAGCAGCGGCTCTACTCCGAGCTCCTCCCGTGTGACTGAGCTCCTCACCCTATCTCTAAGGGAGCGCCCAGCCACTCTGCGGAGGAAGCTCATTTCGACCGCTTGTATCCGCGATCTTGTTCTTTCGGTCATTACCCACAGCTCATGACCATAGGTGAGGGAGGGAACGAAGATTGACCGGTAAATCGAGAGCTTTGCCTTTCGGCTCAGCTCCCTCTTTACCACAACGGTCCGATACAGCGACAGCATCACTGCGCACGGTGCACCGATCCGCCTGTCAATCTCACGCTCCATCCTTCCCTCACTCGTGAACAAGACCCCAAGATACTTGAACTCCTCCACTTGAGGAAGGGCCTCTCCACCCACCCGGAGAGGGCAAGGCACCTTTTTCCGGTCGAGCACCATGGCCTCGGATTTGGAGGTGCTGATTCTCATCCCAGCCGCTTCACACTCGGCTGCAATCCGTCCCAGTGCATGCTGCAGGTCCTGGTTCGTTGGAGCCAACAGGACAACATCGTCTGCAAACAGCAGAGATTAAATCCTGTGGTCCCCGAACCGGACCCCCTCCGGCCCTTGGCTGCGCCTAGAAATTCTGTCCATGAATACAGTGAACAGAACCGGTGACAAAGGGCAGCCCTGGCCAAGGGCAACATGCACCGGGAACAGGTCTGACTTACTGCCGGCAATGCGCACGCAGCTCTGGCTCCGGTCATACAGGGACCGGACGGGCCTCAGCAGAGGACCCCGGACCCCGTACTCACGGAGGACCCCCCAAAGGACACCCCGGGGAACACGGTCGAACGCCTTCTCCAAATCCAAATTCTCGAGTATCCGATGGAGAGTGTAGAGCTGGTCCAGTGTTCCACGGCCGGGACGAAAACCACACTGCTCCTCCTGAATCCAAGATTCGACCATCGGCCGTAGCCTCCTCTCCAGTACCTTGGAGTAAACCTTACCAGGGAGGCTGAGGAGTGTGATCCCACGATAATTGGAACACACCCTCCGGTCCCCCTTCTTGTAGAGAGGGACCACCACCCCGGTCTGCCACTCCATCGGCACCGCCCCCAATCGCCACGCGATGTTGCAGAGACGTGTCAGCCAAGACAGTCCTACAACATCCAGAGACTTTAGATAGTCAGGACGGATCTCATCGACTCCCGGCGCCTTGCCACCAAGGAGGCTGCCAACCACCTTGGTGACCTCTGCCAGGGTGACAGAAGTATCCGCCCCAACATCCTCAGCCTCTGCCTCCGGAGCGGAGGACGTGACGGGGGGGATTGAGGAGAACCTCGAAGTATTCCTTCCACCGTTCGACAATATCCCCGGTCGAGGTCAGCAGCTCACCCCCCGCACCGTACACGGTGTTGGCAAAGAACTGCTTCCCCCTCCTGAGGCGCCGGACAGTTTGCCAGAATCTCTTCGAGGCCGACCGATAGTCATGCTCCATGGACTCTCCGAACTCCTCCCAGTCCCGGGTTTTTGCCTCTGCAACAGCCCGGGCCGCGGCACGCTTGGCCTGCCGGTACTGGACAGCTGCCTCAGGAGTCCCCCCCGAACCATCATGGCTTGATAGGGACCTTGCGACCACAGCTACGAGCCGCCGCATCGGCGATAGAGGAAGAGAACATGGTCCACTCAGACTCAATATCCCCCTCCTCCGCCGGGACCTGGGAGAAGCTCTCCCGGAGGTGTGAGTTGAAAGTTCGTCTGACAGGGGTCTCAGCGAGACGTTCCCAGTAGACCCTCACTACACGCTTGGGTCTGCCAGGTCTGACCGGCTTCCTCCCCTGCCAGCGGATCCAACTCACGACCAGGTGGTGATCGGTTGACAGCTCCGCCCCTCTTTTTACCCGAGTGTCCGAAACACGCGGCCGAAGGTCAGATGATACGCCAACAAAGTCGATCATCGACCTCCGGCCTAGGGTGTCCTGGTGCCACGTGCACTGGTGGACACCCTTGTGCTCAAACATGGTGTTCGTGATGGACAAACCGTGATTAGCACAGAAGTCCAACAACTGAACACCACTCGGGCTCAGATCAGGGGGGGCCGTTCTTCCCGATCACCCCTCTCCAAGTGTCACTGGCGCTTCCCACATGGGCGTTAAAGTCCCCCAGGAGAATGACGTAGTCCCCGGGCGGTGCACTGTCCAGTACCCCTCCCAAGGACTCCAAGAAGGCCGAGTACTCTGCACTGCTGTTAGGCCCGTAGGCCGTCACAACAGTGAGAGACTTGTCCCCCACCCGAAAGCGGAAGGACGCGACCCTCTCATTCACCGGGGAGAACTCCAACACGTGGCGGCTGAGATGGGGGGCAATGAGTTTGGCCACCTCAGCTCGCCGCCTCTCCCCGCGAGAAACACCAGAAAAGTGGAGCGTCCAACCCCTCTCAAGGAGTTGGGTTCCAGAGCCCAAGCTGTGTGTGGAGGTGAGGCCGACTATCTCTAGTCGGTATCGCTCAACCTCCCCCACAAGCTCGGGCTCCTTCCCCCCCAGTGAGGTGACGTTCCACGTCCCAAGAGCCAGATGCTGGGTGTGCGGACTGGGTCGCCGCCGTCGACTGCTGCCCAGTCCTCTCTGCACCGAGCCGCCACGGACCCTCTGCGGGTGGTGGGCCCACAGGAGGGACTGCCCACGTCGTCCTTTCGGGCTGAGCCCGGCCGGCCCCCGTGGGCTAAGGCCCGGCCACCAGAAGCTCGCTCGGGCCCCGACCCCAGGCCTGGCTCCAGGGTGGGGCTCCAGGGTGGGGCCCCGGCTGCGCCATGCTGGGCTTTTTTTTATTGTTTTCATAATTTTCAAACAAAGTCACCATAGATGAACCAACACAACACGGTTTTTTCCCAGTTCTTAATTTTAATGTCACCTTAGATTAGGCAAATTATGATAAGTGTGGGCAAAAAAAGTGCAACGTCTTTTTTATTTTTTTTACAAACACAATATATTTTTTTCCACAGAGATACAATAAAAACAGTACAAACATGAGACAAGGGGAAGAATGCACCTGGCAACTGTGTATCAATAATCAGACCTAAGGAGAAAAATGTTATTACACACGCGATTTGTTGGTGGATTAGGACCGTTGTGTGTAGGAATGAACCAGGGCTGGGGATTCATTGTGGTTTAGTGACCAACATTGGATAAAAAGGGTTCAAAAAAATAAAGGAAATAGTCAAATCAAGAATATAGATTTACCATGTTTCTCTGTAATGATACTTTTGGATGAGATGTGCATCACCACAACGAGAATGTGGCAAACTTGAATTATAGCAGTTCTAAAATAAAATTCAAACAAAAAAATTGTAAAAATATCCAAATACTGGCAGTTCAAATGGTACAAATCTCCTCGAGCCCCATTGTATGTGTTCCTAGTTTTAAACATGTAATCACTGTGCTGGTAATTGAAATGTTAGGCTTGAAAATTCAGCCAGATAACGGTGCGTTCAGGTTTATCGACTGGACCGGGTTCACTTTAGAGGAAAATGCAACAGCCCAAAAGTGTCAAAAGTTTTCAAATGATATGAACGGCTAATAATAATAATAATAATAAATAGCTATTTTTCTTGGTTTTTTTGCATAAAGCTGTATTTTGGACACTCAAAGACAGCTTGAAATAGCAGTTTTCTTTCACTCCATACACGGTGGTAAAAGAATACTGCTTTACTTTATTATAGGGGGGTGGGGGGAAGGAGCACCTGGAGGAATGTCTTATCTGAAGGTGTGCATGTTCGTGTGTGCGTCTACGTGTGTGCGTGTGCGGGTGTCCGTGTCCGCATGTGCAAAGAGTGACAGGGGTTTCGGCCAGATAACGTTTACGTCAACCTTTTCTTTTTTTAATGATGTTGTTTTTATGGTTTCAAGTTGCATTACATATAAGTTTGAACTAAATATCTATGTAAATAATCAGTACTACATTATGAGGACTTTGCATTTTCTTCTGAAGTGAACCGAGTCCACTTGACCAAGAAGTGAGAACGAGGCCATCACTGAAGAACCAACCAAAGTCACCATTTACAACAAAAAAAAGAAAGCAACTAATTTTCATCCGAACAATTAACAGTCAATAAATAAAGTAGAATAAACCTTTCTTTGTAAATCCAAAAATGCGTCCTTAAGTCAAGTCCCATTTAAAAAAAAAACATGAATTACATCAAATATCTTGTGACTGAGACATTGTATCACAGAAAGTTAAATTATCGACTTGGTGTCACTGATTAGACTGATCTTACAACATAAATGATTCAGTTAAATCAGCAATATTCATTCAACAAAATAAAAACACATTGATGTCTTTGTTGAAATAACGTGTGACCGACTCAGTAAAGAAAGTAAACTTATCCTTGTGGCCGAAGCAGGCTTTCTGTGTCTATATATTAACACTTTAACAGCGAGGAGTTCTCTCAGCTGTCGTACATAAATATATTAAATTAAATCTCATTACGTATAAATTAAGAGCAGGTACATTTTAAGTAACAAATGTATTTTTCTGAATTAAGAAGACGGTGTAAAGTGCATGCAACGTGACGACTTGTGCTTCACACTGGGGTCAATGAGAGTTATGAGAGTTGTGTGTGTGTGTGTGTGTGTCGCTCATACCCTGTTATTGAAAATGTGAAGTTTGCACACTGTAAAGAAATATATCGCAAACCAAATAATAATATGGATTTGTATAGAGCACTTCCTTGGACTCTCAAAGATATTATTCCTTCATTCCATACAGTGTGTTGATAAACTACAATTGTAGCTGCATCTGCCCTGGGCACAGTGACGGAAGCGAGGCAACCAGTAGCCACACACACACACACACACACACACACACACAAAACATCATTCTGGGCAATGTGGGAGAAAAGTCTTGCCTTAGGACACGTAATCATTTGGCACTGCACCGCCACAGGTCTCCCATCACAGAACTGACCGGGCCCTTCACTGCTTGGGCGGTCTGACAGGATCTGGCTTTCACTTGCAGGTGGCGCAATCGCATCTCCTTGCTAGGGTGAAGCTCTGGATGCTATAACTATAATTCAACATTTCTTTCCAACTTAAACCTCTCGTTAAAACCAAACAACGGACTTTAAGCGATGGGAGACCGGCTTTTGTTTCACTTCTGAATGCGTGCGATTGTCTCAGAAACCCCGAGTGTGAGGCACAGGCTGAAAGAATGCTCTATAAAAGTGGTAGAAAAAGTGTGTAAAGCACAAAAGAGCGGGAGGATTACGAACTGTACAGCGTCATGGCGCTCTTTGTGTGGTTAGTGTTATAGGAAAGTCTGTGATGAGGCATTATACAAGAGAAACAAAAAAAAAAAAAAAAAAAAAGGCTTTTCCAGTCTCTGAACTGTTGGGTCAATAACTGCACACTTTGACAAGATGCAGATAATCTTCAATGAAAACGAGTTAGTGAACATGTAGAGTAAGTAAAATTGTCTTTTATCTGCCCCTTTTTAGTTTTATTACTGTACTTTTTAAGCTAATTTTAATTATGTACTGATCTGGTGCACACAGGGGACTTTTGCAAATGTATTGTTTTACTGCAAATGGCAAATAAAAGAATCTGATCTGGGAATTGCTTTAAAATATACCTAATTTTTCATTTGACCAATTTCTTTTTTGCTAAGGCTAAAGGTTGGTCTTAAATGTTATTATGCCATCGGACAAACTGGGCGTGATTCCAAACCTCTGGGCCTTGTTCCAACGTGTTGTAAGTGACCAAACAGTTCAGTAAAAACACATAAGTTCAAATCTAATGTAGAAAACGTCACCGGACTTCGATGCCGTCAGCCTCTCGTGACAGAAGCATTCATACCAACTTATAAAACTGCAACACTGAGGAGGAGCCCTGAGCCGGTCCGTCTGAAAACACACAACACAAAACATTGTTATGACACGCTCCAATGCATCTGTTGCTATAGTGGTCGTCGCTAACACCCAGAATTGTATAAATACAAGAGTGGGTGCACACAGCGATGAGTAGGGTCTTCAAGGATTTGTGGGAAATAAAGAGGAAAAGGTCCAAAAATGTATGTCTAGGCTCAAGGATTTTTTTTTTCGAGTGCCTCGGACCTTTTCCTCTTTATTTTCTGCCCAGAATAGTATATTTAGGACATTTGTAATCGCAATAATGACCAAACAGAGAAGGACTGGCTGTCTCATAAATATTAAAACATGTCCCGGATCATCACTGTCCTTAGATCCTCCTGCATCGGCAAAAAAAAAAAACAAAAAAAGTGGGAAAAATGTGAGAAACGTGTGGGATGTGTGTGAGGACTCAGACTGTAGAACGAGAAATGAGGCTGAGCTGTGAAGGACTGAGGAGACTCCCAAGATCGGCTATAAGATAAAGTTTACTGAGCTCACAATGGAGAAATTAAATGTCACATTTGGCATAAATAGATCACTCAAGGTGTACAAAAGAAAGGAAATGTGCGTTAATATTAAAAAGTCTCTTTTGTGTAAGGTATTCCATATACAATTAAGAATGGAGGGGGTGCAGACCTCAAGTCGGGACCAGTCCACATATATACAAATAAAACACAGAATAAACAGTGTTTTTTTTTTTTATGTGAAACTGATGTGCAAAGGGGCGGAGCATAGACTGAAGATAACATGTTTTAGCTTAATCTTTTGTTACGTCCGCTGATGGGGCCGTGTAGCCTCTCCTCTCATGTGAAGGCGGTGCTTATTGGTGCGTGTGTGTCAGACAGCGCTGCATCTTTAAAGCTCGTGCACATGCCAGAGATTCCTGTTGGCTCATCCTGCTCCCGTCCTGCCACCTGCATGTCCCGCCTCCTTTTTGTATGGTTTGCTCTGGTTTGGTTCATACTCTCACAGCACACACACTCGCACGCACTCACTACAGACTTCCACACCTCATTAAAATATTACATTTGGTTATTAATACATATTATTTCAATTGGAAACGGTTGGCGTGTTTCTGTCATTTCTATTGAGCTGGGTTATGACACTTTTGATGCATATTGTACTAAATAATAAACCACAGAGGTCCCAGAGGAGCCAACAGCAGACACTACGGCCGCTTGAACAGTTTGTGGGCCTCTGTTTCTTCTACATGTGTTTATATCCACTAGTAAAACTTAAACACGTTAAAACAGCGCCTGTGACTCACTGTGGCGGTGACGGAGAGGTCATCTCAGCGGCTGTCTGCTGCTCACACACGGTTTGATCTGAAGACAAACACATGATTTCAGATCGCATTAATGGAACGTACACAAGATGAAAAGTTATTATAAAAAAGACACTTACCTTGTGGTCCGAACATCTCATGGAGAAGTTTTCTTCATTTAAGACGCAACCTGAAATCACAACACTAAGAATGACAAAAAGATACTGGTGCAGAAAAATATTTAAAACGTGTGCTTGGACTGGAGACAAGATAAAAGTTTAAAAAGGCAGAAAAGCATAGATCGATTACAGAGAGAAGAGAAGAAGAGCAGAGTTTGTACCAAAATGAATGGATGGAATAAAACACCTCCACGTATGTATTAACAAAGTAGTAGTATTGCTTTAATCTTGATAAATAATTATAAATATATCATATTTTACTCTCTGGGGGCGACAGTAGCTCAGTTGGTAGAGCATTGGCCTTTGGGCCTGAAGGTTGTGGGTTCAAGCCCACCATAAGACCTACTTCACGACTCCTACTGATGACTGCTGTCGTGTCCTTGGGCAAGATACTTAACCCCACTTTGCCTGAAGCTCCCACTGAAAGATCTCAGCTCCGGTGGACTCACCACCTGCAGGAGGATCAGTGAGGGGCTGGTGCTAAGTGTACTGGGTACAGCTCTGACTGCCATCCCCCCGACCCAGAAATGGATTAAGGGGAAGAAAATGGATGGATGGATGGATATTTTACTCTGGTTTTATTGTTTATGGTTTACAGTTCTATTTCCAAATTTAATGCAGTGAATGTGAGGCCAGAACCAGTGAAAGACATAATGAAGTGGAAACACTATTTTTGCTTAGAATGAGCCAGAGCATTTTCTGTTTTGAGTTAAACCAAGTTACAACATTGGTCTCTCATTAAGAACAGACTCAGAGGAAAAAGAGCGACTGAACCATTCTTCTGAGTTTTATAGATTATCATATTCTGTCTAAAAGCTACATTTTTAAAACATGTTTGCCTTCAACATAATCCCCAACAGATCCCGAGCTCATCATTCCACCTCCAAAAGTCTAACTATATAACTGCTAATGGGTTGGGTTAAATATTTAGTTTATGTTGAATAAGATTAGTTGAGAAAATTTGCTTTAAAAGTATGTACAACACCATAGTAGCCCGTTTAGTTATTTATAAGTCAATTATAATAAATCAAAATCCATCACTAGAAACGGGCCTGAGTCTGACATGCCTGAATTAGATCATGCCATATTAAATGATTTTCACAAAAGCAAAACATCACTTTCTCACATCTAGCACTGGACGGGCTTGGTTTCTGTAAACAGTAAATGCCAAAGCTACGTAAACATTCTGAAGATGAAGCAGAGATGAGTGAATAATGCATAATGTGTGTTTCGCTTCAGAACTCATGCAGAAGATGAAAAGCAGAATCCACAGGAGCATTGACTCAGAGCTTGTTCCGGCTTCAGCCCCGGCGCCGGTCTCTGGTGAGAATCTGACTAAACCCGGACCAGATTAGACCAGACGCCGGCGCAGGGACACGCCGTGAAGCGGACGGACGGACGGCGGCGGAACCTGAGTCACCGTACCTGACTGAACGGCGCAGGTCACGTGGAAGGTTCTGGAGCAGCCTTTCTGGAAGCAGCCCACAATGGCTCCGCTCTGATGACACGACCAGCACGTCTGCAGGAACAACACAACGCTGCCTTTACAATGAGTCACAAATAACATTAGCATTAGTGTTGCTATTAGAGAGAAGAGAACATGCAAAACTGACTTTTTTTTTTTTTACAGCTGTTTACCGTGGCATTGCTTTCGTGTCATTTAAGCACCCTATACTGTTTTAGAGTAATAAGCTTTTCTTTTGGCTCAATGTTACTTTTGATGAATTGATTAGTTGCTTAAATCATAACTGGCTCGAGGTTCGAACCAAAAAGGAGACCACACATGTTTCAAAAGATACAAAAATAGAATATTAATTGAAAAGGCTGCTAATGCCAGGTGAGAGAGAGAGCTCCATTGACTTCCTGATAGCACTTTAGAATGTGGCCGGTCCCACCCATCTCAGGTGCTGCCAGTTCCAATCAGCTCTCCCATTGGCTGGATCCTGAAAGGAGGAGAAAGCCAGCAGCAACACACAAACCAGACAAGACTGGGGTCGTCATAGCCATAAAATGTTCATTGAGTTTTAGCAAAATTGTTTTCTGGAGCAGTTTTCCTGAAAATGTGAAAGAAGCTTCTTCTCTGACAATGTTCAAATCCAGATTAAAACCAGTTCTGTGTAACTGCAGACAACTGAAGGCTTGAATCTTCCCTCTTTTTGATTCTTTATGATTTTAATGCCTGGTAAGACTGTTTATACCATGTTTTATTTAAACACTTTGAGTTGCCTTGCGTATGAACTGAGTTATACAAATTTATTTATTGTGGATGGCCCCTTGAGATGAATCATCTCTTTTTCGAGGGGGTCCGGTACAAATAAACTTGCCCTGCCTTCATTTCCTTCTGCAGTAATTCTCCCTCTTCTTTGAGCCATCGAGCGTTTCTACAGTATTTTAAATCCGTGCAGGTTGAAAAAAACATTAATGGATAACTAAAATGGTTGACAACGTCTTCAACGATCGATTAATTGAGGTTAGTTTAGCTTTGGCTATAAATGTTGTAGTGGTTCACATGTTGATTGTGTACACTGGTTTCAAATGAATTAATAAATAAAATGACTAATTTGTTTCAGTGCACCGTGTAACTGAGACACCATTGCTCCCTGTGCAGGACTTCTCTAACCACCACACACTCACTATTTTAAATCACATATGTTTGCAGATTTCCTTCTTGGAATCTATCATACAAGGATGATTTCCCCAACGCTGCACAAGCACTTTTCCTTGAAGGGGAAAAAACCCAAACATCTGCAGATTGCTAACGTGATCTGCAGTGGACCGGGTCGTTGATGAGACGAGCCTTCCACTCGTACTGCGCATTATGACAGGACTGCGTCTGGATGTGTGCAGTCTTTGAATAAATAGAGATTTCCAATGTACTGAATGAAGTAGAAAGGCACTGGATGAGCACAAACCTCCACCGGGGTCTGCTGCAAAACCTAAAATATGTGTTTTTGCCCTGTCTCTTGTCAATTTCCTACTCTTAAGTCAAAAAGTCCATTTAGAGACAAGTGCTGAGTATTGGCTATAAGCACTAAGAAGCATTCAGGAAACTACGTTTGTCAATGTTTTCGGATTTTTTTCTCGACTCCATGAAACCAAATAAATAATAGAGCATGTTTGTGAATGTCTGAAATGCTTTCAACTTTCTTGGTAAAAACTTTGTCTTCCATTGAAATTCTAACATACATTTGAAGAATGTGAATGCCAGAGGGAACAACAGACTGGAACAATTTTATCAGGAAAATTAATTGAATTAAAAGATTAGAACGAAAGGGCAGATGTGTGGAGTAATCCTCAACCAGATGTGGACCCAGCTGCTCCAACTGGTCACGTCTGATTTATAATGTGCGCACCCTCGCGGCATGGACGACAATCATTACTCCTAAAGAAAATAGTGTCTAAAAAAACAAAGTAATTTGAATGCTCTAACATATAATTCTGAAATAAAATCCTTTGAAATGTTTATCCAAATTACTGTTACTGTTTAAACTATTATCACTAGCTACAAAGTCTACAGTGCATATAGTAGTGGAACTGGAATTTGTTTAATGTAAACATATTCATCATTGCCCTTGAAACTGGTTGATTCTCCTCTGAATACAAAACAAGGAGTGTAGCACCCCCAAGTGGCCATAACACAGCATTACCAGAATAGGACCACAGTCTCATTGCACACTGCTGTCGTCACGTTTCCACCACTTGAATAATAAATGACAAAACTAACTATGTGTTTTTGCACTAAATCTTTGTTAAATCAGGGAGTGGTAGTGGAGAGATGAGAAGGCATCACATGACATGAAACCTGGCTACAATAAATATTTAACTTTGACTTCTGCAGGTGCCAAGAGTCAGAACTAGACATGGGGAGGCTGCGTTTCAGATTCATGCAGCTAGAGTCTGGAACAGTCTTCCTGAGAATGTGAGACAGGCGTCTACTCTGGCAGTTTTCAAATCTAGGCTGAAAACAGTTCTGTTTAGCTGTGCATACAACTGAACGATTTTATCTTTTATTTTTAATCCTTTTATGCACTATGGCTATTTATTCATTTTAATCCCATGTGTGATTTTAATGTTTTAAGGTTAACTACTTGTGTGATTTTATTTTTTATGTTTTTAATATATCTTGTGCTCTTAATGTGTTTTTATTTATTTATTGTTTAATGTTTATGTAGATTCTAATGTTCATGATTTATGCATGATGTAATATGTTGTGAGCATGGATCTATAATAACGGTTGTGAGGCACTTTGCGTTGCCTTGTGTAGGAAAGGCTTCTAGTATCTGAGTCATGTATCAAAATATCAGTCACCATAGATCCTTGTGACTGATATTTTGATCTAAAAATAAAAGTAAACTATCTTCTATAAACAATGCTTTGCTGATTATACCCAAATATTCCAAACCTAATCAAAGTAACGATAGCATTGCGATTGCATCACTACTGAATTTTCTCGAAACTAAAACCTCAAAACCATGTTGTAAAAAATATCCGAACATTTTCCAAACAAAACACAAAAAAGGTCCAACGTCCAACATTATGTATTCACGCTTCACCTTAGTTATTTAACAACATTATCTACCTTTGAGCAAAAATGCCTTCGCTGAATCAGATTCAGAAAAGACGCAGTGTCTTGGTGAGAGTGGAAAGCAATGGCATATCAGGAAAGCAATGGCATATCAGAATATAAAGTTTATAAACGCCTAGATTACAGTATAAACCACTTAAGAGACCACAGAAACCAACTGCCAACATGACCAAAACATTGAAATAGATATGTTTTTACTTTACCGTCTGTTGCGCGAGTTGTGCCGCTTCTTTCAGCCCGTACAACTTCCCTCGGACCAGAAAAATGCCGTTCGACCACACGCCACAGTCCGAATGCATCCAGCACTCCTCCAAATCAAGAGCTTCGTTTGCTAGCTCCTCCTCTCGCTTCGGGCTCTTACTCTGAACCTCTTCTTGCGCTGTGTGGTGGTTCTCTACATCCTGCTGCGTCCTGGCCTTGTAGATCTCAGTAAAGTCGGGGTAGTACGGTCCGTGGAGATCCCCTAGCGTCTTGGCGTTGGCCGTCTGCCCGCACAAACAGCAGCGCAGATACTCCACCTGCTTTGCCTCTAGCTGAACGCGGCCCAGGTTGTAGCAGGAGGTCATGGGTATGAATCCCGAAGTGTTAGGCCTCTTCTCGACCGCCTCCTCCTCGCGATAGTTGACCACGGTGCATGACTGCTCCTCTATGCGCACGAACGGGGAAAAACTATCAATTTTGCGCTCCCTTTTCTTCCTGTAAGCGTATTTCAGCGCAATTTCAGGTTCGATAGTAAACAAAGACGACGAGCTGTTTTGTTTGAACTTTCGTTTTCGCTTGCGCTTTTTGACTGTCCTTTTTGCTTCCTCTTCCTGTCTCGGTTCTTTGCAGTTTTGCTCTACATCACAAGTCTCTTTAGCAATCAAAGGCGCATTTTTCTGCCTATTACTCCTTTTACATTCTGCGTCAGCGGCTTTGCATTGCGTCGGCTGCTCCCTTTGCGGTGACATAGACGGAGATTTCTCTTGCGTTTTCTTCGTCTCTGCGTTCGACTTCTGCGCTCTACTGCTCATTCTTTGTCTTGGCACGGATTCATCAGAACTGGAAAATGTCCCTAGAATGTCCAGCACGTCATCGGAATCGTAAATCTCATTGTAAAGACCCACAGCGTTAAGTTTGACCTGGCGTTTCAAGCTGCTGCGTGTGGTCTGCGATGGCGTGTTGCTAGAAGACATTCGATTGACTCTACAGCTGGTGCGTAATTTCGCTCTGGCTTCCGTTTCTCTTTGACTCATCCTCTTGCACAGTTTCTTCTTGCTTTGGCGGACTTCGATGACGTCGCTGTCGTCGCTGGAAGCTTCTGCCGGCAACGGCTGGGCGTAGACCGCGCCCAGGTCGGACAGCAGGACGATGGGCTGAGCGTGGTGGATGGGGATGTCCACTGAACTCTCCGAGGATTCGTCTGTGTAGGAGCTGTCGCGACTCGGGGAGGTTTGAGGTAGATCGTCGTAGCAGCCTCTCCCCGTGTCCAACGAGGACGGGGACAGCGGCTCTACCATATGCGTTACATTGTCCGGTATAAAGGTTGTGCATAGGAGAGGCTCTTTAGCAGAAGTCACTAGTAAAATAATGTCAGAGTCACTGTCGCTGTCTTCTTCTTCTTCTTCTTCTTCCTCCTCAACGCCACTGCTCTCGGGGCCTGCGTCACCTCTGGCTTCGTAAAATCCCGGATGCCATAAGTTGTTGCGGACTTGATCGCGATACAGATCCAGACCAGGAGCGAGAGGAGAGCTCATGAAGTTTGCTCTGTCTTGGGTCAAGTCTGGCCGCAGAGAGCTGGAGGAGAACACAAACAAATGTGAAAAATACTTGTCGAAAACACTTGATAATCGAGTGATAGACACCATTTTGGGGCCTACATCACAGGGCTAGCTGGGGGGAAAAAGCAAGGACTCATTGCAGATGTTATAAAAACGACATGTTTTTGGCACCATCAATGAATAAAAATATCACAAACACATTCACATTCATACTCAGATAAGCAAGTATATAGCAGGTTAGTAAGAACCACTTTGGTTCACCAGACTTTGTCCAGGGGCTGACAACATAGATTCTAAAACTGCTTTTATTGTATGCAGAGAATCTGAGCTTTACAACATGACTGAATTGGAGGAGCAGAAGATGGCTGGATAACACTAGAAATGTGTCTCAATGGCTAGTTTGTGTTAGCAAGGCTGGGGGCCACATACAATGACAAAGTGGGCCGCATTGAGCCCGGGAGCCTTAGTTTGGGCAAGTTTCTAGTTGAATAACTTATAATACACAGTATTATATTACTCTACCAAAACTTTGACGTTAAGTTATCTGCACAGTCAGTGTATACAAACTTTGAAGAAGTTTATAAGAAGGAAAAATTGGCATAACTTTGACAAAGCCAGGGGAATAGATCACGTACATCTGTTGAGACCTGGTCCTGTACGGAGAGGACAGCTCTGGGCCGCAGTTTTGGGGCTGGCGTCGGTACCATTCAGGTTTCTTGGTCATGTCCAGTGGCTGAGTGTGGCTGTGGGGCCGACGTCCCAAAGAGAAGCCCTTCGACAGGTCCATGAGCCGAGGAAGCAGCCCCCGGGAGGTCACATCCATCACTGCAACACAGGACAAAGTTATATCTGTACAGCCGGGGAAATAATATGTGACAAAGAGATCAGGATTCTTGACTTGATCTATTCATAACTGATCAACAGCTTGAAACAGACACTCCGTGCTGATTTGTCAGTCTGGCTCTGAAAGACCTGTGGATTTAGTCATTTAGACTAGAGCTACCAATCACAGGGAAATGTGGGACATAATGGGCAGGGATTCATTAATTAATTACTTTAATTCTACACAAGATAAGATCAAATTTATGCCCTTGCCACCTCAACTGGTTAATCTCTCATTAAATGATCTTTCCGTAAAATATCAATTAATCAAATATTGGTCTCATAGTGGGGATATTTCAGTGTGGATATGCTTAAAACTGTCACTAATATAAACAATGAAATTGCAAAGACATTATAAGCTTGAGACTTCAACAGGTCAATACTGTGACATGTTACAGTAATAGTTGACATTGGAGGAAGCATTTATTTGTTGTTGAACTTTGTGGAAGTTAACTGTATTATAACTTAACTTTTATATGAAGCTGTTCCTTGTATATAAATGTTTTTTTTTTTTTTTTATTAACTCAAGCAGTTTCCAAGTGAATAGAAAAGAATAAATGACATGAAGGGCTAGACAAATGTTAGTTATCCCTTATTACAGGTCTATGTACACAGACTAATGTCTATCATAGCTGTATAGATAATGATCACTATGTGTTTAACTGAACCAGGCTGTAAGTGACAGTTACAGTTACTGCGATGACAGAACTCCCTCAGGTGTTATTACAGACACATATAATTATTAAGTATAACGCTAATGCAACATGACAGCAGCAAAAGTCACTCAAATCATGCTGTATGAAAAATATTCTTACAGTTTGCGACAAATAATAAGCTCTTGATGAATCCACCTGGCAGACACCTGTAAAGAAGATGTCACACAGACAGACATGCAAAAGTTCCGAGTCTTACCCCAAAATATTCAGTAGCTTTCGGATGTTTCCCCCCTAAAGCTGCAGTCAGGACTTCCAGCTGTGCCTCTAAACCACGGGCGGGGGTCTGACTAACACACCCACCCGGACAGGCCCACCATGGTCGGATGTAAACAACAGCAGCAGCCGCCTCTGATCTCCGCTGTTAGCATCTTAGCCACTTAGCATCCCGCGTTAGCCACTTAGCATGACGTAGTGCTACATGAAAAGGCTCGCTAGTCCACGTCCGACAGTCGCGTCAGAGAGGGCCAATAGATATTTTAATTCGCAAAAATGTTCAGTCGACACGCCAGATCTACTCTCGTGATTAAAGTGATCACCGTGGTTACGTTTTCCAGCCGTGTTAAGTTAAAATGAGTGCATGAAGACGAAGATGTGGCCAACCGGAAATAGATAAGAGCTTCAAAACAAGACAGTATTACTTTCAAAATAAATTAGTCTTGGTGAAAATAATCCTCTTGCAGATGCTTGCTTTTCAACAAGCATCTTTTCAACAAGCATCTGCAACATTGTCAACATTTATGGAGTTGTGTCATCTCGCTCCCTATGGACCAATGTTTCTATTTGTTATTATTAATTCTCCTGTGTGCAAATTGTTTTATTCTCTTGTCCTCCAAGACCACTGCTGTTGTGAATTAATGATAATAATCAATCAATCAATGGTGCCTTTTAAGACACCAAAAGGATGCCTTACAATAGAATTTAAAAATCACACAAAATAAGGAACAATATGATCTCGTATAATCTAAAATATTACAGTATAATAGCCAATTTAGGTTGAGGTGTGATGTAAATGTCCCGAGTGCTAATATCAGGGGGAAATTAATTAGCAGAAGGACATCAAGGTGGATTGATCCATCTGTTTACACTTGCACTTTCCGTAAGTCTAGCTAGGTGTATGTACATGGAAGTAATTGATTGAACAAACACAAGAGTGGAGGTTGATCAGAGAAAAACATGCTTTACATGTTGGCCTCTCACAATCCCTCAGTGCCAGGAAGTAGTTTGACAGATTCATACCATATGAATCTGTCAAACTATGAAAATGATAATAAAATACTCCTACATCTGGCTGCATGGAGAGAGGGATACTCATTGCAAACACAGGAAATACATTCTTCTACTTTAGTTAGATCTTTGAAGCAGAAGGGGAGGCGACCTGGAGACCATGTTTTTACCTGAAAAACAGACATTTCATTTGGATTGAAATGCTTGAAATAAAAATGCCATGATCCAGGTTACATCTATACTTCTATACATCTATACATAATTCATTTTCCCTTTGCAGTAAAACCACATTATACAAACTGTGCAGGCCTACCCTCCTTCGCTGCATCCAAAAGATCAGTGAGTGGATGCAAAACAACCTCCATCAGCTAAACTCAGACAAAACTGAATTTTTTGTCTTTGATCCCCAGAATCAGAGAGAGAGCGTCATCCATCACCTACAGTCTCTCTACCTTCAAATCAGGTCAGATTCAGGTCAAACTGGACTTAAATTGGAAACTTTGTACCATCTAAAAAACATTTCCAAAATTAAAATACTGTTTAGTGTCTAAAGCAGACTTGGAGATTCTTATCCATGCTTTTGTGTTCAGAAGGTTTGACTCCAATTCTGTATAACAGCTGCAGAATGTCCAATACGCTGCAGCTCGAGTCCTGACTAGAACCAGGAAGTACAATCACATTAGTCCAGTTCTCAGGTCTCTGCACTGGCTTCCTGTGGCTCAGAGAATAAAGCAACTCTTCCTTGTGTTACCTTGTGAATAAAGCGCTGTACAAATACAGGTTGATTGAAGCTGTAATAAAATGAATTATTACACATGTAAATACTTGAACCTCTCACAATTCGTCAGTACAAGGATTTTGATTACACAATTGTACCCGTGCCCTAGTAAATGTGACTCAACACCCAATAACACACAAGCCGGATGGATCCATTTAGTTGCTCTTCCCGTAAGTCTAACCTGTGTGTATACATCATGGATCTATAATAATAACTGGCTAGGGTATTACTATCTTACAGCTGTCCCACCCACGGGCACAGGGGGCGCCCGTGGTACTGCAGACTTAATTCACGCGGGCTCCCCAGAAAAAAGTCCCATAGAACTCAATGTAAATTAAAACAGCTCGACCCTAGCTGACAGAGAACCTGACAGAGAACCTACAGCTTTCAGAAATATCAGATTTTGTGGGGATTTTAGTGTTCCTTGTCATCCTGAACTTTTTTTCTTCTTAAATCCTTCTGTTTTTTTTAAATCCACACTTTACTGCCACAAACTCTGCTCCTTCCCGCTCTGAATCCTGCTGCTCTGTTCAGCAGCTCTGATTGGTCAGAGCGCGGCCGAGCCCCTCAGTGCGCGTGCATGAAAGCCACACTTGCACGTTTGGCGCAGCGCATCATGGGAGCTCGTCCACTGCGCAGAACCAAGAGGACCAGACGATGCCCAAATAAAGGTCGGTGTCACTCCCGTATTCGTCCCGGAAACCGGATTCGTCCAGAAGTTCAGTTTGATCCAATGAGCAACCGCAGCAGTAGATTACGTCACGGAATCTGGACGGAAGCGGCAGTAAATATACAAAACTACCTATTCATGCCTAAACTTAACCAGCCATTCCCATAAAATAACCCAAACCCAGCCTTAACCCTAAACTTAACCATCTTAATCAGACGCCTAAACTTAACCAGTCTCCACTTAAGGACATATTAAACTTTTTGACATGCGCAAACTGAACTTCCGGACGAATCCGGTTTCCGGGACGAATACGGGAGTGACAGTCGGCACTAGATCATATACGGAATCGGGACAAAACCGGAAGTAACAATCCTACTTTCAAATTAATTTTAGACTAATTTGTCCTTAAATGGTGACTGGTTAAGTTTAGGGTTAAGGCTGGGTTGGAGTTATTTTATGGGAATGGCTGGTTAAGTTTAGGCATGAATAGGTAGTTTGTTATTTTTACTTCCGCTTCCGTCCCGATTCCGTATATGATCTAGTGTTGACCCCCAAATAAAGGCGAATTCTGCTAATCTCCCGGTCTCCGTGAAGTCCCATGCGCTACTGAGCACAAGCCATTCGTTTGAGTAGGGCGCCATATTGGATCACCGGGGCTTAGTATACATTTACGCAATTGATTGAACAAGCAAAAGAGTGGAGTTTGATCAGCAACAAACGTATTTGTATAAAAGCAAGACAAGATTGAACTGAAGCTGTGTGTGCTGCATTTGTCCATCTGTGACAAGGAAAAGATGGATTTCCAGCTCGCCCTCATCCTGCTGCCCCTTCTCTCTGCACAAACAGGAGATTCAACTCCTGTCATCGAACACAAATGCGAGTATCTCCTGATCCGTCAGTGCCAGGATCTTGGATTCAGAAACGTGCTGCTGCCTAATCACATGGGACAAAACACTCAAGAGCACGCAGCCCGGGAGATGCAGAAGTTTCACCGATTCTTCCAAGCAAACTGCTCTGAGGATTTCAAATGGCTCCTGTGCTTTGTGTATGCGCCTGTGTGTAATGTGCAGAAGGAGCCGGTGTTTCCCTGTAAGGAGGTGTGTGACCGGGCCAGAAGCAGCTGTGAACCTGTCATCAACACGGCTGGGTTTCAGTGGCCCAGTAGTCTGCGCTGTGAGGGCTTTCCGGACCAAGGGACCTGCATGAACCGGCCCACACCTGCCCCTCCGACCCCCACTCACCCCACTCTCTGCCCAATATGTATGGGACTCCTCTGCAGGTTTCAAGAAGTGCTGATGGGAGAAAACTGAAACATGTGAATGCTTGTACTTGAGTGGCACGGTGGCTGTGGGGATAGCACTCTACACTTTTCAGCAAGAAGGTCCTATAGGTTTAAAATTGGTCGGAACAGGGCCTTTCTGAGTGCATGTTCTCCCCGTCTGCGTAGGTTTCCTCTGGGTGCTCCGGTTTCCCGAAGAACATGCTTAATAGGTATGAATGTAAATGAGAGAGTGACTGGATGGTGTTGATTGGAGGCTTTGATGCTTCAGAGTGTTCTGCGTGTAGCTTCCCATACAAAGAAAAATGTACTATTATGATTATTAATATTATCATTATTATTAAATTGTCTATTTTTGAACAGTATACTTGAGTTGATTGTGTTGTTGTGTATGTCTATTGAAGTAATTGATTGAACAAACAGACAATTGGAGTTTGATCAGTGACAAAGCCAGTTGTGTAAGGGCAAAACAAGATCGGTGTGTGTTGTGTTTTCTACGTTTCTCCATTAGCGACAAGGAAAAGATGCATTTCCAGCTCGCCTTCACCTTGCTTTCTCTTCTCTCTGCACAACCAGCGGATTCAGATCCTTCTTCCGGATCCACATGCCAGCTTCTCACCATCCCTCAGTGCAAAAACGTGGAATACACAGTAGTGTAAAGTAATCATGCCCAATTTGATGGGTCAGGATACTCAAGAAGACGCACAAAGGGAGATGCAGAAGTTTGACCGTTTCTTGCAGACAAAGTGCTCTGAAGATTTGAGATGGATGCTGTGTTTTGTGTGTGTACGGTGCTGGAGGAGCCGGTGCCTCCGTGTAGGGAGGTCTGTGTCCGGGCCAGACGCGGCTGTGAAGCGGCCATGGTCAGGTCTGGGTTTCCCTGGCCCGATCGTCTGCGCTGTGAGAACTTTCCGGACCATGTGTTCTGTGTCAATGCTCCCACTGCTCCCACTGCTCCCACGGCTCCCACTGCTCCCACTGCTTCCACTGCTCCCACTGCTTCCACTGCTCCCACTGCTTCCACTGCTTCCACTGCTCCCACTGCTTCCACTGCTCCCACTGCTTCCACTGCTCCCACTGCTTCCACTGCTCCCACTGCTCCCACTGCTTCCACTGCTCCCACTGCTTCCACTGCTCCCACTGCTCCCACTGCTTCCACTGCTTCCACTGCTCCCACTGCTTCCACTCCTCCCACTGCTTCCACTGCTTCCACTGCTCCCACTGCTCCCACTGCTTCCACTGCTCCCACTGCTCCCACTGCTCCCACTGCTTCCACTGCTTCCACTGCTCCCACTGCTTCCACTCCTCCCACTGCTTCCACTGCTTCCACTGCTCCCACTGCTCCCACTGCTCCCACTGCTCCCACTGCTCCCACTGCTCCCACTGCTTCCACTGGTCCCACTGCTCCCACTGCTCCCACTGCTTCCACTGCTCCCACTGCTCCCACTGCTCCCACTGCTCCCACTGCTTCCACTGCTCCCACTGCTTCCACTGCTCCCACTGCTCACTGCTCCCACTGCTCCCACTGGTCCCACTGCTCCCACTGCTTCCACTGCTTCCACTGCTCACTGCTCCCACTGCTTCCACTGCTCCCACTGCTTCCACTGCTTCCACTGCTCCCACTGCTTCCACTGCTCCCACTGCTTCCACTGCTCCCACTGCTTCCACTGCTTCCACTGCTCCCACTGCTTCCACTGCTCCCACTGCTCCCACTGCTTCCACTGCTTCCACTGCTTCCACTGCTCCCACTGCTCCCACTGCTTCCACTGCTTCCACTGCTTCCAGTGCTTCCACTGCTCACTGCTCCCACTGCTTCCACTCCTCCCACTGCTTCCACTGCTCCCACTGCTTCCACTGCTCCCACTGCTCACTGCTCCCACTGCTTCCACTGCTCCCACTGCTCACTGCTCCCACTGCTTCCACTGCTCCCACTGCTTCCACTGCTTCCACTGCTCCCACTGCTTCCACTGCTCCCACTGCTTCCACTGCTCCCACTGCTCCCACTGCTTCCACTGGTCCCACTGCTCCCACTGCTCCCACTGCTCCCACTGCTCCCACTGCTCCCACTGCTTCCACTGCTCCCACTGCTCCCACTGCTCCCACTGCTCCCACTGCTTCCACTGCTCCCACTGCTTCCACTGCTCCCACTGCTTCCACTGCTCCCACTGCTCACTGCTCCCACTGCTCCCACTGGTCCCACTGCTCCCACTGCTTCCACTGCTTCCACTGCTCACTGCTCCCACTGCTTCCACTGCTCCCACTGCTCCCACTGCTTCCACTGCTTCCACTGCTCCCACTGCTTCCACTGCTCCCACTGCTTCCACTGCTCCCACTGCTTCCACTGCTTCCACTGCTCCCACTGCTTCCACTGCTCCCACTGCTCCCACTGCTTCCACTGCTTCCACTGCTTCCACTGCTTCCACTGCTTCCACTGCTCCCACTGCTCCCACTGCTTCCACTGCTTCCACTGCTTCCAGTGCTTCCACTGCTCACTGCTCCCACTGCTTCCACTCCTCCCACTGCTTCCACTGCTCCCACTGCTTCCACTGCTCCCACTGCTCACTGCTCCCACTGCTTCCACTGCTCCCACTGCTCCCACTGCTTCCACTGCTCCCACTGCTTCCACTGCTCCCACTGCTCACTGCTCCCACTGCTTCCACTGCTTCCACTGCTCCCACTGCTTCCACTGCTTCCACTGCTTCCACTGCTCCCACTGCTTCCACTGCTTCCACTGCTCCCACTGCTTCCACTGCTTCCACTGCTTCCACTGCTTCCACTGCTTCCACTGCTTCCACTGCTCCACTGCTCCCACTGCTCCCACTGCTCCCACTGCTCCCACTGCTCCCCACTGCTCCCACTGCTCTCCACTGCTCTCCCACTGCTTCCATTGCTCCCACTGCTCCCACTGCTCCCACTGCTCCCACTGCTCCCACTGCTCCCACTGCTTCCACTGCTCCCACTGCTCCCACCCATGCTCCCACTGCTTCCTCTGCTCCCACTGCTCACTGCTCCCACTGCTCCCACTGGTCCCACTGCTCCCACTGCTTCCACTGCTTCCACTGCTCACTGCTCCCACTGCTTCCACTGCTCCCACTGCTCACTGCTCCCACTGCTCCCACTGGTCCCACTGCTCCCACTGCTTCCACTGCTTCCACTGCTCACTGCTCCCACTGCTTCCACTGCTCCCACTGCTTCCACTGCTTCCACTGCTCCCACTGCTTCCACTGCTCCCACTGCTTCCACTGCTCCCACTGCTTCCACTGCTTCCACTGCTCCCACTGCTTCCACTGCTCCCACTGCTCCCACTGCTTCCACTGCTTCCACTGCTTCCACTGCTCCCACTGCTCCCACTGCTTCCACTGCTTCCACTGCTTCCAGTGCTTCCACTGCTCACTGCTCCCACTGCTTCCACTCCTCCCACTGCTTCCACTGCTCCCACTGCTTCCACTGCTCCCACTGCTCACTGCTCCCACTGCTTCCACTGCTCCCACTGCTCACTGCTCCCACTGCTTCCACTGCTCCCACTGCTTCCACTGCTTCCACTGCTCCCACTGCTTCCACTGCTCCCACTGCTTCCACTGCTCCCACTGCTCCCACTGCTTCCACTGGTCCCACTGCTCCCACTGCTCCCACTGCTCCCACTGCTCCCACTGCTCCCACTGCTTCCACTGCTCCCACTGCTCCCACTGCTCCCACTGCTCCCACTGCTTCCACTGCTCCCACTGCTTCCACTGCTCCCACTGCTTCCACTGCTCCCACTGCTCACTGCTCCCACTGCTCCCACTGGTCCCACTGCTCCCACTGCTTCCACTGCTTCCACTGCTCACTGCTCCCACTGCTTCCACTGCTCCCACTGCTCCCACTGCTTCCACTGCTTCCACTGCTCCCACTGCTTCCACTGCTCCCACTGCTTCCACTGCTCCCACTGCTTCCACTGCTTCCACTGCTCCCACTGCTTCCACTGCTCCCACTGCTCCCACTGCTTCCACTGCTTCCACTGCTTCCACTGCTTCCACTGCTCCACTGCTCCACTGCTCCACTGCTTCCACTGCTTCCACTGCTTCCAGTGCTTCCACTGCTCACTGCTCCCACTGCTTCCACTCCTCCCACTGCTTCCACTGCTCCCACGCTTCCACTGCTCCCACTGCTCACTGCTCCCACTGCTTCCACTGCTCCCACTGCTCCCACTGCTTCCACTGCTCCCACTGCTTCCACTGCTCCCACTGCTCCACTGCTCCATGCTCACTGCTTCCACTGCTTCCACTGCTCCCACTGCTTCCACTGCTTCCACTGCTTCCACTGCTCCCACTGCTTCCACTGCTTGCTTCCACTGCTTCCACTGCTTCCACTGCTTCCACTGCTTCCACTGCTCCCACTGCTCCACTGCTCCACTGCTCCCACTGCTCCCACTGCTCCCACTGCTTCCACTGGTCCCACTGCTCCCACTGCTCCCACTGCTCCCACTGCTTCCATTGCTCCCACTGCTCCCACTGCTCCCACTGCTCCCACTGCTCCCACTGCTCCCACTGCTTCCACTGCTCCCACTGCTCCCACTGCTCCCACTGCTTCCTCTGCTCCCACTGCTCACTGCTCCCACTGCTCCCACTGGTCCCACTGCTCCCACTGCTTCCACTGCTTCCACTGCTCACTGCTCCCACTGCTTCCACTGCTCCCACTGCTTCCACTGCTTCCACTGCTCCCACTGCTTCCACTTTTCCCACTGCTTCCACTGCTCCCACTGCTTCCACTGCTTCCACTGCTCCCACTGCTTCCACTGCTCCCACTGCTTCCACTGCTCCCACTGCTTCCACTGCTTCCACTGCTCCCACTGCTTCCACTGCTCACTGCTCCCACTGCTTCCACTGCTTCCACTGCTTCCACTGCTTCCACTGCTCCCACTGCTCCCACTGCTTCCACTGCTTCCACTGCTTCCACTGCTCCCACTGGTTCCACTGCTCCCACTGCTCCCATGGCTCCTACTGTCCCCTGAACCTGTAATAATCTGCTATTATGTATGTTTATTGACTTGCTGTTGGGATCAAATATGTAAATATTTAATTACATGTCTGTTTAATAAACCTAGTCACCTGTGAAATCATGAGAATCTTTCAAAATAAAACGTGTTTCTATATTCTTCATTCAGTTTTAAACCATATTCGGTTCGCTCTCTTGAAAACAACTCCACTGCTCCCACTGAATCTGTGATAATCTACAAAAAAATTACTAATTTGATCGGAACAAGATTTCATGAACTAAAATGATTTCAGCATCTAACTTAAAATCAAACACATTTTTTACTTGCATACCACGGAACAATGTTAAAACGTATTATTTTAAATGAATGACTTAATTTTTGATTTTATTGTTTTCTTTCTTGTTTTTTAAAGCACGTTGACTTGCCCTGTGCTGTTTCAATAAACTTGCCATACCAGGTTTATACTCATTCCTTGAAATGCAATGTGTTTGTTGGTAATTTGTCTCAATTATTTGGGCAATCTATCGAATACATTTAAAGTTCCCATGATATGTTGATCTGCTGTAGAGCTATAACTTTATTTTTGCATAGAGCTATAAAACAACAGAGGTCGTCTCGGAAGACAATACAAAGTTGTCGATTTGCAAAGAGAATGAAACTGAGAAAACGTAATAATAACAAACTCTTAGGGGTCATTGGTCCATAAGGAGTAGGATAACCACTGACCATAAATGTCCTTAAATGTCCCGTATCATCACTGTCCTTAGACCCTCTTGCATTGACAAAATCTAACCAAATCCTCAAACCATTTTCCCGCTCTCAAAGCAGATTCCTCTTATTTTTGTATGTTTCTATTAGTAAAAAAAACAAAATAAAAAAGCATTTGTTTAAAACTGAAATAGGTGAATGGTTAAAACAACTAAGTTAAGTTATCTGCATGTATGTGGTGCCATGTCAAGAAGTTGTATTCCTATAGTAACAATATCAACAGGTTTTGTCACTGGCAGAATACTTGAAACTCAAAAAGAGCTGAAACTTTATTCAAAAACTACTCAAAACTACTCAGTAAAGTCCAAATTGTAATACTTTGAAAAAACAATTCAAACACGTAAACAGTAAATCATTTGTCTCAACCTAGTCACGTCTGTATAATCTTAATATAGACAGTCTATGGTAAAATCATGAGAACCTTTCAAAATAAAACGTGTTTCTATTCTTCAGTCAGTTTTAAACCATATTCCGTTCGCTCTCTAAAAGAACAAAACAAAACAAAAAACACACAAATAAGTATAATATTATTATATAAAAATGCATCTGAAAATAATCAAATAAAATCACACGCTGTAAATGCACAATTATTTTGTAGGTAAAACCCGGAAGTGTCGGGAGTAAACACTGCAAACCTGACCAAATGGGAGTTTCACTGAGCGTGTGGAAAAAGTACAAGTGGAGAGCAGAGAAGTACAAAGAAGTCGTGCGCAGGTATGGCCACATCTGTACTGGCTTTAGACGTCCAATTCTGAGCCTTTATTTTTCCCATCTTTTTTTAAATCTAAGAGAATCTGAAGCGTAATTCTTTCCCTCAAGTAAAACTCCTCCGCGATGGCATTTCTCCTGGTTTGGTGCGTCGCTCTGCTCTCCCAGCCTCTGTGCGTATTGGCGCAAGGCGACAGTGGAATGGTGGTACCCGAACACGGATTTTGTCAACCTATTTCCATCCCTCTGTGCACGGACATCGCGTATAACCAAACCATAATGCCCAATCTGGTGGGACATACCAACCAAGAGGACGCGGGCTTGGAGGTGCACCAGTTCTACCCGCTGGTGAAAGTGCAATGCTCTCCGGAGTTAAAGTTTTTCCTCTGCTCCATGTACGCGCCTGTATGCACTGTTCTGGAGAAGGCTATCCCCCCATGCAGGTCCATATGCGAGCGTGCCAAGCAGGGGTGCGAGGCTCTCATGAATAAGTTTGGATTCCAGTGGCCCGATCGTCTGCGCTGCGAGAACTTCCCAGTGTTAGGAGACGGGAATATCTGTGTGGGGCAGAACGACTCCTCTCCAGCCACGGTTCTGCCTGTCATCGCTCCAATCCCAGTGGATCACAACATATTCCCCCCTCACGAGTTACCCTTCACCTGCCCCAACAGCCTGAAAGTCCCACCTTATTTGAATTACAAGTTTATGGATGCCAATGACTGCGGTGCGCCATGTGAGCCAACAAAGGGTGGTGGCCATATGTTTTTCACTGAGAATGAGATCCAATTCTCCCGCTTGTGGATATTGGTTTGGTCTGTCATTTGCTGTGCGTCGACTTTATTCACAGTTTGTACCTATTTAGTTGACATGCAACGCTTCAGGTACCCGGAAAGACCTATAATTTTCCTATCTGGATGCTACACAATGGTATCTATCGCGTACATTGCTGGGTACTTCCTTGGAGATGGTGTGGTCTGCAATGGGGCGTTCTTCCCGGATAGCTACAAAACTTTAGTCCAAGGCACCAAGAAGGAAGGCTGCACGATTCTGTTCATGATGCTGTATTTTTTCAGTATGGCGAGCTCTATTTGGTGGGTTATTCTTTCGTTGACTTGGTTCCTAGCTGCTGGTATGAAGTGGGGTCACGAAGCTATCGAAGCCAACTCGCAGTACTTTCACCTGGCTGCCTGGGCCGTTCCCGCCATTAAGACGATAAGTATTTTAGCCATGGGGCAAATCGAAGGCGATCTTCTCAGCGGGGTTTGCTACGTCAGTTCCAGCAATCTCGACCCTCTTCGCGGGTTCGTATTGGCGCCCCTGTTTATCTACCTCTTCATTGGAACTTCTTTTCTACTGGCCGGGTTTGTTTCGCTTTTCCGAATCCGCACCATCATGAAACACGACGGGAGCAAGACGGAGAAGCTGGAGAGGTTAATGGTGCGAATTGGCGTCTTCAGCGTCCTCTACACGGTCCCAGCGACTATCGTAATCGCCTGCTTCTTCTACGAGCAAGCTTTCCGGCCGCATTGGGAGAAAACGTATCTAAGTCAGAATTGTAGGTCTTTGGCGATCCCGTGCCCACTTCACAGCGGGCCACGCATGACTCCCGATTTCACCGTTTACATGATCAAATATCTGATGACTCTCATTGTCGGGATCACGTCCGGATTCTGGATTTGGTCCGGGAAGACTTTGCACTCCTGGCATAGGTTTTACTCCAGGCTGACGAATACGAAAAGTGGAGAGACAGCGGTGTGAATAAGGGACACTAAATAGTCTATTGTTGCTATACTTTTGACTGGTCAAAATGGCGGCAAATGAGACTGAACAGTGGGAGAGACATTGGGCAAATCGCCAAAACTGGAAAATGAACCCACAAAGTTTGAGTTTGATACTGATGCATGTCTTTCTGCGATGAACCCTCGTGGAAAATGGACACTATTTCTATGAATGAACTTGTTGTCTTTTTCTCTGTATGAATGGACAATATATTGCCTCAGATGTGCTGCCATAACCAATAATTATGTTTCTATTTCTTGCCACTGACACAAAGACGATCGTGCAGAATAATTATAGCTTTTCATTAGAGCTTGGGTACTTAACTTTAGTTTTATAAGTAACACAAGACAAAGGATCATGTAAAAGTATCGTCAGGCCACACCATGCTGTCTATATCTTGGTAGAAAACATTGTATCTTTTGTATGCTGGTACTGGATGAGCCCTCTGAGTCACATTTGGACACTTTGGGATAAGAGCTGATAGGCTGAGTGAGTGTGGTCCTTCCTTTTTCACTTTTTTGTGTGGAAAGGCCAAAAATACATGCATGTACAAACTAGTGATGGAACCCCACTGTTGAGTAATGAGCTAGGAACTAATATTTTAATAGATAGGTCTGTTTTGTTGATTTTAAAGTTGGGTGCTTAGCTTTAAGGCCTGAGAATATACATATAACACACTAAAGATCATGCAATTAAGTAACCATGGATTCTAGACTATAACTTGAACTAAAATTGTGTCTCTGTAGAAGGAAAACAACAACCGTTTTTATCATTTATTGAAATTACGCCACTTTGTTGATCAATCAGAACAAACTTGTGTGTTTTATAGTTTTAATAATAACCAATGACTACAGAGCTGCTTCAAAAAAGTCAAACCAAATCCACTGAAAACTTATCACTTTGATGTCAGTTATAGGCCTTGTTCATTGTATCAAGGGCAGAAAATCACCAGCATAATAAGTAATTGGTCAATGCAGTTTAAGCTGTATTAAAACTTAAAATGTAGAAAATGGACAATATTGGCAATGCTTTAGTGCTGTATTGAGGGACTATGCCATAGCTGCATTCTGAATTAAGACTGAAATATCCTCCCACTTTGACTAAAATGAGCTTGTAAATGTTTGTACAAATGTGAAATCATATATTTTGTATTTAAGAAACTTTACTTTCTTTCGCACTGTTAAATCATGTCTTGACTTTGGTTATACTTTGACATAAATACAAAATTATAACCCATTGAATTGTCTTTTTTTAATACAGTTTTTGTGCAAGTTTTGGTCTTTTTCATGATTAAATACATGTTGGGTCTAAAGCTGCGTTTTTGAAGTTAAATTATGTCGCTTCTATCAACAAACTTGTCAAATATTTGTGGCCTTGTGGTTTTAAAGTCTTTCCTGATAATTAATGGTGTGGTGTTCTGCCTTTGACTTTTTGTATTTTTTTTTAGAATTCTGATCTGTTTGGATACAAATATTTCAAACATATTGTCAATTGAACACAAAACCAATTTATAGAAACGTTGTTATATGAAGAACTTGTTTCTCCATGACAAAACAACAATTAAATCTTGAATATATGTAATTATCGGATTTTATGGCTGAAAAAGTAACATGAGAGTGGAAAAAAAAACCAAGAAAGATACACTTTTGTTTCACCTTTCATGAGTGTGGAGTTGATTGATAGAGGAGTTGACAACAATTGAGAAAACGCAGCAATTACTTATAAATACTCTTTTTGGACAACAAAGGTTTATTTATTTTTAAAAATAAATTTGATCGATTCTGAATTTTCATGACAAACATTTTCTAATTCGACCATGAAAGCCTGAATAAATCTTCTGTTGTTGAAATGATTAAAAATCCCCACTTAGGTTCAATAGGTTCTGGGTTCGATTCCACCTCCAGACATGACCGTTCTGTGTTGAGTTTGCATGTTTTCCCCGTGGTTTCCTCTAGGTGCTTCGGTTTCCCCTACCACCAAAACACATGGAGCCTTTTGTTGGACTCTCTTGAAAAATCAGATTCTGAAATAGCAATGGGAATATGGTAAATAAAGACACAAGATGATATTGATTGTTGACTTTGTAAGTAATTGTTGTGTGACTGCAGCCGTTGTTTGTTCCCAAATGGCCGAGGGGTCGTGGCTTGTGAACAGCTGTTGTCTGAGTCTGGCAAAGGCACATAAAAAAAAGGTTACGGGCATTCCTAATGGGCCTCTCCAGCACAACCCTCCCCTCTTAAAAGTTTCATTGTGGGCGCTGATGCTGAAGCTGTCACAGAAAGTCCACAGTTTTCAGTATTCCTCTTCAGTTCTTCCCGTTTCTCGCCGTCTCGTGTCGTAAAGTGGCGCCAGAGAGAAGCGATAAGGCTGAAGTTATCGGTCGAAACGCGCCGATGTTCTTTAAGGCGGTTTTACGTTCAATTTATCTGGTTTATAGACTTTGCAAACGGTGAAGTTTCAGATCAGCGTGGTGAGGTTTAAATAAGAACAGAGAAGGTGTAGACAAGTTTCATCTCTTTGTAGAGACCAGAACCTCTAGAATCCACTTTTTTTTTTTTTTTTTAACTTTATTAGTCATTTGGTATTTCTTTTGGATTGGATGTCATAAAATTTCATGTATAGTTTATTTTACTACTTAATCAGCCTTAAACCAGACCTTACCCCTAACATATTCAGGATGTAGTTTTGTGAATACTATAAAAATGTCTTATATTCTAAGAAAAAAACAGAAAAATTAACGGGTTTTGTGTTCAATTGACAATAACATGTGTTTGAAATGTTTCACAAAATAATTAATCATAAACACTATTGAAAACATTTTACAATTTAAAATATGTGTTGGCCCCTGGAAAGGTCTGGTGAACTAAAGTGGCCTTCTTACTTCAACGTTTTGAACACAGCTAGCTTTTATTGTTATAAAATGTGTAATATTGTATTATTTGTGTTATTAATGATCACGGTTAATGACTGTAAATCAACATTTATTAGGCTAAAATGAGAGATTTTATTATATTTTAGTATAGAGTTATTGTTAATTGTTAATGTATCTTGTGCTGTGTACCCCTCATTCCCATTGTTGCAACACTGAAATTTCCCCACAGTGGGACGAATAAAGAATCTTTTAATCTTAATCTTAATCTCAAAATCTAAAATCATCATTGTGAGAGGCTCCATATAATCCCATACTCGTTTTTCTGGCATAATAGACCTATATTAAAGGCACACCGCGGACTTTGTGACCTAAAGAGTTGACACATATGAGTTATTTTATATGAATACTTGGGCCAATATACAGCGCTTGACACTTGCAATGCTCCGAGCGGGGCTGCCCTCTTGAAATACCGCCCATGTAAGTTTCGAGCAGACGGACCGTCTGCCACCAGGTCACGTGACTTGGAAGAAAGACTTGCTTTACGGCTACAGGCGCTGATATACTCATGGAGCTAAGGCTTTTGCTACTCATTTTTCACCTGCTCGACTCCTGGTCATGGCTGAGGCAAGGAAAAATTTTAAACCTTCGGAGGAGGCTAAAAAGAGGAAACGCGAAAGGGATCGTGCTGTAAGCTGCATGTCTGTATGAGCGCTGCTCTTCACCTGGTTCCTGGATGTCATCGACTGCAAAGATGTCATTCCACGCAGCACGAGCTAGACGCAGAACTCCCTCATCCAGGATATAGAAGTCCATGTGTGGTAGATTACTAATGCAGCGGTCTGGAGGCTGACCACAGCAGAGTCTCTCAATATCTGTAGGCATGTCTCTACAGTTTGAACACACACACCAGTGCATGCTGTCTGAATACACACTCAAAAGACACCGGCTGACTGTTTGTTGACTTTTGCGACAGTGCTGAGTTGCTTGTGGCCACTAGGGGCGCTAAACGTGAAAGTTGCAGGTCTAGCGCCCCTAGTGGCCAAGAGTTACACGGTGTGCCTTTAAGGCCAAAACTATAAATAACTATCTCTTGTAGAGCACAGACCTCCACCAAGAGGCTCGGTTCTATTCCATCTTAAAAAAAAATGCCAGGATGCAGACGGCGGTCAACAGTTGGGCGAGATTGCGTCTCTAAACTTCCTCTGTGTGTTTGAGGAAATGCCTCTGGCTCCGTTCACGCAGTCACCTTTAAGTGTGAAACAAAATGGTTAAAAGTGGTGATTGTTTTTAGGCCGGAGCTAAAACCAACGTGAACAGCTGACAGGAAGGTCTGCAGCGGGTGTGAAGTCCCTCTGCCTCCCACACTGCCGGGGTTCTCAAGCTGTGGGGCGCGTCCAGCTATACAGTGTGACATCTCCATGGTAATATTTTCTATGCAAATGATCATGAGGCAAGGCAAGTTTATTTGAAAAAGCACAGTTCATACACAAAGCAACTCAAAGTGCTTAACATTAGGACTGGAAGTCTGGAAACTGAGTACTCCCAGACCCGTCATTTTGACTGCTCCCATTCAAATCAAGGGGAAATATGAAATTACTAGTTTTATTGAAAGAAAGTGGTTTTTACATTTAATCCCATTTTATACATATGTTAAAACTGGTGAATATGACTAAAATCAGTTTGTTGAAAGGCTAATGCTAAAATCAGAATCATTTTTATTGCCACGTAAGTAACAGGAGGTCACAGACTAGGAAATTGCTTTGGCTCAGTGCAACAGTCAAAAAGAGATAATAAAAACAAACTAAATGCTAACTGCTGACAGTAAACCAGGAGTTTACTGTTCAATGCCAATAAGAGCCAGAGCAAGTTGGATAAAAAGTTAGTCTTCAGGTTAGCCTCCTAGCTAACAGAAAGAAAATATTCATCAAAATGTCGGGAATCATTTTATGGAAACCTAGGTTGCTTAGTTTCAGATCCTCAAGTTCCAATTCTACTGCTTTGGTGATCTTTTTTTTTTTTTTTTTGGCACTTTTGGTTCATGATAAATATGTCAAAGCCACATATTTACATTTATCTTTTATTCTGGCACTTTTGGTTGGCATTGCGGGAGCCTCCTGAGCCTCATGGGTGCTGCGTACGGTTGTGTTGTGGAATCCCCCGTCCTCTCCGCTGACAGGAGGCAGAATCAGGGCGTGGAGAGAAAGTTGATCCTGTGAGAGCCCGAGGGTTCAAAACACACAAAAGATACTGTTCAGGGCTCTCTGCTGTTTTAAAAGTGCAGCGGTGCTACGGGGCTTTTGGCAAAATATGTGATTGTGATGTTTCCTGATAGACAATGCAACAGCGATTAGGTTTACGATTTGTATTATCACGATTGGATTCTGTTCAATTTTATATTCTTGAGAAAAGACGAGCAGATGTTTTGTAACCTGCTGTAGAATGGCCTCAAAGTCTCTCAACGATTTCTCACCAACACAAGACATAAAATACTACTTTGTGTACGTTAAACCGCTTTCTTAATTGGATTTTTTATTATCCATCTCCAAAATGTCCTTAGCACTGCACTCCCAGAGCCGTCATTTTGACTGCTCCATTCAAACCATTGGAATTCTGAGAAATTCCTCCAAAAATATGAAGTTGTCCACCAGTTCTATTAAAAGCAAGTAATTTATACCTGTTTTTCTTTTCTTTTGTTTTTCTTGCTCTTACAAAGTGCTACAACAGGCAAATATAACTTAATTAAACCAAAAACATTGAATCTTGTCTTCTTAGTAGAATAAAGTTAATTGTTTCTTCTATAGGAGACAATTTTGAGATAGCAATGTTTTTACCTCGAGATGTTTCAAGGAAATGATAAAACATGTCATTTAACTTTAAAGCATACATAGTTTGTTGAAAGGCTAATGCTAACTGCTGCAGTAAACCACGGTAACTGAATAACAAGAGTATATGGTCCCAACTCTGGCGGAAAACCAGACTCGACTCAGAACCAGAGCCAGCATCTTGAAACGGGGCTTTAACCATTTAGGTGCCAGCGCTTGTTGTTGTTGTTGAGAAATGGATTGTGAAATAGACAAAAGGTGACAGACTGTGACTCAATACGAGATAGTGAACTACTTTGATCAATAATGGAAACACATCAGAAGAATTATGTCTGAAAAAATGCAGAGATGATTGTGGGAAGCAAAGTCGCTGTATAGAAAGTGTTCTGGATGTAAGAGCTTGTGTAGCTAATTACGTTACTTTGCCGCCTAAAGGGTTAGCTGCCATAGAATTTTTGTTACCAAGCAACCAAAAAGGCGGGAAAATTTCAACAATAAAAGATTATTTCCAACAATAAAATACATAGAAATAAACTACATATAGAAAAAGTGATGAAGCTACAACAATGTACAAATGAAAAGCCGTCGAAATGACTGCTCTGTTGTATCCAAGTCCGACAAAGTTATGGCCTAGTTTAGTCCATAGAGGTACGTCAAAAATTGCAATGTATTTTACTTTGAGCACATTCTGACTGAGCCTTAAAACAAAATTTGCCACTGGGACAAACAAAAGGATCTTATTTTAAAATGATTCAAGAAATGTCTCTCAATCTTGTTTTACGTCAGAATTTGCTAGAATCAAGCTAAACGCTAAATGTTGTAGTGTTTCTATGTGAGCTCTCCTTTGTGTTAGAAAAGGTCCGTCAAAACCAACCTCTACCTGTGTCATTGTTTAGAACGATGTTTGAGTGAGTGGCCATGAGCTCGTGGAGCCGTCGTTGTGTTCGAGACAAGTCTGACTTTGTCTTTGAGGATCCGTATCTGAGGTTAAATAAAGAAGACGTAATAACAGACGACTCTCAGTGATTAAAGGTGGAGCCACTTCCTCCCAGGCACAAAACACATAAATCTGCTGTTGCCCTGTGCTCCCCGCCTTAACTGCACAGGTCGATGACTGGGGAGTATAGGAGTAGTAGTAGTAGTAGTAGTAGAAGTCGTAGTGAGAGTAGTAGAACCCTCACACAGAAAGTCCAATATGAAAGTTGAGCTGAGAAAAATACTTTAGGGGCTGCTTAATCTAAGAAATGAGGCGATATGCGAAATGCCAAATTGTTGTGTTTTTATCTTTTATGCAAGACACTCCACCCACGTTGCTTGGAATGAGTCTGGTGCGTGTGGGTGTGAATGGTGGTGGTGAGATGATGCATGCGTGTTGCCTCGCTTCTGTCAGTGTGCCACAGGGCAGGCGTGACTACAGTAGTAGAGAAGAAAGAAAAACTGACAAAAGTATTTGTTGTGTTTCTCTCTCTCTTCAGCCTCACTTCTGTCATATTGTATTATTTTGAAGTGTTTTCAGACTTGGCCTTGAGAGCCGGCCCCCCCACATAAACAGCCCCGCCCCAGGCCCTAAGCTCTACACTTCCGCCGCTCTTTTAACTCTGTTTGGATTTGCACTGGAGCGGAGCAGGGGGACACTGTGGGTGGGGTCCGGCTCTGGGACAGGGCTTCAAAGACCAGGGATCTGGAGGGTCTTACGGAAAACCTCTTTGGAGGCTTTGTCTTACACAATCAAAGTTGTGAGGAAAAGGCATGGATCTATAATAATAACTGGATAGGGTATTACTATCTTACAGCTGTCCCACCCACGGACACAGGGGGCGCCCGTGATAGTGCAGACTAAATCCACAAGGGCTACCCAGAATAAAGTCCCAAAGAACTCCATGTAAATTAAAACAGCTCGACCTCAGCTGACAGAGAACCTGCAGCTTTCAGAAATATCGGATTTTGTAATGTTAATATTATGTTATTATGTCTATTTTGTTTTCTCCTGATGACAAAATCCAGATTATGTCAATCCAAGTTATGACGGAATAGTGTTAATGAGATGTTTAAATGTTGTTTAAATGTTTAAACCTGGACTAATCCAGTACTAAACCAGGACTAAACCAGGACTAAACCAGGACTAAACAAGGTCTAAACCAGGACAGCCTTTGGTTTTAAACAGGACTAAACCAGGACTAAACAAGGTCTAAACCAGGATTAAACCAGGTTTGAAACAGGACTAAACCAGGACTAAACCAGGTCTGAAACAGGACTAAACCAGGACTGCCTTTGGTTTCAAACAGGACTAAACCAGGACGGCAGCGGGGCATGAAGGGACTCGCCTTGGGGCAGAGACAGAGGAATGTCTGTGATATCATGATGCACATCATGGAGACGATTGCGGTCGTTCTTACTAATGCTGTTTCTGGAAAGTAGTTAAAGAAAAAGTGACGTATCATTTGGGGGATTTTTTTAAAAACAGATCATTTAGGAAAGTGTGATTAGAAAGTACCACCGACTTGAGTAAACTTAGAGGATATAGATTTATGTCTTTGTCAGATTTCGTTCTATTGAGCTTCAATCTGGTTTTGTCTTGTTTTAAGCTCAGGTTTAGCCTGGTCTTAGCCATCTGTAAACTCCGGTCAATTATCATTTCCTACATGTAAGTCTGGGTCTGATCCTAGTGGCTGCAGTTACCCCGGTTGTATCCCATCTGACCTATCAGCGAGCGGGGGAGGCGGGTGGTGTACGTAGATGTCATGATGTCAAGAGTTTTCGCTGATTTGCTAGTTGTAGTTTGGCAATAGTGGCAAGTGCGATAGTAAAGTAATTTGCATGGTTCAATCTGCAAAAGGAGTTAACCCCTCCCACCTGTTACAGAGCTCAATGGAGCAAATCCAGTCCTTAGTAAAAAATGAAATTTGTACAATGGAGGTAAGACCAGGCTAGCCCAGGTTTTGACCTGCTTTGTTTCAATCTGGAGAGACTTGAGCTGGCAAAAACAGGGGGTTTATTAGAATTGAAAATATTGGTTGGTAAAAAATCTGACACTACTTAAATTAAAGAGCGACTAAACACCAAATCAACTTTTTTTTAACTCATAAACTGCATAAGTATGTTTATTGTAGTGCTGTCTGCATATCCTGGTCATTTTTTTGACATTTCAGTTCAAATTAGATAAAATATCACGTTTGAGCCAAAAAACGCTGTGTGGCGCCCTCTCAACCTTTTTGGTGGTACTACATTTGAATTTGGTTCTGGCCTCTCCATTGACTCTGAAGTTCTCTATGACATCAGTTGTTTTGTGTGACGTCAGTCTGTCAGAGCCAGTGATTTTAACCCATCCAACTCTCACACACGCCCAGCTGCAGTTTGGAGTATTCTGGCGCCATCTAGTGGATTAAAATTAAATTACATGAGTCATTCTGAGATTATTGAGTGTGATTAGGTTCAGGTGTGTAGCTTTACAATTATCTTAGTGTGTAATCAAGGGTGGAATGAGACTTTCTGGTCTGTAAACTATTGCTTTAAGCAGCAATGACAACTGTCTGTTTTTTTTTAGTGAGACAAGTGAGCCGTCAATCACAGCCCAGACCACGCCCAACTCTAAGCCCCCCTTCTTGTCCCTTGGTCCTCCAGGCAACGCCCTTTTTAGAGAACATTTTCAAATCTTCATGTGGGCGGAGTAAGGCTGGGCACAGGTGTTTAGTCGCTCTTTAAATTAGCACATGGATTTGGTGCTTAGACCCAGGCAGAGCACTGCGTGACGATTGCAGAAGAAGAAATGAAAATAGATTATGAGTTAAACAGGGTGTAAGATTTGGAAACTGGAGCGCCTGCAGGAAACCCACCCTGACATCGGGAGATCACCTGATACTCTCTTGCTGTGAGGCTACCCACTCAGCCAGGGATCCGGCTTGGCTCACTCCACAGATTTAGGACGCAAGTTAGCAATCAGCACACTTTTTTCTTTAAGTAAAAATACAGAGACGACTGCTATATACAAATAATTGAATTGAAAAACTACTCCATGGTTAAAACGTGTGCAAATCTGTCTATTTAGCCATTAGCATGACAGGTCCCATGTTTAAGCCCTGGATTTCTGTGCCTTTCTAATAAATCCTATAGAAGTTCTCAGCTGCTCTTGTGTTGCCTGAAACATATCTGAGGCTCGAACTGTTTTTTGGAGTTTTCCCTCTTTTTAAGTGAAAGATGAGCCAAGTTTTGATCAGTAACAGCCCTTCTGCCTCTCTCCACTTCATCCAGCCAGCGTTCATTTCCTCTGTCTCCAGCTGTTTATGGACCTGCATTCTTTTTCCAACAACAGAAAACTTGAACTTGCGTAACTTGTTTGAAGGAGGCTTAATTATAATGAATGTCATGTCGTATATGCCGTGTTATTTTGGTTTTTTCAAAGCCCTACAAATTATGTTTTTAATCTCAGCATCTTAACATGGCATTCAACTCAAGCACGAGGAAACAATGGACAGCTGGACTTGAGAACTGCTTTTGGCAGAAGAAACAAAGTAATCGTGATTCAATTCAATTTCCTTTTCTTCCCTACATCACTGATTTCTGATACATTTGTGTGCGACAATGCGTGTGTTTACAAAGCAGGAGTAAAAACCAAATCCTCCTTCTCGTTGACTCCAATTGAATCCCTTTGATAACTGCATGTAAAACGTTCAGATCCACGGACCTCGACCTTCTCACCGCTCCTTGTGTAAAACTGAAAGTAGGAGAAGCGATTTTCTCCCATTACGCTCCTTGTAAATGAACAGCTCTGCCTAATAATGACGACAAATGCTTTGCCCATTGAGGAGTAAACTAGAAACTCTTTTGTTCAAACAATCATTGACGTATTGTCGGCTAAGAAAATATTTGTAAATAACAGCCAGAATCAAGAATCAAGCAAGAATTAAAAAACATGTATATTTTATTAATTATTATTATTATTATGTTATTCAGGAAGTCGAAACGTCAGTCTATGTTCAAACACAGGAGGAGCTCGGGGTAGAGCCGCTGCTTCTTCATGTCAAGAGAAGCCAGCTGATGGGTTCCAGGCATGTCCCACCAGAAGGAGACCAGGGGAAGACCCAGGACACACCGGCCTGGGAACTCCCGCAGACTAGCTGGAGCAAGTGTGTGTGTGTGGGGAGGAAGTCTGGGCGTCTCTGCTCAGACTGATGTCCCCGTGACCCGGCAACGGATAAAGTGGAAGAACATGGATAGATAGATGTGATTCATTGTTTAATTTTGTGTTTATTTTACAATTCATTCTCTACGCAAACACACAGTGTGTCAGGCAGTTAGCCGCAGGTTACAAAATGTAAAACAAAATAATAAAATACATAACAAATCTCAATAGATAACAACTTTTGACATTCTAAAAAGTCATTATTGTGTGTTAAAAATGTGACCTGAATGTTGTCCTCTGCATAGATACTCACTTGCTTCTGGAAGTTGGTTGGAGAAACACGTCACTGCTGCCTTTATTAGCTTTGACTTTTGACTTTTTGACCCTCTTGGGCTTCTGTGTATGTTTGTCTGTGGTTGCTATGGTCTCACTGGTGACCTCAGGGCTTGGGAAGTTTAGCGTTTGACCTCACAAATCAGACCTCAGCATGCTGTCTTCATCGCAGTAATTAGTAGCTGTTTGCGAGAGAGATTCTGTCTTTGTCACATTTCTGTCTAAAAAAAAAAAGAAAGAAAAAAACTAGTGATGGATCCAGACTGTTTTAGAAAAAGGAACTAGAGTTTGGTCTTCATTACCTGCAGTATTTTTAATGTTGCTGTTGGTTGAACGTTAAGTAACCCAGCTTCACAGGGACAGTACATAATATTTTGATTTTGAATCCCGACATAACAGGTCATGTGACCTGTTATGTATTTGTCCCCCTTGAACCTTTCAACATTTCGCCACATTTCCGGCTTCAAACATAAAGATATAAAAAATTATTTTTTTGTCAAGAATCAACAACAAGTGGGACACAATCGTGAAGTGGAACGAAATGTATTGGATAATTTAAACTTTTTTAACAAATAAAAAACTGAAAAGTGGGGCGTGCAATATTATTCGGCCCCTTGCGCTAATACTTTGTAGCGCCACCTTTTGCTGCAATTACAGCTGCAAGTCGCTTGGGGTATGTCTCTATCAGTTTTGCACATCGAGAGACTGGAATTCTTGTCTATTCTTCCTTGCAAAACAGCTCGAGCTCAGTGAGATTGGATGGAGAGCGTTTGTGAACAGCGGTCTTCAGCTCTTTCCACAGATTCTCGATTGGAGACAGTTTTGGACTTTGACTTGGCCATTCTAACACCTGGATACGTCTATTTGTGAACCATTCCATTGTAGATTTGGCTTTATGTTTTGGATCATTATCCTGTTGGAAGATAAATCTCCGTCCCAGTCTCAGGTCTTTTGCAGACTCCAACAGGTTTTCTTCCAGAATGGTCCTGTATTTGGCTCCATCCATCTTCCCATCAATTTTAGCCATCTTCCCTGTCCCTGCTGAAGAAAAGCAGGCCCAAAGCATGATGCTGCCACCACCATGTTTGACAGTGGGGATGGTGTGTTCAGGGTGATGAGCTGTGTTGCTTTTACGCCAAGCATATCGTTTTGCATTGTGGCCAAAAAGTTCGATTTTGGTTTCATCTGACCAGAGCACCTTCTTCCACATGTTTGGTGTGTCTCCCAGGTGGCTTGTGGCAAACTTTAAACAAGACTTTTTATGGATATCTTTGAGAAATGGCTTTCTTCTTGCCACTCTTCCATAAAGGCCAGATTTGTGCAGTGCACGACTGATTGTTGTCCTATGGACAGACTCTCCCACCTCAGCTGTAGTTATCTGCAGTTCATCCAGAGTGATCATGGGCCTCTTGGCTGCATCTCTGATCAGTCTTCTCCTTGTTTGAGATGAAAGTTTGGAGGGACGGCCGGGTCTTGGTAGATTTGCAGTGGTCTGATACTCCTTCCATTTCAATATAATTGCTTGCACAGTGCTCCTTGAGATGTTTAAAGCTTGGGAAATCTTTTTGTATCCAAATCCGGCTTTAAACTTCTCCACAACAGTATCTCGGACCTGCCTGGTGTGTTCCTTTGTCTTCATGGTTCTCTCTGCGCTTTAAACAGAACCCTGAGACTATCAAAGAGCAGGTGCAGTTATACGGAGACTTGATTACACACAGGTGCATTCTATTTATCATCATCAGTCATTTAGGACAACATTGGATCATTCAAAGATCCTCACTGAACTTCAGGACTGAGTTTGCTGCACTGAAAGTAAAGGGGCCGAATAATATTGCACGCCCCAATTTTCAGTTTTTTATTTGTTAAAAAAGTTTAAATTATCCAATAAATGTCATTCCACTTCACGATTGTGTCCCACTTGTTGTTGATTCATGACAAAAAATTTAAATTTTATATCTTTATGTTTGAAGCATGAAATGTGGCGAAATGTTGAAAGGTTCAAGGGGGCCGAATACTTTCGCAAGGCACTGTATCTGGCAACCTGAGTCAGGGAGAGTGGGAGAGGTTGCAGTACCAGTTTTGGCCAGATTATTAACTCTTACAAAACCTTGAGCCAAAGCAAACGGCAATTTGATTCAGATTCAGATTAATCATATTTGACCTTTTCTGAGCAACAAAACTATCCAAATTCAGTTTATTTGCCAATTTCAGTAAAACCACATTGGAAAAGTCCCCAGTGTACACCAGACAACTTATTATTACTAACTAACTAACTTACTAATACTTACTTGCTGTGCAGCGCTTTGTATACACTGTTTTTGAAAAGTGCTTCACAAATACCGATTTTTCTAATTATTTTTTCGTATTATTGTTAGTATTATTCAGTCCATTTAAACACATACGTTAGATTTTTAAAGCCACGGTTACCACTTACACAACATTGGGACCCAACTGGGACATGTGATCTCTGTATACACCTGCAGTGAGATCTCATGAAAAGCTCTGAGACATGTTCGTCCATAGAAACTGCCTTGTAAACGTAACCGGAGCTGAGTTTCAATGGTCTGTTTTCTTTTGTGCGTTCCTCGTACAGTAACAAGGAGAGCGCACGGACGGCCTCCAGCCTCCTGCCGTCTCACCTTTCAGCGTGCGCCTGTCTCCAGAGAAGAATCCCAAATATGTCTGACGGCCACAAAACACCACATCCCACTGTGTTTGTCGGGCGGAATACACAGTTTGCCTTGAAGTGAGACGATCTGGCTTCCATTCGATCCTGGTTTTAAAAAGTGATATGTGAGAGAGCAACAATGCAATGGGGGATTTTTAATACGAAAGAAACAAGTGCTCAGAGATACAATATATTCATTTGACATCTCGCATTAATGTTATTGTGTTGGCTCCATGCTCCACAGGGGGTTTCCCATGCTTATCTGCATTAGTGTTGGATACGTGTCAGACTTGAGCTCACTGCTCTCTGATGCTTTCTTGTAGAATTGCTCATTACAAAACCATACTTTTTTAAGAGGCATGAAACTCCTTGGGCTTTTTTCTCTCTTTCTCAGAAAAAAGCTGACATAAAAATGTGATAGAGGCCAAAACAATCATTTAGGCAAAAACTAGTGACAAAGCTAATTTTTTAAAATAATAATAATAATAAATAGTTTTTTTAAAAATCATTTTTGGACACTCAAAGATGCTACACGTGTCACTATTTATTCACGGTGGGGATAAACCACTACTGTAGCCACAGCTGCCCTGGGGCACACTGACAGAAGCAAGGCAACCAGTATCTACTGTACCATCGACCCCTCTGACCACCCCCAACTATTCACACACACACCAGACTCATAGGCAGTGTGGGTGAAGTGTCTTGCCTAAAGACACAACAGCAGTTTGGCATTTCACAGCCGCAGCCGCCAAACTGCGGCTTACTCAGTAAGTTGGAGTAAGTCTTGTGGGGGGCTCGAACCCACAACCTTCAGGCTCAAAGTTTTATGGATGGATTAATTTTATTTAAATTTAAAAATATGTTTTATTTTCGAATACTTCCCCTAAGTGTGTCCCTAGATAACAGGTCTATAAGAACAAAGCATATTAACCAATCAGAGAACAGAATGAGGCTCTCCTTCGGGTGGCCAATTTATTATATTCATTATACATGTCATATTAATGTTGCTGGCTTTATTCTCCAAATGTAAGTAAGTAAGTAGAGATTATTTATATAGCACCTTTCACAGACCAGGATCACAAAGCGCTTCACAATTAAAAACATACAGTAAAAATAGTGCACATAGAAGCCAGTTCCAAAAACAAGTTTACAGAATAATGAACACAGGGAGAGGCGAGAAAGCCTGACTAAACAAATATGACTGAGATTGTGACTTAAAGAGACTCTGAAACCTGCAGGATCTGTCCCCTCTGGTTTTAAAACGAGTGCAAGGGCTAAATGCTCATTAGCATAGGATTAATGTGAGACTTGTGCTTGACTGTGCTGCTATCTTGTGATATTGCACTTTACATAAAATAAATCAGTCTGCCGCGTGGTTTTCTATACACAAAGTAATTCACGGTCAGAAACACACAAGGCCACACAATCACCATTACAAACCTGGAAATTGAAATCATATATAGTAGTTTGTCATATCTGTGTGTGGAGAGAAAGCACATGTGAAGTGTCTTTGAGTGAATAAAACAGATGCAAGATCATTCATTGATTGATAAGATTTATTTCAAGCTTATAAACAGGAATCAATTATAACATTTTCAGCAATTACATAATATACATGATGGAAAAATACATACATTCACACATTCATACATAATAAATTGGTTATATCTGTGAAATCATTTGTGTCTTGACCGGCCTTTTTGTTTGCTAACAACTATAATAATTGTAGCCTTTTGAGATTACCAGATTGCGACCACAAACATGTATATTTTGATTGTGATTAATTGCACAGCCCAGACTTGTTTCTTGCTTTGTGTTCTTACTACACAACATCCTTCTCTCAATGTGGATTTTTCACACTGTTCTTGACGATGCAGGAGGGTCTAAGGACAATGGTGATCCGGGAAATTCATCGACAACTTTGTAAAGTCCTACAGAGACAAACGCTGTTGTGATTTAGGGCTATACAAAAATAAATGGAATTACATTTAAATGAATATATGAACAGTGGTCATCCTGCTCATTTTGGACCAAGCGCTATTTTTTGTGTTTTTAACTATTTGATTCTTCGATCTGCTGTTGCTGACTCGACAACTTTATGTAATGCTCCGAGACGACTGCTGTTGTCATTTTGGTCGATACAAAAATAAATGGAATTGAACTGAGCATTGGCTTTTTAACAAAACTTTTATTTGTTTCAGGAACTGTTGCCACACTGCAAAAAATGATCAAATATGAGGTAATTATTGCTTGAATCAAGTTTTTTTTTATGTATATTTGAATATATTCGACTGTGTTCACCAATGGGACTAAGCCTTTTAGTCTTATTTCAAGAACTGATGATTTATTTTCTCATTCCAAAGGAGACATTTCTTGGATACTTTTAAAACAGGATCATTTTGCTTTGTCTCATTAGCAAATCTTGTTTTACTGCAGCCAAAATGTGCTCAAATGAAGATACATTTTACCAAATGTGAGCAATTTTTGACTTATTTTTTATCATTTGTTTTGCAGTGCATAGGAATGTGCAGGTGAAAGAATCGACATGTATTTAATAAGCGTGTTAATGCCGAAAATCGACTGGAGGTTGGCTAACTTTTTGAGAAATGCTAATAAAGCATTCCGCCTTTTATTTTGGACCAGAGCAGAGAAAATGGTCCGAACCAAGCAGATCCCCACCTCTGCTGCTGTGAACCGTCCTGCTCCCCCCAGCGGATGGTCCAGTGCTATTGCTTATAATCATTACTTTTGTTAGCTTTTTAGAACGATTCATTTTTATTTTTATTTTTTTTGGCTGCTACTGGACACCTGAATTTCTCCTATGGGGGATCAATAAAGTATGTTTCTATATCTATCTAATGCCAAAGTTCACACAGGCCTTAAGTCAGTGCGCCGGTTATGGCCTGTAGTGTAGTCGAATGCCCCCGTCTCCCCTCCTCTCGGTTGCACTTGGGCCTCTTCACATGGAAGCGATTACACACGCACAGAAAATGAAAGAGCAGGACGCAGACTGGAGCCGTTGTAACCGCACTCTGGTTCTCTCTGCACACGCTGCGTGGTTTGGTCGACCAGCCCTCACCGTCTCTCTGCTCCCGTCCAGGGTCTGAGGCTGTGGTGATCCTGTTGGTTGTTTTTCCTTGAAGAGAATGATAATAATCTTGGATACAGTGATCCTGAGAGCGTCCCAAACACACATGGTCAACTGTGTGAATGAGATAATTGAGATAATACAACACAGGTACAAGCCTCATTCCCACTGCGCATAAAAACACAAGAATTCCAATCAAAAACCCCAGGGAGCCCTTTACAGTCTGTGCAAAGTTAATCCTATAAAAATCTTTTTGATACTGTATGTTTTATAGTTTCACATGGTTGATAAGCTTGCATTATAGACTATTTAAACAAAAATCCGGAAGTACAAGAACAAAAAATCTAAAAATACATACAAAGGCAGGAGTACAACCTTCAGAACTATGACATTATCAAACTTATTTTAAATATTCCTCACATTTTCAGGAATTTTAATTCAGCATTAATCTGAAAAGCTTAACGTTTATTCTTGACTCTGGGACCAGCAGGAGGCCAGTCCCTGTGCTCCTCAGAGTACCAGCAGGAGGCCAGTCCCTGTGCTCCTCAGAGTACCAGCAGGAGGCCAGTCCCTGTGCTCCTCAGAGTCCCAGCAGGAGGCCAATCCCTGTGCTCCTCAAAGTTCCAGCAGGAGGCCAGTCCCTGTGCTCCATAGAGTCCGAGTTAGTTTATATGGCACTAACATCTTTGCCTAATATCTTTGCTCCACAAAAAAAAAGAACTCCCACTTTCATTCATGGGCTCACATTTTTTTTCAGCTTATCAGATTTCCTCCCTGGCTCACAGTCGGCCGCTGTAATTTGGGAAGTGTAGTAAAGTGAGGGAGGAGCTGGAGTCTGGACACAGAGGAGCCAAATCTCTCTGCAGCCGCCTCAGGCTCATGGACCGAGCACAGACAAAAACTTCACTAGAAATATGCACCTCGTCTGCACCACTGGCCTGTCATTAAAATAGCCCTGTTACAGCGATCTGTGCACCACCTGGGCACTAGATGGAGCCACCTCGTCATTCAAAACCCTTATAATGTGGATAAACTTGCTGTACAATGTCTGACCTGTGATCATATATGGTTGAATCGAGTGGTTTTTATCCAAATTTGAGTGCATTCTGGCTTAAAACAAGATTTCTCAATGGGATAAAGCCATTTAGTCTTAATTCAAGAACTGTTGCTTTATTTTCTCATTCCAAGGGAGACATTTGGGGGTCAACCATATCCAACTGGGGAAAACTAGACAAGATGTTGGGTTAAATCTTAATAATGTTTCCATCTTTAGCCACAAAAGCTCCCAAAACAGTTTTCTGATGAGACATGGTTGTGGACTGGTTTGATTTATTCATTACATGCAACGTAAAACCTGCTGGTAAAGGCCAGATCCTGTCAGACCCCGTAAGCTAGGCAGGGCAGGGTTTGGTCAGTGGAGATGGGAGACGCTATATAAACCTGATGCATTATTATATTGTTGATATTAGACAAGACTCTTTCTTTTGGGACAGATAATATGGAATCATGAAACAACACAAAAGTTAGGTACTCCACTTAGTTCGTCAGACTTGACCTGGGGCCGACAACCTGGATTTAATAAACTGGATTGGAGCTGGATTGACTGGATTCTGACATTTAGAATAGGTTATGATGATATGTTCTTATTCATTCACACCACAGCTGCATTGTATTTGGAATGTTGTCGCACAATCATAAAACAAATGACAGTAAATAACAATCGAGTCGACTATTAGATTCCAGAGGGACTGAGATTTCCAACAAGGCATAGCATGACTGTATTGGTGGAGCTGAAGTTGGATGATACTGTCAAAGTGCCTCAATTGCGACTGTGTGTAAGCAGCAGAGGGGCACATAAAAATAGCACAGAGGGCCGCAATTAGCCCGCGGGCCTGAGTTTGGACATGCCTGGTGTGAATAGTACAGTCTCATATGGGCTTTAACGAGACCAATAGCCCTCCATAAAGTGCGGCTATAGCTGTCAGAGTCCCTGATTGATGCCTGCTGTAAATGCCCCCCTCTACATCTTTAGCCCCAGTGTTGTCCTAACCCTGGACCTCTCGTTTATGGAGCCACATGTGCAGCTCCCGGTCGCAGCGGATACAGTTCACGTGAAGCCAACAGAGCGAGAAACAGCCGTAAACCGCTGCTTAAGAGGTCGAGCTTTAGGACCCCTGGAGACCGGAGGGATTTTCTTTCATTTTTATATTTTAGTCATGTTTCAGGCTATTGGTTTGTCTTTTGTTGTAGTGAGTGAATGTGTTCAAAAGGGGGCAGCAACGCACTGTTTGGAAGATATAGCCATAGCTATTTTAACACTTCAAGATGTGGTACCCGACGGTTTTGTCATAGTTCTCATAATTAATACTTAAATAATGTTTTGGTCCCAATAGAAAGAGTCTTGTAAAAGTAAACTGATGAACAAATTCAATTATAATTATGTGACAATCTATTATCCACAACTATAAATTAATTACCAAAAGATGAATAACTTATTAGTATTATGACTTAGATTATTATTATTATTAAAAAAGTGTCTTATATCAAACAATAAAGTTTCCAAGGGTATCACTTGTTTCGGTCGGATGTTAAAACATTTCCATAGTCGTTTTTTGGGGGGGTTAACTAAATGATCAAAACAGAAGAATAATTGCCCAACCAACCGATTGTCAAAATACCACAGACTGCAGTCTTAGTCTAAGTATAAAACATTTTGTATAATTATAAGAAAGCGTCCTGTGAGTCACTATTTGACGCTTTGGACCGAGAGCTGATTGGATGATCGAGGCTGGTCCTCTCTTTTTCACTTTTCTGTCTAAAAATGTTGGTCTAAAGATGTGACACCAAAGATACGTACAAGATGACAACTAGTGATAAAATCAAAATGTTTCCAGAGCGAAGCGAGAAACTATTGAACGTGTGTTTCCCAGTTTTTTTTTAAAGTGTCTAAGTTTTGTTCACTGCTTTATTATTGATATTCAGACTTTATTCACCAATAACAGTTTAAACAAATGCAACTGCCCGAGAACAAAAGTTCATATTTTTTGCCACAACTTGGGTCAAGGTGAAGTGGTCTGTCTGAAGTGGTCTGTCTGAATGAAAATGACTCTCATTGTTGTCGAGGTGAAAAATTGGAAAAATAAAAAAGTGGTGCCAGGATTTCCTCTTCGCCTGATTGTATTGAGTCCTTGTATAAATCCATTTACTTTATTTTGATCTTAAAACACTGCTTCTTATGGATGTACATTTTCTGAAGGATTTTTTTAGTTCATAACTTTCCTTGGCGTTAATTAAATTATATAAAAATGATAATGAATCTTTCAAAGTTAAAATGGTTAATGGTTAGCAGTTCCGGTTAATGCTTCAATATGACCTGATTTTAAACACTAGTTATAACAAATAGTTTCAGAGCATATCCTACATTTTTACAGTGCAGATTTACCTATTTTTTATTAGTGAAGTATTTAATAATTGTACAAATGATTCAATTACACAAAACACAACTTTTTGTTCATACTAAGGAGCGGAATAACCACTGTCCATAAATGTTATGTCTTGATCCAGGACTACGCCTGTAGATCCAGGACTGAGGCTGTAGATCCAGGACTGAGGCTGTAGATCGATAGGACTCAGGCTGTAGATCCAAGATTCAGGCTGTAGATCCAGGACTGAGGCTGTAGATCCAGGACTGAGGCTGTAGATCCAGGACTGAGGCTGTAGATCGATAGGACTCAGGCTGTAGATCCAAGATTCAGGCTGTAGATCCAGGACTGAGGCTGTAGATCCAGGACTGAGACTGTAGATCCAGGACTGAGGCTGTAGATCCAGGACTCAGGCTGTAGATCCAGGACTGAGGCTGTAGATCCAGGACTGAGGCTGTAGATCGATAGGACTCAGGCTGTAGATCCAGGACTCAGACTGTAGATCCAGGACTGAGGTTGTAGATCCAGGACTGAGGCTGTAGATCCAGGACTCAGGCTGTAGATCCAGGACTCAGGCTGTAGATCCAGGATTCAGGCTGTAGATCCAGGACTCAGGCTGTAGATCCAGGATTCAGGCTGTAGATCCAGGACTCAGGCTGTGCAGCGGTGTGGGCCCTTTGAATAATTGCAACTTGAAAATCTCAAACTACTGTATTTCTACTTTGCATCAGTTAGATAGCGTAAGCTTTTTGTATCTCGTCATTTGAACCTAAGCGAAGACTTCTATGACATATTCTGAAATGCACTTGTTTTTAATAACTTTGTGGTTAATCGAATTATGAATTGTGAAGTGTAAGTTCACAAAGTAGAAATCGTATAAAATGTTGTTCAGTCCTGGTTCGGTTGTGGACATACACTCTATAAGTAAATTTTTTTTTGAGGATTTTGTGGTTTTGTCCCGATCCTTGAAGCTATAACATGTAAGAACAGTTTGTTTTGAAATCAAACGCTCCCTGTAAAGAGCTGACATGTATGACCTCATTATCTTTTATGCCCAACCCTTGACCTGTGGCAAAGCGGAACAAGAAGAATGGAAAGTCGTAAGTGAAGGCAACATAAGACGTTGTATATGTGTCTTTTTGGATCCAGTTTACAGCCTTTGGTCACTGTGCCACTGACTTTAGGCTGTTTCACCCAGATCTGTCCGACTTACACTGTTCAAAAGTGCACATTACGAGAGATATATTAGGCCAAATCTTTTTAGAGCTACTATTAATCATGTTACAACATTGTTCCTTATCAAAAACAGATCCAGAAAGTCCTGCGCAGGTCTGCAGCCTGGCGTCCATGGGAATAGATCTCATTCACGGTGGTTTTCCTCAAGGTTCTTTTTTATGATGCTTTGAGGACCCGGGATCCATTTGCTTTGTTCTATACTATTCCCAAGGTCCTACATTAAAATATGCATCAAAGTGACTAATGTTCAATTTAAGACCAACATGGCAAAAAGTTCAGTGTGAAGACTGAATATGCATTTAGATTTCTCTCAACACTTGTGCTTTTCTGGGGAAAATTGACCCACCAGATATTATTTAAAGATACCCTCAATAATTATAGTTTTAGCTTAATTTTAAGGATTCCATCTAAACTTGACTTTTTAATCATTGTGGCGGGTCATTTTGACACGAGGGTAGCACAAAGGTTGAATACGTTAAACAAAAATTCCAAATACTAAATATAGATTTAGATCAGTACAATTCATAAACTGGTGACTCATCCCTAGAAAATATGTTTTGTATTTAGAAACTTTTCATGGCTCTGTGAATGAACGTGCAATTTAAAAAGTGTAAATGATAAAGTCCTGCACAGGTCCACAGCCTGGCGTCCATGAGAATACATCTCTGATTCGGGATGGTTCTCCCCAAGGTTTCTCTTTATCCCCTTAGTTTTTTTTGTGCCAAAAGGGAGGTTTTGAGGACAGGGGATCCATTATCTTACTTCCTGTGTAAATAAATGAAAGTTCTTGTCCCTCATTGACCTGTGATGAATGTGAAGACTGTTATTCTAACCTGTGCAATGGGATCTCAGCGGCAAAGCATTTGACAAAAGCTTGTGGTCCAATCTCCTCTTTCACAAACATACAACAAAATCAACAATGCTTCTTGTGTTTGTGCAACTTCCCGCTTTGTATATTTGCTGACCGAATTCAGTGAAAATGAGCCTGCGTGCTGGCATCCCTGCTGTGGAATGTGGGATTGGACCGAGCAGAGGAGGCGGAGGACGAGGAGGGTGATGACGTCAGAGCTTTTTGTCTCTCTCTCATTCACTTCTACATGACTGCATCGTTGGATTTCTGACTTCCACTGTAGTGTTGGACGGCTGGCACATTTATCTCAGCCCGTGGAATAAAAGGCATTGATATTCTGGTTGAGTAGGTCTTGCTTGAATTGTAGAGAATTAGTCTGAAAGAAAAAAAAACCCCATCCCTTTACAATAATACAGAGAACTGGTGCCTTTGTTTATTTAGCCTTTTGGTGCCAAGTGAAATCATGAGAAAGTCTTGAGGTGATTGCACTGCTTTTTGGTGAGTTTTCCTACAATTACAGTATCTAGTCCATCTGCCTCCCACTCCAGAGATAAAATAAGACATTCTAATAATCTAACAGAGGTTTTATGGCTGGAGGCTGAAACAATTGTCCTCTTGAAACCAAAAGAAACTGCAAATTGGATCATAGTAATTAAGCTAAAGAGTGAATATGAACTTAAAGAAACACAGATTATGCATAAAAAGTCATGATAACAATGAGAAACCTCGGGCAGGCCCAAAATGGTCATTCCCCAAAAGCTCATGAGCGTTGGTGCGGGTCTGATTTATACGTTTATCTTCACAGTCTTGGTCAAAACAGATGGACCAAGACTGAAATCGCTCTGTTTTGGTTACCGCAGACTGGTCACGAATGGTTTATAATGTTCTTCTCTGTTAATTTTAGACTAAAATTAAGAGATTCTTTATGCGTCCCACAGTGGGGAAATATCAGTGTTGCATCACCAGTTACAGAACCATAGGAATGAGGAGCACAAGATAAATTATCAATAATATTCAGAAATAAAATCGTAACTTTAGTGTAATTTTTTGGAATTGCAAATCAAAAATCAAAAAATCCTGTGTATTCTATTGCAAGAAACATTAAGTGTGTTTACATCTGTACATGGAGAAATTTACTTTCATTTGGCAAATTTAGAATCACTCAGATTGTCCAAACATGGTAAAGGTTAAAAATATTGTCTGTATTTGTTTATATATTTGCAGCCTGAGGGTAAGGAAGGAAGTATGGAAGGAATCTTTATTTACAGTATATAGCGCATTTTCACGGACCAAGGTGCTTTGCAATTGTTCAGAGTTGGGATATCGTTCCATTCTCTCCACATGGTAACGACAGAAGCGAGACCCCGAACACACTGGACCATCAAAGCCCCCAATCAACAGCATCCATTCACTCACTGATTACATTCATGCCTATTGCACATACTGTATCTTTAGTGGTAAGGGAAACCGGAGCACCCGCAGGACACCTCCACAGATACGAGGAGAACATGTAAGCTCCATTCAGAACTATAATAACCTCTGATGAAGGCGGAAGTGTACCGCCAAAACATGTCAGGTATTTAAGCAGTACTAGCTTAATTGTCTTATTAGAAGAAAAAGCCGTAAACATAATGACTTTTCCACATTTATAATAACTAGTATCTGATTGTCATGCAGAGCCAATACCCAAGTGAAAAAGTCCAAACAAGTATTTCTGTATCACCCATTACGGTTGCAGCCTGTGTGCTAACATGTCCTCTCCTGCCAAAGTTCAAGTGCAGCTCTGATAAGCGGAGAGCAAACACCACTGCAGACCTTTGACTGAGAGAACACGGCTGTCTGTCTCTGCGCTGTTTCTCCTTCTTTTCCTTTCTTTATGGAGGTCATTGTGGGAGGATTGGGGCAATAAAAGCTCACATTTGTGCAGTGGATTGAGGACAAATGTGATTGAATAAGGAGGAGGCAGCAGGAGGGCCAACTAATTATCAATGGCCGGTCGACTTAAAGAAATACAAACTGGTTATTGGAGATTTTCTGTGTCTCAAATGCATCTTGTACAATATACATCAATTCTATCACATTCAAACATGGCCGTACTTCAACCAGAAACCTACATGTTCATTTATAGTTGTTGTAAATCTTCCTATCGAATGTCAATGGTCAGGATTCAGTGTAATGCAAAAAAAAAGTTGTGGGAAAAGGTGTTCTCTTCACGTCCTCTCTCTGGTCTCACTCTCTCGCTCTGTGTGTCTTCGTCTCTGTCTCTGGTCTCTCTCTCTCGCTCTGTCTCACTCTGGTCTCTCTCTCTCTCTCTCTGTCTCTGTCTATCTCTCACTCCCTCTCTGGTTTCTGTCTCTGTCTCTGGTCTCTCTCTCTGTCTCTGTCTATCTCTCACTCCCTCTCTGGTTTCTGTCTCTGTCTCTGGTCTCTCTCTCTCTCTCTGTCTCTGTCTATCTCTCACTCCCTCTCTGGTTTCTGTCTCTGTCTCTGGTCTCTCTCTCTCTCTCTGTCTCTGTCTATCTCTCACTCCCTCTCTGGTTTCTGTCTCTGTCTCTGGTCTCTCTCTCTCTCTCTGTCTCTGTCTATCTCTCACTCCCTCTCTGGTTTCTGTCTCTGTCTCTGGTCTCTCTCTCTCTCTCTGTCTCTGTCTATCTCTCACTCCCTCTCTGGTTTCTGTCTCTGTCTCTGGTCTCTCTCTCTCTCGCTCTGTCTCTCTCTGTCTCTGTCTATCTCTCACTCCCTCTCTGGTTTCTCTCTCTGTCTTTGGTCTCTCTCTCTCTCTCTGGTCGCCCTCTTTCTCTCTCTTCTCTCTATCTCTCACTCTCTATCTGGTTTCTCTCTCTCTCTGTTCTTCCTCTTTCTCTCTCTGGTCTCTCTCTTTCTCTCTCTCTCTGGACTCTCTGTGCGTCTCTCTCTCTCTCTCTCTGGACTCTCTCTGGTCTCTCACTCCCCCCATCTCTCTGGTCTCTCTCTCTCTCTCTATCTCTGGTCTCTCTTTCTCTCTCTCTTTCTCTATCTCTGGTCTCTCTTTCTCTTTCTCCCTCTGGTCTCTCTTTCTCTCTCTCTCTGGTCTCTCTGGTCTCTCTCTGGTTTCTCTCTCTCCCTCTCTCTCTCTCTCTCTCTCTCTGCTCTCTGGTCTCTCTCGCTCTCTCCCCTACATACATCTCTGTAATCAAATTGTATCAGTATTGCCACTCGTGCAGCCCCAGTGTGTGAAGTGGGCGGGGTTTAGCCGTGGAGAAGGAGGGGTGAGAAACAGAGCAATGATGCAGCTTTGAGACCAAACTTCAACTGAGTGTGTAGAGAAGAGGAAGTCTGGGAAATGTCTGCTTAGTTTTATTTTATATTTTTGGAGCTGGAATCCTCCAAATAAAACAGAGACATGAATGGAGACACGAGCAACGGGTCCAGATATGTGTCCACCTTCAAGATGCACTTCAAGACTCCAGAAGTGAGCAACAAAACTGGGATTAAAGCCACACTAAGGAGCAATAATGTGGCAAAATCAGGTTAGTGAAATGTTATCAGTTATGTGTTAGAATTTGTTATTTTGTAGACTGCGATGGATACATATTGGCAAAAATATATAAGAAAAACAAAATATATTAGAATAAATACACTTTTTTGCTTTGTCCTATTGGTAAAACTAGTTTGAGGCAGTCAAAATCTGTTCAAATTAAGACACATTTTGCCAAATTTTAGCAATTTTGGACTTATTTTTCATCACGTTTTGCAGTGTGTTGTACAAATGTGTTAATCCAAACTAGATGCATTATTCTTCTCTCTAACTGTTTATACATTGTCTTATAAAGATATGACTGGTCTGGCTACATTTACTCATGAATGTTCTTGGTTTGAGTGAACTGTGTACAGTACTTAAAATGATTATTACATTTTCCATGTTCCTCATTCCAGGCATAATGAGGACATACTGTTTACATAACACTTCAAGCATGTTCTTTCCGTCTTAAAGCTGGGGTACCTAAACCTTCTAAAGATGTGTTTTGCATTTTGTGTGTTCGAACCGAAAGAGTCTTGAGTGACAGATAACAAAAAATACAAAAATAGTACATTGATATGAAAACTAGAGATAGGACCACTGTTTTGAAATCTCAGAAATTATTTCATTAAGTCATTACTTGTTTGTGGTTTAGTGGAAAAGGTCTTCAATTAAATTTCAATTAATTTAATTTGTAATATATATATATATATATATATATATATATATATTTTGTGCACTGCCCTAAATCACAGCAAAAGTTGTTTTGGGGCACTTTAGAACAACAACAGATAAAACACAAAAAAAGTTCAATAACAGGAAATTCAATAATATCAAACACGTAGGGAGCGGGATTACCAATGTTTTTAAGTGTCCAAAAAGGTCCTGGATCATCACTGTCCTCAGAGCCTCCTGCGTTAACATAGCCTGGTCTTACCACACCATTGGACTAATTTCGATTCGTACTAAGGTCTGGATTTTCTCCATTGAACTCCGTTAACAGGTGGGAGGGGTCCACTCCTTTTGCAGATTGAAACGATTGGATCTGAGTTTGCCGTGATGTTTGTAATGCGCCTGAGTGAGTGGCTAGCATTTAGCATTTAGCCTAGCTTTAGCCATCTCCTTTGCCATTAACAGAGGCCGTGGGCAGTAGAGCCACAACATATTTGCATTAATGAAATCTGCTAAACATTCTTCTTGCTCCGGCTTCATGTTCTTCATATTTGGAGCTTAACCGGAACGGATTCATTTAATGTACTACTGCATTTTCCGCTATTGCCAAACCACAACCAGCTAATTCGGTACAAACTCCTGACACCACGACACCTACCTAAAACACCCGCCTCCCTCGCTCGCTGATTGGTCGGTGTGGATTCAACCGAGAAAACTACAGCCACTCGGATCGGACCCAGACGTACAGCTACATGTAGGAAAAAAACAATCGACCAGAGTTTACAGATGGCTAAGGCTAGGCTAGCATTGACAAGGAACAACTCAAAAACCCAACGAGAAAAAATTAAGAAACCTCGGAGTGGCCGACACCGAGAGAGGTACCCGCTCCCACAGACTCTTTTGGCAATAAACGGCCTGTAGCCACACAACCACCTGTGAACCCTCTCTGAACCTGTAATTATCACTTACAGCCTTGATTAGAAGACTACCAAGGCTTTCATTTTCTTAATTTACAACAACTAATAGGCCAATAATGTAGTGGTTTTATATAGTGCTTAAAGCTGGGGTAGCGAACTTTCACACCACACACATTAAAACAATGTAACTATTCCAGGCTATAAAATAGTTTGGTTCTATCACTAGTTTTCACATGTGTTTTTGTTCTCTGTCATTTTTAGACTAGCTTTTTCCGACAGAAAGAAGTGAAAAAGAGGCAACCACTCTCTCTGCCAAAAAGATAAATATTTTAAAGTGATAGTCTGGAACTCTAAATGAATTACACATTTTAAGAATTGTATTAAATTCACCTCTTGGCCTTAAATGTTGATATAAAATAAGTCATTTTATGAATTCTAATATTACGAGTAAGTCCCGCCTTCCCTTCTCTTAGCTATAGCTCAGAATCCACGATGCCGTCCACGTTAACCAATCAAGTGATGCCAAGGGCTGTCAATCATCGCCGCTCGTGCTCGTAGTTGCGCGCATGCTCAGTTATTTGTTTTCAAGGACACATCTGCAGTGGATCTGATTATGGACATAGGTTCAGTACCTATATCCATAATCAGATCCTCTGCAGATGTGTCCTATAATGTTCAATTCATATTAAAAGCTACTTCCGGGTTTACCGCGATCGCTTTTTTTGTGCATTAAAAAATTAATTTTGTCATGAAAACGTTAACAAATAATTCTGAAAACCTCCGTACATGTCTATTAATAATGTATATGTATAATGTGTTCTCCGATTAACATTTAAATGTGTTTATTGATTGGTACGGAAATGTAGGCGTAGACCAATCAGAAAGGAAGGGGGAGGACCTTGGGCCGTTTTTTTTTTTTCAAATCATGTCACCTCAAATCACCTCTCTCTCTTTTTTCTGACAAACTCCAGACAATCACTTTAATAGAAGAGGAAGATAACATGATGTGATGACTTTCTGTTTCAACATGTGTTTTATTGACAAAGAAAGTCACGTACCCCAGCTTTAATTGGAGAATCATTCCATCCATTCCAGTAGTTATGAACAGCGGCTGAAGCCACAGCTGTCCTGGGGCAGATTGACTGAAGTACAGTGTGTAGTCTATGAAGATCGATTCTTGTAGTTTTAGACGTACTCAAAGTAAAGCAAAAGTTGTCATTTTTCAAACTTCTCTCTCTTTTTTCTCGGCCAATTGGATCTGAAAATCATCTGGAAATCAAAATATGAGAAATAATTTACTTATTTCAATCAACGATGGTTTGAGTTTTTTTTTCCTCACAAAGCAGTGAAAAAATGCTGCAAAAAGTGAAAGACATAAACTTTTCCTTTGCTGCTTTCGGGAGAATATTCAGGGAAAATCAGGTACCCCAGCTTTAATGACACAATTCTTGAGTGTATTTTTGCTTCTGCCTTCAGCCACATTTCTAAACCTGTAAGATTTAAATTGCCTTTGAAAGCTGTAAAAGTTGTGGTTATAGGTAGTTTAGTTTCTCTTGGTGGCAGTTTATACAGTATGTTCAGGAGACAGGTCTGGGCACGATTTCTCATGTTTGACAAATTAATTCATTCCAGGATCAGGGGTTGAGCTAATGTTAGCAGAGTTATTGCTTTTTACATGTGATGTCCTGCTTTTTTTTCAAACATTTTTTTTTTCAAATCAACTTTTTTATCATCATTTTCCAGCTTTTTCACAGATGTTATAGGACAAAGTTGTTCAAGTCAATAACTTCCCATTTTACCGTTTGTTTTGCTTCTAGTGTCGTGACTCTGGTCTCAGGTGTGATCTTGGTTCTTAGGTCTCTGGTCTTGTCTCTGGTCTCTGCATGGTCTTGGGTGTCTGTTTTTTTGTCTCTTGTCTCTGGTCTCTTGTCTCTTGTCTCTTGTCTCTTGTCTCTTGTCTCTGGTCTCTGGTCTCTGGTCTCTGGTCTCTGGTCTCTTGTCTCTTGTCTCTGGTCTCTGGTCTCTGGTCTCTGGTCTCTGGTCTCTGGTCTCTGGTCTCTGGTCTCTTGTCTCTTGTCTCTTGTCTCTTGTCTCTGGTCTCTGGTCTCTGGTCTCTGGTCTCTGGTCTCTGGTCTCTGGTCTCTTGTCTCTTGTCTCTTGTCTCTGGTCTCTGGTCTCTGGTCTCTGGTCTCTGGTCTCTGGTCTCTGGTCTCTGGTCTCTTGTCTCTTGTCTCTTGTCTCTTGTCTCTGGTCTCTGGTCTCTGGTCTCTGGTCTCTGGTCTCTGGTCTCTGGTCTCTGGTCTCTGGTCTCTGGTCTCTGGTCTCTTGTCTCTTGTCTCTTGTCTCTTGTCTCTTGTCTCTTGTCTCTTGTCTCTGGTCTCTGGTCTCTGGTCTCTGGTCTCTGGTCTCTGGTCTCTGGTCTCTGGTCTCTGGTCTCTGGTCTCTTGTCTCTTGTCTCTTGTCTCTTGTCTCTTGTCTCTGGTCTCTGGTCTCTGGTCTCTGGTCTCTGGTCTCTTGTCTCTTGTCTCTGGTCTCTGGTCTCTGGTCTCTGGTCTCTGGTCTCTGGTCTCTGGTCTCTGGTCTAAGGTCTAAGGTCTAAGGTCTAAGGTCTCTGGTCTCTTGTCTCCCTCTTCTACAGCTCTATCTCTACATCCAGTATTTAAGTTGAAAAGAAGCTTGTCTCTGTGGAATCCCTCTCTAAAACACTTGCCCTTTAACCTGTGGGACCCCGTGGACAGTTTGAACCCAGAGTGAGAGTCAGAGTCAGTGTCCCTTCAGGCGTATTAACTTCTTAATAACATGAACTTTACGAGGAAATGAAACCGTTTTAGATCCGATTTCCTGTTTGAGTTATGAGTGTTTATGCACCACAAATTCTCCATAACGGTATTAAGTCACGCCAAACCGATCCAAACCAAGCCAGTAACACGACACCAGCGTAGCCCTGTGTGGACCCTTTCTGTGGTGAACAAACAGAACAACAAAGCTGAAGGCTGACCAGACGTCTATCGCAGGTTTCTGAGCAGGATTAGCATGTTTTGTCCTTTCTTTACCCTCTATAAACATGTCTCGGTTCGAGGGAAGTGGAATATCCAGCTTAACCTCACATTTCCTGTTACTATATAGCGTACGTAACATGCTACATTTACTTTTCCCCCTATCATTTTCTCATTCAATGTATTTCTAAATGTACACAAAATGCTGGGAAAGATATTTTGAAATGTCTCTTTCTAAATTGCCGCTGTGTCCTTCACCCAAGACACTTCACCCACATTAGAATGAGTTCAATTCAATTCAATGTATTTTTGTATCGCCGTAAATCACAACAGTAAATATCTCACAGGACTTAACAAAACTGTTGAAATGGTCAGAGAGACAAATGGTCAGAGAGACAAATGGTCAGAGAGACAAATGGTCAGAGAGACAAATGGCCAGAGAGACAAATGGCCAGAGAGACAAATGGTCAGAGATACAAACCGTTTCAAACACACAAAATATAGAACACATAGAAATAGCAATGATCCCAGTCAACATCCTAATAATGCAGACAGATACAGTAGGAAGAAGGAGACGACAGTGCTCAAGTTACCAAGAGTCTGGTGTGTGGTGGTCAGAGGGGCCGATGGCACAGACTGGTTGCCTCGCCTCTGTCAGTGTGCCCCAGGGCAGTTGTGGCCACAGTAGTAATTGTGTATGGCGTGAATGAATGATGACGTCATGAAGCGGCCTAAAAAGCACCATATTAAACCAACACATTATCATTATATACAGTATATATATTTTTTTTCAACATATATTTTCTACTTACAATATTATTTCATATTCTAAAACATGGCCAGTCTCATTATAATGGTAAATGGAAAACAGTGTTAAACAAGCCTTATAGCAAAAACTGACACATTTACGGTAATGTTTGTGTATTGCCCCTTGAATGAATGAATGAATTAGTAAATAATGAAACAATAATGCACACTATTTATAAGACGTATAGTAGTCTGTGGTTTTATACATTCTCTGCATATTTGCTCGTGAATACTGTACGACCGTGCATGTGAAAATAGACCTACTGTAAGTCGTGAAAGGCGTGTGTGAAACGGTCTCGAACCCATTATTTTATTTCCTCATATCAACTAAGCTTGTGAGAGCATATTTCTGTGCCATAAACACACGGGCAAAGGTTACATAACGTTTAACAAGCTGTTTTTCTTTATCTCCACAAACTTAGAGAAAAGACAATACTTGACAAGGACAGACTTTACTTCCTCCAGATTTAGTCCTATAGTCCGAGGTGACGTGAAGTAATTAATTACTTGTTGACATGCTTTTATTCTTTACTTTTTAACCCAGGACTCTCCCTAATTTTACTTGGCTTAGATATTATAGAGAGTACAGTGGACAGTACTGGGCGGCACGGTGGCTGAGCGGGTAGCACTCTCGCTTCTCAGCAAGAAGGTCCTGGGTAGAGTTTGCATGTGCTCCCCCTGTCTGCCAAGGTTTCCTCCGGGTACTCCGGTTTCCCCTGCCATTAAAAACATGTACAGTACAATAGGTCTGGCATGTGCCTCCTGTACTGGCCCCGCTCCCATATCTGTGTGGAGTGAGAGACAAATGCCCACAATTGTATGCCGCTTTGTGACTCTGGTCTGTGAAAGGCCCTATATAAATAAAGATCACTTACTTACTTACTTGTCTGTCTGTTTGTTATTTACTTTTGTTTTGTCTGAGTGTTTGTTTTAAATTGGACCTAGAGTCTGGAATAAAGTTGAATTGAATTACTTACTTACTTACAGTGTGGATCCAGGACATTTATGGACATAGGTCGTCCCACTCCCTATGGACCAATGGCTCCTATGTGTTTGTGATTATTGCATCATTGATCTAGTAAAGAGGAACAGACAGTTTTGTAGAGTCCTCAAAGACGCCTGCAGTTCTGATTCAGGACTATACACTGTAAAGAACTTCCTTGTAGAAAAACGGTAAATAGCTGGCAAATATGGTTCCAGGAATTTACCGTTGCTAATGTTAACGGTAAAGACTGTTTCACTGAATCACATTATGTCTTTGTGATTTCAGGATTTAACTGTATGTTTCTGTTAATTCACATACAACAAAAACAGTATTATAATGTTCATTTTGTATTATTACACCATTTGACTGCTTCTGTTTCTAAATAGTTTCATTGAACAAAAAACTACACAGTTTAATTTGTTTTACTTTAATGAATACAACTTTCAATTATTTTTTAACATCTTCAGTTCATACAAGAACATTGTTGAATTCTTTACTTCTATAACATGCTTAATGCAAAAGAATCATTCTAACTAAAGCAGGAGTTTACATGTGTAAGAGGTACCTTTACACTCATGGTTGCTCGCTAGCAAAAAATTTAGCAAAAAAACAAGTTTATGTTAAATTACGGTAATAATACCATAAAATCACAATGTGATTATTAATCACATTGTGATTTTATGGTATTGTAACATTTTTTTGTAATCACATTATAATTGTGGTAATAAAACACCACTGGATGTTTTTTAACCCATTTATACTTAAATTTGCATGTTTGAATTGTTCATAAAAATAACATTTGTTTAATGTTGAAATTTCATTGTAATTTTACAGAAATTTGTTACAATGTACACAAATACATTGAGTTTAATGCAAATGCCAGAACCGTAAAGCTGCAGGGAGCGTGTGTCCAATGTCATACGTATGCGAGATACAGGTTAGCCATGATTCTAACTTAGGGACCGGTTTTGCTTATAGCCAGTTTTAAACATTTATACGTATTGTGTATGATTGCCTAAAGTCTGAAATGTATCAATTTATCTTTGGTTGGAGTTTCAGCCAGTATTTGGTCAAGAACAGAAATCATAGTATAAATATATATATTTAAGATGAATTACATACACATTTTGGTCAAAAAAACAATTTTGTTTTTCCTTTTGAATAGTTTAGTTCTGTTCTGTTTTTGTGTACGAGTTCTGTAGTACAAAAAAAGAAGCCAATTGAACTAATATTTGAGAAACGTACCATTTATGAAGTCAATTTTGGAAAAGTCTGATATAATTTAGTGCCATATTAATAAAGATTCCCTCCTTTCTTGAGAAAATGCTTTCAAATGTACTTCCAATAAAAAAAAAAGTTGGAAATTGCAACGAGAGGAAGAACATTTTTACATTTTTTTCTCAAAACTCAGATATCTGTTTTTGCAAATGAGTCTTGTTTTGTTTGTTTTTCCGTTGTGGCTGTAAGAACCTGGTGCAGTTATCCCGTCCAAAACCATGACAACCTATTTATTTTACAGTAAAATATTCTCATTAATTACAGCGTTGATTCAAAAACACTGATGTTGTAGTGCGATTATTTTGGAATGTTGTTTTTATAGAAGCTGCGGGCGCTTTCCTGGGGATTATCTTGTCCCGATCTGTTGCAACTCACAGAGAAAGTGGAATCAACCAAACGTGCAGGAGCGATTTATCAAAAAGAGAAAAGAGAAGAAGGAAGTAAAATCTAAAGAACAGGGAATTTTTTTTTATCGTCAAAAGTAGTGCCTTGGTTGTTTCTCCCCTGACTTTATTGAACCGCCATAACACTTATCTCTAAAAAAAAAAACACTTTTTTTTTTTTGATAAAAGTTCAAGAGAAAAATAGTATTTTTTTTTTTTTTTTTTAGTGTTTAGAAAAATGCGCAGTCATTTAAAGCTGGGTACCATACTTTAAAATCCCAAAACAAATCAGAAAAATGTTTAGTTTCAGTTTTAATATGTACAGTAAGTTGTGGTCTCTGTCATAACTGTAGATCAGCTTTTTCAGACAGAAAAGTGAAAAACAGAGGACCACCCTGACTCAGCCAATCAGCTCTCAGCTCAGTGACTCCCAGAGCTCTTTCGTAAAAGTGTGAAAATTATAGCACGTTTTGTTTTGAGATAAGGACGGCAAGTTTTGGTCTGATTTGTTCACAACATTATACTTCTACTACTTTCTGTTGGGACAAACAACATGCATTATTTATTTATGAAAAAAGTTAGGGACCCTAGCTTTAATGTCACTGTAAATATAAGTATTGATAAACAGGCAGAACATGCAGAATACATAAAGAAATATTTGTCTGGTTTTACTGAACCAAATGTTGCAAAAACAAAAATGTTGTTTCTTTTCTTTGGGATTGTCTTCAAATTGTGCAATACATTTCCCCAACTCCCTCTGTGCTTTTAATCACATCCACCCACGCATCACTCGGCAGATGTTGGTTAGACAGGCGTGGATGATACCATTATTAACTAATAAGTAGCAGGTTGGAGTTTATATTTCTAAACTTCTTCCCACACCTTTTCGAGCTGGATATTTGTTAATTTAACAAAACATACTGTATAATTGTGTGTTATCATGTATTGTTTCTTTTTATATTCGGTTGTTGCTTTGTTTTTGTTCTTGTTTGGAAAAAAGTATTCATTCATTCATTCTAAAAAGCTAACAATAGTAATAATAATAAGCAACAGCACTTCAGGTCACAGCTGCAGATTTATGGACATTTACGATTTATGGACATTTATCAACTTTTCTGGACATTGGTCATTTGGCTCTTGTGAACCAACGGCTCTGTGTGTGTGTTTTTTTATCATTCCATACAGTATCTTGTGTTGGCAAATCGACAGCTTTGTAAAGTCCTCCCAGATAACTACTGTTGTGATTTAGGGCTATACAAGAATCAAGACAATTTAATTGAATTGATTAAATAAGAATAAAAGATCCTTCATTTGTCCCACAGTGGGGAAATGTTAGTGTTGCATCACTGGTTACAGTTAGATACATGTAAATAAACAATCACTCTATACTAAATTGAAATAAAATAAAATCTCCAACTTTAGCATAATGAAGATGCAAGAATGAAGTTAAATGTCTGAGTTGGTAGGAGGTAGAGTAGTAGTAGAAATAGATAGAGTAGTCTCCATCTTTAGACTTTATACCTATTTCTCATTATGCTAAAGTCAAAGTGAATCCATGTGTTTGCTAATTTTGGATTTCCTGTGTTGTTTCTCTGATCTGTTGTTGAGGAATCGACAACGTTGTAAAGTCTTTCGAGACACTTGGGCCGATACAAAAATAGATTGAATTGAGTTCCATCCATCCATTTTCTACCCTTTAATCCATTTCTGGGTCAGGGGGGTGGCAATCAGAGATGCCACCCAAGTCTCATAGCACCAGCCCCTCACTGACCCTCTGCAGGTGGTGAGTCCACAGGAGGACGGCTGCTCTCTGAGTGTGAGCATAGCCTTAATCTTTCAGTGGGGGCTTTTGGGCAAAGTGGGGTTAAGTGTCTTGCCCAAGGACACAACGACAGCAGTCATCAGTGGGAGTCGATGGAGAAGGTGCAAAGGTGGGAATTGAACCCACGACCTTCTGGCCTTAAGGCCAATGCTCTCAATTAATGCCCTGAATTGAGCTGAAACTATATATTTTGACAAAATCTATAATTGCTGATATGTTTTTCTCGTTTAGGCAGTTATGTTGTGGGGGCTCTTGAGGCACCGGTTTTCTGTCGCCCCCTAGAGGACGTCTGTGTGAACGAAGGTGCGGACTTCACCCTGAGCGGGACGGTCAGAGGGAGCCAGCCCATACGAGTGTCCTGGATCCACAATGGTGAGGGGAAAATTACGTTTAAAACCCAGAATGAACTCATCTAGATTCTACCTGCTGCCCTCGAGCTGGAGATACAGGTCTGATACATTCTACCCGTCAGGCTGTCAGACTCCTCAACGAACACTGCTCCTTTCTTTATCTCCCAGGACCCCCATCCACCTCCACTCTCTCACACACTTGACCAAACTGTGATCTGTATTAGCATTGATGCAGCTAACAATTCAATACAATTTATTCTTGTGTAGCCCTAAATCACAGCAGTTATCTTGGAGGACTTTACTAAACTGTCAATTCGCCAACACAGATCAGAGAATCAAACCGTTCAAACTCAGGAAATGCAATGATGAAAACACAAAGAGCCATTGATCCATAAGGGACAGGGACCAATGTTGATACATGTCCGTCAATGTTTTTGGATGTCGAGTCTCCTGGATCATAACCACAGCAAGGACATTTTTTTAAAAACCAAGTGAGAGAAAAGTGGGAAACCTCGGTGATGGCCACATTGCGGGAGGGATCTGGTCCCACAGACGGACAGCTGTAGGACTACAGCTTTGTCACCACTAATAAGCCTCTTCACGCCCCCCAGGAGAACATGTCTGCTGAAGCAAAGTAAAAAAAAAAATCTAGTTATGAATTAGCTTCTGTTCTCCATGTGTCAGAGAAATACAAAAATACAGTATGTATGTTTGTTTGAGTTTGGTTACAGATGTCATAAGGAGGAGCAGGTAAACACTGAGGATTTGTGTCTTAGTCCAAGAGGCCCCTGAGGGAAACTGTGACTGGACTCCAGACAATGAATGCAAATATATAGTTAGGTGATATTGTCTATAGAAGTAATAATAATTGGTCTAGACAAGGATTTAGATCCGGGTTTGAGCCGCATGTGGGTGACGCTGGATTATGGGTCCAAAATGAGAAGTTAAAGCAGAGAGGCCTTGTTTATGACGTTTGGATCTGTTTATTTGTTTTTGAGACAGTAGTGAAAGTGAAAGCTAGATGACCTACATTTAAAGTACTAATATGTACGATTTATAGCTAATATCTAAAGTAAGATGAAATGGTCCTAATCTGTCGAAAGGCATTAATGAATCATGTTCTTTTCAAATACTTCTTCAACTGATAATGTAGTTCAGAGATATTTGGATGTCAAAATTAGTTTTACAGCCCCTAAATCTTGTTATTGTTTTTATTTCCATGTCCCGCCCTCCAACATTTTGAATGATCAGAAAGTCTGTTATTCGGGTTACCAGAACTCACCTCGTCGCTTCCTGAAGCTCCTAACACCTGGCTCCTGCCCTGGCTCCTGCCCTGGCTCCTGCCCTGGCTCCTGCCCTGGCTCCTGCCCTGGCTCCTGCTTTGCCTACAGCACATTCATACCATGCTTCTAGCCACCACCAGTGCTTGACCCCGGAGGATCTGAGATAATCTGGAGCAGCAAATGATCTCCCCTCTGCAAGTGGCACTGCCGGGGTCAATACGCCAAACAAATAAAACTTTTTAATGCAATAAGTGTCTCTCCAGATTGAATCTAACTTGAGACAGGGACAGATTTTTACATCCTGCTCATTTAAAACCAGAATGAATCAAACAATGAAAAACATTTAACATTTTCCAAATATAAGACTTCTTTCTCATGTAGCGATACAAGTATAGTACAGTAAGCATAGTGTAATAAGATCTCTCTTTCTAATAAGATGAAGACATAGAAATTGTGGTCTGATTTGTTCAAATTTAGTCCAATCAGGCGGCTGCGAGGATCTCAAAATGCTGTGTTGTTGTTTATGAGGAGTGTGTTGTGTTCAGGGACAGCCGCTCGGTTCGGTCGGTCGTCGGTGGAGGGGGCAGAGGTGCGGTTCACGGTGCAGGAGTGTTTGCCAGAGGACGCTGGAGCTTACACCTGTCTGGCTGAGAACAGTTCAGGGAAGACCTCGTCCTGCACCGCGGTCTACGTCAGAGGTACCAGGACGGTCCACGCTAATGACACCATCCACACACATTAGGGCTGCACATAGTATTCAAAAGAAACTAAATGGGAATTTTCAGAAACAGACTTTTTTGTGCCACTGTAAGTAACAGGAAGTTATAAACTTAGAATTTGCTTTGGCTCACCGAGCCAAAACAATTTACATTCAACACAGCAGATTAATGATACGTGGCCAGTTATATGAGTAGCATGCACTTTGTGGTGGCAATTATACAATTGTACAAAGTTTGGTCCCCCAAGGTCTTACTAAGATTTTTTGATTTGAGCAGAAAGAGACCAGAAGGAGAGACCAGAGAGAGAGACCAGAGAGATTTAAGTTATTTTCAAACAAAAATAAAATAAATAAAAACACAAAAACCACGTGAATTTGTGGAAATGTCTCTTTGTTTTAGATGTATATATAATATATATATATTTTTTTTACAATTTGTCAGTATATATGGACTTGTTGTTGGCAGAAGCAAGTTTTTTCTCACTACAAAATTAAATATTTAATATGTCCATCCATCCATCCATTTTCTTCCCCTTAATCCAATTCTGGGTCGGGGGGGTGGCAGTCAGAGCTGTACCCAGTCCACAGAGCACCAGCCCCTCACTGATCCTCCTGCAGGTGGTGAGTCCACAGGAGCTGAGATCTCTCAGTGGGGGCTTCAGGCAAAGTGGGGTTAAGTGTCTTGCCCAAGGACACAACGACAGCAGTCATCAGTGGGAGTCGTGAAGTAGGTCTCACGGTGGGCTTGAACCCACGACCTTCATGCCCAAAGGCCAATGCTCTACCAACTGAGCTACTGTCGCCCTATTTAATATGTATGTATAGATAATAAGTGTTTTGCTGTGAATATTTTCTCTTTACTAAAAAAATCTAAAAACCTTTAGATCTGAACACTCGGAAATTGGGTATGAGGTAATCGCTTCATATGTATGCTTTTTAAATCTCAAATCCAACTTAACAAACAGGTGATAAAAAATAACAATCTCAAATGATATGACATAAACCTGCAGCCCTCACCACACACACACACACACACACTCATGATTTCTCTTTCTTTCTCTTATTTTTTCACCAAACACAGACTTTGAAACCATCTGCAGCTCGAAAAAACAGCCCTCATACTCTTTCACTTCTCCGACCAAGTGCATGCTGGGAAATGGAGTCTCCCCGTCCTCTTCCATAGACTCGCTGCCGTGCTTTTCACCGACCGGATCAGAAACACCGAGTCCAGTGACGTCTCCCAGAGGTAAAACTAAAGCTAATCTGTCACACACAAGCTTCAGATGATGAATTCTCAACACAAAAAAATAAATAAAAATAAATAAATAAAACAGTCCACCAACATATTGATGATGTGTATGGTTTTGCATCTCTACATTGCGCTAACTAATACTAATAATAATAATATTGCATCAGTTTTATGTAGTGTTTTTTGGACACTCACAGACGCTTCAGAGCATCTTTCATTCACTCCAGCCACGGTGGAGATAAATTGTAGCCACAGCTGCCCTGGGGCACATTGACAGAAGCGAGGCAACCAGTATGTGCCACCAACCACCCACACACACACCAGACTTCTTCTCAGCAACATGGGTGAAGTGTCTTGCCCAAGCACACGACCACATTTTGGCACTTTTTACAGCCGTAGCCGCGCTCACTGTGGCACCTGATGTTCCCAGAGGTCTCCCATCACACAACTAACCAGGCCCTGCCCTGCTTGGCTCCAATCAATCAATCAATCAATGTTTATTTCTATAGCACAGTTCATACAGAATGCAACCCAAAGTGCTTCACATCGGCAACATTTAAAAGCAATTTAAAAACAATTTAAAAACAGACTGTAAAAACAAATACAAAAGACAGTTTAAGAAAATGAATAAATATATACATCAAAATTAAATTTATGATATGATTTCTTGATGATCAGTCGTAGGCACGGCTGAAAAGAACCATCTTCAGCCTGGACTTGAACATAGCTAAAGAAGGAGCCTGTCTCACACCTTCGGGAAGACTGTTCCAGATTCTAGGTGCATAGGTCTGGAACGCTGCCTCCCCATGTCTAGTCCCGACTCTGGGCATCAACAGGAGGCCAGTCCCCGTTCAGTTTTGTTTGAATTTAACTGAAGAAAGTTATTTTGCATCCATGAGTCAATCTGTTTGATGCCGTGACAGAGTGACTCAATTGGCCCAAGTTCACCCGCAGCCAGTGAGACATAAATCTGCGTATCATCAGCTCCAGAGGTCAAACAAGATCTGGCTTTCACATGCAGTTGACACCATGGTATCTGATAAATGTTTTGTCAAAATAGATGCAAAATAGCAAACTTGTGTAATGTCTCGTTGTGTAGTATCTCCATGGGTGGCCTGTAGAAAGACAATATAACACTCATTCAAACACCATTTTTTTTTTTTTTTTTTTTTTTGGGGCATTTCCTGTGTCTGTCCCGTCACTTAAACATACAGTTCATTGTTGTTCTTCCTGTAAATATTGTTGAACACATGGGAAACGCATCATTTCTGGTGTGTGTCTGATTGGCTCACACCACACTCCACGCACACTGTAGACCAGGCTCCATTTGGATTCCAGTCCCAAGCGATGGACTGAAGAGGACTGAGCCGGGTCTACGCTGGGATTCAGGGACCATCTCAAACTCAAACAGGCTGCAGTGAAGGAGGTGTGTTTCCTTTCTGGACCAAGGACCAACACAGGAGGATTCTAGAACAAACAAAAGAGGACGAAACCAGGTCGATACCAGCGACAAAATAAACGTAACCAGGATTTAAATAACACTAAACTGTACAAGGCGAACGTGCAACAGGAAGTTTGGCTCAACTGAAATCAGGAACCAGCCACAGACCTGGGGTTAATAGGAAGACTGTAGGTCTGCTGTAGGTCAGAAGCAGGATTGAACCAAGTCTAAACCAGGTCTTAACCAGGTCTAAACAGGGCCTAAAACAGGTCGAAAGCAGGTTTGAAGTAGGTCAGAAGCAGGTCAAAACTAGGATTGAACAAAGTCCAAATCAGGTAAAAACCAGGTCTAAACCAAGTCTAAACCAAGTCTAAACTGAGTCTAAACCAAGTCTAAACCGAGTCTAAACCGAGTCTAAACCGAATCTAAACCGAGTCTAAACCAGGCCTGAAGCAGGTCTAAACCAGTTCTAAACTAGGTCTAAACCATGTCTTAACTGGGTCTAAACCAGTTCTTAAACAGTCTTAACCAGTCTTAACCAGGTCTAAACCAGGTCCAAACCAGGTCTAAAGCAGGTCTAAAGCAGGTCTAGATCAGGACTTCCATGTAGGGCATGTGTGATATCCTGACAGTACTGAGCCACACCTCTTTAAACTCTGCCTTTGATCTCTTTACAGAAGTCGTCCCAAAGAAGCGAGCCAACTCCGGCACAGGTACGAACACCTCTTTTAAACCTACATGTTTATGTTTATTTGTTTTTATAATATTTAAACAGCTCAGAAACATACAAGACAAGGAAACTGAAGACATTCAAGAAAACCCACAACATAACAGAAGCAATAGTTGAACTTTACTACCATATCAAAACTAAAATATAAATATACTATAATTGTGTGTTCAACATTTTACAACGTATCTATTTAAACAATTGTTTTATTTTGGTTTTTACAAGATTTTATTCAAACAATATGATATAATGAAATGCAACAAAAAATGAAATAAGCGGAAGCAGTGCTTAGTTGAGGCTCTCTCTGCTCTCTCTTTCTGGTCTCTGTTTTAGTCTCTCAATGGTCTCTCGCTCTTGTCTCTCTGGTTTCTCTCTGCTCTCTTTTTCTGGTCAGTCTCTCTGTTTTCTCTCTAGTCTGTCCTTGTTTTCTCACTGTCCTTCTTGGCTCTCTCTTTCTGGTCTCTCTCTGGTCTCTCTTCCTGGTTTCTCTCTGGTCTCTCTCTCTGGTCTCTCTCTGGTTTCTCTCTGGTTTCTCTCTGCTCTCTCTCTGCTCTCTCTCTGCTCTCTGTCTGGTCTCTCTCTGGTCTCTCTCTGATCTCTCTCTGCTCTCTTTCTGGTTTCTCTCTGGGCTCTCTCTTTCTGGTCACTCGCTCTGTTTTCTCTCTCGTCTCTCCTTGTTTTCTCACTGGTCTCTCTCTGCTCTCTCTTTCTGGTTTCTCCCTGGTCTCTCTTCATGGTTTCTCCCTGGTCTCTCTTCCTGCTCTCCTTCGGGTCTCTCCTTCTGCTCTCTCTCTCTTATAAATGTTCTAATGAAAATGTCATTCATATGAAATTCAACAAATGCTAAATATATAATAGTTATGATTGCACTCGACAGATAGAGTCAAGAACACGAGAGAACACTGTTTCATGTTTAGTCTTTGAAATCTGCAAATGAGACCGTGTTGTGTTGTTCTTTGTTGTCGGAGGTTCAGATCTTTGATACAAAGAATCAGGTCAGTGTCACTGTCGTCACAGAGCAGGCTGCGGATAGAGTTACACTTGGGATTTTAACACATAATAATACAAGAAAAACCGTTCATACATTAAAATAATCTACCCAATCAAAATCTCAACGTGCTTTACAAAAGAAGCATTAAAAGGCATTAAAATCAAAAGTAATCACAGAACATGAAAAAAAGTAAAGAAGCTGAACATAACTGTTTTTAAGCCTGTCCCACATTTTCAGGAAGACTGATTTTAGCTGCATACATTTGAACCGCTGCCTCTCCATGTTTGGTCCTGACTCTGGGACTAGCAGGAGGCCAGTCCCTGTTCTCCTCAGAGTCTCAGCAGAGGGCCAGTCCCTGTGCTCCTCAGAGTCTCAGCAGGAGGCCAGTCCCTGTGCTCCTCAGAGTCTCAGCAGGAGGCCAGTCCCTGTGCTCCTCAGAGTCTCAGCAGAGGGCCAGTCCCTGTGCTCCTCAGAGTCTCAGCAGGAGGCCAGTCCCTGTGCTCCTCAGAGTCCCAGCAGGAGGCCAGTCCCTGTGCTCCTCAAGAGTCCCAGCAGAAGGCCAGTCCCTGTGCTCCCTGGGTTGTCAAACTTGTCACTTGTAACAGTTTTTTTCAAAGTCTTTTCTCTGAGCCACAGGAGCCAGTGCAGAGACCTGGGGACTGGACTAATGTGATCATACTTCCAGGTTCTAGTCGGCACTTGTTGTTCCCCCATCTCTTGTCCCTTTCAGTTTTTACACATACATTGATTGAATTATAATATGTTTGGGTCCTTCCTTGTAATGAGTTGTTACTAGAGGGACAAAGTAGAAAACAATCTGATTTGCACAAGATTTGGCCTCAGTCCTTTCCACCTGCAGCCCCTGAGCAGGTGAATACACACATGCATACACACACACACCCACGCACACACACACACACACACACACACACACACCGACTTGGAACACACAAAACTAAGCTGCCTCTCGACCAAATGAGAAGTTTATCAGACTCAAACAGACAAATGCAGCTTCCTCTTTACAGATATGGAACACTCTGATAACTCCCATCAACGAGTTATCGAAGCCAGAATGACAGGCCAGTGTTTAAATGACATACACAGATAAAGGTGGGGTACCTAACTTTCAAGCCAATACCAAGGAACTATGTCATAACATCTATAATCCTTGTATATGTATTCATTGCTTTCTGATAGAAATAGTAATAGTATTAATAATAATTTGGGTGAGTAACCTTTCTTTGTTTAGTAATAATAACAGTAGTAATAGTAATGTGTTATGTAAATGTAAGCAAATAAAGAAAATTATGATACTATTTTAAATGACTGTTTAAAGTCAGTTTGGTGTTATTTCAAACCCTTTCGCTTGTTTGCCTCTTTTCAATAGTTGTTACATAATTACACACAATTAACTTTTACAGTGTAAAGAGGGTAGTGCTGGTTATACTGTGCATAGACACAACATGTTTCATTGACAAATATTATTTTAAGACCAGTCAAAACACACAAAACATCACAATAAATGTTACTCACTTCTCCAGTGTACATTTCCCCACAGTGGGATAAAATAAAAGAATCTCTTCATCTTAACTTTTCACAGTTCAAAAGCTTGTAGCGTTTTGTTTTCCCAGACCACAGACTCGTGACTCGCCTCTTTCCCCATCCCAGATTACAAACGTCTAAAGGATATTTGCCGATCGTGTTTCTGTGCAGTTGGTGACATAAGGACTGGTATTTCTGGAGATCGAGTTTCTTTGTCATTTCACTTTTGTTTTCACCTGAGACAGTTTGTGTTTAAAATGACAACAAGAGACAAGACAAGAGAGGAGAGGAGAGAGCAGTAAGGCTGTGTGCACACTGGACAGATCTGAGGTAAATCTATCTATTTTGTATTATTCAAGGCAATAAGGGCGACACTATTGGGAAGTAAGAGACATGTGTGAGAAGCTCTGATCGTATAGATAGATAGATAGATGCTTTATTGATCCCCCAATGGAGAAATTCAGGTGTCCAGAAGCAGCAAAAATGAAAATAAAATTGATCATTTTAAAAACATAATAATAATAATAATCAGCAACAGCCCTTTAGATCACAGCAGCAGAGGTGGAGTAGCTTCTGGGTGGAGCAGGACGGGTCACAGCAGCAGAGGTGGAGTAGCCTCTGGGTGGAGCAGGACGGGTCACAACAGCAGAGGTGGAGTAGCCTTTGGGTGGAGCAGGACGGGTCACAGCAGCAGAGGTGGAGTAGCCTTTGGGTGGAGCAGGACGGGTCGCAGCAGAGGTGGAGTAGTCTCTGGGTGGAGCAGGACAGGTCACAGCAGCAGAGGTGGAGTAGCCTCTGGGTGGAGCAGGACAGGTCACAGCAGCAGAGGTGGAGTAGCCTCTGGGTGGAGCAGGACGGGTCACAACAGCAGAGGTGGAGTAGCCTTTGGGTGGAGCAGGACGGGTCACAGCAGCAGAGGTGGAGTAGCCTCTGGGTGGAGCAGGACGGGTCACAACAGCAGAGGTGGAGTAGCCTCTGGGTGGAGCAGGACGGGTCACAGCAGCAGAGGTGGAGTAGCCTTTGGGTGGAGCAGGACGGGTCGCAGCAGAGGTGGAGTAGTCTCTGGGTGGAGCAGGACAGGTCACAACAGCACAGATGGAGTAGCCTCTGGGCGGAGCAGGACAGGTCACAGCAGCACAGATGGAGTAGCCTCTGGGTGGAGCAGGACAGGTCACAGCAGCACAGATGGAGTAGCCTCTGGGCGGAGCAGGACAGGTCACAGCAGCACAGATGGAGTAGCCTCTGGGCGGAGCAGGACAGGTCACAGCAGCACAGATGGAGTAGCCTCTGGGCGGAGCAGGACAGGTCACAGCAGCACAGATGGAGTAGCCTCTGGGCGGAGCAGGACAGGTCACAGCAGCACAGATGGAGTAGCCTCTGGGCGGAGCAGGACAGGTCACAGCAGCACAGATGGAGTAGCCTCTGGGTGGAGCAGGACAGGTCACAGCAGCACAGATGGAGTAGCCTCTGGGCGGAGCAGGACAGGTCACAGCAGCACAGATGGAGTAGCCTTTGGGTGGAGCAGGACAGGTCACAGCAGCAGAGGTGGAGTAGCCTCTGGGTGGAGCAGGACAGGTCACAGCAGCACAGATGGAGTAGCCTTTGGGTGGAGCAGGACAGGTAAAATAAGGCAGGACAGGTATATTGCATCATCTCCCTTCCCCAAAAATACTGTATATACACATTTTTAGATACAACAGGTTCAGCTTGTTGTGTTTTGTTCTATTCCAGCCCCTGTTTTAAGAGTATCTGCGTCTAAAAGCAAGTGTCCCAGTGGGATTAACAGCTTAATAAATGTTTTATTATATGACTCTCGTCTGTGTCTTTACCAATGCTTTTGAGATATTTGTGAAGTATGTTCATGTCCGACTTGGTTTTGTGTGATACGCTCTGCGGACAGATTGTCATGGTAACGGTCCGAGGAAAGATATCAAATGTGATACGCGCTGTTCGGACCAATTGTCATGGTAACAGTCCGAGATGGGAAAATATCAGACCGGTAATCAGCCAATCAGAGCGCGCGTACGGTCCAAGTCCTAAGATATGATTACAGTAGTAGTAGTAGTAAGCTTTATTTATATACCGCCTTTTCACTGCACATCGGAGTCTCAAAGCGGTTTACAATTGCTATTTTTGGGAGTGGGGGTGCCAGTACAGGAGGCACATGTCAGACCTATTGTACATATTTTTAGTGGTAGGGGAAACCGGAGCACCCGGAGGAAACCTACGCAGACACGGGGAGAACATGCAAACTCCACTCAGAAAGGACCTTCTTGCTGAGAGGCGAGAGTGCTATCCACTCAGCCACCGTGCCACCCAATTACAGCCAACATTTATTGCAAGAAAAAAGACAAAACACAAAAAGTACAGAAGGAAATAACAGAAAACACATAACTCTAACCCTAAAATTGCATAGATACACTCAAACACCCATGCGCACCATGTGTAAAGCCCCCTCTAACTACAATACCCAACAGAAAAGGTATTGGTTCCTGCTTTTCTAGTTCAGTCCCTTTTCAATGTACGTGTTTCTGCGTCTCTCCATGGCCTCGCTCCAAAGATGATCCGAGACAGATTTGTGCCACATGAACTAACTTTGACTCTGAGGAGCACAGGGACTGGCCTCCTGCTGGGACTCTGAGGAGCACAGGGACTGGCCTCCTGCTGGGACTCTGAGGAGCACAGGGACTGGCCTCCTGCTGGGACTCTGAGGAGCACAGGGACTGGCCTCCTGCTGGGACTCTGAGGAGCACAGGGACTGGCCTTCTGCTGGGACTCTGAGGAGCACAGGGACTGGCCTTCTGCTGGTGCCCAGAGTCAGGACTAAACCTTTAAGATTTATGCAGCTAAAAATAATCTCTGACAATGTTCAAATCCAGGTTAAAAACAGTTCTATTCAGCTGTGCATCAAACTGAAGGACTGCGTCTTCACTCTTTTTAATGTAGTGTGACTATTAAGGATTTTTTTGTGTTTCCATCTTGTTTGCCTCTCGCTCTCACACACACACACACACACACTGAGCTCTGTCTGTGTTTGCTCTGCAGTGGTGCTTCTGCGATTGGAGAACCCTCCGCAGCCTGTGGAGGTGAAGGCGGGGGAGCAGGCCCGGCTCACCTGCAGGTTCGTGGGCAGCCCTCCCATCGTATCCTGCTGGATCAGAAACAAAGAACAGGTGGGAACGACGCTACACTGCCACCATATGTGTTTGTGTGATTAAGAATATAGGTTTCTTTCCATTATATACACTGCAAAAGGTGATGAAAAAGAGGTCAAAAATGTCTACATTTCTGGTAAAAATTTATGTTTTAGCACTGACCGCCTTAAAAACAGATTTGCTAATGGGACAATCAGCAAATGGATCTTGTTTTAAAAAGATACAAAGAATGTCTCCCTTGGAATGAGAAAATAAAGCAACAGTTCTTGAATTAAGACTAAATTGCTTCGTCTCATTAGCAAATCTTGTTTTAAGACGCTAATGTGCTCAAAATATGATAACAACAGACAAAAACAGTTGATTAAGGCAGAACGACCACAGAACTATGTACTCACTTTTTGCATTGTCTATGTTGCTCTTCTGGCCCCTAGAAAAGCCATGTTCCAGCTTCTTCCCTCTGGCAGAAAATATTGTTCACTGAGATGCAGTACATTTCAATGTACTGCATCCTGAGGCAGAGATCTGTATCTTTGCAGTTTCTTTTTTTCAAGAAATCAAACACATCACTCTCACCATGCGCAAAAAGTCACAAAAACATCTTCTAACGCTCTTGGAACCTGTTTCAGCACCTGGTGCCTTTTTATTTATCATCCCATGTTTTGAGTGCGTAATACAAGATGAGATGAGTGATATCCCGTCTGCACAACACTGACTTTTTAAACCCTTTTCAGGCCGGCGTTGCATATTTGCAACAACTTAATTTCTTATTACCTAACTCCACATCCATGTTTTGGATCCTTTTTTTCTCAGTACCACTGCTGGACTTAGTTGAGCTTTAACATGCCAATTAGTAGATTATATCTCGGCTCTATTTACCACAGCGGGCCAATGTTGCAAATCTCCAACAGCCCAGAAAAACAAAAGTCAGGATTGAATATTGATATTGATTGAATGACATTTCCTGTCATTCGAATTTAAAAATGTGCAGGAAGATTCTCAAAATTTTTAGGAAAGAACCGTGTACGCCACTTTTTGAACAAAACTCTCTGGTCTGAGTTGACGAGCACGTATCACAGGAATGATTGATGGGAGGACAAATAGTCTTGATGATCCACTCGGAAGTAGAAAATCCTTCTGTATACCTGAGAGGGTTAAATTTGTCTTTTCAAATTAATTCTTATACTGTATGTATTTACAACTTGTGTTCTAAACTTGAAACTCGTGAAATGTATTTGACACCACTTAAACCACAGGTGTCCAAACAGTGGCCCGGGGGACATCTTAGGCCCTCAGATCTGATGGCCCTCGTGTGTCCTGCTGATCTGTTGTGCCTTTCCTTTGCCTCATGTCGCTGTGTTGTTGTCAGATTTTTGCCTCATGTCGCTGTGTTGTTGTCAGATTTTTGCCTCATGCTGCTGTGTTGTTGTCAGATCGTGGAGGACTCGCAGCATCGGTTGGAGAACTCTGACAGCAGCAGTAGTTTGGTGATCGCAGAGGCTCAGACGCAGCACAGCGGCAGATACACAATCGTAGTGAGAGACCGACACAGCTCTGCTCAGCAAACACTCACTCTCTCCGTCATTGGTGAGGCCCCAGAACGACCACAGAACTAATACCTCACTAATAGCTACTGCTAATTTTGTATATATTGTGTGATCCCTGTGTGCTCTTACTACTGTACTGTATGTGCGCTGCAACAACAAAATTTACCCACTGTGGGACGAAGGAACCATGAGCTTCATAATTTATCACATAGTTTCCAATTAGAAGCCTTACCACTCCAAAAATGATTAAATATATCATAATAAATGCTTGAATCAAGTGTTTTTAATATTATTTGAGTACATATTGACCGTCTTAAAACAATAGTTGCCAATGGGACAAGGAGTTTAGTCTTCTTTCAAGTGCTGTTGCAAATAATTACTAATTCCAAGGAAGACATTTCGTGATTTTTGTTGTTATCTTTTTTTGCTTGTTCCATTTGCAAGTCTCGGCAATATGTATTCAAATTAATGACCTTATATTGTATAATTTTTTTTGCAGTGCATTTATTTTATTTTATTTATTTATTTATTCAATATGGACATAACAATGACATTGGACGAACCAGAAGCATTGCTTTAATTAAATAAATAAATAAAAAGATAAATACATAAATATACTTAGCGTAAATTTTCCGTCTCCTTCAGAAAGACCTGAGCCGCCGGCCTCTGGTCCCGTGGTCTCTGTGGTCTCTGGCTGCTCCCTGGTCCTGTCCTGGTCTGGACCCTGTTACGACGGAGGCAGCGTGGTCCTGGGATACGTGGTCGAGGTATGTCATACATTTTTATTTAGATATGGATTTCTTACTTATTTTTATGATAGAGACAAATACAACACAGTGCTTTTCTAATGCTGCAGATTTGTGTCCTTTTTCCATTCAAACAATATAAACATGTTTTTTATTTATTTATTTATTTAATTTTATTTATTGCTTATCTGCTTGGGCGGCACGGTGGCTGAGTGGGTAGCACTCTCGCCTCTCAGCAAGAAGACCCTGGGTTTTAGGGATGTATATCTCCACCACTGAGGCCGATTCGATGCACATCTTGATACACTACCAGCGATTCGATACATTAACGATACAATGAAGTCCCTGTCGATACGATGCAATATGATTCGTTCCTATTCACGATACGATGCGATTCAAAGATGATTTAATAACGATATGACTGATTTGCAACGGGATTCGGTTTGACATGATGTGATCCTGTTCGATACAGTTAGTATGAGAGTTTATTAGCCCACATCAGGTTTCTTACCTCAAATTCTGCTTTACTCTATCAATATGAGGGATGTATTTCATATTTGGTTATGGTTATTAGAATTTGTGAAGCGTCTTTGAGTTCTTGAAAAGCACTATATAAAACCGATGTATTATTATTATTATTATTATTATGGAGGAAACCAAGAAATCCTATTTGAAAAAAACATTATTCAGTATGTACAGAGTATTTATTTATTTGAATCCTTCATTTTCTAAAACGCTGTAGGGCTGGATATCTTTGGAGATAAAGTAGACTAACTAACTGCTATAGCAGTAAATTTATCCTGTGTGAGATTAATAAATAATCTAATCATAGCATCAGTTAAGGCCTGGGAGCGGGCAGAGTTAGCTGCTTGAGGCGTGTTTTGACCAAAGAAGTTTGTGATAGACCTACTGCTCGCGTCGCCAACTTTGCTGCTGCGGCTTCGGTATAATCCAAAGGAGAGGAGGGGGTAGTGGCCGCGGAGGTATCCACGCCGTGCCGTCTTCTCAGATGCGTTGCCAGGTTCCCACGTATTTGATAGGCGGCACCCGGCATTTCCGCACGCTTGACTTGTTTTATTGGGGCCATTCAAAATCTCCTTGCCGTTTATGTTGTGAGCGTTCATGCTTGTTTTGGACCCGAAGCTTACGTCAGAGCCCGAGGAAGCGATGGTGCATTCCGGTTGCCTCGGAAATATGACAGGCCAGGGAATAGAATCGATTTAACCATGGAATCTACCGATGCAGACAGGCTGGAAGAGATGCACTGCCAATTCACACCTAAGTTATATCCGATGCGCCATGAATGTATCCGTGTAGTTGCATCGCAGACGTTTGTATCGGACCACTGATGCGAATCGGTGAATCTTCACATCCCTACTGGGTTTGAATCCAGGTCACAATGGGGTCTTTCTGAGTGGAGTTTGCATGTTCTCCCCGTGCTTGCGTAGGTTTCCTCTGGGAACTCCGGTTTCCCCTACCACTAAAACATGCTCACTAGGTTAAATCCTCCAGCTCCAGTAATCCTGACCAAGCCGAGCATCAACATCTGGAGATGGGTCCCCGGGCGCTGGTACTACAGCGACCACTGCTCCAGTCCTGACATAAGCCTCAGCTCAGGATGGGTCAAATGCAGAGGAAGAATTTCCCTACGGGGAACAATAAAGTGCACCTTTACCTTTACATGTTAATGAACACATCACTCCGGTTGTAGCTTTGGGCTAATTTGCACCTGTTGTCCCACATTTGCACTCACAAACACACACTCATTCACCCTGAACTGTTGTATATGTTTTTAGTGGTAGGGGAAACCGGAGTACCCGGAGGAAACCTATGCAGACACGGGGAGAACATGCAAACTCCACGCAGATTCTCTCTATTATAGTTGTATCTCATTACAGCACCTGTCTTTGCTTTTTCACTTAATAGCTTGAAAGTTTCTCCTGAAAATATCACCTCAGTTTTCTTTGTTTGATTATTGGCTCTTCTTCTTCTTCCTCATGACTTAGGGTTGCATAACATGACATAATAATATTATTATCACAATTATAAATGTTGGATTATGCTGATCAATCTGTATATCTATGCTGTACATCCAAGACCCAGGCTGTATATTCAGTCCGTTAACTAGATTCTATTCTATTGTAAACAATATCTGTTTGTTTTGTTTTGCAAATTGGATGCTAGAAACAAAAATGTGTGACTTTTTGAATGTGTGTTGTCGCCCTCTGCAGGTGAAGGAGGGTAACAGCGCTCACTGGACTGAACTCAGCCACAACTGCACCAGCACGTCCTACCGGGTGAGCTCCGGGATCCAGCCCCAGAAGCAGTACACTTTTCGGGTAAAGGCTTTCAACGCAGCGGGAGTCAGTGAACCAGGGCCGGAGTCCACGCCGCTCAACATGGACCAGAAAGGTGCAGTGTTCAATTAAATACATGCACTTGATTAAAGCTGGGGTACGTAACTCTCAAACCACAACAAATTGAATTGTTGAACTCAACAGTTTGGGTCTACCACTAGTTTTCACATGTGTGTGTTTATGGCCTCAGTCACATCTTTAGATCAGCTTTTATTAAACAGAAAGTACAACAAGAGAGGACCACCCTCACTCAGCCAATCAGCTCTCAGATCAAAGCATCAAATAGTCGCTCACAGGTTCCTTTCTTACATGAGTTCTTACAAAAGTTACTATGTTTTCTAATTAGATAAAGATAGATTTAGTTCACATGTTTACTTTTTAGTTTGTTTGTTTATTTTGAGCAAAAAAAGTGTAGAATATCCAAATTATCAAAATTGTGCATAAAAAACCCTGAGTAACATTTACGTGAAACGAAATTATGAATATTATATTCACAAAAGAAACACTTGCAGATAGTCGAAAAGGAGTGGGAAGAAGAAGACTTTTTCCAAACCTTTTTCCGTTTGCACATACAAACTTGACTATTCGTAAAATAAATAAAAAAGTTATGTAACTCCAATCATGCAAATACTACTACGTTTGATTTTACAAACAATATATTAACAATGACTGAAATAAACTGAATAATAATCTGTCCATTTAGGAATATTAAAGTAATTCGAGATATGGGCATCTTAATAACACAATACAGAAAATATAAACTTAATTGTTGACTAAATTACAATAAATAACTTTCTCTGTTTTCAGAATCCATTAAACCTCAGTCAGAAGCAGCCCCTGCAGCTTACAGTGCGATCACCATCGACTCCACGCACAAAGTGACCGATCACTACATCCTGCAGGAGAAGCTGGGAGTGTGAGTCTGTTCTGTCTATTGTTTGTTCTTAAAATGCAGTTCAAACAAAACCTGCATTTCAATCTGGAGAGACTCAGAAGACAAAATGCAGTTTGAATGTTTTTATTGATAGGTAGTTTGGCGTCCTAGGCCCCCGTGCGGCAATTAGGGCCAGCAAGGCTCCTGCTTAGTGTGCGCACGATCCCCCCGAGGCCTAGGAACTGGTGGTGGCATTAGGGCAGCAGGAAAGAGCGCACGCTCGAGCAAGGAGAGAGAGGCGGAGGAGGGGAGGCGGTGGTTTGCGAGGCTTGAGAATGCCGTGAAGTGGGAGTCTCCGCTTCTAAGCTGCTTGCCTGGCCTGCATAGGTTGGCTGGGAATGGGCGTTTGCTGTGCGATAGGCCAAGGATGAGAGGCAGGCTTGGAGGGGATAGCTTTGGCAATCAGTCTACCGGATTGAACCTTCGCAGGCTCCATGTTTGTTGTAAGGATCAAAATAATAGTAATTTCACATTTACTACACATTAGTTATGTCCTGTCTGTGAGGTTAATTGACAGATTCAGATTCATTATATTAGCCATGTGCAGTATAAAAACTACATTGGAATACATTCGCAAAAAAGGTACTCTGTGTGCACCGACAGAATAAATATATGACTGCATTATATGGGTCCCCAACAGATCACATGTACAAAAACTGGAGTTGTACTTAAAATACAATGGGCCACAGAATTGTTTTACTATATTGTTACAAGTTTTAAGCAGTTTATCCAATCAGAGAGCAGAGTGAGTCTCATGTTTGGGTTCCCAGTTTGTCCAGTCTTAGCTATCACATTTTTATATATCTTTAAACCACATATATATTCAGTGCTGTGGAGCTAAATGTGTCACAGACAGGAAGATTTTGGCAACAAAAGTGTGATTGTAAATAATTGTGATCTTTTAATTTGACCACTAAGAGCATATTACGTACTGTTCCTTTAATTTCACCTGTGCCCCAGTGGCAGAATCCAAAATTATTGTCAACATAAAAAAGAAATTGGGAGATGCAATCTTTTGAAATACATTGTTACTAGGGTTGCATAACTTCAGGGAATTTTCAAACATGAACACTTTCCATGGGAATTTACGGGAATCAACTGGGATGTATGGGGATAAACAGGAATAAACTGGGATTTTTGTAACTGAAGTTTGACTCATCATAGGGAACTTGAATATTTTTGACAAACAAACAAATGCCACTTGATTGCAAATACATGTAGCCCACTACTATTGAGAGCACGCCCCCTACTGGTCCTGTGCCTTCATCACATGTACAGAAGATATAGAAAACGCCACATAATCTGAGCCCAAAACACAAGAAATCTAGTTATTCTTAGATATATTACAATTTAATTATAATACAATTCATTCCCAGTTATAGAATATTTCCAAGATTCCTTAGCCTTAGTTCCCATGTATCTTTATTAGAAACTAAGCAGACATTTACGGTTCTTTTGCAACCCTGATTGTCATGTCACGTACAATCACTGTTTGTTTTGCAGCGGTAAGTTTGGACACGTGTACAAGCTGACGCACAAGGAGAGCGGGCGAGTCTGTGCCGGTAAATTTTACAAAGGCAGAAGATCAAAGGAAAGAGAAGCGGCGAAGCACGAGATCGAGCTGATGAACTTCCTGCATCATCCCAAACTAGTGCAGTGTCTGGGGGCCTACGACCACCGCCCAGAGATGGTCATGGTCATGGAGTAGTGAGTACAAACAGACTCCATCTCATTTTAATACATTTGACCCATTGTTTTAACGTGGGGGCTTCTGTCACATGGGTAAAATAAAAATGAGCCCAAAAACGCAGAACTACAAAATAATGGGCAAGACACTTAACCTCTGGAAACAGCAGGTGCCACAGTGGGGCAGTTTCGGCTTCACCCACATTGCCTAGAATGAGTCTGGTGTGTGTGTGTGTGTGTGAATGGTTGGTGGTGGTAAGAGGGGTCGATGGTACACACTGGTTGCCTCGCTTCTGTCTGTGTGCCCCAGGGCAGCTCTGGCTACAGTAGTACTTAATCTTTACTTTATTTCATGAATAATGACATGTGAAGCGTCTTTGAGTGTCCAAAAAAGCGCTATATAAAACCTATGCATAATTATTATTTTTGTAAGTTAAAAAAAGGAAATCACAAACTATGAATTAGCTTTGCCATATGGTTCTCTCTCTCTCTCTCTGTCCTCAGTATCGCTGCAGGGGAGTTGTTTGAGAGGATCGTGGACGACAGCTTCGAGCACACAGAGACCACCAGTGTGCGCTACATGCAGCAGATCCTGGAGGGCGTGGGCTTCCTGCATCAGCAGAACATCCTCCACCTGGACCTGAAGCCCGAGAACATCGTGTGTGTGGACAAAGGCGGCACCGACATCAAGATCATCGACTTCGGGTTTGCCAGCCGCCTGGGTAAGAGCAGTAAGAGCGTTTTGAAAAAGATCATTTTTCACTTGTTCTAAGACAGTGGTGTCCAACTTTTGTTTCCCTGTGGACCCCGGGACAGAGTGAACAAGGCAAGAGTTAGGACCAATACCAATGTGTTTTCTGTTTTATTTCTTGTGTTTGAACTCTTTGATCTGTGTGAATTTTATGGTTGTGTAAGGTCTCCCGACTGTTTAGGGCGATACAAGAATGAATTTAATCGAATTAAATTTGATTTGGTTGTGGGCCTCAACTTAGGCTTTAGAGATATAGCGAGATCTGATACTTCCCTTTTTTCTGTTACCTTCTGTCTGTTTTACATCACAAATGTCACGTGGGTGAAAAACAAATGAGGAAAATAATAATGGATTTAATAAAAAGATAAAACAAATCCAAAACACAAGGAACAAAGACAGAACTAAAACAGACAAGGGATGACAATGACGGAACAGGGAGTGAAGGAACACACAGACACAGGGCTAAATACAAGACTAACGAGACACAGGTGAGACACATGAGACAGATGAGGGCGGGGCAGGTAATCAGACAACAGGAAGTACAACCAAAGAAGACACAGGGATAACACAAAATAAAACAGGAAATAAACTTAAACCATGACAACAAATCTGGAAAAAAAAACTTGAGGGGTAAAGAGAAAGACAAAGTATTAAGGGTTGGGGTCTGAGTGTTGCTCATGAAAAAGCTGAGCAAGTTGATTATTATTTGTCAGGCCCTAAATATATTATATGGTCCATTTAAAAGCATCAAAAAAGCAGACATCTTTATCAGTTTAATTGTTAGAGAAATCTTACATCAACAGCAATGTACAAATATATGTATGTAAAAAAATATTAAGGACATGAGTTTACTTAAGTGTGACCCCACCAGTATGTATCAGTATGTACCAATATGAACCAGTATGTATCAGTATGTACCAGTATATACCAGTATGTATCAGTATGTACCAGTATGTATCAGTATGTACCAGTATATACCAGTATGTACTAATGAGCAATGTTATATATAGTGTATTATTACGCCTGGTTTTTGAAATGGGATTTAATTTGTTGTTGAACCAATGAAAATATTGCAAATACGTGTGTGTGTGATTGACAGACAAGAGCGTTCCTCTCAAAGTGATGCAGGGGACGCCTGAGTTTGTGGCTCCTGAAGTCATCAACTATGAACCAGTGAGTCCAGCCACCGACATGTGGAGCATCGGAGTCATCTGCTACATTCTGTGAGTGGACCAGGACTGGACTGGGATAAGACTGGGACTGGACCAGGGCTAGACTGGAACTGGACTGGACCAAGACTGGGAGTAGACTGGAACTGCCAGTATTTTGGATGTGTAATCATAGAGAACTATAAAGAAAAGTTTGAAGTTGCTTGAAGTGTAGTGTATACAGTGAAATGCTAAATATGGATACACAAAAAAATATATACACTATTGATGCTATAATTCAGTTGTATTGTTTGTTCTATCATTTATTTTTTTATATCACTCTATGACACTGTTTTCTTGCCATCTGCTTTCCCCCACAATGCATCATGTCAAATTACAGTTTTACATAACCACTAACAATCATCATCACTAGTATAAAACTAGGCCCTGTTTATACTGAGACGCTGCGCAGACGTTTCCAGGCTATTAACAGAAACGACCTGGCTCCTAATGCAAATTTCTCAGCGTTCACATGAGGTTGAAAAAACGATGTAGTTCTAGCGCCCAGCCAGTAGTGGGCAGAGAAACTTTACAACGCGGATCGCCATTGTGCGCTCTCAGGGAAGAGCAGAGACGGTGGGCTGTGTTTCTACGTCAATACAAACTGGTGTAACGATGTGACAGTGATCTCCAAGCATTGTTCTCCTGCTCTGGAATATCTTTTCATTCATTGTAAACCATTTTACTCCCCTCGTGAAATTGTTTCATTCATTTTTGCCTCTGTTTACATACCGACATGCGCGGACGCGCGCGAGGCTCAGCGCTCTGCAAGTACTGTGTATGGAACGCTTATACCCGGACTCTCTGATTATTATCCTGGGGGATTTTAATAAGGGAAACTTGAGCCAGGAATTACCCAAATACAGACAGTTTATCAAATGCCCGACCAGAGAGAACACTCTGGATCACTGTTACACCACCGTGCGCGGAGCTTTTCACGCTGTTCCCAAGCCAGCCCTTGGCTTCTCAGATCACTCCATGATACATCTGGTTCCTGCTTACAGACAGAGACTAAAGCTCTCGAAACCTGCAGTGAGGAGCTCCAAAGTGTGGTCTGATGAAGCTGTGGAAGAGCTGCGCGCATGCATGGAATCTACAGACTGGGACCTTTTCAGAGCTGCCACAGACAGTTTGGATGAATATACGGACACTGTGACGTCATACATTCACTTCTGTGAGGATAGCATCATTCCAACAAGGACCAGGGTCATCTATAACAATGACAAACCCTGGTTCACTGCTAAACTCCGGCAGCTCAGGAAAGCAAAGGAGTCTGCTTTCAGGGAGGGGGACTGCAGCGGCTACAAAGCAGCTAAATATCAGTTCAGGAAAGAACTGAAAGCAGCCAAGTCCCGGCACAGAGAACGACTACAGGAGCAGTTTGGTAACAACGATACTGCTTCTGTCTGTCTGAGGGGCCTACAGGAGATCACCAACTACAAACCCAAAGCCCCCCCCTGTGCTGACGACCACAAGCTAGCTGACGAACTGAACTTATTTTTCAGTCGCTTTGATGCTGCCCCTGACACCTCTCCCTACCCCACCCCCCACTACTCTAACGACCCACCCATCAGCCCTGCCCCCAGCCTAACAATAGCCTCTAAAGAGATTAAACAACTCTTCTTGAGGCTGCACCCCCGCAAAGCTCCTGGCCCGGACCACGTGTCTCCGGCCACTCTGAGACACTGCGCCAGTGAGCTTACTCCTGTGTTCACGGACATTTTCAACACCTCTCTGCAGTCCTGCCATGTCCCGGCCTGCTTCAAATCCTCCATCATTGTCCCCGTCCCGAAGAAGCCCAGGATCACAGGACTCAACGACTACAGACCTGTAGCACTTACGTCTGTCGTCATGAAGTCATTTGAGCACCTTGTCCTCTCCCATCTCAAGTCCTTCACCTCCCCCCTCCTGGACCCCCTGCAGTTCGCCTACAGAGCCAACAGATCTGTAGACGACGCCATTAACCTGGCCCTCCACCACATCCTACAGCACCTGGACTCCCCGGGGACCTGTTCGTGGACTTCAGCTCTACCTTCAACACAATCCTGCCATCCCTGCTCCAGGACAAGCTCTCCCAGCTCAACGTGCCCGATTCCACCTGCAGGTGGATCACTGACTTCCTGACGGACAGGAAGCAGCGAGGGAGTCTGGGGAAGAATGTCTCGGACTCTCGGATTATAAATACAGGAGCCCCACAGGGCTGTGTTCTTTCTCCCCTGCTCTTCTCCCTGTACACCAACCACTGCACCTCCAGCCACGACTCTGTGAAGCTGATCAAGTTCGCGGACGACACCACCCTCATTGGACTCATCTCCAACAACGATGAGTCCGCCTACAGGAGGGAGGTGGACCGGCTTGTGTCCTGGTGCAGTGGTAACAACCTGGAGCTGAACGCCCAGAAGACAGTGGAGATGATTGTGGACTTCAGGAAGAGCACTGTCCCCCCGCCCCCACCCTCCGTGATGGACTCCCCCATCACCTCTGTGGAGTCCTTCCGTTTCCTGGGCACCACAATCACCCAGGACCTCAAGTGGGAGCCAACCATCAGCTCCCTCATCAAGAAGGCCCAGCAGAGGATGTACTTCCTGCGGCAGCTCAGGAAAGCCAAGCTGCCTGCACAGATGTTGGTGCAGTTCTACACGGCCATCATCGAGTCCGTCCTCACCTCCTCCATCACCTCCTCCATCACCTCCTCCATCACCGTGTGGTTCGCTGGAGCCACAGTCAGGGACAAACAGAGACTACAGCGCATTGTGCGCTCTGCAGAGGAAGTGATCGGCCGCAGCCTTCCATCGCTGCAGGACCTGTACGTCGCCCGAGCTCGAGGCCGGGCTGGTCGTATCACAGCCGACCCCTCTCACCCTGCACATGGACTATTCCAACCACTCCCCTCAGGCAGGAGGCTGCGGTCCCTCAGGACTAGAACCTCCCGCCACAAGAACACTTTCTTCCCCTCTGCTGTTGGACTCTTGAACACTTCTTAACCTGTCCCCCGCCCTTTATAAAGTCACTTTACTGCCCATCATACGTCACTTTACTTCACTGTACTGCTGTCACCTTACATTGTGTGCACCATGTGCACTTGTATATTGTAAATAGTAACTGTAACTCTATTTTAAATTTAAATTTATTCTTTAGAAGTGTTTTTTATTCTCATTTTTATTATCTCTTTTTGACTGTTGCACTGAGCCAAAGCAATTTCCAAGTCTGTGACCTCCTATTACTTACGTGGCAATAAAAATGATTCTGATTCTGATTCTGTTGTTGTTGTTGTTTGCAGTTTGAGTGGCGAGTCTCCGTTCCAGGGCAGCAGTGACGCAGAGACCCTCGCTCTGGTCACTGCTGCTCAGTACGAGTTTGACGAGGAAAGTTTTGAAGAAATCACTGAAGAGGCCAAGAACTTCATCAGCTCCCTGCTCAACAAGGCGCCTCGGTAAAGCAGACCTGAGAATGTTGAAATATTGTGGAATTAGATATAACTAGCAGTAGCACTAGCTCTAGTTGCATTAGTTTTAGACTAATATGCCTCATCATATAGTATTTTTTATGATTCAATTGTAAAGCAAGACAGTGAAAAAAATAAAATTTCCACCAGCCCTACTTGGCCCTACTTGGCTCGGCTCTACCTCGATTGGGAGCGTTTCCACTGGCTCTGTTTAACCAATTGTTATATCTATAAAATAAACATTGCTTTACATACTAGGCCAAAACCAAATAAATATAAAAGAGGACATTTAATGACACCAGTTACAAGATACATACGGACAGAACAGAAAATACAGAAAAGTACTTCTTTAGCACCTGCTTGGCTTGGTTACCAAGGAAATTCCCTGGGGATTGGTTTGTTGCTAGGATAAGGTACCAGATACTAAGTAGAGACAAGTATAGTACAGTAGAGTAAGGTTGAGAAGAGCAGAGTAGAGTCGAGCCGAGTAGAGTTGAGTAGAGTAAGGTTGAGTAGAGCTGAGTAGAGAGAGTAAGGTCGAGTTGAGTAGAGCCAAGTTGAGTTGGTGGAAACAGGGCTTTACAGTATTGCAGCGTTCATGTACATTTGGTTCATTTAGTTTAGTTTTTGTCTTTCAGACGCAGACTGTCATGTGCAGAGGCGCTGGCCCACCACTGGATGGCAGCGTTTGACTCTGAAGACACAGCCTCCTCCAGGAGTCTGTCCAAAGAGAAGATGAAGAGGTTTTTAGCCCGACAGAAATGGAAGGTACAGTAACAGTCAAGCCCCAGCCCTGCTTCTCGCGGTCTGGCGCAGTAGGTGTGCAGTGGTTCTACTTCCACAGGACCAGAGATTGTGGTACAAAAGTGTGGATTTATAGAAAACCAATGGATTTCAATAAAGAAAAAAAAACATTTTAGTTTACATTGAGATCTATGGGAAAATCTCCTTAAAGCTCATGTGGATTTAAGCTGCAGTATTGCGGGTGGCCCCTTGTCCATGTGGAGACAGGTTTAAGCTTGCAACACCCTATCCAGATAATAATAAATAATAATAATGCATCGTGCGATTTTTTTGGCACACAAAGACGCTTTACATATCATTATTCATTTACTCCATAAACTACTACTGTAGCCACAGCTGCCCTTGGGCACGCTGACAGAAGCGAGGCAACCAGTATGCGCCATCGGCCCCTCCGACCACCACCAACCATTCACACACACACCAGACTCACTCGAGGCAATGGGGGTGAAGTGTCTTACCGAAGAACACAACGGCAGTTTGGGACTTCACAGCCGCAGCCGCCCCACTGTGGCTGGTGTTCCCAGAGGTTAAGTGTCTTGCCAAGGACACAACGACAGTAGACAGTGGGAGTCGATGGTGAAGGTCGGGCTTGAACCCATGATCCTTTGGCTCAAAGGCCAATGCTCTACCAACTGAGCTACTGTCGCCCTAATAAGAATACAATTCGTATTAATAGGAAGATAAGATAAGATGTGCTTTATTTATCTCACAGAGGAGAAATTTACATGTCACATTTGGCATGGATAGAGACACTCAGATTGTGCAAAAGGAGGAAATGTGCAAACATGTCACATGCAGGATATATATGTACAATAAAGTGACAATAATTATGTACAACAAAAGTGACAAGTGTCAATTGGAAACAGTGTAAATAGTAGTGCAGGTTTTCACACAGTGATCATTTAAAGTGACTTATTGTACAGTCTGACAGCGGTGGGGATAAAGGCCCTGTGGTAGCGCTCCTTCCTACACTGAGGGTGTCTCAGTCTTCCACTGAAGGAGCTCCTCAGCTCCTCTACAGTCCTGTGCAGTGGGTGGGAGGTATTGTTCATGATGGAGGTGGCTTTGGCTAGCACCCTCCTGTCCCTCACCTCCTCCACAGAGTCCAGGGAGCAGCCCAGAGTGGAGCTGGCCCTCCTGACCAGCTTGTTCAGTCTGTTTCTGTCCCGCTCTGTGCTGCCCGGGGCCCAGCACACGGCAGCGTAGTAAATGGAATGAACAGACACATGCATCTTAAAAATGATGTAAAATTCTAACCAAATACTTTCGTAAGCTTTTATATGAATCAAAATTGATGTTTTTGTTTACCTTGATCTGCTTGTGTGGACAGAAGGCCGGTAAAGCCATGCTGGCACTGAAGAGGATGGCTCTGCTTTCAAAGAGCGACAGTTCCGCATCCACCAGCCCCGCGGACGGTGAGACGTTCAGCACATTTTAGGACATCACTTGTTCTGACCATGCAATAGCTGTTTTCCACAGATCCACTGTTTTTGTTTCCTTTATTTGATAATTTCACTGCGTATTGAAATGATTTACAAACTTGTAAACATTGATAGTAAGAGGTTAAAATGAAAGACTATGGCATGTTATACATCATTTTAAAGATAAATAAGTCTCTTGTCTCCAGAGCCTCCAATGTCCCCTGAAGCGGAGCATGCCCTGCAGACTCTGGAGAGAAAGCTCCAGGGGCCTCCTCGCTTCACTGAGTTCCTCCAGGACCAGAGCACCTCCCTGGGCTCCAGCGCTCGCCTCTCCTGCCACCTCAGCGGTAAACTCTGGTCACACCTCTGTCTGTGGTTCTGAGCTTTTCATCCCAGTGTCTGTAGAACTGCAGTTTCTTTGCCGCTTGGAGTATTGGAAAAGTATGTGCAAAAGCACCAAAAGGACATGAATAAAGTTAGCTATAAAAGGACAAGAAACAATTGTGAAACCAATGCATTTGTCTTTCATTATGTTTCCCTTTTCTCTCTCTCGCTTTTGTTTGAGGCTTTGGCGACAGTTCAGGTGTTGAGTCCCACTTGAAAGATATTATGCAAAACTAAGAAGCTTGTTTCAACTCTCCCCTGCCTGTGGTCCAAAGAAAACTACTTATTAATTACGTATCAACATGTTTTAAATATTTAGAGTAAACACCCAGAGGCACCCGGTGGTTCAATGTTTTTAACAGACACTGGGAGAACATGCAAAGTTTACACAGTCTGCTGAATGTGGGAACAAACCCAGGTCCCAGGTGAAGTTTAAGGGCTGACCGCTGCACCAAACCCTGCACCAAACCTTTCAGTGGAGGCTTTAATAAGTCTCGAATGGGCAGATATCTTGGGTGAATTGTATGGATGAAAGTCTATTTCTTTGAACGGGAAAGAAGTCCATAGTCGTTCAAGTCTATATTCTAAACAGACGGACAGAGAGATACACAGGTCTGACAGATAGACATACAGATACTTTATTGATCCCCTGTGTGAGAGATTCAGGTGTCCAGCCGCAGAGACACATCATCAATGCAAACTTACATACTCCTTGGTCTCCTTAGGTTTCCCGGACCCGGAGGTGCTGTGGCTGCGTGGGGAGGAGGCCGTGGAGGAGTCTGCCTCGGTGGAGATCGAGTACGAGGAGAGCGGCCGCTGCTCTCTGGTTCTTTCCAAAGTCTCTGCAGACGACGCTGCTGTGTTCACCTGCAGAGCCACCAACGACCACGGGGAGGCAGTGTGCTCCGCTCGGCTCTCTGTCCAGCCACAACAATGAGACCGATGTGGTTTAAATGCAGACGAAAAGATCATAGACTGAACTAAACTTAAATGCCTCTATTCAATTCAATTTGTTCTTGTATAGCCCTAAATCACAACAGTGGTTATCTCAGAGGAATTTACAAAAACGTTGAATTTGCCAACGCAGATCAGAGAATCAAACAGTTTAAGCTCAAGAAATGCAATGATTAAAAAAACACATAGAGCCATTGGTCTGTAGGGGGCAGATGTCCATAAATGCCATTGACTGTTGAATGTCCTGGATCATCTTTACCACCTGCATCGGCTCTAAAACTCTAAAAACGATAAAATGAGAAACTCCGGGGAGGCCTAGATTGAAAGAGGGATCCGCTCCAACGGAAAGACGGGCTGTAGATCCAGGATTCAGACTGTAGAACGAGGACTGAGGCCACACGATGCTTTGAAGGGTGGGAAGCTCCGACCCAAATGTTGAATGATTTTGGTTAGACATGTGCAAACTTTGGCATCCCAGAAAATCAGTTGCTATGATCGATGCCGAGAGGTGAGACCTTTTTACCACATAATCCAATCTTCAAGAAGCCAAAATCACTTTATTAAAGTAAGCGCCTGAATTGTCTTATTATCTATGAGATGGTCTACGTCAGTGTGTCATGGTATTTTGCACCTTGACAAGTTGTTTGGTGTGCTTTTGGATCCAATATCATCTGATTGGTCAAAGTAATGTGAAAAGAAAATAGTGTGAGAAGATTAGAAAGACCTTTTTGCGCATGCTTGATTTTCTGTATAATACTTTATGATATGAATGACTTTGCTTTGTTAATAAAGCCTGCAGAGTTTTAGCTGATGGTGTGACATGCGATTGTTTTTACGACAAAGATGTGGCATGACTCAAAAAGGTTGGGGAACACTGGTATGTGCTCTCAGCGAGTCAGATCTGTGACGAGACAAACCCACCCACTGTAGAAAGACAATGTAATATGTTTGTAATTTTGACTAATAAAAAAAATGTTATGGACGACGACTAAGAAAACACGATCACAAAGGCATATTTATATTATAAGAATGTCCTACTGAATAATGTGACTTTCTCAAAACCAATATTCTTTAGATTTGTGAGCATACCATCCATCTGTTTTCTTCCGCTTCATCCCTTGCCAAGTCTGCAGTCTAAGCAGAGACACCCAGACCTCCCTTTCTACACGCACTCTTCCAGCTCATCTGGGGGAATTCAGAGGTGGTCCCAGGCCAGCGTGTCCTGGGTCTTCCTATGGTTGTCCTCCTGGTGGGACGTGCTCAGAACACCTCCCCAGGTCCATAAATACACAGGATCACCACTGTCCTTAGACCCTCTCCCATTGGACAGGAACGATAGAGAAAACCCCAGTGGGTAGAAACACTGTATGTGAGAAACCTATATTGAGAGGGCTGACAGGCTGTAGATCCAGGACTCATTCAGGACTCAGGCTGTAGATCCAGGACTCATTCAGGACTCAGGCTGTAGATCCAGGACTCATTCAGGACTCAGGCTGTAGATCCAGGACTCATTCAGGACTCAGGCTGTAGATCCAGGACTCATTCAGGACTCAGGCTGTAGATCCAGGACTCATTCAGGACTCAGGCTGTAGATCCAGGACTCATTCAGGACTCAGGCTGTAGATCCAGGACTCATTCAGGACTCAGGCTGTAGATCCAGGACTCATTCAGGACTCAGGCTGTAGATCCAGGACTCATTCAGGACTCAGGCTGTAGATCCAGGACTCATCCAGGACTCAGGCTGTAGCTCCAGGACTCATTCAGGACTCAGGCTGTAGATCCAGGACTCATTCAGGACTCAGGCTGTAGATCCAGGACTCATTCAGGACTCAGGCTGTAGCTCCAGGACTCATTCAGGACTCAGGCTGTAGCTCCAGGACTCATTCAGGACAGGTGGATGGGGGGTGCAGTCCACGAGTCCCGGACACTCGAGACTCAGTTCAAAAGTAAGTGAATAAAACCAGCAGGTAGAGGTGTTTCACTACAGCAATCCATTCTTTATTTACTGTATAATACGAACCCTAACCCTTCAGGTCCATAAATTAGTATTTTTTTCTTGAAGTAAAGTTAAGGTTGAATGGTTGAATTTTATCAGCAAAAAAGCACAACACAGACTTCTATAAAAACACAAAACAAGAACAAAGTATTTACAACTGTTGTATTTACAATAAATTATGAATAACTAATAAATAAACATATGTTTTAGCAGTTTAGAATTAAATAAAAACATAGAAACATTTAAAGTCAAGGTCAAAACTTTGGTGGTTGTTTTGTTGAAGATATTGTATTTCTGTAAAGTTCAGCAGCTCTGGACTCGAAGGCGCTGACGATTTCTCTGGCAACTTCTTTGAAAATCACCGCTGCCAGCTGAGAGTGGAGCAGCGACTTGAACTGAAAGGAAACCTGAAGATGGAAACAGACTTAGGATGAAGACATACTTTATTCGTCTCTGGGGAAATGTCAGTGTTGCATCACCGAGTACAGAACAGTAGGAATGAGGAGCACACAACAGAAGATAGATGAACAATAACTATATTAAAATTAAATTTAAAAAAACTTTAACCTAACATAGAAGCAAGTATAAAATCTCTATAGCTTTAGCATAATAAAGAATAAAGCCTTGAATGTAATATAGTATAATTTTACTAAAGAATATAAATGTATCTAAGTGGTACCTGTATACTACTGCTGTGACAGATACAAATCACACAATAGAGGTAAAAGGCTTGGAAAGTTGTTCTACATTCTGGAAAACATTCTCTACCACATTCCTGGGACGCTCTGAACGTCTGTAAGCATTTAAATGGCGTGAGGATTTCTTGTTGCATTTAAAGCTGGGGGACCTAACTTTATGACACTCACAGTGAAGTCCACGATGCAGGAGTCTGGAGCAGGACCAGGTGAGAAGCTCCAGACAGACTCCAGATGGTGGAAGAGCGAGGAGTCTCTGCACACTGCCTGTTTGGATAAAAAAAACCATCTGTTTTCACAAGGATCGGACAAAGAAACACAGACATAGTTTACATCGGCGAGAGGTCAGTGTCAGGGCTTAGCTGGATCTTATAGAGTTTACCTTTTTTATTATTATACTACTTATGTACTGCTTTGAATGCTCTACGCACCTAAAAATCCACAATCATACATTTTATATAAATTGTTCCTAGTTTATATTCTGCATTCAAGACACTATTGCAACAGGTTCCGTTTTGAATCAAGAATCGATTTTGTTCTTCACCTCTTTGTCTGTGATGTCTCCTCACACAGCATTTTGGCGCTACTGAATGCAAAATAGTTATTGTGTTTTATGAAGACAAATTGTAGTGCCATTAAAGTTGTACAAAGGAGAGAACATGACATTAATATTTCACATTTCCTATAGCGTTTCATCATGTTTCAGTTTTTTCCGCTTTTTATAAACAACCAGTGTTTTAAGTGGTTTTTAAGTCTGCAATGTGGAGATGATTGGGCAGCTTTGCACTAGCATTCTTCCTCAAACAAGGGGTGAAGGGGAAAAAAGTAACAAACAGATAATGAGATTGGAAATGTACTTAATATATGTAATTATTGAGCCATGGCTGTCATGATCACTATAGCAGCAGTTTTGTCTTTTATCAAAATACCCTACTCTAAGGTATATAGGATAAAGTGTAGAGGGTGGTTCTTTCCAAAAAAAAAAAAGAAAAATCCTCCAATATACCTTAAACTATCTTTCTCAAGTTTTCCTCAAAATTAGCCAGAGAACATTCCAAACTTCTTTGACTTCCACATGATTTTATACAATACAAACACATAATATTTTAAAAACATTGATTTTTTCTGGGTTGACTTTAAACCCTGCAGAGGACCTTTTGTTCTCACCCGTATTTGATGGTTTGGGACGTGCGAGAGCTCAGAGACGTAGCGTTCAAAGACTGGAGGAAATCCGACCGTCAGCTCAGCCAGAACATGTCCGTTTCTGCTCCGTGCGCTCCGGGAAGCTTTGCACCATGGGACGAAACAGCTGTACTGGTCCACGTTGGCCACGATGTCGTAAATCTGCTCCGGAGTGTATCTGAAGAGAGTTTAAAACATCGGAATCGTTCAAATCTGAAAAAGTAGGTTAAGATAAAGAGATCCTTTATTCGTCCCACAGTGGGGAAATTTCAGTGTTGCATCACAAGTTACAAAACAGTAGGAAAGAAGAGCACACGGCACAATAAAGTGAACAATAGCTAAACTAATTAAAATAAAACAAACTAAAGAGGCAAATATAAAGTACTGTGTATTCTAGTGCAAGCAATGTGTAGTTATATGTTTACATCTGTACATGTTGGCAGCAGTGTGTTTACATCTGTACATTAGCAGCAGTATGTTAGCATCTGTACATTAACAGCAGTATGTTTACATCTGTACATTAGCAGCAGTATGTTTACATCTGTACATTAGCAGCTGTATATTGCACATTCTGATATAAGTTAAGGATATTGCAACAATGCATGACACGTGGGATCAGGTTGGCAGTGTTCATTAGTCCTTATTGTTTGTTGTACAGTCTGACAGCAGCAGGAAGGAAACACCAGCGGAACCTCTCCTTCACACATCGAGGGTGAATTAGTCTGTCACTGAAGCTGCTCTCCAGAGCAGAGAGAGTGTCCTGCAGGGGGTGACAGTCATGGTCCAGCATAGATGTTAGTTTGCTCAGGACCCTCCTGTCCCCCACCTGCTGCACTGCGTCCAGGGAACAGCCCAGGACTGAGCTGGACTTCCTGATGACCTTGTCCTCTCTGTGATGCTGCTGTTCCAGCAGACCACACCGTACAAGATGGCTGATGCCACTACAATTACTGTGTTCTGTGTTTTGGTTTTGGAAAATGTGTGAGGATATGGGACGTCTCTGCTCAGACTCCAACCATTTTCTCCTGATGAATGAACATGGAGTATTTTTTATCAATTCAATTTATTTGTGTGAAGTACTAACTCACAACAGCAGTCATCCCGGAGGACTTTAGTAAGTAAGTAAGTGCGTGAGTAAGTAAGTCATCTTTATTTACGTAGCGCTACAGACCAAGGTCACCCAAAGCGCTACGCAATGTTCAGAGTTCAGATATTGTTCCATTCTTTCCACACGGTGATGACAGAAGCGAGACGCCAAACACACTGGAGCGTCAAAGCCCAAATCAACACCATATGTTCATTCACTCATTACATTCAGACCTATCGTACCCGGAGGAAACCTACACAGACACAGGGAGAACATGCAAACAGAAGGGCCCTGTTCTGACCGGGATTCGAACCCAGGACCTTCTTGCGAAGAATAAGTGGTCTGGTGATGAGGTTTCAAAGAACTTTGTAGGCTTTTTTCTGGTCCTCAGTCCAAGTCCCCAGGGCCAGACTCTAGACTAGAGCACAGGATTGGCCTCCTGCTGGTGACCAGAGTCAGATCTAAACATGGGGAGAACAGTCTTCCTGAAAATGTGTGACAGGCTTCTACTCTGACATTTTTCAAATCCAGGTTCAAACCAATTCTGAATTGTATCTTTTAATGTACTGCAATTATTTATGATTTTAAAGCATTGTGTGATTAGTTTAGTTTGGTTTCAGTTTATTCTTCTTCACAATATCACACATTTACTCATACATTGAGTTTGTATCCATTTTCTGACACTGAGAAAAATAAATGGACACCCTAGGAAGCTACACAAGCTTATGTATGGGGTCCAACAATACAAAGATAACAGAAACAGATAGCATGAAAACAGAGATTGGTTAAATTTGAGATAAGAAAGTTAGAAAAGAGAAATCGAAAAATACATATACACACACACATTCACACACACACACACACACGCTCACACACATTCAGAGATAGTGTTTGTGTCACACATGTTATCATTGACGTTGTTTCCATGTACCCATTGCACCAGCCCCTCACTGATCCTCCTGCAGGTGGTGAGTCCACAGGAGCATAATACTATTTTATATTTTAATTTTATTGGGTGTTGTCAATATTATAATCACTATTGTTTTATATCATTATGGGAATTAGATAGCTATGGTCTACGCAGGTGGATAAACGCAAGACTAAATATCTGTCCCTCACAGTCACAAGGACTCCATTGTGTATCCTATGTTATGATATGTTCTGATTGTCTCTTGATGCAACACGTTTGCCTTTCTATGTGCGACGTAACAATGATTATTTAAACCATGTCCTGACTTTGTTCTGTCTGAAGAAACTCAAACCACTGAAACCTGAAGGAAATTGAAAATAAACTTCCAGGAGCTGTGGTGCGCTCCCAACAAGTATTTTCCGTTATTTTCAATGAGGAATTCTGCTTCAGCACCATTTGCAAGATGGCTGCCAAAATTGTCATGGTAACAGAAACCGCAAGATGGCTGCCAAAATCGCTACGCCAACAGAGCCCATAAGTTGGCTGCCAAAATCGCCATGGCAACAGAACGTGAACTATTGTCACGGCAACATGACATTGTGTTCTTTATGAGGTCACAAAGAGTCAGAGTCCATGTGTGGAGACACAGACAGCATAATAAATCTGAGCAGAGGAAAGGCCGGACCGAGGTTTTAATCGCGAGAAACACAAATGAACAAAATGTCGTGCTTTGGAAGAAGATCGAAGAAGGACAAGCTTATAGAAATTCTTGAATGCCGCGTGATGGTGTTGGAGGAAAAACACCAAAGTCTGGTAGAGGACCTGAAGAGGGAGACGCAACAAAGGTGCGAGCTGGTGAAGACTCAACAGGAAAGAGTCGACAACAGCAGCAGCAAGTGAGCCTGCTCCAAACAGAGAGGTCTGCCTTAGAGACGGCTCTACTGCAGGCTTCAGAAAGCTCCACTTCAGCCCAACGCAGACTGGAGAATGCTGTCCAGGAGAAGACTGCTCTCCAAGCGGCTTTACTGCAGGTTTCAGAACGCTCTACTTCTACCCAATGCCAACTGGAGAATATTGTCCAGGAGAAGACAGCTCTCCAAGCTGCTTTACTGCAGGAGTCAGAAAGTTCCACTTCTACCCAACGCAAACTGGATGAGGCTGTCCAAGAGATGACAGTTCTCCAAGTGGCATTACTACAGGCCTCAGAAAGCTCCACTTCAGCCCATCGCAAACTGAAGGATGCTGTCCAGGAGAAGACGGCTCTCCAAGTGGCTTTACTGCAGGTTTCAGAAAGCTCTACTTCTACCCAATGCAAACTGGAGAGTACTGTCCGGGAGAAGACAGCTCTCCAAGCGGCTTTGAGTGAAATCACAGGGCAACTACAGAAGGCTCATGAGGAGATTCAGGCCTTGAAAGCAGCGAATGCAGAAGATGCCAAACGGTATAATTCGATAATGACCAAGCTCCAAGACGAGAAACGGGTGACATATAAAAAAAACCTGGAGGCGATTGACCTGTTGAACGCTCGTATACTGGACGCCAGCAGCTATGCAGACAAGCTGAGGACCCAGATGCATGAGCAAGAAACAGAACTGAGGACTGAAGCTTCTCAGTTGAAAGAAATGTTGGCCAAGACTCAGAAAGAGTTAGAGGAGTATGATGCAAATTTCCTGATGAAAAACTCTGCGATGGAGGCAGAAGACGCGAAAGTCAAAGCCGAGAATAGAGAGCTTAAAGCTAATATTCTGAATCAGGAAATTCAGCTGAAAAATGTACACGCTGCGTCAGACAAACAGAGACTTCGCACCATTCAAGAGCTGAGGAAGAAGATCGAGCTGAAAGACAAAGTGATCAGCAATCTGACAGAAAACAAAGAGAAGGAGACAGAGCAGCTGGCCAATACCCAGAAAGAGTTAGAGGAGTGTAGATGAATCATTCTAGATCAGGAAAGCCATATGAAAAATGAGAAAAGACTTCTTGCTGCACGGATTAAAAACATGAACGAGGAAGAGGCTGTGAAGGAGGTCAGGAGGACCTCCGATCTCACCATTCAGGAGCTGAGGAAGAAGATCGAGCAGAAAGACAAGGTCATCAGCAAACTGAAAGAAAGCAATCAGGAGGAGAAGGAGCAGCTGGCCAATGCCAGGATAATGAATCGGGAAAAGCTCTCAGAAAACTTGGAGATAAAATGGGAAGAAGAACGCAAAGAGATGGAAAGGATTCAGCAAAGCCATCTGGAAGAGATCCAGAGGTTAGGACAATCCTTGGAATCGTCTGAAGAGAAACGAGAAGAGTTAGAGAGTGCAAGAAAAATGTTAGAGAACAAGTATTGCGAGCTGACAGCACTGACTGAATGCAAGAAAAAGCAAGAGGTAAACATCAAAAAACAGGTGAAAAAATCAAGTAGTCCGATAAGTGACCTGGACGAATCTGCAATGAAGCACATTCAAGACCTCCGCGAGTTATTCAACCATCAAATCCAGGAGGCAAAGACGGATGCAGCTGTTAAGATAAAACAGCTAGAGGCTAAAATACTGGAACTGCAGCTGAATAATGTACACGCCTCTGAACAGAACAAAGACATGTCCGGGTGTTATTAAGACACCAATAACCCAAACAAAATCCCCCCACTCCCATTCCCAAATCCCATTCTCTAACTCCTTATAGACCGTTTTAAAGAAAGACAATATAGACTGAAGGTTGATACACTTCCACTTCCACAAAAATATACAAAAGATCCCAATATCACAGGGAGAATTGCACACTTTGGCCTCTCTGCTCTCTCTTTCTCTGGTCTCTCTCCCTCTGGTGGAGGGGGAGAGACAAGAAAGGAGGTAGAGAGACAAGAGATCTCTCTGGTCTCTCTCTCTGGTCATCTCAAAGCAAAATTTCTCAAAACCAGTCATGATCCTAAAGCTAACAGCTAGCACACATGGGGCCTGGACACCGGTGGGATGGGAGACCTGGTATTCCCACCAGGAGCTACAGTGGGGCGGTTGTAAACTCGTCATTGTGTTCTTAGGCAAGACACTTCACCCACCCCCAATGGCAGGTGGTGGTAGGAGGGGCCTCTATGGCACGCTCACTTGCAGCAATTTACCCCAGGGCAGATGTGGCTAGTAGTTCACCACCAGCGCGTATGGAATGAATGATTAGTGTGCCGTGTTGCATGAAATAGGAAGCTTTAGTTCAGGTTGAATGCAACAGTTTGAAGCAGCAGTAGCACTTTGGTTTCATGACCGGCACTGTGAGATTTGGGTTCAAGAGACGTATGTATGAAGACGCCAACAAGACCATACAAGAGTTGAAGGGCAGGATAATTAATCAGAAAAAGCACTCCAAAAACATGGAGATAAAATCAATCAATTGTATTTATAGAGCCCTTTACAACACCCAAGGAGACCAGTGCTTCACAATAAAATTACATAAAATCCATTAAAACATTCATGCTTAAAAAGCATTTAAAAATGCTTTTTAACCATTTTTAATGCTTAAAAAATGGAAGGAAGAATGCAAAAAGATGGAAAGGATGAAGCAAAGTCACCAGGAAGAGATCCAGAGGTTAAAGCAATCCTTAAAATCATTTTATAGAGGAAAGAGAAACAAAACTGACGGATGTCAAAAAGCAAAGAAGATGCAACTCAATTGAGTTTGATTGGTTACTGTTGACCCGAGATATAAAGAAGAAACCGGAATAGACTTTAAAGAGAAGTGGAAGTCGTCTTGAAAATGATCTTTGAGAGTTATCCCCCCAACCCCCACCCCACTGCAATACAAAAAACAAAATAAAAATTATAAATTATATTAAACATACTGATGTCTGTATATTCAACTTTTGGTAACACTCTAGATTAGCCGTCACCAATTAACAGCTAATGTTTTGTCCTCTAACTCTAACGCTAACCCACATGGGAAAGTGTCAGTTAGTAGAGGCCATGTAGAATAAGGACTAATAAGTGCTGAATGAATACCAATTAAGAGCTCATGAACCATACATTATACATTTATTAACTTTTAATTAATGAGGGTTAAACTAAAGTGTGACTCAACTTTTTGTATTTAAAACTGCAGGGCTCACCATTGACCTAATGTTACAAACGTACTTTTACTTTCCATCCATCCATCTATTTTCTTCCGCTTTATCCATTGCCGGGTTGCAAGCCGGACTTCCCTCTCCACACACACTTCCTCCTGCTCATCTGGGTAACTCCTGAGGAGCACAGGGACTGGCCTCTTGCAGGTTCCCAGAGTCAGGACTAAACATGGAGAGGCAGCGTTTCATATTTGTGCAGCTAAAATCTACATACCAACCTACCCACCTACCTATCTAATCTATATATCTATTAATGATACATTCTGTTCTGTTTCTACTGCGATTATTTATCAATTTAATGCCTTGTTTGATGTTGCACATATTTTACCAGTCCGTTGTATCTAGTGCCGTATTATTTGGGTTGCGTGTTGGGGGCAGTTTGACCTGGAGAGTCAGTAACCGGCTCGACAGGCTGATCACGGTGCCCTCTCCTGCAGGGCATCCTGGGTCACTCCAGACACCCTCTGCATGACACTATGGCCACTCAGAGTCGTAATCGTAGCAACAGGCTCCTATCACTGCGCTGCCGAACGATCCTTTTTTCCTTCGGCTGTCAGACTGTACAACAGACCTGAATGAGTTTAAAATATATGCTCTATTGTTAGGTAGTTAGTTTGAAATGTTAGTTAGTTAGAAAAATGTATAATTGATGTACTTATATTGATGTGTTTTCTGCTGCTGGATACCTGAATTTCTCCTACAGTCGTCAATAAAGTATCTATCAATCTTTCTAGAATTGATATAAATCGTATTTGTTTGTTGTGGATTATTGGAGGCAGGACCCGCTTTCAGGAAACTAGACTTGTTGACTCAACAGGTGTTTTTTTGTTTTTACCTTAACCTCTGAATCTGTTTATGTGTACAGAAAGCCGGTAAAGCAATGCTGGCGCTGCAGAGGATGCCTCTGCTTTCAAAGAGCGACAGTCCTGCAGACGTTCAGCATATTTTAGGACATGACCATTTTTTTATCCACACACCCACTGTTTTTGCTTTCTTTATTCACTAATTGTGTTAGTGGATTGAAATTATTTGCAAACTTGTAAACATTGTTTTTTAAGGGTTAATATGGCCGACTATGGCATGTTATGCATCATTTTAAAGATAACTAACTCAAGAAAACAACTACATCAACTGTTCTAATCTATGCAATAAACTGAGCGCAAAAGCATGGTGTACGTGGTGTAGGGGACAGGGGGATCATAACACCGGGCATGTGGGTGAATGTAGCGGGGATAAACAACCGCGGGGAATTCGGGAGACGAGGCAGAAGCCGCGGGAAAAAACAAACCGCTAATCGCGTTCACTGCCTTTACAGATGGCGATGATGATGATGAAGGCAGACCTTGAGAGACGAGAATCCATAAAAGTGGATCACAACTGGTGTTTGTACTTTGTATAATTTTTTCCACTATCATCCTACATGTATTAGATTATAGATTAGATAGTAGTATGCCAGATCAGATGTATCCCAATGAAAATAATGTTAAGCACTTTTTGATGTGAGAATTGTATACATGCATGTCTAAAAAAATTGAGTGGGGTATATCCCCCCTAGGGCCATGGCTAGGGGGGGACTGATCCCCCCATACCCCCCCCTGGAGGAAACCCTGAATAATAATAATAATAATAATAATAATAACCTCAGGGTCCTGCTTTCAAAGTGCTCTATCCTCTGGGGATGGGCAGCTGTGATCAGGTGAACAAAACCACGGCTCAGTCTCACGGAGGAGAAAGGAGCCAGAGGAAGGGTCCTGCTGCTCAGTAACAGCGAGCCGCAGGAGCCAAAATGCCTGAAAGAAACACAAACACACACACACACAGCATGAACACACAGCTCAAGTTTCAGGTCAGATCTGTGGAGATAGAGATGCAGCAAACTGAGAATACATGTTTTTCAAGATGTTTGTATGAGGAAGAATGTTAATAATGAGATTGGTTAAGAATAATGTAAATGTGTAACGTGTTATGGACAATGGTAAATTACAATGAATGGGTTTTTCTCAGTTTAAAATCACACTTTTCACATGTCATTATTCATTCACTCCATAAATGTTTGGTGATAAACTACTACTGTAGCCACATCTGCCCTGGGCACAATGACAGAAGCGAGGCAACCAGAACGTGCCCATTGGCCCCTCCGACCACCACCAACCATTCACACACACACTAGGCTTAGTCTAAGTTTCTTGCCTAAGGACACAACAACAGTTTGGTACTTTACAGCCGCAGCCGCCCCACTGTGGCCCCTGGTGTTCACAGAGGTCTCCCATCACAGTACTAACCAGGCCCCGTCCTGCTTACCTTCAGAGGTCTGACAGTATCTGGACAGTACATGCACTTACGAACATACAGTACGTGGATGATTTAGTATTTTAATTTTTTTACTACAAAAAGACAAGATACCGGTAGTATTGTTAACTGTACTAGTATTAGACTAATAGTAATAATACCGGGCAGATAGGTATTTTTCAGTTGTCAATTATTTTGGCTGAATGTTCAAAGAGTCATCCATTTCTAACACGTCAAACAACAAAAAACAACTCGTGCTTATCCCTGAAATTAAACTATTTTATCGTGTGGTCAAATGAAAAGCTGTGCTAATTTAAAATACCGGTAATTGTACCAACAGAAGCCTGGTGTTTTTGTCTTTGCCTCCCATTTAAAAAACGCATCGTTGAATTGTGATTCTTTTTTTTATTTCTTTTTGGAACGTTACATACCCCAGCTTTAATGTCTTCAATTTATAGTGTCAATTTGAAGACATTAAAGCTTGACCAACACTTGAATATACTGTAGTGAATTTTCAAAAACCGAAAATAGTCAAAATTGTATTAATCTAGTTCAATCTTCTGGAGTACATTTGAAAAAGAAATTCTCAACAAAGGGGAAAACATTTTTTTCTGTTTTTTCAGTGAATATATTTCGCACACATATCTGTCAAATATTTGTCTAATGACACTTGTCTAACTACTCACTTGTTGATGCTTTTGCGACCATTAAACAGAACAGAGCATATATATACTGCAACAAAATACATTACAAGTGATTTTAATGTGTATTCCCCCATCTCCCCCGCCAGGCTGGGACCACAGACTGTAAATATTGACTCTGACTAAAGCTGCAACTAACGATTATTTTGAAAATCGATTAATCTATCGATTATTTTTACAATTAATCGAGTAATCGCTTGGCTGTGAATTGTGTAGAAAAAATGTATTTTTTCATCACAAAAAGTGAAACTGGCAACACTCGAGGACGTATTGATGGCGTAAACTTAAAGTAAATGTTTGTAACAGGCTCTTTGTGCTAATTCTGCTCTGATTGGATGAGACAGACAGATATTCATGAAATTATAAAAACAAAGTCGGTTTTAATCAAAAATACTACATTTTCATGTCATTTTTGCTCTGTTTGAGTCCGTGTGAACCAGAAAACGATTAATCAATTATTAAAATAGTTGTAGACTATTTCAATAATCGATTAGTCGTCGATTAATCGATTAGTTGTTTCAGCCCTAACTCTGACCGTGAAGGAGATCAGAAAAAGAAAAGTCACAAACCGTATTAGTGGGTCTTGTGGATGTCCGAGCGCCGCTGTAGAAAAGCCCGTCTGCGCACGCTTTAGCCGGCTCTTTAGAAAGCGTAAGGTTGTTTTAGTGATCATAACGCAGAGAGACGAGAAAGAAGAGACTGTGCGTGTTTCCCACAGAGAAGCAGAGTCAAACAAACTCCTCACATTCATTGGAGAAAGGAATGTCCCTGTAGCCAATCAGGGCGTGGATGGTAATGAGACTGTCCTATCAGAACAATGGCATTTTCTATGTTTACTCAGGGGAGGATTTTACAAAATTTTAGGAAAACAAACTGCCTTCTCCACTTTTTGAACCCTCTGGTCTTATCAGACGTATCACCAGAATGATTGACAATTAGGAGGACCAATCGTTTTGACTCTTGATGATCCACCCGGAAGTAGGAAATCCCATATGTATCTTTAAAGATGCGGTTAGGGATTTTTTCCAGGGGCCTTTTTATTTTTTTATGTTGGGAAAGCGTCCCTAAACCCTCTCCAAAAATAAATTCAAATATTTTAGAGTGGACCGATAAAAATAAACCAATGGGATGTGTTTGCCCCCCTTCACCAACCCTCCAGTTATCGGATTTTTTAAAACCTAAAAGAACTGAACAGAAAATGCCAATTTCACGATTGCCACCTATTCTCCCTGCAAAGGGGGGAAGAGTGGTTTCGAGTTGGTGCTACGGCTAAGCTAACAAAGTCGCTTACTGCACCTTTAAAGGAGGATTTTCCCAAATTTTAGGAAAGAAAAACGCCCTCTCCACTTTTGGAACTCTCTGGTCTTATTTGACAAGCACATATTGACAATTAGGAGGACCAATAGTCTTGATGATCCACCCGGAAGTAGAAAATCCTTCTATATACTTTTAGGTAGTTTTTCCATGTTCTCTCTTTACTTGACATTGTTGTTTTTTTTTCGCTTCCATCTACATATACTACTAACATATCTATACTTTCTTCTTGCATTCTATAATATGGTTTTTTACTTTGAAAATAATGTTAATTCAATGCTTAAAGGGCATTTATACAAGTTTGAAGTGGTTAGCCATGCTTCCACTGAAGAAAATGACAAGACAAGCTGGAATAGTGTAGGTGTTACAAAGGCATCACTAAACGTCCCAATTGTAAAATGTATCGACTGTATCTAGGTTAGATCATAGGCTTGGTTAGAACGGCCAATTTACAGAATGTGATTGAAAAATAACATATAAAGTGCATTTCATGCTTAAATTGAATGCATGATTATGATTTTGATACACATAATTAACAACAGTTACATGTATCAAGCCTTAGCTAAACCAATGTCCTTTGTATATATTTTAAGTTTTTCTTTTTGGTTATTTTAAAAACAATAAATTAATCATTTCTGGTCATTCAAAATCTGTTCTTTTAAAATTTAAAAACAGCACATGACTCATACATGACTAAGGCAAGTTTATTTGTATAGCACTACAGTAGAAGCTTGTCACTCCTGATGAGCCTCTTCTAGGTCTTGTGCAAACGTTATTTTTCCGATTTCCCGGATGTACTCCAGTCCGTCTGGCAGCGCAGTTTTCAGTTTGACCAGAGGGGGCACACTTCCATTGGTGTAGTATCTGAAGGCCGGTTCAGGGGATTCAATTGCGTCCAAAAATACCTGCAACATTTGAAGTACAAACCAAATTCATGATTACAGACTCATAGGAAACAAGCAAGTGTGAGTGCCTGTTCAAATCGGAACAGGGCCTTTCTGTGTGGAGTTTACATGTTCTCCCCGTGTCTGCGTAGGTTTCCTCTGGGTGCTCCGGTTTCCCCTACCACTAAAAACATGTACAATAGTTCAGGATGAATGAATGTGTGGTTGTGAGAGCGATCCGGAGTGATGTGTTCATTAACATGTACTGTCCCAGCCACATAAGTCCGATAAGGAAGTGCTCATAGACAAAGTTTTCTCCAACTTGCTCTGGCTCCTAATGACTTCCATTGACAAGTAGCTCATTAACTGTTTGTATCTCTCTGCTCCTGGGTTTTTATGATGGTAATGACCTTGTAAATCCTGCTAGGAGCCATAAAGATTGAACAAACAGATACAGCCTTCATTCTCGAGGAAAAATTCTTGCTAACCTTAGCAACCCTGTTAGCAACACACGCTGGAACAATTGCCCATCTAAGAAAAATGGGCTTCATGGCATCTCCTGGATTAGGATAACACTGCGGTGACATCAGCTCTCGTCTGTTCTAAAATATGGTCTAGGCCTCTACTTTCAAAAAGCTGGATACATTTTAGTGCAATTAAAAAAGGTTTCACCAGTTTCATAATTTGAAATATTTTTGTAATAATTGGATGTGTGCAATACCTGAATGTGTGCAATAGTTAGATGGGTGCAATACCTGGATGTGTGTAATAATGGAATGTGTGAAATACTTGGATGTGTGCAATACTTGGATGTGTGAAATAATTGGATGTGTGCAATAACAGGATAGGTGCAATAATTGGATGTCTGCAATAATTCGATGTGTGCAATAACAATGTGTGCAATAATTGGATTTGTGCAATTTCTGGGTGTGTGCAATGATGTGGACAATTATTGTGTGGCCTGTGCAGGAATGCAAGCTGTTATTTTTCCCCCCTCTTCTTTTGTTTCTGTCGTTGTTGCTGTATTTAAACCTCATTTCAAAACAGACCTATCTACCTGTTTTGGTCCCAGATTAGTTTCCAGGATCTGTGTTTATCTGCGGAGGTCTGACGAGTGCTCATCTAGTCTTCTCTGCTCTCACCTTGACAATATCGTCGGTGTCTTGGGCCACGTTTTGGAACATGGCCCCGCAGTGCTGCAGGAAGGTCTGGTAGAGGCGCAGAGTCAGCGGGTCAAGCGCGTCTAACAAGGGGTCGCCCGGTTCAGTCCTGTGCAGGTTCAACAGGAAGTCTGTGTTTACCGGACCACACTCCACCAGGCTCACGCTGACACAAGGAGAAACATAACGTATAGCTAAGAACAGGACACGGCAAAATAAGATGCATTATTATTGACCCTTAACTCTCTGTTCTCCCCTTGAAGAAAGCAATAACTCTTTTTAAAACTATTTGCTAAGTTGTAGGAGCACTAATAACACAAATATTATTTTTATTATAGGCCTTTACCAAACGGTTGAGACGCAGTTTGATGGTAAAAGTGCCAAAAACCAAGTGAGATGCCCCAATGAGGTATATTTCAGTTCCAAGACTCAAAAAGTGGTCTATCACCATCTACTTGAAGCTTGGAATTGAAATCGAACTCTTTGGGGCATGTCACCTGGTTTTAGACACTTTTACCATGAAATTGCCTCTCAAACATTTGGTAAAGGCCTAGCATTTGATTAATTTTCCTGTTATTAGTGTTCTACGTCTAAGAAAATCCAAAAAAGAAACAAAAATACATTGCTTTCTTCAAGAAGTGAATGTTTGTAGAAGATACATGGATGCATTTGAACAACAGTGGAAATACTGCCATCTGCTGGAAGAAATGGGAAATTATATTCTGCTGTATTTTGCTCTAAATCAAACATGCCACAATCTACTGTGATTTAAGGCAAACAGATGCAAAAACACACATTTAAGACATTTGTAGAGGCAGTGGCAAATATTTAAATGTAAATATACTTTTAAAGAGGACTCACTGTATGTTGAACTGCTGCAGGAGCACGGCCAGACACTCACACGCTCCTTCGATGGCAAACTTACTCGCACAGTAAACCTCGCTGAAGGGGAGGCCTGCAACACCAATGAATACGTTTATATCATTTGGAATTATTATGATCACATTAGTATTATTTCCTCTCCACCAAGATAATGTAGTATATTATTACACTTTTATACACTACTTGTTTATTTATTTTCGTCAATCTATTATCACTAGACTTTGTAAGAACTGGAGATTATAGAGAGATTATTCAAGTAGATAGTCCGCTAAAATCAGCTTTTGAATTTTGCTAATATTTATTTGCACCATCGTAATATTGTAAATACCCCAGCTTTAGTAATTTTTCCCTGCTTTGGAAACTCTTGAGAAAGGATCAACATGACAAAACACAAATCAATAACATTTTAATTCAATTCAAGCCATTTCTCTTCTTTTGTTTAATCTTCTTGTTTCTTGCTTATGCTAAAGCCGGAGATGTTAGACTTGGTTCTTTATCACGCTAAAGCTACGGATTTGACACTTGCTTATTTACTATGCTAAAGTTCGAGATTTTATTTGATTTTATTTAGTGTAGAGCAATTATACATGTATAATTTCTGCTCTTCTGTATTACTTCCCATAGTTCTGTGACTGACCGTGGAGGCCTCCGGTGCTGCCCGTCACCAGGATGCGGCCCCCTCCTCTGGACTTCATGTCGGGGAGAAAGGTCTGGAAGGTCTGAAGTGTCCCGAACAGGTTCACCTCCATCACCCTCCTCATCACCTCCACAGTCTGCAGCTCCAGGGGCCCCATGAGACCCACGCCCGCATTGCACACTGCACCAGGGACAGACCACACACTCTTTACGCTTCAACAATGTAGTAAATATAAGGTCTTAGTAGATATAAGGTCATGGGTTTAGGGTTAGGGTTTAGGGCTAGGGTTTAGGGTTAGGGTGTAGGTTTAGGGTTAGGGTTAGGCCTAGTGCATCAGATTTTTCCTCCTCAGGATTCAGTATGAGTTGGCGCAAAACCTTGTCTATGAGCGCTTCCCCATTGGGTTCCTTTGAGTTGGCGTGTTAGCATTGCCCATCTATACACTAACTGACACATTTACAGCAATGTTGATTAATGTGTACCGTCCCTATTCAAATAAACTAATAAAAAAGTTAAAACATATATATAATATTTCCTATATTTCCGGAAAATATTTTTCCGGCAACAGTAGCTCAGTTGGTAGAGCATTGGCCTTCAGGCCTGAAGGTTGTGGGTTCAATTCCCACCTCTACACCTTCTCCACCGACTCCCACTGATGACTGCTGTCGTTGTGTCCTTGGGCAAGACACTTAACCCCACTTTGCCCAAAAGCCCCCGCTGAAAGATCAAGGCTATGCTCACACTCAGAGAGCAGCCGTCCTCCTGTGGACTCACCACCTGCAGAGGGTCAGTGAGGGGCTGGTGCTATGAGACTTGGGTGGCATCTCTGATTGCCACCCCCCTGACCCAGAAATGGATTAAAGGGTAGAAAATGGATGGATGGATGGATATAATATTTCCTTTCAATGATACACAGTAGTTGTATTAATTGCATTTTATATTCAAGTAATTCTTAATTTAGTAAAGCCCACAGAAAACACACACACACACAAATTTAAATTCTGTCCACCATTTATCTTTTGAGTTCTTCTTTTTGTGCTCTTTACCTAAAATGTCCACGTGTCCCTCCTGCACCTGAACCTTGGCTCGGTCGATGGAGGTGCGGTCGGTGACGTCCATCTGCAGAATGTCCAGTGTGTCTTTGTGCAAACCTCTCACGCTCTCCAACAGACGCTGCTTCTTGTCCAGGTCCCTCATCGTGGCATAAACTACACAAACATGTTTAAAAGTGAAGTCATTTACTTTTTAAACTGCGGAGAGAGAGAGAGAGAGAGAAACAGACAGACACAGAGAGAGAGACAGAGAGAGAGAGAGACCCTAACGGTTTAAAATGAAGAAATCCTTTTTTCGTCCCACAGTGGTGAAATTCCGGTGTTGCATCACAAGTGGTCTGGCCTTTTTATGTAATGCTGAAACACTTTACATAATAAAACAGTCTCAGTACATTTACTTTCTATATGTGCTCTTTGCCTGGTGAGCGTAAATGTCTATTTATAATCATCGAAAGATTCTCAAACTGTTGGAAATTTGTGCATATTTGAACGTTATACTCACTGATACATCCCTGCGCATTTAAAGGTAGCGATTTTATACTTCTTTAATAAGCTAAAGCTGGAAATGTTATAATTGCTTCTTTATTATACTAAAGTCAGAGATTTTGTACAACTTTATTATGTTAAAGTTTAAGTTTCTATACTTGCTTCTGTTGTACGCTAAATCTAGAAGAATAAAAGCTAGCTCTTTTTTTATTTTTATTTAGTATAGAGTTAATTTATCTTGTGCTGTGTGCTCCTCATTCCATCTGTTCTGTATAACTGGGGCAGCAACACTGAGATTTCTCCACAGTGGGACAAAAAAAAAAGATCTCTTAAAAAATCTGTCACTTCCACCTTTGTAAATAATTCATATCAAGTGAATTACCTTTGTATTTCTTTCCCGGATCCGAGGCCAGTCTTACGGCCAGACTGAGTCCAATCCCAGAGGAGCATCCGGTGATCAGGACCACCTTCTTCACAGAGTGCATGATGAAAACCTGAAAAGCTGAGAGCCACAGAGTTGAATGGATGTGATCTGTGTGACGCTGTGATAGGGAATGCAAGGACTGGAGATCTAGACCCTCGGAGTGTCCTCAGCTCTGTGGGAAACAAAGGAGAGAAAACCAAACATCTTTATCAGGCACCTGCTGCAGACGCCTCCTCTGGGTCTTTCTCATGGGAACTCACGGGACACGGTGCAACATGGAGACTGGCCACACAACCGTTTAGATTTTATTCTAAATTAGGTTAATTGTTTCTTATTCTTTTGTTAGAAAAAGGACAAAAGTATAACGGGCAATACACACACGCTCACACACACACACACACACAAGCACATGCACACACGCACACACACAAGCACACACACGAACACGCACACACAAACACACGCACATGCACACACAAACACACGCACATGCACACATGCACACACGCACACACACACACACACACACACGGACATGCACACACAAACACAGGCACACAAGCACATGCACACACACACACACGCACACACACGCACACACATAGATCCAGTACATACTAATACAAATGACACTACATACATAAACTTAAAAAAGAAAAAAAGGAAAAGCCGTTAAAGTTGTGCAAAATATTTTAAACCTGCGACAGTGTCGCAAGATGACATCGTCTTGGCCTCAAAACACAGTGTACCTTTGGTAATGATGTCACACGACTATCTGGCTTTCTTGCTGTTTTAACAACGATGTCCTGCCGGTGTCAAAACCCAGGGACATTTAGATGAGAGAACTTTTATTCACCACCAAATTTCAAGTTTGAATCTGAAATACGGGAAAACAAAAAAGGAGGAGGCTTAGCTGCCATTTTTAGAGATCACTTTGTCTCCCATAGAATGTCTCTTGGGAAGTTTTCATCATTTGAATATGTGTCTTTTAAAATACAACAAAAACAATCTCCTCCAATACTCTTCATTGTCCTATACAAGCCACCGCAGTCATGTCACAGTTTTATTGATAATTTTACCGAGTTGCTTTCAGTTGTATGCACAGATTTTGATAGTTTGGTTATTACAGGTGATTTTAATATTCATGTGGATAATGTTGATGACAGAAATGCAAATGAGCTGAGTTCTGTACTTGAATCCTTTGATCTCACTCAGCACGTAAGTGGCCCCACCCACAGCAGAGGGCACACTCTAGATCTGTTAGTTACTAAGGGGGTGAATATTTCAAATGTAAACGTGGTCGATGTTGCTCTTTCGGATCATTTCTGTGTTTTTTTTGACATGTGTTTCACTAACAAACCACCAGTGGACTCTGCAACTGTACGAAGAAGACACATAAATGAAAATACGAGTGAACTATTTATGGGAATGATAAACTTTGAGAATGCATCGTATTCTACTGTAGATGAACTGTTTAACTCTGTCACCTCTAGTGCTTTGAATGTTCTGGATACCGTTGCCCCTGTGAAGGTTAAAATAGTGAAAAATAAGCAGAAGGCGCCGTGGGCTAAAGCAGACTCGGTCAGGGCACAAAAGAGAAAGTGCCGGAGGGCCGAGCGGAAGTGGCGCAAGTCCAACCTCCAGGTTGATTACGAGATCTTCAAAGATAAGTTGTGCGAGTTTAACCGGGTGCTACGTAGTACGAGAGAAAGGTATTTTTCTGAAATGATTGAAGGCTGCAGTAACAATCTGCGTGTTCTGTTTTCAACAGTTAATAGATTAACAAACCCCCCTGTTCAAATGCCATTAGAGCTTACTTCCAAACATAAATGCAATGAGTTTGCTAATTTTTTCAATGACAAGGTTCAAGGCATCAAAAACGCCATTGTCTCCAATCCACAGATAACCATCCAACAGCCAGAAAGGCTCTTTGAGCTAACTCACTTTGCACCTGTAAATGATAAAACTGTCCAAGAGATAATCTCCAGTTTGAGCTCCTCCACATGCAGCTTGGATGTACTACCCACTAGATTTCTGAAGTCTGTTCTGAGCAGTCTGTTACCTTCACTCACACAGATAGTAAACATGTCCCTTCATTCTGGAATATTCCCAAAGGCCCTGAAAACTGCAGTCATCAGGCCCCTGCTAAAAAAGAGCAGTCTCGATGCTACGGTACTTAACAACTATCGTCCCATCTCAAATCTGCCATTTATGGGGAAAGTCCTTGAGAAAGTTGTCTACCTACAGCTTACTAGATTTCTTATAATCAACAACTCATTTGATATGTTTCAGTCCGGCTTTAGACCCCACCACAGCACTGAGACTGCTCTTGTCAAGGTTACAAACGATATCCGGCTGAACACTGACGCAGGCAAAGTCTCAATCTTAATCTTGTTAGATCTAAGTGCTGCCTTTGACACTGTCGACCATGAGATCCTCTTACAGAGACTAGAGGACTGGGTTGGAGTCGCTGGCACCGCCCTAAGTTGGTTTAGGTCTTACCTTGAGGACAGGAAGTACTTTGTGGAGATTGGAAACTGTGTCTCAGATCATATGGCCCTGACCTGTGGAGTACCACAGGGGTCGATCCTGGGACCTCTTCTGTTCAATCTCTACATGCTGCCGTTAGGTCAGTTAATACGCAGAAACAAAGTGTCCTATCATAACTATGCAGACGACACTCAGATCTATGTCTCACTGACTGCAGGAGAACATGGACCAGTGGACTCACTCCTTCACTGTATCCAACAGATCAGTGGGTGGATGCAAAACAACTTCCTTCAGCTAAACGCAGACAAAACTGAAATGATTGTCTTTGGTCCCCAGAAACAAAGAGAGAGCGTCATCTGTCACCTACAGTCTCTCTCCCTAAAACCTTCAAACAAGGTCAGAAATCTAGGGGTAATACTGGACTCAGACTTAAATTTTAATAGCCACATCAAATCAGTAACATCAGCAGCTTTTTACCATCTAAAAAACATTGCCAGGATCAAAAACATAGTATCTAAAGCAGACTTGGAGATTCTTATCCATGCATTTGTCTCCAGTAGGTTAGACTACTGCAATGGCCTGCTCACAGGTCTGTCCAAACAGGCTGTAAAACAGCTGCAGTACATTCAAAATGCAGCAGCTCGAGTCCTGACAAGAACCAGGAAGTACGACCACATTAGTCCAGTCCTCAGGTCTCTGCACTGGCTTCCTGTGGCTCAGAGAATAGACTTTAAAACAGCTCTGCTTGTGTACAAGTCTCACCATGGCCTCGCACCAAAATATATTAGTGACATGTTAGTACCATACGAACCAGCCCGGACTCTGAGGAGCACAGGGACTGGACTCCTGTTAGTGCCCAGAGTCAGAACTAAACATGGGGAGGCTGCTTTTCAGATTCATGCTGCTAAAATCTGGAACAGTCTTCCTGAAGATGTGAGACAGGCCTCCTCTCTGACAATGTTTAAAACCAGGTTAAAGACCGTTCTGTTTAGCTGTGCATACAACTGAGGGATTTTATATTTGTATCTTTCTTTTTAATGTTCTGTGATTATTTATGATTTTAATGCTTTCTTATTTTGTTCAGCACTTTGAATTTCCTTGTGTATGAATTGTGCTATATAAATAAACTTGCCTTGCCTTGCCTTGCCTTCAACACACAGTGACGAATAATTCAATGTCATCCACTGATATTTATGAACACACTAACCACTCACAACTGTTAAACAACCATAAACACACACACACACACACACACATTCAGAGATCGTGTATGTGTCACACATGTTATTGTTGTTAACGTTGTTTCCATGAATTAATACTATTTTCCATCCATCCATTTTCTTCCACTCAATCCATTTCTGGGTCGGGGGGTGGCAGTCAGAGCTGCACTCATAACACCAGCCCCTCACTGATCCTCCTGCAGGTGGTGAGTCCACAGGAGCATAATACTATTTTATATTTTATTAGGTTATTATGGACAGCACGACAACGAAAACCGTGACGTCGCCCGGCATGGCGCAGCCGGGGCCCCACCCTGGAGCCAGGCCTGGGGTCGGGGCTCGCAAGCGAGCGCCTGGTGGCCGGGCCTTAGCCCACGGGGCCCGGCCGGGCTCAGCCCGAAGGGATGACGTGGGCAGTCCCTCCTGTGGGCCCACCACCTGCAGAGGGGTCCGTGGTGGCGTGGTGCAGCGAGGACTGGGCAGCGGTCGAAGGTGGAGACCTCGACGACCCAGTCCACACACCCAACATCTGGCTGTTGGGACGTGGAACGTCACCTCACTGGGGGGGAAGGAGCCCGAGCTTGTGGGGGAGGTTGAGCGATACCGACTAGAGATAGTCGGCCTCACCTCCACACACAGCTTGGGCTCTGGAACCCAACTCCTTGAGAGGGGTTGGACGCTCCACTTTTCTGGTGTTTCCCGCGGGGAGAGGCGGCGAGCTGGGGTGGCCAAACTCATTGCCCCCCATCTCAGCCGCCACGTGTTGGAGTTCTCCCCGGTGAATGAGAGGGTCGCGTCCCTCCGCCTCCGGGTGGGGGACAAGTCTCTCACTGTTGTGACGGCCTACGGGCCTAACGGTAGTGCAGAGTACCCGGCCTTCTTGGAGTCCTTGGGAGGGGTACTGGACAGTGCACCGCCCGGGGACTCCGTTATTCTCCTGGGGGACTTCAACGCCCATGTGGGAAATACCAGTGATACTTGGAGAGGGGTGATCGGGAAGAACGGCCCCCCTGATGTGAACCCGAGCTGTGTTCAGTTGTTGGACTTCTGTGCCAGTCACGGCCTGTCCATCACGAACACCATGTTCGAGCACAAGGGTGTCCACCAGTGCACGTGGCACCAGGACACCCTAGGCCGGAGGTCGATGATCGACTTTGTTGTCGTATCATCTGACCTTTGACCGCGTGTCTCGGACACTCGGGTAAAGAGAGGGGCGGAGCTGTCAACCGATCATCACCTGGTCGTGAGTTGGATCCGCTGGCAGGGGAAGAAGCCGGTCAGACCTGGCAGACCCAAGCGTATAGTGAGGGTTTGCTGGGAACGTCTCGCGGAGCCCCCTGTCAGACGGACTTTCAACTCACACCTCCGGGAGAGCTTCTCCCAGGTCCCGACGGAGGAGGGGGACATCGAGTCCGAGTGGACCATGTTCTCTTCCTCTATCGCCAATGCGGCGGCTCGTAGCTGTGGTCGCAAGGTCTCTGGTGCTGGTCCCGGCGGCAATCCCCGAACCCGGTGGTGGACACCGGCAGTAAGGGATGCGGTCAGGCTGAAGAAGGAGTCCTATCGAGCAACGATGGTTCGTGGGACTCCTGAGGCAGCTGTCCAGTACCGGCAGGCCAAACGTGCCGCGGCCCGGGCTGTTGCAGAGGCAAAAACCCGGGACTGGGAGGAGTTCGGAGAGTCCATGGAGCATGACTATCGGTCGGCCTCGAAGAGGTTCTGGCAAACCGTCCGGCGCCTCAGGAGGGGTAAGCAGTTCTTTGCCAACACCGTGTATGGTGCGGGTGGAGGGCTGCTGACCTCGACTGAGGATATTGTCGGGCGGTGGAAGGAATACTTCGAGGTTCTCCTCAATCCCCCCGTCACGTCCTCCGTTCAGGAGGCAGAGGCTGAGGATGTTGGGGCGGACACTTCCATCTCCCTGGCCGAGGTCACCAAGGTGGTTGGCAGCCTCCATGGTGGCAAGGCACCGGGAGTGGATGAGATCCGTCCTGACTATCTAAAGTCTCTGGATGTTGTAGGACTGTCTTGGCTGACACGTCTCTGCAACATCGCGTGGCGATTGGGGGCGGTGCCAATGGAGTGGCAGACCGGGGTGGTGGTCCCTCTCTACAAGAAGGGGGACCAGAGGGTGTGTTCCAATTATCGTGGGATCACACTCCTCAGCCTCCCCGGTAAGGTCTACTCCAAGGTACTGGAGAGGAGGCTACGTCCGATGGTCGAATCTCGGATTCAGGAGGAGCAGTGTGGTTTTCGTCCCGGTCGCGGAACACTGGACCAGCTCTATACTCTCCATCGGATACTCGAGGGTTCATGGGAGTTCGCCCAACCTGTCCACATGTGCTTTGTGGATTTGGAGAAGGCGTTCGACCGTGTTCCCCGGGGTGTCCTTTGGGGGGTCCTCCGGGAGTACGGGGTCCGGGGTCTTCTGCTGAGGGCCGTCTGGTCCCTGTATGACCGGAGCCAGAGCTGTGTTCGCATTGCCGGCAGTAAGTCAGACCTGTTCCCGGTGCATGTTGGCCTCCGCCAAGGCTGCCCTTTGTCACCGGTTCTGTTCACTGTATTTATGGACAGAATTTCTAGGCGCAGCCAGGGGCCGGAGGGGGTCCGGTTCGGGAACCACAGGATTTCATCTCTATTTTTTGCGGATGATGTCGTCCTGTTGGCTCCAACGCACCAGGACCTGCAGCATGCACTGGGACGGTTTGCAGCCGAGTGCGATGCGGCTGGGATGAGAATCAGCACCTCCAAATCCGAGGCCATGGTGCTCGACCGGAAAAAGGTGCCTTGCCCTCTCCAGGTGGGTGGAGAGGTCCTTCCTCAAGTGGAGGAGTTCAAGTATCTCGGGGTCTTGTTCACGAGTGAGGGAAGAATGGAGCGTGAGATTGACAGGCGGATCGGTGCAGCGTGCGCAGTGATGCGGTCTCTGTATCGGACCGTTGTGGTAAAGAGGGAGCTGAGCCGAAAGGCGAAGCTCTCGATTTACCGGTCAATCTTCGTTCCCTCCCTCACCTATGGTCATGAGCTTTGGGTAATGACCGAAAGAACGAGATCGCGGATACAAGCGGTCGAAATGAGCTTCCTCCGCAGAGTGGCTGGGCGCTCCCTTAGAGATAGGGTGAGGAGCTCAGTCACACGGGAGGAGCTCGGAGTAGAGCCGCTGCTTCTCCACGTCGAGAGGAACCAGTTGAGGTGGCTCGGGCATCTGTTCAGGATGCCTCCTGGACGCCTCCCTGGGGAGGTGTTCCGGGCACGTCCCACCGGGAGGAGGCCCCGGGGAAGACCCAGGACACGCTGGGGGGACTATGTCTCTCAGCTGGCCTGGGAACGCCTTGGGGTCCCCCCGGACGAGCTGGAGGAAGTGTGTGTGGATAGGGAAGTCTGGGCGTCTCTGCTCACTGCATGAAAAGTTAGATTTTCGTCACCCTAAACTGCAGGAAATCACGCTCTTTTTCGGGTATCTCAGGCAGTTTTCAGAAGGCGCAGTTAGGGTGCCCTGTCCTCCAAACTGCTGCAGTTAGGGTGCCCTGTCCTCCAAACTGCTGCAGTTAGGGTGCCCTGTCCTCCAAACTGCTGCAGTTAGGGTGCCCTGTCCTCCAAACTGCCGCATCCGTACCATGCTAATGTCCCTACTTTGCATATGAATGCAGAGAAACACTGCGGCCGCCGAGCGCTAATGGCCCTAATTAGCATATGAATGCAGCGGCTGGCCAGGCTGCTATTCAGCATTGGTGAATACCACTACTTTCAAACTCGTGATTGGCTGAAAAATCACACGTGGCCAGCCCACGTGGGATTACTCCCCATTGGTAGCTTACTCCCCATTGGATGAAATCACTACTTTCAAATAAGTATAATCTCTCGTGATTGGCTGGCAGATCTGTCACTATTGGTCACCCTGCCTCATAATTAATGTAATAATATTTATATAAATATTCGTATTATTTATAGAAGAAATGAAAATTTTCCAGGAATATGTTCATACAAAGAAAGCTTTATTAAAACACACACACACACACACACACAGCTTTATGCTCACACATAGGTAATTAAAAAATTACAACTCTGAACTGTCCAATAGCCTCCTCGGGGTTGTAATTTGGCAGCGTTCTAGATAGACGCTTAATGTGCGTGGCTCTTTACTTCCGTGCCGCCTCTAACCGGGACTGCAGCTTGACAGAGTTCAGAAAACTCCGGCTTTCGAAAAGACTGCGACCGCACAATCCATCCAGAGACACCGTCCACAACGCCTTCTTCTTCATTGGACATTAGGTCTACCGTGGCGGACTTTCAGAGTTCCACTTTGTCACTTTCTAGCACACTCAGTCTCGATTCCAGCAGCTGAAAGAATCAGTAAATATTATTAGCCAAATCAAATCCTTTTTCCCCATCTAAACATAGTGTCTAAAGCAGACCTGGAGATTCTTATCCATGCATTTGTCTCCAGTAGGTTAGACTACTGTAACAACAGCTGCAGTACATTCAAAATGCAGCAGCTCAAGTCCTGACCAGAACCAGAAAGTACGATGGTAAGGCAAGTTTATTTGTCTAGCACAATTCATACACAATGCAACTCGAAGTGCTGAGCAAAATAAGAAAGCATTAAAATAAATAATCCCAGTACATTAACAAAGATAAATATAAAATACCTCAGTTGTAGCACAGCTAAAGTGACAGCTCCTCTCTGACAATGTTTAAAACCAGGTTAAAGGAAGAAACAGTAAAACACTTACACACAATGTCGTCTTTATCAACATGGTGGAAATGTGGACTTATTGTTCACATTGTATTGCAGATATTGTGTTAAGCAAATAGGAGGTCACCGTCTCATTACGAGGCGAGATTAGTCTGAAAACAAAGTGTACAGTTATGATTGTTATCTATACATATCCATTATCTACACAAAACATGTAGGTAAACCAAATTCAATTTCCATGGATACATTAACAATACTTACATAACCTTTTTGAGAAAATGGATCCTTCAATGAAAAAAGTGTGATAATTCTAAGAGCATTGCTTTTTTTGTTTTCGGGAAGGCATTTGTCTAAGGAAAGAAAAACACTCATGGTCAAAGGACTTCATGGTTACATAAAAAGGCTAAATTAATAGTATCTACAAGTACATATTTTCACAGGGACCTAACCAAGAGATAATCTACAGGAGAACATCTACCTAGGTCATTTATAAAAGAGATCAGTACTATTTATCTTACAATGGGGAATCAATAACAGTGGTGAGAGAAACTGAATTGTTATGTGATTATTGTGAAAGGTCTTTCAAGTGATTTTCATTTTATTTTGAGTAAATATCCTTCCACTTGTAAGAAGGAACTTTTGAGTATTAACTGAGGGATACAACATACCCATGTGTTTCACTCATGTCACTGACGAGAAGGTCGACAAGTTGTCTTCGAGAGCGGAGATCTCACAGTGATCTCACAGAATTATAATCTTTAAGGGTCTCTCGGTCACCAGGGTTTTCCTGCAGTTCCACCATCTACAAACACGTGGAAAATGTAAAATGACAATCTACAATTGTACCAAAAATCTTAGGATACAAAATGCAGCAGGACCTCTTTTGCTGTGTACCTTTCTCCTTTCTCCATCTCCTCTGCTGTACATATGTGCATTTCAACACCAAACACAATCATATGTCATTTCTTTTTGTTATTGCTTTATGAACTTACAAAGGAATCGAGGTGCCGGACAATCTTGGAAAGCTTAGCGCCAGCAGACCCCCTTTTGGCCTTAAAGAGCTTGATGAACTGTGTCGTTAGGCAATCCAATGCTTCAACGAAATCATTGCCCAGTTTGGAGCTGGTGACCTGGTTAAATTCTGCCAGGACCTGCAAAAAAAACAACATAAAACACTTCAAGTTAAATGCATAGATGTAAAAAATATGTACACACCTGTCTCTCTGTATGAAGTGCTGGCCAGCGCGCTTTGACATTTTCCACAGGTGGGGCAGAATTGACAATTTCTTGTTGTCGGACTGCAACACGCTGTAAGCAAAAAAAGAATAATCAATATATATAAAACAATATCACATGATTTTTGCTCAAATGTGTTTAAAGGAGGTCTAGATTCACTCAATAACATTATTAAGCAATGGACTTAATAAAAAAAAACAAAAAAAAATGAACAGAAAGACAACAGTGACAAATGAGATGAAAAAGTACAGTAATAAAAGTGAAAGTCTTAGCGCTCAAACAAAGACAGGAACAGTGCAAAACAAATGATATACGTTAGATATTCCACAGTCTCCTGTACATCAGGCTCTGAGCCCAAACTGCTTTTCCTTCGGTTCTTTCGAAGCAGTCTGCTCTGTGCGCCTCGTCCCTGCTCCTGCAGCAGCTCCATGCTTTACAGAAAGTTATCACACACGGAGCAATCACATATATATGTGATATATATATCACATATATATGTGATTCCTAGCTTCCTAGCGGCGGCGGCCCGTGTAGTTAGGGCCGGGAATATGGCTCTGAACATGGCTACAGTTAGCTACAGTTAGCTACTAACAGCTACATTCACCGCTGTCCTCAGTAAACTCCCGGAGGCCGGACAGAGCTCTCTCAGGCCTCCGGGAGAGCGGCTCTGAACACGGCCACAGTCACTGCATTCACCGCTGAGCTGGTCGAACACACGAGTTTTATAAGATAATATAGTCGAAGTGTCGAATGTATACTCGTTCTTAACACACTTCTTTAGCTTTATACCTTTATAACAATGAACAACGTGTCTTAACACTTACCGTACATTCAAAAGAGTCCTCTCTTCACGTTCCAGACCGCACCGTCGACTTGAGGCAAAGTATTTCGTTGCGTTTTGCGCATGCGCGAAATGCGCATTCAGTTTGTGAAGTCCCCATGTTTTGGTTGTGTAAAGAGAGTGATGATAACACCAACAACCGTTTGTGTATATACTGGTCAAAGTGCTCGTGGGTCCTCCGGTATGATCCTCCGTCTGGTTGGGAGGCCACCAGCAGACTGAAGTCGTCTACCTTTGATTTGTGTCTGAAGGTCAGGAATGTAGTTGTAATCCTTTGCTTCTTTGACAGTGTGTACCCGATACCGTTTCGATTTTTTGCTGTACAGTCTCTTTAGGCTACAAGATAAGTAATTTCACGTTAGAAGACAACTATATTTATGACTTGTCAATAGGAAGTAGTGAATGATACTTACGACACTTGGCCTTTGCTGTTCACATGTGCCGGACGGCTGTTGTGGTGATTGTAGTCCAAAGCTGCGAGAAGTGTTCTTGCTTCATAAACAAAAAATGAAAAAGCAAACCGCTTTCCGGCATACATCAGAATATGGTTTTGGAATGATTCCAGCTGTGAGGTGGTCCTGCAGGGAAAGTAAGTAGGAAATAGAAGAAACACAAATCATTCAAAAAAACAAAAACTGATCTCTTACCGAAATGTGAGGAACTTCTCCACATCCTTCAGCCATCTGCGGTTCAGCACGATCTGTGACAGTGCCACATGTGCTTTAGAGCCAGTTGGTACAGGCTCTTTAGTGCCATCATCCCCCAAAGGACCATGAAGGCATCTACCCAGGTCCCACTCATGCACGCCACTAACATGGTGCAGTACACCTCGCCAAATGTCCTAATAAGCAAACATAAGAAACTGAAAAGGTATAGTGAAAATGAGAAGATAAATTCTAGTTCTACTTTACTTACCATGAACTCTTCTCGGCTGCTTGCATGCTGACAGGCATACCAAAAATGGTTAACAATGTCCTTGATCCACCCAAGGATTTGTTTTTGACCTGCTAGGACACCCGCATATCAAAGTTATTAGTTTTGGTTATGTCTATAAAAAATAATTGAATGAGAAACGATATGAACTATCACTTACAGCATGAAGCCTCTTAGTTAGATTTTTTGCAGCATGCCAGACATCCAGGAAATGGGTAACTCCATGATCCATATATCTTCCCCGTTCTGGATCTATTATAAAGCTCAAAAATGCAGTAAGCACAAAATATAGCACATCAAATAATACAGACAAAAATACTTACGCATGAGGGCTGCAATTTGCACATGGGCGTCAGTCACAATCTCTTTGACTTTTAATTCTTTCGTGAGATCATCAAATGTTTTGATGAACGCTGCCTTCTCCATAGAGACACTTTTTCCACCAACTTGCCTTTTATCAACATTGACAACACTGATAATGTCCATTGTGTCAAGTTCCATCGTTGTGTATGTGCAAAACGTTGCAGAATGACCTTGTTGAATCAAATATGGTGAAACACAAAGTAATACACAATAACTATGTTGTGAAGTGAAAGGCTTCAGACTTACCTGGTGAGTCCATTCTCCCGTCAGCTGTAACAGATATAGTACTTATAGTGACTGCAAATACGACAAAGATTGTCCTTTAACACATTACTTACCAAGGGCCACAATGCCATCTTTTGACTTTAATCGAGTTACAATAGACAACCTCTTCTGCTCCCAAAATGCCTTTATTTCAGGTACGCAGTAGGAGTGTTGAATTTTGTAATAAGTTGTCGTTGAAACCATCTTCATATTCATAAATTTGAAGAGGAGGGCAATCTTAGCAAAATTATTACCACTCAGTAATAAGTTGGCAGATAACATAAAATCGCCTCCTTGCATCCCATGTCGAAGTACAGGTTGACTGTTCCACATCCATAACTTGTGTCCATAAGAGCAGAACTATGGAGAAAGAAACAAATAACTTTTACTAAATGTATAACTACACATTTTGCCTACCCTAAATACCAATCTCTAATTTCAGCATTCACTCACCCATTCCAATATGATTGATGTGCCCCTAGAACGTGATTGAACCGAAAATGGAGGCCGACCGTCACACTCAATACCAGAAACCGGATCGCTGTAATGGCATTTGTTGATGGGCAGTTGCAGAAAATTAGCCATTTGCAGCAAGCTAATAGTATACGCTATGCATGCTTGTTGGTGCACTAGGTCAGTTTCAGCAACCACACGAATTGGCTTTGGGAATGTTGATATGTCCTGCTCAGACTGATCCTCAAAGTCCTCTGGTTCTCCGGGATTTTCTGGGTCACAGATGTCCAACACAGCTTCTTCTATGCCGAGGATGGGAAGATTGTCAACTTCTCTTTGAATTGCAACACCAGCACTGAAAACAAGAACAATTTGATGCTTTTTCAAAAAACAATTAGGGAAGGACTTCCATTATTTTCAGGACAGAACATTTAATAAAAAAAACCTCAAAGATATAGGTGGGACATATTCCGAATCTAATGGATCTGAGGCCAAATCTTCATCAAACTCAATCCTGTGAAAGTAAACAGGTCATATTTTAAAACAATCAACAAAATATTTATTTTTAAACATGTTAAGTAACTTACACACTGTCTTCTAGATTGTTTGCCCGTTTTTCGTTTAACCAAAGATCTGAATGTCTACAAAAAACAATAAATCATATAAATAAACGACCTAGAAATGAGAATACAATGTACATCTTAATGTGAATGCATGTCTACCTTTTCTCCAAAACCTCCAGCTCTTTCTCCTCTAAAAGGGTTTTTTTCATGTAAACCAGTATAATGCAACTTAATAGGGTTTTTACATGTAAACCAGTATAATGGAACTTAATAGGGGTTTTTACATGTAAACCAGTATAATGGAACTTAATAGGGGTTTTTTACATGTAAACCCCTATAATGCAACTTAATAAGGGATTTTTACATGTAAACCACTATAATGTAACCTAATAGGGGTTTTTACATGTAAACCAGTATAAAGCAACTTAATAGGGATTTTTACATGTAAACCAGTTGTAATAGGGATTTTTCCATGTAAACCAGTATAATGCAACTTAATAGGGATTTTTCCATGATAAACCAGTATTATGCAACTTAATAGGGATTTTTCCATGTAAACCAGTATAATGCAACTTAATAGGGAGTTTTCCATGTAAACCAGTATAATGCAACTTAATAGGGATTTTTTCATGTAAACCAGTATAATGCAACTTAATAGGGATTTTTCCATGTAAACCAGTATAATGCAACTTAATAGGGGTTTTTACATGTAAACCAGTATAATGCAACTTAATAGGGTTTTTTTCATGTAAACCAGTATAATGCAACTTAATAGGGATTTTTCCATGTAAACCAGTACAATGCAACTTAATAGGGATTTTTCCATGTAAACCAGTATAATGCAACTTAATAGGGTTTTTTTCATGTAAACCAGTATAATGCAACTTAATGGAGATTTTTCCATGTAAACCAGTATTATGCAACTTAATAGGGATTTTTCCATGTAAACCAGTATAATGCAACTTAATAGGGTTTTTTTCATGTAAACCAGTATAATGCAACTTAATAGGGTTTTTTTTTCATGTAAACCAGTATAATGCAACTTAATGGGGATTTTTCCATGTAAACCAGTATAATGCAACTTAATAGGGTTTTTTTTTTACATGTAAACCAGTATAATGCAACTTAATAGGGATTTTTCCATGTAAACCAGTACAATGCAACTTAATAGGGATTTTTCCATGTAAACCGTATAATGCAACTTAATAGGGATTTTTCCATGTAAACCAGTATAATGCAACTTAATAGGGTTTTTTTCATGTTAACCAGTATAATGCAACTTAATAGGGTTTTTTTCATGTAAACCAGTATAATGCAACTTAATAGGGTTTTTTCATGTATAATGCAACCTAATAGGTTGCATTATACCACCAGACCAAGACCCAAACGAAGACTCAGACCACCACCAGATAATGACCACAGACCAGGTTTCCTTAGTTACAGGAACCAAATTGTTTCAGCGGTGAGGGGATTTTTCAGTTTCAAGGACACTTTCAATACATTCAGTAGTTTCAAGGATTTCAGCTGTTTAAGAATTTAACCAGTTTCAAGGATATCAGGAGGTTCAAGGATTTCAGGAGTTTCCACACTTTCAACAGTTTCCAGGTTTAAAAAAGTTTCAAGGATTTCAGGAGTTTCAATGTTTCAACAGTTTCAAGGATTTCAGGAGTTTAAAGGTTTCAACAATTTCAAGGACTTCAGGAGTTTCAAATATCTATCAAGTATTTTAACAGTTTCAAGGCTTTTTAAAGGATTTCAAGGATTTTTTTTTAGCAGATTTCCACATTAGATCTGTTCCGCAGTCAATCGCAATGGCTTCAGCCATTGCAAGTTTCTAGTTTTTAATTACTATTCAAACAAGGGTTCTAAAATCAAAATATTGGAAAGTCAGAGGTAACAACATTTCAGAACACAACAGTGTGACAGCAAGATATACCTCTATCAATCTTGTGACATGTGGTTGTATACTACACAAATTATTGGGATTAGTAGTGTTGGAAATGTGTATTTATAATTAAACTGTCCTCTGTTCATATGTAATGTGATGGTGTTTCTGTAGCTACATAAAAAATATAAAATTAATCGAATGTAACATGTGTAATCTTGTTATTCGGTATGGATACATTACAATACAATCGTTAATAATCCCATATCAACATAGTAAACTGTAGAGTTGCCACAGGACCCGTCATCAGCCTGCGTCCGCAGCCGAGGACTGCTATCATAACATTAGCTTTGTGGTTTCACAGGCAGAGTTGACTGCTTAAACTAAACTTTACCCGAAAGTTTGACTCTTAAAACCCACATGTGCCAACACGGAACCATCAACATCTCGCCTCAAATTGCATTAAAAGTGACATTCGTGTCTTATTTCGTTCGTATTATAACTTTTAAAGCAATTCTCGGACTTTCTGTCCGCCATCTTGGTTTGTTTCGGCTGCCGTGAGACGCGCATGCGCGCAGGTTTGCATTACATCATTAACAGCTGAGCATTACATAAGCGTCACTTTTCGGCAGAGCGGCACAACTCGGCAGAACACCGGCATAAGGTCTTTAATGTTGATAATGAGGCCATGTAGAACAAGGACTAATAAATGCTGAACAAGAAAATTAGAAAAGAGAAATGGAATTATACATATATACCCACACACACACACACAGAGACAGACAGACAGACGCACACATGCAAGCCGCACACATACATATATACAAACACACACACACAAACATACAAACACACACACACACATACATACAAACACACACACACATACATATATACAAACACACACACATACGTACACGGTGTAGTAGCGCAGTGGTTATCGCTTCACAACAACATTTGATTGCACCAACCGGCCTTTCATGTGTGGAGTTTGCATGTTCTCCCCGTGTCTGCATTGGTTTCCTCCAGGTGCTCCAGTTTCCCCTCCTGCAGGTCTGGCGTGCACCTCCTCCCTCTCCCATCACTCTGTGTAATGAGAGAAAATACCAGTAATGATAATAAAGTGCTTTGTGACTGCGTCTTTGAAGTGCTTTATAAATATAGTGATTATGTGTGTGATTTCAGACAATATTATTAAATAGGTTCTGAGATATAGAGAATATATCCAGTGTATGCTCAGTTGGTGCAGCTGATCAATTGTGGCTCTTTTAAAGCTAGGGTACTTAATTTTTCTCTCCATAAATAATCCTAAATAATACGGAACAGAAAGAGTTGCAAGATGCGGCAGGTTATGGTCTGTTTTGTCCACAGAATTTGAACAAAACAGACCACAAAAGGCATAATTTTATGAATAAATGTTATTTTTTGTATACTTGAGGATAGTGGTCTCTTCTAAACTTTTCTGTCTGAAAAAGCTGAACTGAAGATGTGACAGTGGCAAAGAATACAGGTATGATATTTTGAGAGTGGGGGACTCGATGAATTTATGTATTAACGTTAAATGTAAGATGTTAAAGTTAAAGTTTTGATGGAATTCTATTTGAAAAAGACACAAATTAACGCTGTTTGTTGCACTAATATTATATGTTGCTGTGAGCAGACTTGCATCTCCATAAATCTGAATCCTACTAGTCCTTAAAGAGGCTGAAATCTCCAACAGTATCGATACTTCACGTGTTGATGTTCAATGGTTCTTTAATCCATGGAATCTTAAATCAGCCCGAGATGAGTGTTGCATGTGTGAAGCTGGACACTAGGGGGCAGCACATGCCTGTTGTGTGCAGCAGGTTGCAACGTAATAATAACATGTGCATTATATTCTGCTGTAAAAAAGTGAACATAAGATAAGATAAGATAAACTTTATTCACAATTATATTCACAATGGATAAATTAATAAGTCATATTTAGCATCAAAAAGATCCCTAAGGATGTGCAAAATACAGTGAAGGTCCAAAGTCTAACTGACCATGAGACCTGTGTTTTCATTCATGTTGAAATAAACACATTTTTGATCAAAGAATCCGCTTTTAGGGCGATACTCAACTCTTACAACCATAGCACTAACCAAGTGCCTCAACAACTTCCAGTGACTGTTGTGGTAAAGCAGGTGAAAGTCCAATCGGGTCAGGGCCTGGTTAGTCCTGTGATGGGAGACCTCCGAGGACACCAGGTGCCACAGTGGGATGGCTGTAATATACATATATACTGTATATATATTTGCTCACATTATCTAATAATAATAATACATTATACATATGTTGCACGTAACATTTACAGGAAACCTCATAGTGCTACAGAAAGAAAAGAAAACAAAAACAAACAAGTCTTCCAAGTTTGTCTTTTTTTCATTTTTTCCCCGGCACTCTGGAGCAGGGCATTGGCTCATTTCATGCTTATTTGAAACCTACTTGTCTTGCACACGTTTCCCCGATTGACCAAAACTACCAACCTAAAAGGCACGACTGAAAATAAAAATCCAAATCCCAGAACTGAAAAACAAGACGGAACAAATGTGGTAGAGATAATGGACGGACAAGTGGAGAAAAACACAGGGAATAAAAACACACAGAGGGCGGGGAAAACAAACTCAAACTTCAAGACATCTGTCAAATACCAAAAATAAAACCAACAAAAATAATGCAATAGTCCACACCATGACAGTATTAACCAAAAGATGGTATCGCCCAACTGGTTGTTTTAAATTGTGTTCACAGCTGTGAGCAGCGAGCCCAGGACTAATTTCCCTTTTGGGACTAGAACATGTCTTATATAACCAAATAACTGAGATCTGTTTTTACAGTGCACTTTAGGGTAACATCACCCAGGGGCGTCTGTCGGCTGCTCCGTGGGCTGCATCAGATCTGGTCCAGGTCTGGTCCTGGTCTGGTCCTGGTCTATCCCTGGGGCCACAGGCTGCTGTAGATGTTATCTCTGCTCTGGTTCCGGCCAAAAGAAGTGATCTGTAATGTAAACATGTTTCTGTTGCATAAGTGTTGAAGTGTATGTTCTCCATTGAGCACAGAAAAAAAAGAAAAAATATAGAAAGCATTTTTTTTGGAAATAAGGATTTACTTTATCTTTTGATGTTGTAAAATGGGAAATAATATCATAGGTTGAAAATGTATCAAGGTCAATCCCCAATTTATTTATTTATTTATAGTTTGAAAATTACCAGCTGCCAACAGGCAATACGATTGTGCATAATTTATGGGTCATATACTTTTGTTTTACGATGCAGAAAACTACTCATGTGATGTCCCGCTCCTTTTCAAGTTTAAATAATGCACAATATTATAATAGGTAATTGTTAATTCATTATATGTTAGACAATTTTATGCAGTGACATCTAATCATAATGTTTCAAGTATTCTTTTTAGATGTATTTGTGCGTATTTTATGATTTTTTACTTTCTTTTCTTTTGTTTTAATCGTTTGTGCTTGTGAAGCATTTTGGGCAGCTGGTGTTGTTGTAAATATACTATACACATAAACATTCACATTTACCTTTATGTGCAAATAAAATAGACCCATCTTTAAAATTCACATTAATAGTGTTTTTTGTATTTGGCAAATCTGAGTAAAAATAAGCAGTTATTAGGGCTGTTCCCTCCTGAGGCCGTGAGTGAGCATCACACGCTGCTAACATGACTTTACCGCTGAGGAAAGATTAAAATAAAGTTATTAAAGACATATTCAAAACACACAGGTTAACTTTAGTTTCCAGTCAGAGGCAGCCTGGTCGTACCACACCATAGTACAAATGACATTTTGTGCTAAGGTCTGGATTTGCTCCATTGAGCTCCGTTTACAGATAAGGAGGGGTTAACTCCTTTTGCAGATTGAAACGATTGGATCTGAGTTTACCGTGACGTACTGTATGTAGTGCGCCTGAGTGAGTCGTTAACATTTAGCCTAGCTTTAGCCATCTCCTTTGCTGCTAACGGAGCCCGTGGGGAGTAGCGCCACAATTCTTTCCAGCGATTACATTTGCTAAACATTCCTCTTGCTCCTGCGTCAATTTCTTGATAGAACCAGACCGGATTACTTTACTATTGCATTCTTCGCCATTGCCAAACTACAACCTGCCTGTTCGGCGCAAACTCTTGACGTCACCGGCACCGACCTATAACGCGCTCGCTGATTGATCGGTCGAAATTCAGCCGATTGTAATCGCTAAGACGGGGACCAGGCCCAGACGTTACATGCAGTGAAATGATGATTGAGCGGAGTGTACGAACGGCTAAGGCCAGGCTATGTCATAGGGAAAAGTTATGGAAATATTTAAAAAAAAAACTAAACCAGGGGTATTTTGTTCATTAAAGTAGCAATATGTAAGATTTTCATGTCAAGTCATCATTAAAGGGCCCTAATCTGTCAAAAGTCATTAATAAACTATGTTCTTTTCAAATACATCTTTAACTGATACCAGCAGTTCAGAGATATTTGGATGTCAAAATTATCCTAAATCTTGTTATTGTTTTCATTTCGATGTCCCGCCCTCCACTGTTTTACCAATCAAAATCTCTGCGATCCAGGAACCAGAACTCACCACATCGAGCTCATCTCACTGGTAAAGTACCATGTACAGAACTAAAAAAAGTCTTGTTATGATTCTCTAATCATTAACAACAAAACAATACATAAAACCAGGACTTCTTTCTTTATGAAAAAGGTGTTGGTTTTAGATTAGTTGTTGACAAAACTCTTGTCTATTCAGATGTTATGGTCCCAGTTGGATTCGTCTGCATATCTGGCAACCTGAGTCAGGGAGAGTGGGAGGGGTTGCAGTACCACTTTTGACCAGATTTATACATACTGTTCCTTTGATAACATATTTTTGGTCCGAACAGAAAAGGTTTGCACAAATCAGACAACACCCAGTCTTCATCTTATTAGAAAACATGTTATATTTTGCAAACTTGTCAGAAAGAGCCCTGTGAGTCGCTTGGCTCAGTGTGTGAATCTGAAAATGTGTGAACATGTAGATGTACACTGCAAACAGGGGTGAAGGATAATTCACAATGATTTTTATCTTAATTTGAGCACATTCTGACTGAGCCTTAACACAAGATTTACCAACAGGATAAATTAAAATGATCTTGTTTTAAAATGATATAAGAAATGTCTCCCGTGGATGAGAAAAAAGCATCAGTTCTTGAAATAAGAAAAAATGGCCCATTGGCAAATCTTGTTTTAACACTGTCAGAATTTGCTCATACAAACTCAATTACTACACTGCAAAAAATATACATTATTAAGTCATAATTGCCTTATATTGTTAAGATTAAAGCATATGTTTTTTAGTACATTCTGACTGTCTTAAAACAACATGTTCCATTTACTCTTATTTCAAGAACTGCTTTATTTTCTCATTCCAAGTGAAATAAAAAAAATCAGTATCATATCATATCATATCAAACTTTATTACAGACTCAGGGTCCAGGATAAGACACATAACACATAACACACATCACATAAAAACACAAAACAACACATGTAATCACAACAATAAGCCTCACTTCTCAGAGCAAACAGCTGTACCAGTGTCTCCACAGATCTGACTGGTACCGCATGGCACTGAATTTGACATTTGTCAGGCTTATGACAATACAATTCTGGCTTTCATTGAGCCGACAAATAAAACTGTACATCAAACATCGCATGGCGGCCTGGAATGTCCTTATTCCAGCTGACACAAACAAAGTACTTGCACTTTCCCATCGTGGCTTTTTCAATAAAATCCTCAGACAGTCATTGTATGCCACATTGAGTTTGCGGATGGTTGCTTTTTTGTATTTGGTCCATAAATGTGCCGTGTATAATGACGTACAGTATGCTTTAAAAAGTGTCTTTTTCACCTGCGCTGTACAGGCACCAAACTTGCGCACCAGCATGTTCGCCTGAACGTACAACATACGACATTGCCTGAGAATGTCCTCATCATCAGACAGATCATCACAAATAAAATGGCCCAAGTATTTATATTTGGAACATACACTTAGTTCAACACCACACAATTTAAATTGGGGAAAGTTTACATTTACATCATCTTTAGTTCTACATAACATTATCATACTTTTGCTTGCATTATACCTTACATCATACTCTACACCATACTTAGAGCAGACATTGAGAAGGTCCTGTAGACCTGCACTACTAGGGCTGAATACAGCAAGGTCATCCGCATACAACAGATGATTCACCTGGATTGGCCCAATCATACAGCCCGTTTTACATGCACTTAACTCTAAGGACAGATCATTCATATACAGGGAGAATAAAACAGGAGAGAGAATTCCTCCCTGCCGGACACCATTACTAACAGAGAATGGATCCGACATGGATCTACCCCATCTCACCTGCATTACCTGATGGGCATACCAGTATACTAAAACTCTCACAATATAACGAGGCACCCCTCTCTCGTTCAGCTTTGAGAATAATTTCCAGTGATTTACCCGATCAAATGCTTTAGATGCATCGATAAAACACAGAAGAACAGATGATGTTTGACTTTTATATTTTCTTATTATTTCCTTGAGAGCAAATATGCATAAATCTGTACCATGTTTAGATTTAAAGCCAAACTGGTTGTCTGTGGAGCAGATATAATCTTGTAATCGAGATAACAGTATTTTCTCCAAGACTTTAGACAATATGCTTGCCAGTGCGATTGGTCTATAATTGTCCAAACTACCCATTCTACCAGCTTTATCCTTTAAGACTGGGACAAGCGTGACAGAGAGAAGTGAGTCTGGGAGAATTCCATGTGTCAAACAGCTAGAGAAGCAAATGGCCAGCAGAGGACAAAGTCTTTTGCTGGCATGTATCAGGTGCTCAGCATAAATGTTATCAGCACCACAGGACTTATTAGCCGTAACTTTTGAATTGCTTGATACACCTCATGGGCACTTATGGGTACATATTCACTTTGGTCAATTGTGCCAGCATTAAACATATCACTGTGGACACAATTGAACAGATTATAATAATGTCGTTTACAGCATCCAACTATGTTTTCTGAGCCAGAGATACCATCTACAGTGCAAGGTAGAGATGTTTTACTACTGTTGAGATTTCGCACCTCTTTCCAAAAATCCATAATATTGCTGGATGTAAGTTTACTGGCCAATGAATCTGACCTCATACTTTGTTCATTTCTTGAGATAAATCGAATAGCATATTTGTATCTGGCATTGGTAATCTCTTTTTATTCTCAAAAATAGTGCCATGTCTCGGTCTCCCTGCTACAGTCCATTCTCTTGTAGCTTCCCGTGCTTCCTCGTAATACCCAGCTACATACATATTCCAGCCTGGTCGCTTTTTGTGATTATGTTGAACTTTTTTATAAAAACATTCACTACTTTTAGACAAAACACTGATAATATTATCATAAAAACTACAGATATCCATTTTATGGTCCACTTCAACACAATTAGTGTCAGTACATCTAATAGCATTGTGTGGAACATGTATACTGCTTAAAAGTTTGTCAGATCTAGTAAAATAGGACAGAAGGTCTTCCTGTGTACAAGCTGTCCAGTCCAGCCTCCCCTGCTTAACTGGGCCATTGTGTGTTGTCAGTCCTGGTAACTGGTCAACGTGTATATTAAAAGAGATAGGAATATGATCTCCAGTAACAACACTGTAAAGTATTTGCATAGATGCCAGGGAGACATGTGCATCAGCTGTACTTATACAGTGGTCCAACCATGAGGTTGTATGCCAAGCCTCACTAATATATGTGTAGCTCTTTATAGGAAGTAAACATCTGCTAGATAGAATATAGTCATGATCCTCACAGAATTGTAGCAAATGTTTACCAAATAAGGAAGTCATGTCTGCAATGTCTGCATTCATGTCTCCTACAATGTAAACACTAGATACAGGGCTGTCTTCAACAAACGCATGCAAAAAGGCCAGCTTATCTAAATATACATCTTCATTTTGTTTGCACTCATACGGAGTGTAGACATTAACTATTATAAATTCTTTATCATCACAAGTAAAATGTAGACCAATACACCAGTCAACTCCAAGTCTGACAACTTTAACGCATGTATCAAGAGACTTTCTCCAGAGTATTGCCACACCCCCTGCTATTCTACCCATGACAATACTCCTGTTAAAATCAGTAGTGGACTCACCAGCCCCATGAAAATACTCATTAAACGAGTTCAGCTTTTGCAAGTCTTGTTGAGATAAAAAAGTCTCTTGCAAACACAGTATGTCGCAATTTTGCAAAAGTCCATCGACAACCAAGCGACGAGCTTTATCCGCAGCACTGTTTCCAAGCCGTAGGCCCCGACAGTTATAAGTCAGAAGACGTAAATCCATAGCTGCATTTTAGGGTACCACAGCGGTGCCATTGCGCGCACTGCCCACAGGGTCACCTGCGCCTAGCTCACCCCTGTTGTACCCCACACGACGCGGCTCATAGTACCGCCGAACGAGTGCACCCTCTGGCCACAGATCAGGGTCATACATCTCATTTACGTCATTACACTCCGCAGATATTTTAAATGAACTGAATCGATTGTGCGCCGTGGTGATCTTTTGGCATGATACATCCCGGTTGAGTTTGTTCTTTAAGTATTCCGCTAATGTTACATCCTCCAGATCAGGTGAAAATCGAGAAGCAAACACACTCACCAGTTTGGTCTGTATGGTTCGGATGCTGCCCACAGTCCCAGTGCCAACGATAGGCTTAGTGGCCCGTGGCTTCCTCCCCTGTCCCGTGCGTACTGCATTAGCTTCATCGGTTGTTGCGCGCCGGCTCCTCTTCACAACCTCACTCCACTTTGGCGACTGCTGCCCCCGTAAACTCCTCTCCGCAGCGGTCCCTGCATACACCTCCGGAGCCGGTACTGTCGGAGTCGCTGTCTCCGCTGCACTTTTCTCCCCATGGGTCAGGACCTCTTTCACAGCAGACACAAGAGGCATAGCTTGCGTCGTGACAGCTGCTACATCCACGTTAGCGGGCCAGGCCCGCTCATTGCGCTCCCTCTCCAGGGAGCACACCCGGTTGCAGATCCCGCTCGCAGCAAAGCGCAGATCACTAGTAATGCTGACTTGTGAGTTCATTATTTGCTTTAAAGCGCCAACTTCTGCGGCCATCTGCTCCATTTTTGTTAATAGACATGAGACGTCCAGACTATTAAACGTGACAGGTGGGAGCTCATCCAGATAATAGGAAACAAATCTGGGAATATTCTCCCCACACTCATTTAATACTTTAAGGCAGCTTTTGATGTTGTTGGCATCTTTCTGCGCTCCCTTGTGTGTGACATTCCTTTGCGAAGAAGGGCAGAGCTCAAAGAGGGCCTTCTTGGAGGCCTCAATCCACTCGGAGTCAAATGTGTTAGCAGCCAGAATAATAATCTCATCCTGGCTCATAATCTTCATTTTTACACAAAGGAAATTGAGCAGTTCATCTTCAACAATTGTTTTCCCATCAGTTGTTTTGTATATCTCTGGTTTCAAGCGAGAGCGTTTGAAAACTGGAGCAGAGTTGTGACCAGCAGCTGTGTCAGCCATCTTTTTGCTCCCACTTTTGCTCAGTAGTCTTTATTATTATTAAATTGGGCTTTACTTAATTACCAAATACATTTTTAATGACTTTACTCCTCTTCTACAACTACCTCCCTCACATCCAAACCTTCATATTTGCATGTGTGTAAAAACCGCAGCAGAGTCATGAGTTTCAACACAAATCCACAATAAATCAGCTTTATTTCCCCAAAACCACTTGAGTGGGTTCACTGCGGTGCATTCGGGTGTTGCAGGACATGTGACGGGGCGTTCGTGTGCACTGGGAACTCCAAATCCAGGGCCAGAAGTCCAGCTCTCCAGCACATTACACTCACTCTGAACTGCCGTGGATTAACTGAGCTGTGGCTGGTGTTTGGTCTGGATCCTGGTGCCTTCAACAAGCACCTCTCCTGGCCTTACGAGTTTAGTTTTTTAAAGGTAAAAAAGGTAAATATGGTGGAAAACCAAGTAATTTATGGGAGGAATTTCTCAGAATCCCATTGGTTTGAATGGATCTGTAAACATTTTTAAATAATAGTTCTATCCATCCATCCATTTTATTCCCCTTAAGCTATTTAAAGGAGGGGGGCATCAGGATACAGTACGTCCAATGGTTTGCCCCATACGGATGTTTAATGTGCACCTCCAAGTGAGTCTTTGAAAGGCTTATAATGTCCTCTTTACCAAGTTAAGAAGCTTTTTCAAGCCAGGTATATTTTCGTGCGATACAAGTAAACCGATACCCCATTGTGAGCAAATTCTTTCAAATGTTCGGTCAAAAACCAAAACATGTTGATGAGGAATACAACTTGTTGACAGTTTCCTCCAAAGCTCACGTGTCTTTCCCACCGTTCCATCAGCGCAGGACTGAATCAATGGTGAAACAGAGCGAGATAATGAGGGCGAGACAACAGCTCACGGTTGTCTGAAGGAAGCGATCGAAATACAATCTACAACGGATCGTTCCTATTGATCATCGCCTGCAGCAGAAGCAGAGAGAGACTGGTGACAGCAGCAGCAGCAGCAGCAGCAGCAGCAGCAGCAGCAGCAGACGCAGAGAGAGACTGGTGACAGCAGCAGCAGCAGCAGCAGCAGCAGCAGCAGCAGAAGCAGAGAGAGACCGGTGACAGCAGCAGCAGCAGCAGCAGAAGCAGCAGCAGCAGCAGCAGAAGCAGAGAGAGACTGGTGACAGCAGCAGCAGCAGCAGCAGAAGCAGCAGAAGCAGAGAGAGACTGGTGACAGCAGCAGCAGCAGCAGCAGCAGCAGAAGCAGAGAGAGACTGGTGACAGCAGCAGCAGTAACAGCAGCAGCAGCAGAAGCAGAGAGAGACTGGTGACAGCAGCAGCAGCAGCAGCAGAAGTCAAAGCAATTAGCGGTGATATAGAAAATTACAAAATTAAAAATTGTAAACATAATTACTCAGCTCACCTTTAAGTAACAGTAAGTCTTGTGACATTCTCTGTATCTACATGAAGTTAATTTTATTTCTATCATTAATGTTTAATTCAATTATATTTTAATTCCCACAGCAGCCATTTTTAATCATCATTTGAATATAAAATGTAAATGGTTAATGATTTAATTAACCATCTCTCCATGATCTGACACCAGGGACAAGACATGGGGGAAAAATATTTACTATTACTAGGTACAAAACAAACCAACAGAACCAACCATGACATCTTCCCACGCGAGTCCATTTGCAGATCATCTTCCCAGAGTTCTAAGATTCTAGTTGGAGTCTCACCTGAAAGAATAATAACACATTAAACATAAATGCTCTTTGTTGGACGCTCAAAGGCGCTTCACAAAAAACATAAAAATAACCATTGAAGAACAGAAATGAAGGACACGCAAGGTGGAAAAGGTGAAATAGGTGGGTTTCTGATGGGAAAAAAACCTTGCCCAAAGTGCTCCCTGTCTGCTGTATGAATGTATCCAAACCCCTCCACTGGGATTAGAACCTCAGACCCCTGCGCTGGGCCACAACACCTCCAAACACACAGTTACATTTCCAGAACGTCGCACCTCGTTCGGCCTGGGATCGTCCATTCTCTGTGGTGTTGTTTTGGGTTGAAAAGTGCATGTGTTGTGGGTGATATTGTGTGTGGTTGTGGTGGAAACACAATGGGGCCTCGGTGTGGTTCTGTCAAAGCGTCCAGACCACACGGAGCAGAGAAGACTTTTGTCCGAGTCGTTCCCAGGACAGAGAATAAACAACATGATGTACAGTACAGACCAAAAGTTTGGACACACCTTCTCATTTGAAGAGTTTGTTATTTTCATGATGATGAAAATTGTAGATTCACACTGAAGGCATCAAAACTATGAATTAACTCATGTGGAATTATGTAAGTACTAATAAAACAAAGCATGACACAATTCAAAATATGTCAATTATTCTCGGTTCTTCAAAGTAGCACCTTTTGCTCTGATTACTGCTTCACACACTCTTGGCATTCTCTTGATGAGCTTCAAGAGGAACTGAAATGGTCGCCAACAGTCTTGAAGGAGTTCCCATGATGCTTAGCACTTGTTGGCCCTTTCACCTTCACTCTGTGGTCCAGCTCACCCCAAAACCATCTGGATTGGGTTCAGGTCCGCTGACTGTGGAGGTCATCTAGCCCAGCACCACCACTCTCCTATTGGTCAAACAGCCCTTACACAGCCTGGGTGTGAATCTAAAGTCAATAGTCATGAACAGAAAGGAAACTCATTGAATGATGAAGTGTGTCCAAACATTTGGTCTGTACTGTACATCTACTGTATATGAAAACATCACACAGATACTACTGGAAACAAGTGCGTACGATGGGAATGACAGAAATCTGTCCCCAATGCTACAATCTGCTGTCACATTGAAATAAATAAAAAAAAGTATCACTGAGATTAAGATTAAGATAATAAAGTTGGCAAGGAAAGGTGATGGTGATGGTCAGAAGCAGGAGAGAAAAGACAGACATTATAGTCCTTCATTTTATATTCAATGTTTTAGTCACAGGAACCAACCCGGACTGGTCTCCTGCTGTGACTCTGAGGAGCACAGGGACCGGCCTCCTGCTGTGACTCTGAGAAGCACAGGGACCGGCCTCTTGCTGAGACTCTGAGGAGCACAGGGACTGGTCTCCTGCTGTGACTCTGAGGAGCACAGGGACCGGCCTCTTGCTGAGACTCTGAGGAGCACAGGGACTGGTCTCCTGCTGTGACTCTGAGGAGCACAGGGACCGGCCTCTTGCTGTGACTCTGAGGAGCACAGGGACCGGTCTCCTGCTGGTCCCAGAGTCAGGACTAAATACAGGGAGACAGCGTTTCAGATTCACACAGCTCAAATGTCTTCCTGAAAATATGAGACAGGCTTCTACTATGACAATGTTCAAATCCAGAATAAATATTTTTTTTTAGCTGTGTATTCAACTTAAATATTGTACTTGTCCTTATCTAAAAAATGAAATCTATGTCATATATGTGGAGATTTTACCAGTTTGATTTGAACATTGTTTCTCTTGTTTTCAAATAACTGTTGAGTCTTTATGTGAACGATTTGTGCCATACAAAAAACTTTGCCTTGCCTTCATTACAAGTCTTTTCTAACATAGATGTGTCTCAGGTTGAGTTCTGATTTTGATCAATGCAACAATAGCAACACATTTGTTTTTCCAAACGCGATGGCTTATTAAATTCCTCTGCACAAAACCCCAAACACACTTCTGTCCTGTCTGTGAACTTCCAATGTCCGTATGAACCAAAATAGACCAATTTCCCAATCGCTGTATTTTTATGGTCACCTCGTGTTTCTGGAAATTCTTCTCTAAATGTTTTGTTGCTGTGTTTTTTTTCCGGGGATTATTCGAGGTCAAATGTGTGAAGTGTTAAAGGCAGAATCAGTGGGACAGAGAACAGGGACATTGCTATTGACAAAACACGATTCCTGTAAAAGAAACCAATCGTTTGGTTTTGGGGCATTGCGGAAAGTAGGTCTGTTGTTACTGAGAGTGAGGGTGAAAGAAAGGATTCTGGGGGAGTTACGATCCACGCTGAAGAAGTCCGGAAAAATACTATCATTAAAGAAGAAATATCAGTTGCTATTTTTGGCCAAAAACATATAATGAGAATAAATTACTTTGTCATTTCATGTTTTAGAATCTGACAAAATCTCAAGTAAGTAAATATATAATGGATCATGTATGAAGGGTCAAAATGTGGTCTGCCTGTACCTCTTTTTGAAGTTTTTGTGTTGAAAATTTGAAAAATACCACCTGCAAACACAGCCATGCGTTTGTAAAGGACATCATTTCACGTTAGAAATTTCTAAAACTATATGAGCACTACTTGTTATTCCTGGTTATTGCAGTGCATCTACGTAAATCTAAGATTGTGTTTATTTTTCACGTGGCAGTTCGACTTGTTTACTTCCTGAAATCTTTCGACCTAGTTGTAATTCTGCTGATTAGGATGAATTAGGAGGAAATCCAGCACTTTACAACAACACATGCTTCACGCTTCAAAACAACAGCTTTGGTGGATGTTGTTCCAATCGGTTCAGTTTGGAACAACACAAACGGTTCTCTTGGTGTGTCGTGGTGATCGGTGCAGACGGGAACCTCCACAAAACGTGTTGACGAGCGCTGAGGTGTCTGGACTATAAACTATATTCATGTGTGATTATCTGCTCTCCAGAGACACCTCCAGAGACAATATGAAACCAGAGCGATACGATTTTGTCTGGTTGTTGATGATTTTCCCTTACTTGACCATTTAAACCATTTTAGACCCTAATTTGCGGAATTTTTCTTCTACTTATAATTATCTGTGACGTATCATTTTGACCAAAGGGTTAAACCATTGACTGTAAATATTAACGGACGTAATCACGCCTATATCCGTCGTTGAAACTAATGAGCCATGGGCAGCCCCTCCCTCAGGAAAATATGGAAAAACACATTTGCACATGCAGCCGGCACTAGCCCCATTCATTTAACAAGTGCCTTCAAAATTCCACAGCGGCTGAACTAGACTGGTCCAAAAATACTCCCCTCAGCATTGACACAAATCTAGAACGTAGCTTTTGGCCAAGAGCGACTTTTGGACCATCCTGTATGGAGGTTTTCGAGAGGAAAGAAGACACCATATGGATAATTCTCTTTCCGGGTCCACTCCCACTGGCCCAGGGTGGTATTGCAAGTATGTCAGCACACATGCTCATGGACCTTTTTGAGATGGGACCCGCCCCCACTGGGTTTAACACATGCATCTTGTGTAAAAATGAAAAGATAGAAACGGAATGTGACTCGTTCAAGAGACATGGGCCTGACAACTTCATTTTGACGCTGTTGTGTATTACTTCATAATGTCCCATAATTGTTATAACCACTTTAATCAACAAACTACAGGTAGAAAGTTCTTACTGTGGCAACCCTACACACGCCATTTAGCTCCTGCAGTTTCGCATCTGGGTCGATAAACGAGGCCCTAAGACTCACAAGTATTTAAACAAGGATAAAAAACACCTGAACCCGAACCTCCGCAGCACACAGACCTCCTCCTGCAGGATCCTGGTCTCACCGCCACAACAGCCTCCATCATTCTCACTGTAATTCGCACAAGAGTCGAGTGTTTATCTTATGTAACATGGACATTCCTTTACGCTGTGGCCCACATCAAGGAAGCCAAGTCCATCAGCTGACATCAAACACATACAGTAATACCTTCACTTTCCCCCACTCATTAGATCAAAGTATTCATGTAGCATGCAGGCTAATACTAAAATCTCTGCGTGTAGCTTGAGCTGTAAACTGTTGAGTAATACAGTGAGCTGAGACTTTCATAACAAGAAGCTTCTAGATATTGTAACTTAAAAAAACTGTCTTTACTCGACTTTTTCCCCAAGTGAAACATGTGTGGACGGTTTACTTTCCAATTAACGTAATGCAAAAACACACTGCTCGCTAATAGCATCCAGGCACATAGCGGTGCATTGGAAACATGTATTGGACAAAGAATTATTTAAGACTAGAATAAAACTCTCTGGTCTGCTTTGACGAGCATGGATCACCAGAATGATTGACAATTGGGAGGACCAATAGTCTTGATTATCCACCCGGAAGTAGAAAATCCTCCGATATACCTGAGAGAACAGACACAGCGGCCCAGAGCTCACACTGCAAAAAAATGATGAAAAATAAGTCACAAAATGTCTCCCTTGGAATGAGAAAAAAGCAACAGTTCTTGAGTGAAAGTTCTACCTGGGTCTGAGTGGGTTTCCTCCAAGTGCTCCGGTTTCCCCCACCATTAAAAAGACTCCATGCTGTGGCTAAAGTGGCAATGGATGTATGGGTCAAATGCAGAGGGTAAATGTCCATATATAGACAATTATGTAAAACTTATAGTCGGGACCAGACCTATTGTACTGTACACTCCCAATGTAGATTCTCTTTCAAATCTGAACTTGAAGTGATGTAAGAAAGAGCAATTTTTTTATTTTAATTCCAGCAGCAGCGTTACTTCTGTGGAAACCGTGAATGACAGAGACTTCAGAAAACAAGTGGCAAATACCTGGAAAGTAGAAGAAAAACCAAGAAAAAGCAGGTTACATAACATGTGTTTTGACCTTCTCCACAGCCCCATGAGGTTTGAGTTTGGGAATCCTGGCTAAGGATTTTTTGGATCAAAATGGGATGAGACGTCAAAGAGCGACGCAGAGACCAGGAAAAACATCCATCACGTGCACACATGAGCGATCCGAAAAATTTGAGTCTCGATTATTTGCTTATGACTGGAAAAGGAAATAAATGGAGCAAAACTGTCTCAAAATGTTTCCCTCATCATCAAATTGTTGAGATTTAAAAGCATGATAATTGGTTAAGAATTGGTTTAATTTGATGAATATATAAGACGCAGTCATTGGTGCAATTTTCTGTTTCTATCTAAAAATAAATTATTATTTTGATAAACAGCCAATTATTCTTTCAATGAATTTATTTTGCCCTGTGTGATTTTCAAATGCCTTTAAATGTGGCTTTACTTTTTCTTGTTGTACTGTCGGGCACTTTGTGTTGCTTTTTGTATGAAAATGAAGACAATTGGATCTTCTTGATTGGTTGACTAGATCCCAAAAGGTCATAAAATATAGAAGTCCAGATTTAGATAGTAAGTAAGTAAGTTTTTATTTATATACCACCTTTTCACTGCAGATCTGAGTCTCAAAGCGGTTTACAATTGTTATTTTTGGGCATTTGTCTCTCACTCCACACAGAGATGGGAGCGGGGTCGCCAGTAGAGGAGGCGCATGCCTGAACTATTGGACATATTTTTAGTGGTAGGGGAAACCGGAGTACCCGGAGGAAACCTACGCAGACACGGGGAGAACATGCAAACTCCACTCAGGAAGGCCCTGGTCCGACCGGGATTCGAACCCAGGACCTTCTTGCTGAGAGGCGAGAGTGCTATCCACTCAGCCACCGTGCCTGCCTAGATGTCGGTAAAAAAATAATTCTTTAACAGTGTCTAAAAACAACAGCTAACCATAATGTATCTGAATTTGTCACTGGCAAAAAGGGATTGTTTTTGACAATTTCTTGATAATTTCTCTCTTGACAATCAGAAATACATCACAACTGCACAGAACTAAACTTTTTGTCCCATTCGCAAATCTTGTTTTAAGTCAAAATGTCCTCGATAAGATAAAAAACCCTTTGATTCAAGCATTTATTATTATTTTTTTGCAGTGTAGCACACAGTCTATGGCTGTTATCTTTCTCAAATGCTAAATTTTTTGGTGCTCGTCTGACCTGCGGAGGAAGAGTCAATGCCACGGCACTTGGTTTTAACTGGAGAATTCTCCTCGGCTTGAGAGCCAACGTTGTTTTTACTAGAATTTTAAACCGTAACATTTTGTTTTTTTCCGTCTGTAATTTTAAGTGCAAATAGCTTGTTTGAGATTTATAGCTCTTGGGAAATCGCAAATCTATCATTGACTTCAAAGCTAGCAATCCTGTCTCCCAAATTGCATTAATAAGACGAACGACCCTAACATTTATTTGAACTTTTCCACTCCCAAAACAATGCTCCGTACCAGCTGTGCACGCTCATCCTAAAAATAATAACTTTTCATAGCCTTGAAAGCACCTTTATCCATCTGTCGTGTTTATGTAAAGTCAAAGTGGTGCAGCAGACCCCATGCAGCAGATAAGACCATTATTATGGACATTTTTGACATTCCGGTGCCAAGTCGTGGAGGTAAAGAAAAGTTTGACTCAAGTCCAAAAAGCAGCCAACCGAGAGATCTCCTCCTTCTCCGCATGCTAAAGGAAAAAGGCAGTTAAAGTGGGAATTTTTAGAATATTGTTCAAAGCGACAGGAGTAAACAAGCCGAAAGAATGAGTCGGAATTTGTGCCGGTGTGGAAGTGCTGCGCGGTGTTCTTCTGGTCTGTGGCATTTCCGGATGTTATTTCGAGAAAACTGACCCCGGAGAGCGGCTTTTATGGACTCGAGGAGAAGGAAAACAGATGTGGCACAATTGAAATGCCCATCTGGTGATTCAATTTAAAATCTGCATGTGGTTTCACTAATTCATTAATCAAGCCATCAATGGGGCCTCAAACCTGAAAGAATTGAAACTCGGAAAATACAACACTGTTCAAAAGTCAATTTACTTTTGGACTTGAACTTGCAATGGAGAACTAAAATATGAGATTTATTCCATGTGGAGTGACATAACATCACGCCTGTATTTGTTTCTGTGTTGATAATTGACTCACGACTTTTACTATTCATGTTGTCGGCCCCTGGACTAGTCTGGTGAACTCAAGGGTCCCTCTTTCTGAAAAGTTTGGGCATCCCTCACCGCAAAAAGCGATAAAATATGAGGTAGTATTTGCTTGAATTTAGTGTTTTTTCATGTTAATCTGAGTCTTAAAGGAGATTAGCCAATGGGACAAAGCCATTTAGTCTTCTTTCAAGAACATCAAGATCTTGTATCTTTTCAAACAAGATCATTTTACTTCGTCCCATTGGAATATCTTGTCAGAATGTGCTCAAATTAGGATACATTTTAGCAAATTTGAGCTTTTTTTTGCAGTGCTGCTGTAGACTTTAAAAAACACTATTCTCATACATTCCCCAAAACACTACATCAATTAACCCCTGCAGTTTCCTAATCACATGTTTACAATATATCCATAATTTATAATATAATATAATATACATATGATATACAATTATCTGCACCTGTGGACTGGTCTCCCCCAGCTCAGACTCATGGGCTGCACCACCTCCTCGCCTGGGAGCCGCCTCAGTCCTTGTTCTACAGCCTCAGTCCTGGACCTGCAGCCGGTCTGTCTGTGGGAGCGGATCTGTCTCTCAATGTGACGAAAAATGCTAAATATTGGCAAAATGTCTTGTTAATTTGAGCACATTCTGACTGTCTTAAAACAAGATTTGCCAATGGGACAAGCTAAAGGATCTTGTTTTAAAAAGATATGTCTCCCCTGGAATGATAAAGTAAAGCAACATTTCTTGGCATAAGACTAAATGGCTTTGTCCCATTCGCAAATCTTGTTTTAAGACAGTCAGAATGTACTTAAAGTAGGATAAAAACCGCTCAATTCAAGCAATTATTACCTCATATTTTATATGGGGCGACAGTAGCTCAGTTGGTAGAGCATTGGCCCTTGGGCAAGACACTTAACCCCACTTTGCCTGAAGCTCCCACTGAAAGATCTCAGCTCCTCTGGACTTACCACCTGCAGGAGGATCAGTGAGGGGCTGGTGCTCTGTGTACTGGGTGCAGCTCTGACTGCCACCCCCCCGACCCAGAAATGGATTAAGGGGAAAAAAAATGGATGGATGGATGGATTTTATCATTTTTTGCAGTGCAGCTACATGCCATGCTACTGCTATGCTATGGTATTGTAGAAACACACAAATACTTAAGAAATGCTGGAACAGGCACTTTTGGCACTCATTAAACCTGTCTTGAGTGATCTCCCTCTGGGTTTTTAATATTGTAATGTAAACACGTGCTGAAACTCCATGTTTTGAAACAACCCTGAACATTATGACCAGCGATAATGAGCGTTTTTATTATCTGCGACACATGGAGTTATGGAAACACTATTACACAACTCTCCAAACAAAGAAACCCGCAGATGCAATATGTTCTGGTGATAAAAAAGCGCTAAAACGAGTTGACAACACATCACAAGAAAGTCATTTTGTGCTAAAAAACTCAAAACTGAGATGTGTTTAATAAAGTTTAATTTTGAAACACGTCAGACAGGATAATCCATTGTGTTCATAAACATGGACCACAAGTGCAAAACAACAGGCTGAAATTCATTATCAGTACAAAACAGTTATAAAAATGAATAATTCCATATATTTAAAAACTTCAATTATTAACAGACTTTACTCTACGCCAACTATATACATAATTCAGAACAAATAGGAGAAACTCGTCCTCATCTCTCATATAACTATCAAGTCAGTATTTAAATTATGTTAGAAATAGTTTAATAAAAGGACTCTTTCCAGCTCTCATTTTTGAGTTATAGCCGTAAATATATCCAAACAAAATGTGCAACTTGTGCAAAAGCAAAGAACGGGAAAATAGGAGTGAATAAAAATGCAGTTGAGAATGGCCATGGGCTTGCATAATTGTCTATTGTAAGGAACATATGGTAAAGATATTTTTGATTTGGATGGAATGTGGTAGTTGTAAAATGGCTTAAAGCTTGCCAGGTGTTGCCTACTGTTGAATACACATGCATTTCTACCATTTTCAATGATATAATGAACAATAATAATAATAACATGCAGATAAATTAACTATATTTTGGGTCCATTTTGATGTCGAATCTATCAAAGTGTGAATATTGCGTGTGAAACTTTGGACAATTTTATGAGGGTAAAATGTCTGCTATAGTATTGCCTTATACAAGCACCAATTGTCCAACTCGCATTTTGAATCAGAAATAAATAAACGATACAAATACATGGACAATGACGCGGTCCTTTTTTACAATTACCACACACAGAAATCCTTCGAGGAATAGTTATTGCTATAAAATGCTACGACGGAAGAGCGACTTTGCCGTTCAACTAAAATCTGTGAACATGGGATTCGATGGGAGAACGAACACGCATAAATAATTATACATAAAAACAGTTTTCTTTCAAACACTTTGTCATTTTAAAAAGGGAACCACGTAACTCGTTTCTTTTCCATTTGAGACACAAAGTGAACCACAATGAATGTAGCTCTAGTTAAAGCTGAACCATGTAACTTTTTGAATGAAGATCTGCCACTTTGCCTGTCGCCATAGAGATGTCGCTAGGTTAGCTTAAATGCGTTTTTGCAATGAGACATTAATTTTGTATATCTTTACTAAGTATGCGTTTATCACACTTATGAACATTTCTTTGCTTAAAACCCTAAAAACTCTAATAACTCCATGACAACCAGCAAGTGAGGCAGGACCCTCGTCTAAAAATGCCCCAGGGTGCAACGTTAATATGGTCATTCTTGTCTATGTATTATTTCTGACACCAAAATGTTTTACAAATATTATTGCAAATTATTATCTTGGTCTAATAGCTTTGCGCAACTTGACGGCATCATCCAAGAACCAGGGTTAATTTAGTAACTTTGCAGGTTTTTTTTATTGCTACAGTGAAACTATAGAATGTAATCCAGGCAAAACAAGTAGACAACTTGTTTGCTTAATAGTAAATTGCATGCTTTGATTTGCTATTCAGAACGAGAGAGACTATTTTAATTCCGTCAGTACGATGAAGCTAGCAAAGTCACTGTGTAAGGCTGTGGTATGAGTTTGTGCGCTGTCTCTTTAAATGGGATCCACAAATAGTTTTCGCCTCAATAAAAAGGTCCTCAAAATGGCGGCGGTGCAAAAATACATAAGAATCTGACGGGAACTCAACAGATGAGTTCTTGCTTGATCTCCGGTCGAGTTGGGAACGGAGATTCGCTGAAGGAGAAGGCGGCGCGTCCCGTTTTCAGTTCGCTTTTGCCCGGACAGAGAAGCGCGTAGGTTTCTATGACGGCCATTTCCGGGGAGGGGGCGGGGCTTTCGGGCTCTGACTCTGATTGGCTGGTTTCGGGTTCGTCCAGAGAGGAGCAATGGGAGGAGGAGGAAGATGAGGAGGAGGTGGTGAGGAGGTGAGGGCGGGACACAGGGCAGAGCCAGGGGTGGGTCAGGCACTCCTCTGCTGTGGCACGAACCCTGGAAGAAAAACACAGAAAATTATTGTATTTTATTATTTAATATTCATATATTCAATTTTATATTTACATTATGCTACTGAATTCATTTATTATTTAAATATATTTTTTATTTTATGTTTCCATTTCATTCTATTCTATTTTTTTAGATCATTATTATGCATCATCTAAAAGAAAATGTAGATAAAGAGGAGATTAAAGTGTGAATCTACTTTTCACAAATTTTGATCATGTTTTAGTGTTTTCTTTTGTCATTTAAACACGTTTTTAGTTTTAAAGGAATTCATTAGAGGTGTCAAGTAATGCCAGTATTTCCCCTGGTATTAGTACTTTTAACTTTTAACATTCATTACTTTCTTTCAAACCATAATATCTGTACTTTCTACTCCTACATTACAAAATTACTGGCTACTTTTGCAGAGGGCGACACAACATACATTAAGAGCTTTGGTTAGCCAATGAGTAATTGTGGTTAGCCATGCTTCCAAGTTCCCCATTCGGCATAAGTGCTGCACGTTTCCTTTTCTTGTCGTATTCTCTGTTTAAATGGACGTGAAACCAGCGATAGGACAAAACTGTTTTGAAAGAGAGGAAATAGTTAAATCAATATTTTTTTGTTCATGGAAGTCTGGTATCTCAGCTTTAATATCGTCACTGTTTTGATCATTCTGCAGATAATTATTGCCAATTTCTACAGTAAAACATTTAAAACATCCCCTTTTTAAAAAGTTTGTAAACCAGACATAGATAAAACTAAATCAGTAAAACCTATGTATCAAATGAAATCTTTTTAGTGTCTTTTTATCTTACGTCTTAATTCTAGTTATTAAAGTTACTGCCAGCATGTGTCAAAAGTGCACCCACTCCCACACTGGTTTTGTAGTAGAGCTCTGTTGTGCATATTTGGCAATCGTCCCGCCCCCAAACCCTCTCCCTATTGGCTGAACACACACAACCACTGACCAATGATATTCTGGTCTCACTCTATTTGTGACCAAACAAAACAAGAAGGGAAATTCCCACCGAGTTTACAGAGGCCATTCCCAAAACCGATTTCTCTCCCAAAAGCAATCACGCTCTGCTTTTTCCACATTCTCGAGGCGATTACCAAAATGCCAAAGAATCCAACGCTTTTCCAGGCCACTAATCTGCACCAATTAAAAGAACGGCGACTCCAAATCACGCGTTGGAACGGACTTGAAAAGAGCGGCGTCCTAAAGGGGTTTTTTTTCAATCTAATGGAAAAATTGTGTCGGCAAATTAAAATGTTTTTTGTTGTTGTTGCTGCTGCTGGACCTCATTGAATTTTATATTAAAAACGTGGTTAGGGTCTGTGGGTCTGTGGGTCACTGTGGAATCATCTCAATAGAAAAATACATTGGTCACATATGCAGAACTATTGTGAGTGTGTGTGGCTACACTGCAAAAAGTATTGATAAATAAATCAAAAATAGGTCAAATTTAACAAACTGTATCTTACTTTGAGCACATTCTGACTGCCTTCAAACAATATGTACCAAAGGGACAAAGCAAAATTATCTTATTTTACTAAAGAAACAAGACATTTCTCCCTTGGAATGAGTAAATAAAGCAGCAGTTCTTAAAATAAGGATACATGGATTTGTCCAATATTGGAAAGTATTGTATTTTGTCTGAATACGCCTTGAATTAAGATTAAAACCACTTTTAAGCATTTATTACCTCATATTTTATCTTTTTTTTTTAAACTAAATTTTACAGTGAATGTGTTCTAGTTCAGGGGTACTCAAAAGGCTGGTTGAATCCGGTATTGAATCAACTCTTTTCAAAATGCAACCTTTTTAATATCTTTTTCATTTAATGTCTATATTTTAGTTGTTTAAGTTACTACCAGCATGAGTCAAAAGTCAGATTTTAGTTAAACAATGTACTACTTATCAGAAAATTTGCCACAACATGCTGTCTTCAACTTTAAAAAAAAAAAAAAAAAAAAAGGCATATTTTGCAAATAAGAAAGAGCCTGGAGAGTCACTATTTGACGCTTTTGGTCTTTTTTGATTTAAAAAAAGAGGACCACCATAACTCTGCCACTTTTCTGTCGGAAAATATCTGATGCTAAGTTGTGACAGAGGCTAGCAAAAACTAGTGACAGAACCAAACTGTTTTAAAGCCAGAAACCAGTTAGATGGATTGTATTACATAGTTTGTTTTTTTATGGCTTGAAAATTAAGTAACACAACTTTTAAGCAATGAGGTAAGCTTTGGTTTTTAGTCTGTTGGGGAAAAACTCTTGAAATGAGAAAGACGTACTGACGTTTCTTAATTTATTGGGGGAAAAAAACGTTTGTATTGAAAATAATCAGATTTTTCTCCAGGTTCATGATTTAAACGTAACAACGAAAATACAAAAGAATTCTCAGTGCAAGTCATTTCACATAATGCCAAATCATCTAGAATTTCATTTTTTTTGTACCGCGTCTGCATGACTCATCTTTTGCCTTTGATATCCGCTATCTGGATTAAAGGGAAGTCTGTATTGACTCATATGACAAGCATCGGTTTCCACTTGACTCTTTGTCTCATGAAAAATCACACTTTTGACGCAATCCTGTTGGTTTGTTCATACCTGGGGTTTTTGACCAGTAGCGTTTTGATGAAGTCCACGGCGAGCGGTGAGATGCCTTCGAACGTCTCCTCTGAATAATCCACGCTGATTTGGGAAATGTTGAGGAAGGTCTCTTGTTTGTTGTCGCCCAGAAACGGAGAATCTCCCGTCAGCATGAAGTAGACGAGGACGCCGATACTCCTGGAACAACAACATAGGATTATCTTAGATTGGAACGTTTTTCTGAGATTTTAGCAGATGTCAAATACTTGTCTTGATTTACACTGTATGGACAATGCAAACTAGCACTCTGAAAAGCTAAAGGAGAAATGCTCAAAGACAAAGTGTAGATCTATGCTCGTTGGTTCCCACTCACTTAATATGTGGTTAGCAACAACTTGGCAACCAAAGAGCCAATCAGAAGGAGCACTGAAGCTTACACACTTTTGATCAGTGGTTGAACTCTATCAGGGTTAGGGTTTTTTGGGGGGCCAGCGGGGTTATGTTTAGGATTTGGACCGTTCTGGGTTTTAAGATGGGGTCTGATGTGTTCATATCGATTCACACCACAACTACGTTAGTGCCAAATGTGGAATTTTGAGACACAATAAAAAATATATAGGTCTCCACTATCTCCACTATATATATAGGTTAAGTTGGCTGGATGACACATACAATGACACTATGGGCTGCGTTTGCATTTTGATGATGTATTTGTAAATCCAGAAAATGAGCTTTAACAACTGTCCAATCATGTGTCTTTTGTCCCAGAATCGGGCTTTGGCTAGCGGGGAGACGGAGCAGGGGACGGGGCAGCATCCCCTTTGATTGGCTCTTTGATTGCCCATATATCGACTTTCTGCTGTTGTCTTTTGTCTATAACTAGTTTAATTCCCCTTTAAATAGTATTTTCGACAATATTTCGGTGGCTAACCTAGTGTATTCTTGTTGGCGGTCAAATAACTTTCAACCTAATTTTTTCTCCTTTAACCCAGAAATAGACATGGTTAAGCGTGATTTAATACTTTTTTTTACCCATAACATTATTTTTGATTTGGTACCAGTGTAGTTTATCTCTGATCTTAAGCTTTAGAGAAACCGTTTCTCCTTATATGACATGCCGGAAAAGTCCAGTTTGGCCTCACTCACCACATGTCGGTCGCCGTGCTGATGGGTTCATAGTTGAGGATCTCTGGCGCTGCAATGAAACCACATGGCCCCAATTAAAACATTAAAAATCCAAAACGTTTAAGCCTTGAGAAGACGCAGGTGCAAAGAGACGCTCACCTACGTACTCCGGCGTCCCCAAGATCTCCCTGACCTCCGTGATGCTGTCCATGCGTCTAGACAGACCGAAGTCCACGATCCGGATGTCTCCCAGAGGCCTGGCGCTCGTCAAGAGGATGTTCTGTGGCTGTGGGACAAAAAGCACAAAGAAAATAAGCTGAGTTATGAAATATGAATGTCGAGGTAAAGCCAGGGTGTGAGGGTGTGGCGATCTTTTTTTTTTGTGTTACTTTATGGCGTTGTCACACTTAGTTCACACTTTTTCATGCTACGTAACGCATAGCAAGACAGAATTATTATTATTGATTACTACTATTATCCTCCGCTTGTGCCAAAAACATAAAAAAATGGCGAGAATATTTTGTCACCACGTTTTATCATAATATGACTCTCTATTGGGGCAAAACAAAATAATTAATTAATAATGAAAAAAAGAAAAAGAAAACACAGGTTAAAAAAAGTACCCAACATTTAAATGAGTGGTAACATATTGGGTGGCAGCTCTTATTGCCACCCCCCCAACCCAGAAATGGACTTATAAAGGGGTTGAAAATGAATGAATGAATGAATGAACATACAGTATTTTCTGACCTATATCTCGAACCGGTCAGACTGACACCAAAAACACTTTCAAGCAGAATTCAGAATACAATGGTGGAATGTGACCTAGTTTACGGTTCTTATCTCTGCAATGACCGCCACTGTCCACATCAAACAGGACAAATTAGATTAGTGAATAATAATAAAGCAGCAGCCCCTTGTTAGTTTTCAATATTTTTAGTCGCAAAATGGATTATGAAAGTTTATGGATCTAACGTCTGACAAATCATACGACAATGCAGTCATTTTGCATGTTGAATTTAAGGTGGATCAAAAACACTGACTTTGCCCATTGAGATACAAAGACAGACGACTATTTACATATGCGATTTAAAAGTAAGGCCAGTGCTAAATAGGTACAGCCATTTCCTTTTTTTCCGTATAAATTGCAGGTTAAAATGTATATGAATAGTTACTTTAATAATAACTTCCATTGGTGAATTCATTACTGTTTGAATATAAATTTTACAAAAGACTGCAGGTACTTGTCTAAAGCCTCAAAAGTCACATAAACCTCGACGTGGCGAAATTCCAGGAAAATTCCCGGGAAATATGTTTATGTGAATGGGGCTGTCAAATATTTTTTCTTGACAATTAAAAACTGCCATGCAAATAAGACCATATTTTGCCCCTTTTTCCTTTGTGGTTGCTGTGGATACATAACTCTAACTATTTACGTCATAACTGCTGTCCAACCAGGAAGTAACAATATCAACACAATTATAAAACTGAGGAACTCCGGGCAATATATTGACTGAAATTTAAAAAGGAAATTTCTCGCTGCAGAAACAGATGTAGAAGTACAACACTGACTCAAAATTTGGCATTAGAACAAAATCTCCCAATGGAAAAAGTATATTGTTTTAAAAAGATGCCAATGTCTCCCTTGGAATAAGAAGATAAAGCAACAATTCGTTAAGAAAGACAACATTTTCCCCCTTTGGCAAATCTTGTTTTGGCAGTTTTGGCAGCGCTGAATCTTGACGTCTCTGTTCATTGTTTACAAGTGGGAATGAATGGTAGTAGGTTTGTGTTTAATAGTCTTATGAAGTTGGTGCCATGTGCCAGACGCTGAGCCCGGATCACTCTCTAAGCCTGGTCAGACCGAGGCCAAGGACGCCGCTACTCTGAGCCACCGGGGCAGCTGGAGACCGTCTACCAGACTGAAGACCAGTGAGGAAGACCAGCTTAGATTCATACAACCATACATCGATTGTATGAATTTCTAAAGTGCTTTTTCTAGATAAATAGACGCATTTATCTAGCATGTATAGCTAAATACAACAGTATCATTGTCGTTACTCATTATATTATAAAAGAAATCATTGCCAATAACAGGAAAACATGTTTGGCACTTACCATTTTTGATAAACAAAATATTTAGTTAGTAATATATAGACTTTTTTTTTTTGAGCTGGTTTGGAGCCAGGATCTGATGACATAATTACATTTTCATTGTTGTTTGAAAGTTGGGTACCTCTTAACATAAAAAAAAATTGCAATGATATTGCAAAAACTTGCAATATGTATTTGTTAAGATTACATTAAGACAACTGTTTCTGTACTCTCTAAGTTAATGCCAATCAAAAATAAATCTATCACATTTCCTCCCAATAATAATAATAAGTCAAGTAAATATTCAAATTTTCACATCTCTAGTCTGCGTTTAATCCTTTTTCGAGGGGAACGAGACCAAAAGTGCGAGGAAAGATAAACACAGACCGCCTCACAGTTCAGGGCCCCGGGTCACTGCGGTCTTCAGAACCACAAGAGACGCATACAATTTACTCAGAGAAAACACCGGTCTGAAGTCTGAGCGGAAACAGCAACACAATTTACACTTGCTAATAGCGTTTTATTATCCCTGCGAGAGGAGATGGCGACCCTCCAGGACCTCGTGACCCGTCAAATATTCACGGCAGAAACAGGACGACTTTCCCATTCTGTCATTCAGACTTTGAGGAAGTCTTTAGCTGCATATTTATGTCTCCATTATCAATGTTTATAAAGTATTTATAAAGTTCTTTGGAGTAATAAGGAGTTGGTTTCCAGGTATTATGACGAGGGATGCTCCAAACAGCAGAATGAAGTAATATTTAGTCCTCTCAAACCTTCTACATAAAAGAATAATGTCAAAAAGCAAAAATCTTTCGACTTTTGCAAAGAACATGTACATCCTTGTTGAAAAATAGGTTATTATATATTTGTATGTATAGCCATTTTCAACACTTTTAAACACATTTACTTTGTAGTCACAGCAAGAATTGTTTGCCACTGGGGTTGAATTATTATTATTTTTTCCCCAGATGTATGCAGCTACAATCTGAAACAGTCTTCCTCAAAATGTGAGACAGGCTTCTACTCTGACAATGTTCAAATCCAGGTTAAAAACATATCTGTCTAGCTGTGCGTACGACTGAAGGATAAAAACTTCGCTCTTTTCAAATATTGTATAAGATTTGAATGCCTTGAATTATTGTCTCCATCTTGTTTTGTTCGAGTTGCCTTGTGTATGAACTGTGCCATATAAATAAACCTGCCTTGCCTTCCAACAGTGTCAATAGTTTGTTGAGGCTACATTGACTTTACAGCATCACACGAGAAAGTTAATGTAGCCTCTCGTTTCTTGCTACTCAAAAACAGTGATTTTTAGCAGGACATGTGTAGAGAATGTTGCGCACTTGTTGCTTAAGGCCGGTTCTCTCCCGATTTCGATCTCATTTCCTCATTACGAAGGCTGTTACGTGGGAAAAGCGGCCCATTACCTCACGCATCGGTCACATAAGACATAATAAAGTTTCTCTGTGATTGGCTCATGGTCTATAATAAGCAAACACAGGGGCCCTTTAATGTGCGTTGTGGCGGATGGTTCCAGATGGGGCCGGATTATGACATCGTTCATTTATGTAGTGCTTGTGTAACAGTGAAAATATGTTTTCCCCTGAACCGGAGTCTCAGGGGAGCAGACCTATTGTGCGCCGGTGTAATTGAGAGCACTTACGAAGAGAGGTGGAGATCCGGGACTAATAATATCCATATGAACAATAAGTAAGGCAAAGTAATTATATATGAGAAAGTTACATAACAGTTTAGGGCTGAGTGATTTTGGCAAAACTAATTATATGCGTTTTTGCTGTATTTATTTCAAAAATGCACAAGATAAACAAACAATTAGTCATCATTTTACTTTAATTTTATATTTTTTCTGATCAACATTGTGCCCTATGCTTTTTTTGTGTGCTAAATATTTGTGGATTGGTCGAAGGTCGGTTTCTATTTTAGTTTTGGAAAATGAATGAAAAAAACACTGTTGGGCAAAAAAAAACAATTAGTCACTGGAAAATATAATAAAATAATAAATACAAAAATATACCTGAACATGGTTTGAATAAAGATTGGATGAAGCTAATCAGAGAAGAAGGAGCCTCATCCACAGAAACAACAAAAGAAGCTGTCATAGATGTTAAAGGGGAAGTACATTGGGGGATGGAGACTTCTGATCAGGGTTCAGGAGAGTGTTTCTGTACAATGTAGTTCATGGGTTCCACTTTTCACAATCGGCCATCTTGGTAGTACTTCTGCAGACACTCACCTTCAGATCTAAATGCACCACGTTGTTTCTGTGCAGGAAAGCCACGCCGTTCAGGATCTGCTTCACGAGTCGGATCACGTCCTCCTCCGTGAACGCCTCGTCGCTGTCGCCAACGCACTGGTTGAAGATTTCTCCACCGGCGGCACTGCAGAGGGAACAAACGCAAACTTTAAGCAACTTTGTAATTGTCCTTGTTTGGTAGAATGACACAAGTTTCAAACAGAGACAATAGATAAGTATTAGTCCCCAAAGCGTGACATCATGAAAACTAGATGTCAGCTCTAAGGCACCTTCTTCCTGGTCCCGCCTCAAGCTTTAAAAGTTTTTAAAAATGGCTTCTGGCTTGATCCAAATGCTTTTCAAAGACGCATAGATCAAAGGTTCACGCGAGAAGGAAGGACCAGGAGGATAAGGAAGGAGATATGTTTGCTGAATTTGAACGTAGGGTCAGAAATACTTGATCCACATCGCCACAATTTACTTTTTATGTGACTTAAATGTATAAAAATCCCTAAATAAAAATTGTGTATTCATAAGGTTTCATAAAAGCTCATACAATTAGTGTGCATGTGTTTTGGTCCAATAAAATCTATATATATATATTCATTGCACAATCCTCCAAAACTTGCTTATTGTCACAATGTATCAAATGTATGGTCTCTATTTAATATATATAGACATCAACTTCAATTCAATTAATTTTCAGCTCTTATTCCCAATCATAGGAAGTATTGTAAAGGAAGTTCTTAAAATGTCCTTAAATGTCCCAAATTGTCACCGTTTTTTATATCCTCCTTTTCCGGCAAAGAACAACTCGGTATAAATTTAAAAACAATTGAAAATGGTGAGAAACTTAGGAACGCCCACATTGACTGAGGTAACCGCTTCCAGTATCGGATCCTCCAAACTGGGACCAAAAAAACTAGACTAAACCAGTCTACATCAGGCCCAAACCGGGTACAACAACGTCCGACCCATTGTTTAACTGGAAATGCTTTCGGCGCATTTCAAATATTGCAATTTAGCGAATGTCCAATCAAAACAAAACAAGTGTTTGAGAAGGCAGACCCGCCCTTCCTTTGTGCACGCAGAACATTCCAGACCATTAATCGCACACATCAAATAAATACCGCTTTTAAAAATATGCAACATGTCACCTCCCAAAACAGAAAATCAGGAGGTAGGGCAAAACAAAAGTGTGCGGGACAATTATATGAAATGTAAGGTAAAAGTGGCATTTTTATATCGAGGTGACAGACCGAGACTGAGGAGCGTTTGGTCTTTTATTTTTTTCTATCTTTTTCTTTTACGACACTGGCTGTAGATTCCGTTGACAAACTATCTGTATCTGTGAACTCAAGATATCCCAGGTCCTTTTTATTTATTTATTTTATGTACACGTAAGCAGTGTCACGCAGACATTTTGGCACCAATGATCATTAGATAAACTATAGTTATCTGCTGCTATGACTTTATTACGGACAGATTACCAATGCAAAGTTCAATACTAAAGTGGGAACACACATAGATGGTTTAATAATATTGGTGGATCAATGTTTTGGATCAATGTTGAGAGTAAAAACGCTGATATAAGAAGTTTAGAAAATAGCGTCAAAATATCAATCAATCAATCAAAGTTTATTTGTAGAGCGCCTTTCATGCACAGGGCAACACAAAGCGCTTCACAGTCCACATCACAAATCATCACATAAAACAAACACCAGAATCACAATTAAAACATTAAAATCACACAAAAGATTAAAACACAATAAAAACAAAATCACACAAAAGAATAAAACCATTAACACTTTCAAAGTTACACAAGAAATTTAAAAAAATAAATAAATAAATGACAGCAGTGCATTACAAATGGAGATAAAATCCTTCAGTTGTATGCACAGGCAAACAGAACAGTCTTTAACCTGGATTTGAACATTGACAGAGTAGACGCCTCCCTCACATTTTCAGGGAGATTGTTCCAGATCTTAGCTGCATAGATCTGAAACGCAGCCTCCCCATGTTTGGTTCTCACTCTGGGCACCAGCAGGAGGCCAGTCCCTGTGCTCCTCAGAGTCCGGGCTGGTTCATATGACACCAACATGTCACTAATGTATTCTGGTGCAAGGCCATGGAGAGACTTGTACACAAGCAGAGCTGTTTTAAAATCTATTCTTTGAGCCACAGGAAGCCAGTGCAGAGACCTGAGGACCGGACTAATATGGTCATACTTCCTGGTTCCTGTCAGGACTCTAGCTGCTGCATTTTGGATGTACTGCAGCTGCTTACAGGTCTGTTTGGACAGACCTGTAAGCAGGCCATTGCAGTAGTCTAGCCTGCTGGAGACAAATGCGTGGACAAGAATCTCCAAGTCTGCCCTGGACACTATATTTCTGACTTTGGCAATGTTCTTCAGATGGTAAAAAGCTGTTGATGTTATTGATTTTATGTGGCTATTGAAATTTAGGTCTGCTGAGTCCAGTATTACCCCCAAATTTCTGACCTTGTCTGAAGGAAGTAGGGAGAGAGACTGAAGTTGACAGATGACGCCCTCTCTTTGTTTCTGGGGACCAAAGACAATGATTTCGGTTTTGTCTGCATTTAGCTGGAGGAAATTATTTTGCATCCACTCACTGATCTGTTGGATACAGTGAAGGAGCAAATCCAGTGGTCCATGTTCTCCTGCAGTCAGTGAGACATAGATCTGAGTGTCGTCGGCGTAATTGTGGTAGGACACTTTGTTTCTTTGTATTAACTGACCTAACGGCAGCATGTAGAGATTAAATAGGAGAGGTCCCAGGACCTCAGGAAATATGTGTTTCAGATTTTATATCAGACCGAACCACAATAAACTCATTTTGGTCAGGGGCAGATTAATAAAAATAGGAACTGGATGGTTGATAACAAAATGTGTTTATTGTTTAGATTTAAGTTCAACACATTGTTTTATATTTAACCATAATTAAATGTTGTGAGAAAATAGATGTATAACCTGCCTTGGTAGCTGCTTGTTAATAATAATAATAATTTTACACGCTTGTACCACACAGCACTCCTTACCCTTTAGTTTTTTAAATAATAATAATAATAATAATAATATCAATAATAATAATAATTTTAGGGGCCACTAAATATATTTGACATGGCTGCTCTAATGGTTCTGATAGCGGCTTTTTAATAGTTTTGTTTATTTTTATTCAGCCCATGAACAAAAGTTTCCTTCTTTAAAACCTGGCCACAATCCTACTTTGTTTTTTTATTTTACAACACCTCCTGCCCTCATTAGGCACACCACAGCTCTAAGCACTAAACTCTACGTAAGTGATGTTTGAGTTGTGTCCGTCCCAGATGCGAGCGAGCTCTGATTTACTGCAGGTTAAACTCACTGCAGTCATTCCCACCATCAATCTGCGTCTGAGAACTTCCTACCACAAGGAAGAGGAAGAGCAAATGACACCCGTTTTGTTTGGAAGCTAATAATAGGGCAAAAGGGCGAAGGGATTCTCATGTTGGAAGGAAGTGTGCGACAAGGGCGGGTTTGTTTTGCTATGAGATCTACTCAAGTAAGTCGTTTAGATACAAAATATATTAAAAATGATGACTATATATATATATAAAAAAAGGGTGGCAGGTTGGCTGAGTGGTAAACGTCTTCTGTTCGAATCCCAGAACAGGCCTTTACATGATGAGGGGAGTTTGCATGATCTCCCTGTGTCTGCATAAGTTTCCTCCAGGTGCTCCGTTTTCCCTTACCACTAAAAAAACATGTACAATAACTCCCCTGAAGAAGAAGAAGATTCTCAGTGGGACTTCCCAGGTTGTATAAAAGGTAAATAAATACATCTCCAAGTAGAGATCTGTGTCGGCGTAGGTTTGCTCCGGGTGCTCCAGTTTCACCTATCATTAAAACATGTACAATAGGGAAAATGCTCCAGCTCTGGTCCTGACTGAGAGCATAAACATGTGGAGATGGGTCCTAAAGGCTACTATGGAGACCACTGCTCCTGACAGAGGCCCTCGAGCACGGGTCACCAACCTATAGCCTGGGAGCTGCCAGTGGCTATATTAATAATCTAAAAATCATGATTCAAAAGCACACAACTATTGTAAATGCAAACAAAAGCTGTAATGAATTATATAGAATGGCAATTATTAGTAACACGACCCAATCTAAGGCTATAGCTCTCATAAATACAAATGTTTTTGATCAAATGATTAAGAAGTAGCTCGCTGTCATTTTGGTCCTGAGAAAGTAGCTCTCTGGGTGAAAAAGGCTAGAGCCCCCTTGAAGGATGGGTCAAATGCAGAAGAAAAAATTCCCAACAAAGAAATCAAAATAGTTAAAACCAACTTTTACTCGACCAATCAATCACCCACGAATGTCTTTGGGCGACTACAGCCTTAGAGAAAAATCCATATATCTACATTATCATTCTAAAAACCTAACCACGCCCAAGATATGAACTTTTTCTGTGCCCTTATGATGCACTGACACACAAATTAAACTCACATTTAATCTCTAACCTGAATACAGCTGCAGTTGTGTAACCGCGTGGCTTGGGAGATGCCGCCCCGAGGCCTTATAGCTCCCCCAGAACCAGAGCCATGTGTGGGGGATTGAGATGGGACATGTTTGGGAGCGCGGCAAACCGTCTGACCTGGCCACGATCAGCGCTCTTACATAACCCATCGACTTTCACCGTCTTCAGCTGTATACGACTGCGTTTGTCACGGAGGAAATCCATCAGGAGTCCAAAATAATCGCACTTTTTGTACTTTTGCTCGCAGCGCAAAATAGTTGACCTCCCTCCCACCTCCAACGCTGAGAAAGGCCGCAAGGAGAGACTACATTTGAGCGGTGTCGTAGGATTGAGGCTTAAAATGCAATATTCACTGTATTTTTGTCATTTGGCTGGATGTGAAATTGGCCAAAGAGGAATGGAAATATTTCTCAAAGCTTTAAATAAGTGATCATTTATAGTTGGTGCCTATAGTGGTGCATAAATATTTACCACAAAATACAATAGCTTCTCTGGACTTCTCTGAATTCTAACAGATTGTAGACAGTATAACTTAAAAATAAAACAAACAGATGTTGAATAGAAGTGTTGGCGCGTTAGAGAAGGATGTTTTGTCAGCGTTGTAAATGAGATCATTATAGGTATAAACAACAATAAATGCAATGTCCGACGCTTTTCAATCATTACTTTAATTAGTAGATTAAAGTAGGGTTCGGAAGTCTAGTTTATGCTCATTTAGGGGTTTGGGAATCACTGGTGTTGGGAAAAAAAAAAACGTTCCCGTCTCAAACAATATGATGTCATTGAACCACTATGACATCACACTCAGAGCAGTGCAGCCAGTGATTTTCAAATTAGGAACAATGCCAAATTAAACTCCTCCCTCTGGTGGTAGCTTAAGGAGTTACAGGCGGAAATAATTTTTTACCCGCCAAAACTTGTTTCATCATATTATGCTAGTTTTTTTTATATCCTAAAACATGGCATTATAATTTGAATGGCCAAAAATAATGCATAATAGTTCTTCTTTAAAATCACACCGATAGGCAGTAATGACATGTTTGAGATTTGAGATTTTGCATACGTTTTAGAGGGCAATTGAAACAGCATTCGACACATGTTATGGACTTTAAATCTGGCTGTAATGTCTCTAGTTTCTAGCTTTAAAATTGCACCTTGACTGGAATAAGTCTTGGTCTACTTCTTGCAGCGTGTGTGGCGTGTGCGGAGAGCTGCAGGTGAATACAAACACATCAGAGCTGAGGAAGTGGGTTTGATGCTTCGTGTGTTGCTTTCGGCTTTATTGTGCCCTGAAAACCCAGCGGAAATGGAAACTAGCGCCGCTACAGACTGAGGTCAGCTGCTTTGACAGTAAGTGTGTGTGTGAATTCAAAACATTAACACGGTGTGAAATTCTGTTAAACCTAGACCAGAGAGAAGTGAACCCTGGTCTTGCATGGAAATTGGTAAACAAATAATGAACGGTTGCAGTAATAAGTCATTTGTAATATTTTAAAATGTATAGTATTCTGCATTTTTAATATTGTGTGAGATGTGTATAATCTATTCCTTGGCTTCCATAAAAGAAATGAAATCATTATTAATAACAATTATTGCCTTTATACAAGTCTATTCACTGGTTTGGAGGAAGTGTTTTTTTTTCTTCTTTTTTTTTAATTTTTTGCAACTGCTACTACTGCAATTGTGAACATTGTCTTTATATACTGGTGCAAATTTGTCTTTTATAATAATGTGAATATATTTATACTGAAGAGGGTTAGATCATTTACTTGTAAGCTGTACAGTCAAGTCAAATTTATTCATATTGCATATTTTAAAAAACAAACTACGCAGAACATACTATAGAAATTCAGCATGCAACATAGGCTTTGAATGTTAGAGTCTGAAGCAGTTTACTGTATATGCCTATGCCCAGAGTCAGGACTAGACATGGGGAGGCAGCGGTTCAGATGTATGCATCTGAACCGCTGCCTGAAAATGTCTTCCTGAAAATGTGAGACAGGCTTCTACTTTGACAACATTCAAATCCAGGTTAAAAAATAAATTCTGTTTAGCTGTGCGTACAACTGAGGGACTTATTAATCGATTGCCTCGTGTGGGGACACATTTGTATGATCAAATATTTATACTGAAATGAAAATCACAGGACATTGTACCAGGGGTCTGAGCAAACCATATTGAATCATTAATGAACGGTTTTGTTTTTCAAAAAATTGCACCCTTGTTATATTAATGCTAGCTAACTTCATTCGCTATAGCAGCTAGGAGCCAAGTTGCTGTATCAGTTGCTTATTAAAACTTCCTAGCAATGTTTTTCCCATAACAGTCCTGCAGAAGTGAGCAGTGCCTTTTAACCCCTTCACACACACACAGGCCCAGGTCACAACCCTCCTCCTCCCCCCACACTGCGGCCCATTGTCCTCACAAAGCATTCCTCCGGCGCAAACTAAAAAAGTCATCCGGGGACAGTGGCTTCCTGGATGAATAGAGAGCGCGGGGTCCGACAAATGTTGTTGTATTTGTCCTCTGTGTTTATGTAGTTGTTCGGAGGCTACGGTGGTAATTAACGCGACAGGTTCTCTCTGTTTTTGGCTAATTAGAAGAGGCCATTACAGACGCTAAAGGGGTATCACTGGTGACACGGGACACCCACCGCAACAGCCCACAGCCAGACGGATAGGTTAACAGGCTCAGGTCAATGCACCGCCGCAAGCTACGAGAGCTGAGGGCTGTGTGTTTGAAGATTATGGGATTTGAAGTGACATCTTTGCACTAGAACTCCCATAGCAGTCAATTTGACGGCTTTTATAGTTTTGTAAGAGGAAGAGCTCAGCTTATATGTTTGGTGATCATAACTTTGTGACTGTATCTATATGTAGTAGAAAATGCATGCTTACTTTATAAAGCTAAAGAGAGATTTTTTATTTTAATCTAGTATAGAGATTTTGTTCATTTATCTTGTGCTTTTTGCTCCTCATTTCTACTGTTTTGTAACTGGTGATGCAACACTGAAATTTCCCCACTGTAGGACAAATAAAGGACATCTAAATGTTTGTTTCTTTATGTCTATGCCATTTTTTTCATGAAATTATCTTATTTTTGTACTACCTTTAACTCCCAGAGCAGTCATTAGGACTGCTCCATTAATTTTAATGTACAATTCAAATATTGCCATTTAATGTTGCTCGGAAAACAATATAAAAAATTATGCATAATTTAATATTTAGCTTCAGTTTTCGGGTTCCATTTCAAAAAATCAAAAGACTATTTGTTTAAAGCTGGGGTACCTAACTTGCTACAGCATTGGCCTTTGAGCCTGAAGGTTGTGGGTTCGATCCTACTAAAAAGACCTTCTCCAACGACTCCCACTGATGACTGCAGTCGTTGTATCCTTGGGCAAGACACTTAACCCTACTTTGCCTGAAGCCCCCGACCCAGAAAGAGATTAAGGGGAAGAATATTGAAGGATGGTATAACAACTGAAATGTGGTTTTATGACTAGTTTTCACATGCATGTAATTTTGTCCTCATTCATGTTAGATCAAAAAGAGGACCACTCTTGTTCATCCAATCAGCTCTCAGTCTCACAAGTCTCTTCTTTAAAAAATGCAAAAGAGAAAATGTATTATAAGATAAAGAACATTTACGCAATTCGTTCTCGTGGGAAAAAAAACTAAAACGTGTCCCGAGACCTCATTCAAACCCTCATACATTAAAGGTCTCCTCTCCATGTGTCTGTACGCGGTTAACTGGTTGCTTCTAAGTTGCTTCTGGTTCGACACATTCTCTCTCTCCTCACTTTCACACAGTCGCGTGCGGTTCACTGCTGCTGGTATTTAAAGGGACGGTTTACTGCAAAGCGCTCAGCATAAGAAGAAACGTGGCAGTCACAAAACCACACGCAGTTTCCCTCCACAGCTGCAGTAACATCAGAGTAGAGCTTTTGCAGTTATCAGGGGCTGGTGAAGGGGGAAAAGATGCAACCGTTGCCAACGACAACCAAACCTTTTCTTTAACAACAGCAAACACAAAGTCATTTCAATATAATGTAGGAATTGACATGAAATACTTATGAGAGTAAATTATAGCACACAGTTACGTACATTTACACACATAACAGTGACGTACAAAGATAATATATACTTTTTCATATGCGTTTTATACTTTTCATACGTTTTAGTGCTTAAGAAGTTTAACATGGTATTCTCACCATTGCATCCCATCACTGATTTGATCTGCAGTACTGATTTTTTTTTCTCCATCATTTATTACTTCTGGGGAAACTAACTTTTAAACCACAAATAATGTATCTATAATGAAATCCATCTAAGTTTTGAAGTTTTGAGTTTTGAGAAGTGGAGACTAGTTTATGTTACTTATACGCCCTTCATTATGGTGCGTTCAGACCAAACGCGATTTCTGCGGCCAAATCGCGTATATCGCGCGGCTTGAGCCGCTTGTGACAAATTGTGGCAGCCGCTGTCACAGAGAAACTTGGCCGCGCGGCCAGGACACTAGAGGGCAGCCGCTGTCACAGAGCGTTGAGAGCGTCTAGGGGCGGGGCTTGTCTCTTTTGCCTGTAGCTTCCCAAAATGGATGTCAGCGAAGGAGTTGCTTTATCTGATAAATAAAGCCAGACAGCGTCGTCAAAGGGCGAATCGACGACGTGTCTGGATTCACCAGATAGTCCGTAGACGGTTGGAGTTTGGTGAGTTTCACCATTTGCTCCGTGAGCTGCGCTCGGATGAGGGTCGCTTTCAGCGGTACTTTCGTCTCTCCCTGGCCCAGTTTGACGACCTATTGACCCGCATTGGCGCAAGGATCACCTACCAGGACACCAACTACAGGCGCTCTATTACAGCTGAAGAGCGCCTGTCCATCTGTCTGCGGTTAGTGTTTTTTACCCCATTCAGAATTCATAAATACTTACAAAGTTTGTCATTTTTCAATCACAATCCACAATGTAATAGCTCAGAAAACAGTATTATGCAACAATTTGGTGTCTATGATTACTGTCTATGATGTTTACTGTCTACTAGTTTAACGTATTTTATGCTACACAAGTTTTGTCACGTGATTTTTATGAATGTAATTGTGATAAATATGTTCATATCATTTTGTAATTGCAGGTTTCTTGCCACTGGGGACTCCTACAGGACCATAGCGGGGAGCTTCAGAGTGGGCATATCCACCATCTCCATGCTCATCCCAGATGTGGTGGCAGCCATCTGGGACTGCCTCGTGGAGGAGTTCATGGCTGTGCCTGGAGCAGAGGAGTGGAGGTCCATAGCGCAGGACTTTGAGGTCCGATGGAACTTCCCTCTGTGCTGTGGGGCCATTGATGGGAAGCATGTGGCTGTGAAGGCACCCCCCAACTCTGGGTCCATGTTCTTTAATTACAAGGGGCACCATTCCCTTGTGCTCCTGGCTGTAGTGGATGCCCAGTACAGGTTCAGGGTCATTGATGTGGGAGGGTACGGCAGATCCAGCGATGGAGGCATCATGGCCAACTCTGCCTTTGGTGAGGCTCTGCGCGGAGGGCACACTCGACCTGCCTCCTGACCAGTGCATACCTGGAGCTGACCACAGAGGACCCCAGCCCCATGTGTTCGTGGCAGATGAGGCCTTTCCACTGCGCCGCAATTTAATGCGCCCTTTCCCTGGACGTGGTGGCCTTACCCCAGAGCAGCGCACCTTCAACTACCGCCTCTCCCGGCCCGGTTAGTGGTGGAGGATGCATTTGGGATTTGGTCTGCGCAGTGGAGAGTGTTTCGCCGTCACCTGGAAGTCTCCCCAGAAGTTGTGGAGAAGTGTGTGAAGGCCACTTGTGTCCTTCACAACTTCATGAGGATGGCTGGAGATGGCCAGGTTCCTGCACCGAGGGGAGCTGCTGCCGGTGAAGAACCACTTCCAGGCGTGCAGCGGATGGGCGCCAACAACGCGACCAGAGAAGCAGTGGACATAAGGAAGGTGTTCATGGCCCACTTCAGTGAGGAGGGAGCACTGCCGTGGCAGCCCACAGAGTAGTCATGTCCACCACAAGACTGACCCACAACGGCTCTTTTCAGAGCCACCCACAAAATACAAAGAGCCTAACTTCATTCCTGACATATAATGTGCTGAGCCTCTTGAATATGAAATTCTTTACATTTTTTCTGGCCATAGTCCAAACCCATATTGATTTGCACTATTCTATTCACCTGTATACCTTCTGTTTCTAGGTAATGACTGCCAGACTCCACTGCGACTCCACTCCAACTTCAGGTTAATCATATGCACATTCAAGCTTTTCCGTAATTACAAGTTTGTTAAAACAGTAAAAGGTGAAATGAATAAAAAATACTGCCAACTAATGTATTGCTCTTTAAGTGTTAGTTATTTCATCTTCTATAAAACCCAGTCAGCTCTTATTAAAGTAAATGTACAAATATAGAATAGCATTTTCTGTCAGTATTATATGAAAGGTAGTAATGGTTTGCTTGAAGTAGAACACATGAGGTTTGAAAAATATTTTCTTTATAAAAAAAGGAACAAACAATGAACAATAAATTAAATGTACATATAAACAAATGAAAAGGAGCTTGCTTGGAGGAGGTGCGGTGGAAGAGGAAAGGGACACATGTCTGTTTCCTCCCCTGCAAAAGGTGTCACCTTAGGTCAAAAAACTGTCTGTTCTGGCCAATGGTTCCAAATTAAGCAGAACGGTGCTGCTTTCATATAGAAGTTGATACATTTTGAATTTAACAAATTCTCTTGACTCTGGTGCCACCCTTTGCAGGAGAGGAACGAGAGAGAGCAGGAACTGATGTTCTTCTGAGTTGTGGGGCGGTGCGGCTGCTTTGGTCCGTAGAGTCTCCAGCAGCTCCCGCTCCCACTCTGAAGGCGGCTCTACGGACGTGGGCCTCTTCCGAGCCCTCTTCCTTGGTGGGCCTTCAAAGAACACAGGGCAATCACAGTGTTAAAAAGTGGAACATGTATTTCAAAAAAGCAAAATGAAGAGAGCAAATAATATCTGTATTAAAGCCAGAGTGTGTAGACATAGTTAAACACATGTAAAACACTTTTAAGTTGTGTGTTTGTGTTACAATTAACTTGAACATTGCAGTTATCAATGAAATTACTCACACAAGCACAAATTTCGACAGTTACAAACTAATATCTCTGAAGTGTATTTCGCAATGAAATTTGAAATTGGCTGTTAAAAAAGTAATACTCTATTGTCTGCATTAAACAGGATAGCTGCCATCTTGTGGCAACCTTTGCATGTATTTGTTCAGTACTTTTATAGCATAAGGTATTTCAGTAGTATGTTTTTATCGAAGAAAGAGGGAAGATGTGTTGTATCAGACCAAAGCTTCTTTCCACCTGTAGTGCCTTGACATCTTGTCGTTTCTCTGTAAATTTGTCGTCTACACTGATGTAACAGCCCTTGGGTAATTTTGGCATATTATGCAGTAACATTTTGTTTATATGAACAGTCCTGTAATAAGAATAAAAATAAAACAATGATTAAAAAAAGCCACACCTGTAGGTGCAGAAGCAGGGGAAGGTCCAGCCCTCACAGAAGAAGAACCGGCTGAGGAAGCAGCAGCAGCAGCAGCAGCAGCAGGCAGCTCAGGCCAAGATGTCTCACCTTGTGTGGTGGTGGCAGTATCTGCACCAGAAGAAAACAAGAAATACAATTATTTCATATCATGTGTACATTGCGCTTATGACATTTATATGTACATAATAATGTACATTATTATGTACATTTAAATGATTTGTTCATATGAAAGGGAAAAGTGAAATTTAACACAACACATGATCAAGATCTATCCTGGTTTGAAAATAGCCAATGCCTATTTTCACCTGGCCATGATGTTAAGAAAGCATTAAAAGAAATGCATAACACAGAAAGCAATATAAATGTAAAAGTCAGCAAAATGTGGGTAATAAAAAGGAAAGAAATGTATTTTTTCCAACTGTTCGAGGTCTCTGTTTGCTGCATGACACCGACCTTCAGCACCTGACAGCCCTGCTGCTGCTGCTTCCTCTGGCTCTTCTTCTGGGTGGTTGTACCCTGTGGTCTGCTCCTCCTCGGCCCTTCGCCTTGGCATGTTCCCGGAGCTGTCACGGGGAGTGATGTAGGGCTCGAGGAAGGACATGACCACAAGGTACTTCCACGTCTGGCCTTTCCCTGCTTCTGCACCACTCTTCTTCACCTTTTCTTTCTCCTTCCTGCTCTCCTTAGCATATGTGTCCCTCAGGTTCTTCCACCGCTTTTTGCAAACTTCCACTGAATAAACACATCAACTCGTAAGCGGGAAAGTAGTAGTTTTTTTCGCGGGGAAATATTTACTGTGAAAAGTTAAAATAACTTACCCGAGACACCAACCACCTCGCTAACCCTCCTCCAAGCAAGCTCCTTTTTATTTCGGTCCCGGTAGCTGTGGTCTGCAGTGTTGTATAGCTCAGAATGAGCACCGACCTGAGCTATTAGCGTGTCCTCCATGATCTACTGTCATCTACCAGTGTTTTCCCGGTAGTGAAATGCGTCACTACGTCACTGGAGGAGAAAGCTCCTGATTGGTCGGCACACGCGAATTCTCCCAAAAAGTTCAACATTGTTCAACTCTAGCGGCGGCCGCGTTGGAGGCACGAATCGCGCGAAACGCGCGTCAAAACGCTTGACATCTCAAAACACGCCGCGCGAATCGCGCGAAACGCTCGAATTCGCGCCGCTCTGGCCGCGCGAATCGCGCCGCGTGATCTCTCGCCGCTCCTTGGCGCGCGTCCCCCATGTTGTGTCAATGTAGACCCGCCGCTTTGGCCGCAGAAATCGCGTTTGGTCTGAACGCACCTTTAGTGCATAGAAGAGAATAGATATTGTAAAGAAGAGATGTACTTCCGGTCAGATTTCCAATTTCTCTAACGTTTATCCACTCACCACTCCAGCACCAGCACAATATCGTGGCTCGTCTCGTAGACCTCGTGCAGGGCCACCACGTAGGGGTTGAGTTTGGCCGATTCCAGCACCGCGATCTCGTTCAGGATGTCTTTACGGCAGTCCTCGCCTTTCCGCCGCAGCCGCAGGAACTTGGCGGCGTACTGCTTCCCCGTTGACTTCTCGATGCACTTTTTCACCACCGCAAACTTTCCCCTGAAATAAAAAGAAAGAAAGTCAAGTTGAGAGGATTAGAAATGAGACAAGATAATGACGGCCGCATTAATGGCTGGATTTTGTTTCGAGAAATGGGTCGATGTAAAAGGCAATTGGAGCGTGACCTGGATTTCGATGGGGTATTTGTTGGAAAGCATAATTGCGAGGGTAAAAAAAATCAAGCGTGCCCACGGAGAGAGCGTGTGGCGCCACGAAGCCAAGCTACAAGGTCAGATCTGAGAATGCATGTTACTCAAGGTCCAATAAAAGACAGATAAAGCGTTGGCATCTGCGGAGACGGCTGCATATTTCAGCGCCAAGATTTATTATCAAGGACATACTATAAATGTGGCCGGAACAGTCTACATTTCATTTTGTTTTTATGTTTGGTGCATATGGTCTTTGTCTGTGGCTATTTATGAAACCTTTGAAGTGTAACCAACCCCACAGTATCATCAATAACGAACGCATAATTAGTGATTTGGTGCCGTCATTGGATAAAAACGAAACGATTGGGTGAAAAACGCTTATCATAAAAGTATTACATTTTCAGAATCAGAATTATTTGTATTGCCACTGTGAGATGAAGTCACGAACTAGCTATTTGCTTTGGCTCAAGGTGCAGAGAAGTTATATAATAGTAAAAGCATGTAGATACAAAGCCAAGGCATGCATAAAACACTTTATTACATTGCTAGTACACACCAAATGTCCAAACTGGAAATACAAAGTGAGCGAATGAGACCCCCAGATGTTGTCCTTAGCTTGGTAACATGTGCCCTGTGAGTGGACACTTTGGGTGGGAGCATTTTTGGTTGAGTCAGGGTGGTGCGCTCTCTTAACCAGTTTACAGTCTGAAAAAGCTGATGTAAAGATGGGACAGAGGCCACAAACACATGCAGGTGAAAACTAGTGGCAAGAACCAAACGATCTTGAAAGCGAGAAATGTTTAGGATGGATTTCAACACAGTTCCCATAAGTATTGAATGTACGTATGCATTAGGGCTGCACGATATTGGAAATTATAGCGATATTCGATTTGAGGGTTTGGTATTTCGATATTGATATTAATGCGATATTTTTGTCTTTCACCTAAAATTGTAATCTGCATTGAAACGCAAGAGACAAATAGCAAAAAATAAGCACGACATTAATGTCATTCAAATGCATTTAGTTATATATTTTATGTGTGTTTGTTTGTTGTTCTGGTTGAATGTTGATGTGTGTCTGAAAAAAAACTAAAAAATGTGTCTTATCGCACATCTTTTTGATATGGATATTGCACACACTAATATTGCGATAACGATATTTTTTCGATATATCGTGCAGCCCTTGCAAGCATGTATTTGTAGTTTGAAATTACAGCTGCTTTACAGTTCAAACATTAAAGTCTGGACTATGAAATCAATCCCAAACTTTACAGCCTTGTCCGGGGGTCTAGTATAAAAGTTTTTTTGTGGTAATTGTTCTCATAATCTCCAAGACATTCAATATTTTTTCCTTTAGCAAATCGTCAAAACACTTCTGGAATATCTGTACTACTTCAAAAACCTCTGCCTTCTTCATCCTCAGTGATACAAGTGGAAAAATCTCTATTTTCTCTTGGTGGAGTTTTCCCGCAGTTCTCACAGTTGACAGCAGAGCGATAAGAGGACGGTTTAGACAAGAGCTGCTGAATCGTGAGTGGTTTCAGATAAGCCTCAAGTGTCCAGCCTCCACCACCTCTCACCCCATTAACAATGAACAGAGTGTTATGTCAACCTCAAAGTTCAATTAGTTTGGACTGATACGTTGGAGGAAGTTGGACGGAGTCTTGATAAAACAATTGTTGGATGTGCACGTAAAGCTGGGCCAGAAGTCTCAGCTTTTTTTGTAATCTGGACCATTTTGGACTCTGGGCGTTACACCATTACCAATCATGGGACTGAAGAGGAGGACTTTTTTTCCCTGATTTCACTGGTTTGGAGGAAGAACTGGGTCTATTTCTTCTTTTGTCTTTTACAAATGTGTGGCTTTGCTTGGATATAAACTATTTAAAATGCCAGTGTTGGCTCTGGTCTGTGTGCAAAGACAGAAAAATCAAAAAATCCCAAGCCGCCCAACCCTCTATGCAGCAACAATATTCAGGTCAATTCACTTCAATTTTATTTGTGTACAGCCCTATATCAGTATCACTTTACAAAGTTGTTGATTTGCCAACACAGATCAGAGAGTCAACCAGTTTAAACCAGTTAGTATTGTAGTACCAATAGTTACAAACACATAGGAGCCACTGGTCCATAAGGAGCAGATCGCCGTTGTCCATAAATATTTAACTTTCATGGTAACAGTTGCATCTTGAGGCAGGATTTGGAGCATTTATAACCTAAAATGATCCAAATGAGGCAATAAAAAAAGTTATTATTCACACAAAAAAAAGTTAAAATCATCATATATGCATATAGACAGTTCAATATCCAGTGTCACCTCAGTCGCTTACAAACTATAAGAAAACTGGCAACATTGATTTAACTTGAATCCATATTTTTGAATCATTTAGTCTATTTTTAAAATGTGTATTAACTTGTAGTGAATACCAGTAATAAGGATTCTAGGAAAACTTTAAGAATGGTGAGAATTTTTTTTTATAATTTTGTGACAAGCTCTTCACTCTTGTCAAAAAATCTATTGGACTTTGCTCTGCCCAGAGTAGAGTCCGATTTCACAAGAACCAAAACTATTTTCCAGTCAATTAATCGATCACGGGTGTAGAAGATTAGAGTGAGAATCTACATTTTTGTTTGATTGTTTTCGCCTCTTGTCTGGTCGCATTCACACAGATGCAGTCGATACACAGAGACACCCAATTGTTTTGACAGATTAGACCACGCCCCCTTTTCACCCACATTGTCCGCGGTGTCCATTACAGCGACCCGCCGTGAAAGAAGGAAATTTTTACAATCTCAATTCAACCTCGTGACGGATTGACACGTCGGGGGTCGGCCGTGGGCGTGGACAGGACACTACAATAACCCGTGTGATTTTTTTTTTTTTTAACAGCGCAAACCCGTGGCTCTCCCAGGCTGATAATAAAAAGGCTTGTCCACTTCCCCTTTTTCTTCACAGCTGACAGCGCTATTGTGTGGCGTCACCGTTGTAACCCCCCAGACCCTTAAACGACACGGGAGCACAAAGGCCGACCAGTGGCCCCCATAGCGTCAGGCGGCGGCGTGAGAGGGACCACCCAGAGGAGATAGAGAGAGAGAGAGACGGGGGGTCCTGGACGACACAGGGGTCAGTGACGGGACAAGGCTTCACAGAGCGACTCGGAACATCAACATTTGTCAACAAACAGGAAACGCAACTGGTGTCATCTTCAGGCAACAAGAAGTTCCTTTACGAGCCGCTAGTGTTTCTAAAAGAGACAAATGAGTTCAACTGGAAAGACAAGAGCATGTGGTTTTGGGAGCTGGAGTTAACAATTATTGTGATAGTTATTAGATTATTTCGGGCCAATCAAATCGCCAAAATGCATGAATACAATATATATATATATATTCACCACATTCTGTAGAGACACTTCCTCCACTGCCTAACAATAGTCTGCACATTTGTAATTCTTTTGTATTGAATTGATTAGTTGTTCAGATCCCGAAAGGTCAGTGAATATTGGACTTCTCTGATATAATGATGTCTGATATACATTTTTCATTTCATTCTTCTGAGTATGTAACGTGTACTAAATTATTTGTGTCAAAAAAACTCATCTTAGTGTCTTCAAACTTGTTTCCTACTATGAATATTATAAATATGAATTAATGTTGCTACATTTATCATTCAGACAAAATGTTTTGCAAAATCGACTGGTTTTTTTGTAAATAAAATAAGACTAGTTTATGCCTCTGATCCATCTTAGAAATAATGTTTTGTCTGGAATATTCCACAGTATGGCATTACATTTCATATTTAAGTCATATTTGCAGAGACATAGCAGACCCAATGTAAAAATTCTGATTTCGGGGTAGAAGTTGTATGACAAATCTCCATGGTAACCTCTATTCATAACAACATGTAATTTGTTCTTGAATGCCATATATATTAACTTAACGCCACAGTGCTGCTACAACTACATGACAGAATGCACAGTTGCTACCCTCCCTTTCATTTAAAATCACTTGTTCCTCTTAAGTCGCCATCACGGCAAATGCAAAAGTGAATCCAAGACTTTACGTCAGTCCGAAGTCAGCGTGGTGCCACTTATTTTCCCACACCGCTTTCCTCCACAGAGCGACGGACCCACAACAGCCTCCCGCTCGCCTGGTTCTGTCAAACCCAATACCCAGCGAGGACCCCTCCCTCTCTCTCTCTCTCTCTCTCTCCTTTTGGCAGGACGTATGATGGCTGCCCCTATTGTGCCCGACTGAAAAGCCAGCGACGCCATCAGGGTTCTTTCTTGCTTAATTAGCCAAGTTGAGAGCGGCTTTTGGCAGTGGGCTGGGAAATACACTGGCGTTTGAAAGAAGCCCGGAGAAGGAGCGACAGGAGGGCCCTTTGAAAACACATGACGGAAAGGTCACAGGTCAGCGGAGGCGGCCATCTTGGAGGCCCTTTGCCAGGTTACGTCCGCGGCAGATGCCCAAACGGTGGATGGTGTGGAAGCAATGACGTCAGCAAAGAAGTGGCCTTAGAGATGTCAAAGCTCTATGATGGAGGTGTCCAAACCAAAAAGTATTCTCACCTCATAGTCTCAGGAACACCATTTTTTTGACTCCTTTGTTTTATCACACCTCTTACATATTTCCGAAATGTTGTCCACCAAGAACTCATAAATGTACTGGAAAGAGTACAATGTAACCAATACAACTTCCTCTTCTTCTTCTCCTGCTTGTGTAAAATATCTGAGTCTGTTTTAAACCTGAAAAGTTTGATCAAAGTCTTTTTTGTGCAGGGTATTAGAGCTTGACGGGTAATTATTTGCAATATTACATTTACAAGGATCTCAGGATTTGACAGAGGCCAATAATGAATGTGAAAACTGGTAATAGTTTAGTCAATTTTAGTCAATAGTTTATTAACCATCCATCCATCCATCCTCTACCCCTTAATCCATTTCTGGGTCAGGGGGGTGGCAGTCAGAGCTGCACCCAGTACACATAGCACCAGCCCCTCACTGATCCTCTGCAGGTGCTGAGTCCACAGGAGCTGAGATCTTTCAGCAGGGGCTTCAGGAAAAGTGGGTTTAAGAGTCTTTCCCAAGGACACAATGACAGCAGACATTAGTGGGAGCTGTGAAGTAGAAGTGAACCCACGACCTTCAGGCCCAAAGGCCAATGCTCTAACAACTGAGCCACTGTCGCCCAGAACTAATTACGGTACATTTTGGATCATGAATTGCTCCAGCCAAAAAAGCATAATAAAGAAGGAAAAACATAATTAGTTGAATTTAGTACAAGTCATATTTTTATGGGAAATTGCTCAACTTAATAGCCCGGGCTATTATTTCATATTTTGCGGTAAACAAATAATAAAATGTAATAATTTCACACATATGTCTATATTTACTTCAATTCCACATTTGTTACTAATATTTGAACTCTCATGCAGGTGCCGTCGCTCCGCACAGGACACAGTGACCTCCTTGAGTCTTGAGTTCAACCTTGAGTTTACCCTTGTGCTTTCCACACACTAAAATTCACACGGCAAACTTCCCTTTTCCGCATTTCAGTTCAACTATTTACAAGCGAGAGAAAAAAACCTGACTACTGTAGAGTATGACAGAAAGCTCTTATCAGCAGACACAGCAGCAAGATGTCCCGGCTTCTCTGTACCATTACGTAATGCACATGGTGTGGAACACAAGGAACCGACTTCAGTTTTGAAAGCTTATATTTTTAAATGGCAAAGTCCAATACCCTCACCATAACAGACATAAGATACTGGATTCCAAGTATATATATATATATGAGTTGATAAATGGTAAATGGCAACAAATATCGTAAAAAGTATTCCTGAAAGTCCAGATTAAAAACCGGTTTAGCTGTGCATACAACTAACGGATTGTATCTTCACTCTTTTTTGCCCTTGTGCGGTCCTCGGGATGCCATTATGACCCGAGGACAGCATGTGATTATTTACTTTGAATTGCCTCGTGTATGAACTGTGCCATACAAAAAACTTGCCTTGATTTGCATGAAATGTTGCACCTTATACAGCGTTAGCCAACATCGCATCTATTCGTTTACAGCAGTGTCTCCCAAAGTGGGGTCCGCGGCCCCCTGGTGGGCCGCGAGGGTACTGCAGGGGGGCCGCGGGAGGTCATAAAAAAAATAATATAATTATTTAATGTTAAATTTATAATGTTTTGTTTGTAATATTAAAATATTTGTGTTCATTATTTGACATCAATAATCCACTGTAATCATTTTTGTATTACAATGTTTGTAGCAGAGGCTATTTCCCCAAAATAAAATAACCAGAAGAGCCTATTCTTAATGTTGTCTTCTTGGTTATTATTTTGGGGGGCCACGCAGACCCGTCAGATTTTTAAGGGGGCCTCGGTGTTACTGAGTTTGGGAATGGCTGGTTTACAGTAATGCCTCTCCGCAGATGTCACCTCTAAACCTGGCATAAACTTGACTATACGAATGCAAAATGGTAAAACCTTCGACGGCAACAATACCACCTTAAAAGTAAAATAAGAAAATACAAAAAAAGTCACACCAATTTAGCCCAACTTTGATAACATTACTAGGAATTCACTGTAGCACGGTTAGGTTACCATTGACCAAACCCAATCCACATGATAGTAATAGTATTCATGTATTTCTTCTCAAAACTGGGACACTTTGAGATTTCACCTTTCGTTTGATCCTAAAGTGATTATATAAAAATGTCTTTGCAATGCCCTAATTTGGTCCACAGCCCAGTCTTAATGCTCAAACCATGTAAGCGGCTGACCTCCTGGTATGCAGCAATGTACATTCTTGACCTAATGCGATTATATGAGCCTTGATTTTTTTTTTTTTACTTTCATTGTTTTGTGGGAGGAGATGAGGGGCCACAGAGATGGAAGGGAGACTTAAAAGTTTAGGAAAGAACCGCCCTCTCCACTTTTTGAACAAAACTCTCTGGTTTTATTTGACGATCACCAGAATGATTGACAATTCGGAGGACCAATAGTCTTGATGATCCACTCGGAAGTAGAAAATCCGCCTTAATTTCCTTTAAGAAGACTGCTGTAGTGTTGCACAGCCGGGGCGTCCCACATGGCATTATTCAGCACTAAAATCCCAAATATACACGATTATGTCCTTTTTTTGTTCTTATTATTGTAGATCTTTGAAAACATGTGACCTTAGATCTTTATAAGGACTGAAGGAATCTACTATAATAGCAATTTAAATAGAAAAAACAGCAGTTAAAGCTGGGGCACCTGACTTTATTTTGTCATTCCTGCAGAACTCAGTGTTTTTGCACATAGGTATGAACCAAAATGTACCCGAGGATATTCATTAATATTAATAAAAGCCCTAAGTCCAGTCATTTATAATACACTATGTATTCACACCAGTCAATGTGTGTTGTGTTGTTCTTTACGATTCGTGTTATTATTCATCGTCTGCCTGACTGTATCATGTCTCTTGTCATTGGGTGTGATTTTGAGAACCCCCTCGAAAACAAAAAAACGTCATCTCTAGAGGCGTATCATCCCAGTGAATAAATAATAATACAAAAATATATATCTATAGGAATCCCCATAATATCCCCACATAGAAGTATGTTAAAATTACAATTCCAATCTTGTAAGAGCCTTTTGAGTCACTATTTGAGGCTTTGGGGCAAGAGCTGATTGGCTGAGTGAGGGTGGTCATCTCTATTGGACTTGTCTGTGTGAAAAAGCTGATTTTTAAGACATGACAGAGGCTAAACGCACATGCACAAACTAGGTATTGTGGGTAAGTTAGGTGGACTTTTTTACACAATCCATTTTTTGTGGTTGGAAAGTTAGGTATCCCAGCTTTAAATATGTTTGCGTTAGAATGAAGGGTTTGCCAGAATAACAACATATCTGTAAATTAATACAGTGTTACTTCTGCTGTGGTGGTAGCAAGATTTTTCAAATGATTGTGTGACAGTGATGCTAAGTTGTGTGTTCTGAGAAAGAATATTTTTCAAGTCATTTATGAGACTGTTTTAAAGGTGCGAGTTGAACAAAAATATGGTTGTTAGAACTCAGACGATATTACATAATACTGATTTGTTATTTATAAGTCAAAAATCAAACACATTATGATAAACAATGATAATAATGAAGAAACGTGAGTTATGTTTTGAGGTTGGAATCGTGGAGGACCGAAGTTCTCCCAGCTTCAGTTGAAAAAAACCATAAATTTAAGCTTAAAACCAGGACTGAATTTACTGGGTGCCATATCCAACAAGTGAAATTAAGTCTTAAAAGCGTTGAAAAGCATTTAAAGGCAACACAACTGCAGCCTATGACCAAGTGCAAACGTGAATGGGATTGATCCAGAGGCAGATTTGGCTGGTGGGCAACTATTTCCAACGTGACCATTTGGCATTGACAAAACAATTCGTGTCTGGCTGCTGCTTTACAAACATTTTCCAAACTCCAGCAAAGTCTACAAAGTCTCCAAAGTATGTGAGACTTTCTATTAATTAAACCCAACACGCTTCCTGCCAGCACGTGCAAGAAGGCAAACATAATCGCCTGGATTATGATGGGATTTTGTCGCCAGGGTTAAAGCCGTGGATAGAGTTTGGATGGATGACATTACGCGCATAGATAAGACATTGCTTACCTGCCCAGCTCTTTTCCAGCCAAGTCGTAATTCGCCGTGAAGGGGTCGCTTCTTATTCGTGTGTGGATTTTGGTCAGCATCCCGTTTTTGCTCATGTTTGCAAAGTCAGGCATCGGGTCCAAAACAAAACGGATTGACAAAAGTGAATAATGCAGTTAGTTTGTTTTTTACGCACGGTCCGACGCACAGCAAATACTCAGTTTTACTCCAGTTAGGTTAGAATTCGCATGGTAGAGGAGTTGCCACACGCTGGATCCAAAATAGCAAGAGGATGGAGCAGAGGTTTTGGTTTGGCACACGGGCGCACACGGTCTGAAAGCGGTTTGCAGCGTGCGCAAGATTCCCACAGTCCATTCAGACCGAAGCCACGCCCTCCAGTGTGCCGCGGCCAATCAGAGGAGAGCAGGGGCGGGGACTGGGCCAGAGTGAGTTTCTATCATGGATGGAGCTGAAAGTGTCTGGAGGTGGAGATTGAATGCAGAAGTCGATCGGTTTAGTATCAGTGCTTTGTTTGTAGATTAGTGAGGATGACACATGTGTTTACGAGAAGTGTTAAAGCTGAGGTACAGGTTTTTTTATTGTAATATTTAATTTAACTTTTCAGAACATGTTTTTTATATTGTTTGTTTGGCTTTTTTAGGGAAACTAGCAGCATATGAAATGAAATGAAAATAAATTACTTTTGTGTTTAATAAACACAATTATAAGCCTCAATATTGCACTTTTTTGCACATTTGTCCTCACTGATTATGTTTATACTACTACTACTTTCTTTTGTGCTACTTATGCTACAACTACTACTACTACCACTACCACTACGAAACTACAACTACAACTACAACTACCACTAGTCAATATCAATAGCATACTGAAATATCCAATAGCAGATTTTAAAAGTTACTATGAAACTGTAAAATGTGTATTTTACTGTTTTACATTGACAGAATAGAACCTTGTCTCGTAATTTGAGGATGCATATTTTAGCTGCATGAATCTGAAATACTGACTCCCCATGTCCTGACTCTGGGCACCAGCAGGAGGCCAGTCCCTGTGCTCCTCAGAGTCACAGCAGGAGGCCAGTCCCTGTGCTCCTCAGAGTCACAGCAGGAGGCCAGTCCCTGTGCTCCTCAGAGTCCCAGTAGGAGGCGAGGTCCTGTGCTCCTCACATTTCAGTCACAAATGCAATCCAGTGTGCTTTAGACGGATGAGCTAGCTTTGAATTTGCTCTTGAATTGGCTCACAACAGGTTTAAAACTTTCACAATGGGTTTAAAACATTCATTTCATCTCATTGTTTTATAAATTAGGTTTTTCTTGTCAATCATTTGTAAATGACTCCTGTTTGTTGTAAAAACAGGTGACACCGTGGACTGGACAGAGGAGATACTGCGTCCCTCACATGAAACCCGCTGCCTTAGTATTTCAGTAACTACAGCTGCACTCTGGCTCTTTGCAGAAACAGTGGCTTGTTTACATACACTCTGAAGGTTCTTTATCCTCAGTGGAGATGAAGTGTGGTGATTGGACAATCCAAACTGCAGAGTATAACCTGATTGTCCTCGCTGATACGACAGAGCTGTGTTTCCTCAAGTTGATGGTATCTATACTTGTTGTATATTTCAAATGTTGTCTTTGGTCTGTAGCTTTTCTTCATAATTGAATTAGTCTCTAAATGGCTTCTCATTTCCAAGGATTTCCTCCTTCTAATTGTTAAATCGTGCCCTTTACTCTAGCAAAAAGCAGTAGAAAGAAAGCATCTGCAATCGCAAATTTAATATATACATTATTTAATACTTAGCTTTAATGGTTTTTTTTTTTTACCAAATTATTTCTGTTGGCACAAAAAAATGTCTGCTTTAAGTCAGATTATTTACACAAAAATAGATAGGTATAGATAAAAAAAAATAGAAAGAAAGATTTTCAGTTTCTTGTATCCATATATATAAAATATTATCCCTCATGTTTGTAATATTTGCAGTAGTATCAGTTCACTTGTCACTGTTATTGCCACTACTAGAGTAGTCCAAGTTCAGTAAATCATTTAGAGAAGCATTTTTGTATTGCCGTGCAACCAGACTCAAAAATAGAGCTGAATTTCTGGTTCAGATAATGTTGGCTGCTGTGCTTTCCCTCGGGGCAGTTTCATACTTCGGCTCCAGTCAAAAGTGTGGGAAACATGATGGACGTTTACCTGCAGCAGGAGCCCAGCCCACGGCAAACCCCAGAGCCACATACCAGAGCGCCGCGTCACAAATACCAAGCATGCTTCACACTTCATCCAAAACACGCTCACGAGGGAATGAAAGAGCGACTCTGAGGGCCCTGTACTGACCAGTGTGGGAGAGACAGGGCCGGGATGTGTAGAGAAAGTCACTCCAGAATCAGAATCTAAATTGTTTTTTATGCCATTTTTAAGTAACAGGAAGAAATAAGCTTAGGAATTTGCTTTGTTATGACTTGTTTTGAATACAAGTTATAAACAAGAAAAGAATAGTCATAAAGGTACAGTATTCATAACAAATCTTAATGCATAAAAATCCTAAGAACTGTGAAGAAGGAGCAGCGTCTACAATCAGAGCTCTCCATTTATCGGTCAATATACGTTCCCTCCCTCACCTCTGGTCGTGAGCTTTGGGTAAGGACCTGAAAGACAAGATCACAGATACAAAGCAGTCCACATGAGCTCCCTCCGCAGAGTGTCTGGGCGCTCCCGAAGAGAGGGTGAGACGCTCAGTCACACGGCAGGAGCTCCGAGTAGAGCCACCGCTTCTCCACGTCGAGAGAAGCCAGTTGAGGTGGCTCGGGCATCTGTTTTGGATGCTTCTAGACACCTAACAGGGGAAGTGTTTTGAAACGCCCCAGGATTCCCCCAGACGACCTGGAGGAGGCGTGTGTGGGAGAGGGAAGTCTGGGCGTCTATGCTCACTCTGCTGCCCCTGCGACCTGGCAATGGATAAAGCGAAAGAAAATGGATGAATTTATAGATAACAGCTGTCGTTACTCTGCTCAGAGTCATATCAGAAAGTACCCAAATGGCCAATATTAAAAGCGATCAAATCCTGGTGACTTTGGACTCACAAAACCTGACACAAACAAGTTGGAATGGTACAAAATCCAACCATGCTTTACAATAAATGGCCTCACACAACAGCCAACCTTGAATTGGCAAAAACAACCTCTGATCTTTTGTATTAGCTGAAAAATATCCCAAGAAATCATAAATTCTTCCAATGTGTGTAAACTCATGAGCTCAAATGTAGACCTATATTTCTTTACTTCTTACTTGATCAAAAGAATCTTGTTTGTGTTGTGTCTATGAGAGAAAGAGTTTGTTTTGTCTACTGTTGCCTCTGAAGAATTCGGGGAATGCCACAGGACTCATAAAGAGGTGGAAATACTTGATAAATGGGCTGATGCGGTTCTCCCAGTGGTCATTCCTTCATTCATTATAAACAGGAGGAAATGAGTGGCACCTGTGGTATGTGAGGAGAGCAGGACTGTGACCGGACCATCCAGACCAGACTGTGATGTCATCCAAGTCCGAGGAGTTAGTCACAACAACATGTTCCAGCCGCAAATGACTGCATGTGAGAAGGCTGGAGGTGACAGGCTGAAGGAGACGGCCCAGAATTAGTATCTAGTCATATTTTAACTCATTATTAGGTCAAAAATATCTTGTATGTTGTATTTTGCTTATTCAATCTGGAGAGACTCGAGCAGACAAAAGACGAATATTTTTAGATTTGTATATTAGCTGGCAAGTAATCGGACACTACATAAATTACACATATGACTCTGAGGACAGTATTTTCAAGATTTACAGGTTTTAAAAAGTATCTGAGAGTCTGAGTGTAGGTGCGACCAGTCAAACCAGTCAAAGGGGTAAAAGGGGTAACATTTAACAAAATATGTTTAAAGCACACCAACATAAAAACACAAAACATACAATAGAAAGTATATAAAAACAAGTTAACATCTTGAGATTAAAATGTTTTGCCCTGACAATTACATTTATTGTCGCTGTACAGAAATGTGGTTAGGATTTGGCGCTAAGACCCCGGCAGAGCACTGCACAATCGCAGAAGGGGAAAGAGATTATGATGAAATCCCCCGGGGCCTAGACCCTGGTGGTGGAAGCTAGGAGAACGATGAAAGAGCTGGCCTGGAACGAGGTGGAGACGGGGAGGAGGAGGGTTGCAGCATGAATGAAGCTGCTGCTTGGATGGAGCTTATTTCTTAGTCTGAATTTTGGCTTTAGCTTCATATACGTGACAAGGTGTAACTTTCTTTAAAAAATGACATGGTACTATATGTATTTAGCTTGAAATAAGGCATGACATTTCCCATTGGGGATTAGGAACATTTGATTAAACTCACTGGCAATTTCTCCATACAGCTACAACCTGGAACAGTCTTTCTCAAAATGGAGGATTAGTGAGGGGCTGGCGTTACCATGTGAGGAACTACGTAATACAAATAAACTTGCCTTCCCTTACCTTACCATGAAATAAGAAGGATTTAAGCAAAATAAATGTAAACTTCAGTCTAAACCCTTTTCAAACTTGTCAGTGTATGCATGATAGTCAGCCTTTTTTGTTTTTGAAAATGGCATAAATGAAAAGATAATATGAAATAATGAGTACATTTGGGGAGGAAAAAAATACAAGATACAAGATATTTGGATGGCACCGAAATAGATAGATCTCTTACAAAAAGCACATTGTAATCCTTTCAAAAACTTGTCCAATGGTATGTATCTGTTTTTGCTAATGCTCAATTCAAATCTATAATAGTAAAACATGCTGCAGATCCTCCTGGTCGAGCTCCGGGACCGGCTCCACACGTGTCCGCCACATGTTTTTGTTTTACTGTTTTATAATTACATGAGGAGCACAAGGATATAAACACGTGGTGAAGATATCGCCGTTTATAAATGTTCTTGTTTCTCTGTTGGTTTTGTGTTCGCAGCCGCTACACCTCGTCTCCCCCCTCGTCTCTCTCTGCTGCGGAAATAACAAACACTAAACACTGAAGTTACACAGACTTTACACTGCAAACAATATAAAATATGCTGTTATAATTTCTTGAATTTAGTGTTTTTTAATCTACATTCAAGCACATTCTGACTGTGTTAAAACAAGATTTGCCATTTGGATAAAGCCATTTAGTCTTCATTAAGATTTTCATGTCAAGTCATCATTAAAGGGCCCTAATCTGTCAAAAGGCATTAATAAAACATGCTCCTTTCCAATACTTCTTTAACTGATACCAGTAGTTCAGCCGAGATATTTGGATCCAGTCCATGATCCAGGTTGCCAGAGCTCACTGCGTCGAGCTAATCTCGCTGCTAAAGTGTAAACATGTACTAAAATCTTGTGTTAAGGCAGTCTGAATGTGCTTAATGCTTTCTGTCTGAATTCTGTCTGAATCCTCATTAAACTTGTTAGAATCCAAACCAGAGTCGGAAAACTGCATTGATCCAAGTGGGAAAATCATTTGCAGCGATCCCAGAGCTGTCAGTCTGTACGATCACTGTGAGTTTGCCATTTCAGTTCACAGGAGGTCAGTAAAAATGCATCATAAAACAACACAATTATGAGTTTTAAACACCTTCATCAGAGTTCAACAGTTTCACAAGAAAAGTCACAAAAGAATTGCCTTTCCGAGTTATTGTCCTGGTGTGAACAAACTCAAAACCTCTCCCCAGTGAGGGCAGAGGTAATAGAATGGAAAATGTCAAAAGAGACTTAGAAAACAATAATTATCCATCTGCACTTTGAGCCACACCTGGAATTGAAGTCAATTCGATGGAGAGATGGACGGGCAAAAGACAAAACCTCCTTTCATTTCATACATTTCTGTTTCCTTTGTTAATGATGTAAATTGCATTGATCTTGTACGTTTTATATGTAATCCATCGACATGTGAGAATTGATCAATCTTCTTGCTTAAATGTCCCATGAAATCTATCACACAATATCAATACAGTGCAAACCATGGCTTGCAAAGATGCAAGCCATGGTTTAAAAGGTATTTCTTTAGTACGATTTAGTGCCTCTGTCCTTAATATTAACCAATTGACTGCCAGCCGTTTTTGATGATTTCACTGATTCTCAAGACCCGCAGAATATTATTTCCTAAGACTATGTGAAATGTGAAACCAGATTCTGAAAGACTGATTTGTCTACTTTCATCAGCAAAAATAAGTTTGATTTCAGCTATTTTTATTTTCCTGTAATCCCCAGTCGAATAGAGGGTCTCAGACAAATATGTCAATAGCAGTCAATGAGTTAATATGGTTTTGAATGGTTCTCACAAAGTTCTATGAGATGAGTTTGTCCCAAATGTACGGAACAACCAGTGCTCCTAAAGTAACACGATCTGTGCTGACCATAACATTTTACAATTCTATCAAAGTTTGGACACATTTCAGCCAAAAACCCTTTCAAATTTCACAATTCCTGTCTAGACTTGGGTTTCATTTCTCAACCCATAATGCTAGAATTTCATCCCGCTCTGTTTTCCCACTTTGAGTCTGAACCAGACCCAGCCCAAAGCAAGTCCTCACTGGTTTATCACTTCTTCGTAATAACCCATAAAACATGAAGCTGCGGTGAGGATTTCCATTTGCGATTGTGCTTAGATCGACAAATTGCGAATAGTTTAAAAACGTGTTTCAGAGTTGCCCATTTGTGTGTCTTTGTGTGTACACAGAAGGTCTCGCAATGCAGGGATAATTGCTACGGTAGTAATAAAAACCAAATCAAGACCGAATCAAGTCTGTATTCAAAAATCTATCATTTACAAATAAGGAAGTAAAACGCTTTGTAGCAGTTCATTCATCAATGCATTGTTTAAAGGGACAGTGTTTACTTTTGTATGTGAGAAAAAAAAGTTATATATTTTTTGCATATGTGACTTTGTAGAGACCCAGTGGCTGTATGAGCGGCTGTATGAGCGGCTGTATGAGCGGCTGTATGAGCGGCTGTATGAGCGGCTGTATGAGCGGCTGTATGAGCGGCTGTATGAGCGGCTGTATGAGCGGCTGTATGAGTGGAAGACGGCGGCTTTACGTTCCATGACACTGGTCTTTCGGCGATAGGGTCAAATCCTTGGTGGGTTTCAAAATTCAAATCATTATTATTATTGTTGTAGTAGTTAAGGTACCCCCAGCTTTGAATGTTCATCTTGGGCAGGGGTGTTTAAACTTTTTAGTAAGAGGACTACTTAAATTCTAAAGAAACCAACAAAAAGTCCACACCAGAGGGCCGCTTTAAAATGACACAGCGGGCCGCATTTGGCCCAAGGGCCTGAGTTTGGACGTGCCTGATCTTGGGGATAACATGGGTCACGCAGCTTTTAAAGTTGTTTTTTTGTGTATTTTGTGGTTGTTTTGGCCCCTGGCGTCACCATCTCAGGTCACATGCCCCACATAGCAGCGGCCCAGGGCACAGTGGGGGAATTGTCCGATCCTCTCATAGCAGCAGCGCTAATTTTGTTTCCAAATAAACACACGTAAAGAGGAGGCCATTGATAAGCGTCGGACATTCCCTCGAGTCCTGCGTTACATAAGCGCCTTAAATTGTTACCTTTAAGGGTCGGAGCAGCGGCGGACACACTTGACCCTCTTTGTACCGTGGCCAGCATTTCCATTAGAGCAGAAGAAAAGTTAATGTCAGAGCTCTGAGATTAAGCTCCGAGGGAAACAAAGAGAATGGGCGGTGCCAGTGTTTTATGCTTTTTATTACAAGAATGAAATCATGAGAAAAAGTAATTATAGTTAAAACAAATCTTGCAGAATCTCAGGACTTCAGGTCTGACTCCTACAATGGAATATTGCACATGAAAATTGAGTTTGCTGTGGTCAAACTTTGAACATTTCATAGTTTCTTACATTGTTTTGGACACGTCTTTTGCGTCAATTAAAAGTTAAAAGATATTTCCTTCTCCTTTGTCCGGGTTTGGAACTATGGGGGTCATATTGTTTGTGCCTTAAATAGACTAGACTAGAGACTGGACTGAGCTAGTGCTGAGGTCACCCATAGCTAACTCAAACAGGCTTCATGGGTGGGTATCTGTAGCCAAATATGAGGGTAGCAACAACCTAGCAACCGAAGAGCCAATTAGGAGGGAGACGGATTTGTTCTTCTCACTCACTAGCCAAAGCCAGATTCTGGGAGAGGAGGCACCTGATTGGTCAGATGTAAGGGGATACACCTAGATTGAAAAAAGACAAAAAAATTGCAGTATCATACACAGCAGTACCATGGATTTTCAAGTCCAAAATGGTGAGTCTGACACAAATTATTACAGAGTAGAGTTACTTTTCATTAAGTGAATGGGGCAAAAACTCTCCCAGTAGTACGTCCCTATAGGTTTTATAGAACTACAGTATTTATGGTTTGCATTATCCATTCCCATATGCAGCCTAAAGTTACCGTATATTTTTACAGGTACTTTTGTGAGCACTCTGGTAGCCACACTGGGATCTTTAGACTGGAGTTGAATGATGTAATGAGAACACAGCCCCTCTGAGCTGCAGCTAACGTCAACGTGAGAAGTTCAACCGTGACCTGAAGAAAAGCACCGACCCGAGCAGAGATCACAAGACCTCAGAGCCGCAGAAAGGACAAAGATATGAATCACATTTGAGGACCTTAACACTGAGAAAGTGTAGGATTAACTGGGTTTTTTACAATCGTCCAGTGTGCTCTTTTGAATGTATTTTTTAACATGCCTTGGGTGAGTTGGTTTTTTCTAAAGTGGTAACCCTTGCGTTATCCTCTGATCAAAATTACCCCCGCCACAGTATTCAAAAATACCCTAAATAAAACATTTAAAGCTGAATTTTGATGATATTACCTGCCTTGACCGGCCCTGAATCATTTATATCCTTATAGACCCTAATTTTTATATTTTTCTTCTACTTTTAATAGTTTGTTGTGGGTAAATTGACCCAGGGGTAGCACAAGTTAAAGCAGGGGTGTCTCACTATTTTGCAATTGCTAGATGTTGTTTGTCCCAACAGAAAGAGCCTTTTATGTCAGAGGACTTTACAAATGTGTCAATTTGCCAACGCAGAGAATCAACGCAACGCAAAGAATCAAAGTTCAAACACAGGAAATGTGCAATAGTCGAAAACATATAGAGCCATAGGTCCATAAGGGACGAATGACCAATGTCCATAAAAATGTATAGTAAATATATGATATATGTTCTTAAATGTCCTGGATCATCACCTCTGTCCTTAGACCCACGTGCATCGGCAAGATACTACTTTTTAATATACTTTTCATTTTATATTTTCAGCGGACAATAACTCCTCGCTCTTTGACCTGCACCCTTTTTTTTTTTTTTTTTTTGCAGTCATTACGCAAACAAATTGTGCAAAGTTCTCAAAAGTCCCAAATGCTCTGTGTTCTTTGTCTTCAAAACGAGTAAGATCATATGATAAATCCGGGGTTTGGTTTTGGTTTTATGACGTACAGTGGCCCTGAAGGTCAAGCCTACAAATGAGACAAGTCACAGGATGTGGAATACAGAGACACTTGTTTATAGTTTTAGGCTTTTGTGTTGACTTGAACCGTTGGGAACACCGTGTGAAGAAGAGAGCGTTTATAGGCCCGACTGCGCCGCGAGAGACATCTGCAAAAAGACACTTTGAATGGAAGCGTTGGCAATTAAAGCTGGGGTTTCTGATGTTTTTCTGGGAGAATGACTGTCTGTAGATAGAGAGTGTTGAAACAAAAAGGCGGGAAACTGGCACTTATAAACATACATGTCCAGTCCACCTACCTCGACCTCGACCACACTACTGACATTTCAAAGTGATTGGCGTTACTAATAAATACAGCCTGACCTAATACACTTAAAACTGGAGAGACTATAAGAGGTCCATTCTACAAGTATCTCTTGATTAAGTTCTCAATCGCAATCAGGAAATATTTGCATCCAAGAGAGAGCCTTGTGAGCTTAGGGTGGAAGCCGATTCTCATCCAGAATGTTCAAAATATCCACATTTCGGAGACCTGCCGTATGACCCCTTGTTGAGAACCACTGATCTACAACTGCAGAAGCAACTTGATCCGTATGAACTTTTAGATACAATAAATGTCTCCCTTCTTCTTTGAACTAACATTCTCTGTGCTTTTACTTTTATTCTAGTCTTGCATACAAAGTGCAACACAGAAAAATGCATCTTCTTTCGGTTCTAATGTTCAGGCTTTATTCTGGGGGATCCCTCAGGGCGTTTTGAGTCACAGTCAAACTTCATATTGTTTTAGAGTTTTTCACTTTCTGAGGCTGGACGCCGCGGTGGAGAGCGGCGTTTGGATTCATCAAACGAGAAGTGGAGCATGTGAACTGGTGAATCTTCTGGATGAGATGGTTTGCCCTCCTTCTGGCTTCCAAGGCATAAAGTTCTTCTCTGGACAATTTCAGAGGAGCTTCTACATCTTTACAGTTACCCTTTAAAAAACAGAACATTGTACACATTTCCATAAACATTCTACAAACTTTCATAAACGGTTCAAAATTATTACTATCTTAGTTTATTTTTCTGTTTTAATTCAAGGTATGGATGGCTGTAACTAGTCATAAACATAATCAAACCAGTGATATATTTGTTGTTTTACATTACTTAATCTTTCGCCAAATCTCAAGTAACAATCAAAATTTTTCAGTTTTATATAGCTCTTTTTGGACGCTAAAAGACGCTTCACCTGCTACTTCACAACCTGTCCCCTCCATACTTATCTGACCACCTCCACCCTGCCACTCCGCTCCTCCTCCACTCTCACACTCTCCGTCCCCCCAGCCAGACTCATCACCGTGGGACAGAGCCTTCAGCCACTCTAGCCCCCAGCTCTGGAACTCTCTCCCCCCTGACCTCCGTATCATTGACTCTCTTCCACTCTTCAAATCCAGACTCAAAACCCATCTGTTCAGACTGTCCTACCCCATCTAACACACACACACCCACCATTCCATTTTGCACTACTGTTTTATTCTGTTACTCCTGTTTTTAATGATTTTTTTATGTCCTGTACAGTTTCCTTGGGTGTTTTGAAAGGCGCTTTTGAATAAAATGTATTATTATCAATATTATTATTGATCCACTTCATGCACGGTGGTGATAAACTTGTCATGATGTGGATTTTTTGTTATTTTGACTTCAGTGTTCTTCAGTTTTACTTCCTGTCCTTTTCCCCTGGTTCATTGTTTTCCCCGCCCTAAAATGTTTTACCTGTGTCTCTTTGTGTTTATATGTACCTGTGCTCCTCTCCCCTTCCATTGTCTTTGTTCGTTCGTTTTTCTAGTTCCTGAGTTGAATTTTTTTTGTTAGCTTTAACCCTGGACTTTCATTTTATTCTTTTGATGAAATGATTATTTTTGCATTCCTTTTTGGGTCCTCCTTCACTTCACCACACAACAAAACTACTCCTTGAGCGACAGCAGCCTTGGGGCACACTAACACCCAGTATGTGCTATCAGCCCCCAACGACCACGACCAACCATCCACTCACACACCAGAGTCATTCTTGGCAATGTGCACGTTCCCAGACGTCTCCCATCACAGTACTAACCAAGCCATTTTGTATATTCACTTCTCTTCATGAACATACCTTCTCACACCACGCCCCGACATTGAACTTGGCCTGTTTGCCGTTCGCCAGGAAGGACACAAAAACCTGCTTCTTTCCCAGAAGTCGAACCCCCACTCCGGGGTTGAGGAAGAAGAAGATGGGTTTGAGAGGAGCGGAGCCGCTTTGGTGCCATGTCCATCTGCAGACCCTGCTGCCCTCTGGATCCAAACACTGGCCTCCATGTTTATTAAGATTCAACCTATAAGATGATAAAAAAAATATGTATACATTTGTTCATTTGTAAAGCTGGGGTATCTTCCTCTTTCATACATACTGTGTTTTCTCCCAACGGAAAAAAGAGTCGGGTAAACATTTGACATGGACATTTATGGACATGTATACACATTTTTGGATATTTATGGATATTTATGGATATTTATGGATATTTATGGATATTTATGGATATTTATGGACAATTATAGACATTTATGGACATTGGTCATCCCGCCCCCTTGGACCGATGGCTCCTGTGAGTTTTTTTAATATTGCATTTGCTGTCGTTGAATTGTTTGATTGTCTGATCAACAACTTTGGTAAGTCCACGGAGACTTCACAACTGCTGTAGTGATTTAGGGCGATACAAAAATAAATAAGTCATTATGATTGTATAGATTTTTACAATTCTTTAAATAGATAGCTGTGTGCACTAATACAAGAATATTTAGTATTTGCCATAGTTATTATAACGATACATTCTATACACACATTAAGGCAATTTCAGTTTTATTAATGCTCGCCGATCGAAACAGGTTGGAGCTCACTGATTCAGACAGACCCAAAAAAAAACCTAGACCCTTCACCAGAAATTTGTTGAAGAAAAACTAATAAACGGCTTGTACCATATGCTGCCGTTGCTGTGGTAACATGTGCCTTTTCCATCCGACTGGAACAGGGCTCTGATTTGTCGATCCGAGCTCTCGTCGTACACGATGCAGACTCTTCCGTGCGCTCTGGTCACGACGAGGAGCACGGCCAGGAGCCCAGAGGGGTAACTGGGATCGTCAAGTCAAGGTCTGAAGGAGAAGCAGCTTTTCAAACACTTTATCTGGAGGTTTGGAGGATACAAGACTTGGGTCGAGCCGTCGTCCAGGACCGACAGGAATTTGTGGCCGTCAGTGTAATATTTATCCACAAAGCCGTCCTTGGAAACACAAAAGAAAATGTTTAACTATTTTAAATGTTTTTAGTCAGCTGTTTGGCCGTACAGTATATCACCCACATTTTAAAGTTCTTTGCAAACAAAAAATTTACTGCGGAGTTAAAAAACACTAGAATTTTGGAACATTTGATATTTCTAAACTTTAAGACATTTATGAGAAAATACGATAATGACTTGATTCCAACCCTTTTATCATTTTTTTCGGAGGTGAATTTTTATTCTTGAATAACATTGTACTAAAAGGTTCAAATCTGATTTGTGTTGAAATTGTGTATGAGGTAAATGCTTCATATACTTTTTTTCAATAAGAATGATCCAAATCCTTTTTTCCCAAGGCTGGTGCAGATTCTGGAACGGTTCCTATTTCAGAACCAGTCCTTTAGTTTTCCACTCAAAGAATCCTCGAACCTGGTGTCGAAAACTGGCCCTGACCTGGATCCAGTTCAGACCAGGGCCAGAAATAGGAACTAGTTTATGGTAAAATTCTAAACACACAAACTGTATATTCATCATGTGCAGTCTTGCGTACACTGTGGTAGTCTTGCACAGTTATTCCAATGTGGTTTTACTGCAAATGGCAAATAAATTCTTGTATCACTAGAATGCTAAGCGCTATTAGAAAACAATGGATTGCTATGGTAACGGCGGAGTAATCCTGTAATGTTTGGGACCCAGTACACACACAACTACACAGTGCAGCTTCACCTTGTACCTGATGATGACATAAGCCGAACTCCAGAGGCTTATGTTCACACGGGGGGGCAGAGATTTCATGCGGGTTCAAGTTTGATTCTCTAAACGGCGTCCTTTCGTCGATCTTGTGAAGTCTGACCCAGCTCCCGTGTTTGGGGCGGGACAGTCGGAAACACCTGACATTTGCGCCTTGAGGATCTGTAAGCGACAATACAGTTATTCTACTAATACTACTCCCACTACTACTACTACTACAACTGCATGTACTGCTGCTTCTGCCTATTATTACGACTTACTTGTAAAGTGTCTCTTGGACTCTGTGAAAAGCACTGTACAAATGCATTACTTATTTACTACTACTAATACTACTACTACCACCACCACCACTACAACTGTAAGTGACTGCTACGACTGCTACTACTGCTTCTGCTACTATTAATACTGCTTCTTCTACTGCCACTACTACTACTGCTTCTGCCACTACTACCACTACACTACTACTGCTACTACTAATACTGCTTCTACTACTACTACTACTGCTTCTACTATTACTACTACTACTACTACTACTGCAACTATTACTGACTGCTACGGCTGCTACTACTGCTTCTACTACTACTACTGTTTCTTCCACTGCCACTACTACTACTACTGCTGCCCCTACTACCACCACAAGCTAATATTACTTACTATACCTCTGCTGCTTCTACTACTACAACTACTACTACTACTTACTTTCAAAGCGTCTGTGTGACTCTGTGAAAAGTGCTATGTAAAAAAAAAGATTACTCATTCGTACTACTCCTGATACTACTAGTACCACTACAACTACTACTATTACTGCTACTTTGAATAGTGTTCAATTCCACCTACCGTTGTCAAATATTGGCACTTCAAACATAAAATCTCCAAATTTGTTTGACTCCAAATTAACCCTGAATTCAAAAAGAAAATACATGTTGTTATTAATGTTTTTGAACTTAAAAGACCGTTCCTTACTTTAAACTCTTCTTACTCTTTTGCAGAATTCAATAATTGGTTGTTTTCTCTCTTGAAGTTCACATTGCTCGGCGCGGTGACGTCTTGAGGCACTTGACAGTTATCCCAAATGTTTGTCATGTTCACCAGAAGCATGTGTAGTTGCTGCCACTTGTCACAGCAATACTTTATCTCTGTCTAAAAATACATACACAAAATTGGTTATAACTTATACCACGAAAAATCATAAAGAATGGAGAAATAATTGCTGTTTTTAGCCTAAATTTGAGCACATTCTGACTGTCCTAAAACCAGATTTTCCAATGAGAGAAAGCCATTTAGTTATTTTCTCAATCCAAGGGAGACAGCTCTGTATCTTTACCTTTGTCCCATTAGCAAATCTTGTTTTGAAGCAGTCAAAATGTGCTCAAATAGATAGATACTTTTTGCCAAATTTCTTTTTGCCACTACTTTTTACAGTGAATTCAAATAAAACGTGTCCTGTTGGTCTGTGTCTCACCTCAGCATCAAACAAGTACATTTCCTCCAGTGAAGGCGACATCTCTTCTCCACAGTGTTCACACTTTATCACATAAGCGGTTTGGTTTTCCGGCTTCAAAAACGTGCAAATATAAGGTCACGAATTGTTGTGTTTTTAGATATAATTACAGCCTTTATACCTGCGTCACAAAGGTCAAATCTCCGGCTTCTGATTCCCTCACGTATTTCAGAATCCCTGCCGTTCTGGAAAAGTAGCTTGGCATCTTGCGAGGGTCATTTTGACAGTAATAAAAAACACACACACAATCATAAAATCCGGTTCAAATCACTCATTGTCATATCAAAAGGTTACAGTTAAAACATAAACACATAGAAACAGAGGAAATGTCAGACAGTAGCAGATATATAGATGATATGTATTTGGGCAACAAAAATACCCTCCCAGCTTTAAGGTTCACGTTAAAGTCTTCAAACTCCAATAATTTCTCTTTTTGGACTTCAATTGAAACCAGCCAAAATCAATATATATATATTATTTGTGTTTTGACTCACCATTATGTTGTCTTGTCCAGAGTAAACACACACATCCAAATCCCAACACTACAAATATGTCTCCTTGTTGTAGTCAAATGAATACACAAAGTTGGTGATAGGCGTAACCATGGAGACCCACTGTTTATATAGATGTTACCAGGTCTGGCTTTCCAAACACCTATTGTTTTGCACATGTTTTAATAGTAATACAAGGCTATGTAGATTATATATAGCTCCAGGATAACTATATATTATAATCTAGCATATGTCGCATCTATAAAAACATTTCACACCTTTTGCACCTCCCATGGATTCATCTGTTTGTGGTTGTCATGGATTAGTCTGTGATGCAAACAGGAGTGGGAGGCGGGAGCAGTGATTTGGTCATGTCGGACTGATAATTACTCCCCCTCGACTCTTTCTTCTTGTTCAGAACATTACATATGTCCAAAACTTCTATTTCTAATCGTTTTCTTGCCTCTGCGGATTGAGGAGAGTGCATTTAGTTGGGACTCTTTATAATATTTGGTATTTTGTGCTGCTACAAGCTAAACCCTGCCTTATCCACAATCCTAAACTTAACCAAAGTATATATTCCTAAGCCTATCCTTAACCCTGACTCTAACCATAGCCTGATTGTGACTCCCATTTAAAAATCAAAACAGGACAAAATACTAATATATTCTGTTATTTTGCTCTAAATCTGGTCTAAAGATGTGATAGACGCCGAAAATACATCCCAAACTGTCTTGAGAGTGAGGGACTAGTTAGATCAGGGGTATCCAACCTTCCTCGATCGGAGAGCTACATTTATACAACAGAAGAGGCAAACAGATACTCCCAGATGTAAAATATACCAGGATACTGTATAACTCTATATTTATCCATCCATTTTCTTCCCCTTTGTCTATTTCGGGGCCGGGGGTGGGGGAGGTCATCAGTGAGAGTCAGTGTAGATCTTGTGGTGGGCTCAAACCCACGACCTTCAGGCTCAAAGGCCTACGCTCTACCAACTGAGCCACTGTCGACCCTATATTTAAACTTAAAATAGATATGTAATCAATCAGGATCAGGTGTGAAACTCTAAATCGTTTGGTGAGCTACATGAAAGGGCTGGCGAGCTACTGGTAGTTCCCGAGCTACAGGTAAGATACCCCTGAGTTAGATCTTCATGCAATACAACACAATGGAATAATGGTTTGTGTAGGATAAATTAAAATTACCTCTTTCCTCAATCAAAGACATTTTGTTGTATATTGAGACATATTATAACTTCTGTCTCCACTGTGTGTAAATCCTTGTGGTTCAGGTTTTATTGTGGGTAAGAATGTCCTAAGATAAGTGCCATGGCAACACCCTTCCCCCAACGACTCTACAAAATGTGAAGACTTACAAGGACCCACAGGGAAGAAAAACTAGTCTGCTTTGGAACCACGGAGTGACCAGACCTCCCTGGGCTCTGCCCTGGGCTCTGCTCAGGCAACCAAGGGGCTTTGGGCCTCTTAGATGGCCTCAAACCTCAGCTCCACGTTTGAGAGGACTTCCACAACCCTTCAATAGCCTCCAGCTTCAACCTGAAGAAGTTGCTGAGTTTTGGCACCTAGACTGTGGATCGTGGGAGGACTTGGTTCAGCCACATGATACAGCCGCATGGTCCAGGCCCCGTGGACAAGAAGCCTCCATCCAACACCATCAAGACCCAAGGACTGCTATTCACCAAAGGCTATTCTGGTTGTATGATCTGCTCTCTTGCTACACACAGTTGTTGGCTTTATTAAAACCTATACTTCAAAGAATACTTCTCTGACCAAGGCTGAACACATGCAGGCCTCAGCCTATACCAATCCATTCATAGACAAAGGTCTTGCTTAGCTCACTTTAGCCTAGCATTTTAACAATGTATCTGGAAATCAACGTTTCCTTCATGTTATTCTTGACAATTTGCATATTTCATCCTGTAGATATTTCATATCTACAAAACCATCTTTGTCTGAAAGTGATATTTGTACTTTTAACTCCAGAAATTGGGTCACTGATTTGTAAAAGAATTCACTATCTTCAGATTCTATTGAAGAGAATTGGACTAACTAGCTAATTAAATAATGAAAGGACTCATGAGATTAAGCCAATTAATTGATATTGTGACGTCATATGCACGTTATCAGTTGGGAGTTATTCCCTGGTGCCCCTAAATAAAGCTATTATCAATTATTGTATTTATTACATGGTTGTTTTTGATCCAATTCTCCGATATCAGGTACATAACTTAAGTTATGTGTGATATCGACATTTTCTCACCCTACATTTGTTTTGTTTATTTTTCATTTTTTTTTTTTCCACAACTTTTAGAACCCAACACCTGCACATCAGCTTAATTCCTAAGCTTCCAAACCTTTTTTTTTTCCTTTTTTGCTCTCCGAGTTTCTCTACAGTTGAATTGTCCGGTGAATAGCGACAACATTGCGTGTCAGAATAAAATCCCTGCTCAGTTCTTAGGAAACACGGCGAAGTCTTAATCCGTACAGAGGTGAAGAGCCGCCAGAACTCTAGTCCGTGTTGACAGGTCTCCACATTAACTATTGTTTACGCTGCAGTGGGATTGGGATAATGAGGCGTTACAGGAGCCGTACGCTGCTATTGCCTGATCCCGCCTCAGACCTTAAGTGTTGCCTGACGATTTTAAGATCCTTCAAAATATATTTTTTCTCTCTGCGTCTACGTCGGGTGTTGTGCAATTTGTAAAAGCAGCTGATGTCACGGGACGAGAACTGGAAGCACCCTCTGTCCGTTATGGTCGGTAAGAGCTGGAAGAACAAAGTGCTTGTACTCGCAAAGTGCTTGTACTCGAGGTTTAAGAAGAGTTTTAAAGGAACTGCACTGATTTGTTGATGGATGGAATTAGTGCTGGGTTTTTGTCCTGATTGTAGTTTGGCTGCCGAGAAAAAAATGCTGTATTGAAAAATCAAAACAAATGACTTTTAAATAGGCAAATGTCTATTTTAATTCGAATCACTTTGTTTTTGTGCAGCCCTAAATCACCACAGCAGTCGTCCCGGAGGTGATTTAGGGCAAAGTGGTCAATTCGGTCTCCCATTTGTTCCCCCAAGATAAGAATCAAAATCAAAATGGTTTTTATTGCCGTTGGAAGTAATAGGACGTCATATAATTTTATATTTTTAACGCACCTTGTTATGATTTATTATTGTAACTCTTTAATATTTTTTAATTACTTTTGGGATTTTAATGTTTTTTATTACCTATTTGATTTTAATGTTTTAATGTTTTTAATTACCTGTGTGTTTTTTATTGTATTTTTAATGGTGATGATTTGTGCCTTGTGTGGTGTGGATTGTGAGGCGCTTTGTGTTGCCCTGAGTAGGAAAAGCGCTCTATAAATACAGGTTGATTGATTGATATGCTTTGGCTCAAGGTGAAAGACACAGCAGACTTCTCACTTATATACTTACTTTGTTACTTTAGTAAACACGTTTGGTTTATTCACACCCGTGGACGTTCCAAGTTGTGATAAATAAAGAAAAGATTAACCAAAAAACTAATAATAAAGAGAAATGTGGGATGAAAGAGTGGAAAATACTGTTTAGATTAAATGAGAAACGTTATTCAATTAGGTCATTTTAAATGTCCTACTTTTTTATCTCCGTGCAGCCCTTTGGAAACTAGTTTGATACAATGTGCTATATTGATAAAGTGGATGGGATTGAAGTTAAGAAACAGACTTTAGACTGTTTATAACTTTATTTCTTCTCTCCCTCACGTTTACCTAAAGACCTAGAATACATCGTTGTTTCGTGGACTCGGTATCTCTGACAGCGGCCATCTTTTGAGTCCCAGTGATGTCGCTGTTTGAGAGGGTCTGTAAATCCTGGTTGTTACCGCGGCGATGTGGGGGTCACACTTTGGTGCCACTTGTGTGGGTTTGCACTGACCTCAGAGTCGGGTCTGGAGTACAGGTCGTAAAACTAAATCACCCGAATGTTGAACACACAACTCAAGACGTGACCTCTGCCTCCACTGCCACAGCCGCCATAAAGACTGGAGAGGGAATATATACTGCTGCTGCTGCTACTGCTGCTGCTGCTGCTGCTACTGCTACTGCTACTGCTGCTGCTATTGCTGCTACTGCTGCTGCTACTGTTGCTGCTGCTGCTGCTACTGCTGCTGCTACTGCTGCTACTGCTGCTACTGCTGCTGCTGCTGCTGCTGCTGATACTGCTGCTGCTGCCACTGCTACTGCTACTGCTACTGCTGATGCTATTGCTGCTACTGCTGCTGCTACTGTTGCTGCTGCTGCTGCTACTGCTGCTACTGCTGCTGCTGCTGCTGCTGCTGATACTGCTGCTGCTGCCACTGCTACTGCTACTGCTACTGCTGCTGCTACTGCTGCTACTGCTACTACTGCTGCTGCTACTGCTGCTACTGCTGTTACTGCTGCTGCTACTGTTGCTACTGCTGCCACTGCTACTGCTACTGCTGCTGCTACTGCCTCCACTGCACCAATAAAGCAGGGGAGAGAGGGAAAATGTAGTGCTACCACTATTGCTGCAACTTTTGCCACAGTGGTTTTACTGTGCTGCTGCTGTTGCTGCTGTTGCTGCTGCTGCTGCTACTGCTACTGCTGCTACTGCTGTTGCTGCTGCTGCTGCTGCTGCTGCTCTGCTGCTGCTGCTGATACTGCTGCTGCTGCCACTGCTACTGCTACTGCTACTGCTGCTGCTACTGCTGCTACTGCTACTACTGCTGCTGCTACTGCTGCTACTGCTGTTACTGCTGCTGCTACTGTTGCTACTGCTGCCACTGCTACTGCTACTGCTGCTGCTACTGCCTCCACTGCACCAATAAAGCAGGGGAGAGAGGGAAAATGTAGTGCTACCACTATTGCTGCAACTTTTGCCACAGTGGTTTTACTGTGCTGCTGCTGTTGCTGCTGTTGCTGCTGCTGCTGCTACTGCTACTGCTGCTACTGCTGCTCTGCTGCTGCTGCTGCTCTGCTGCTGCTTCTGTGGATAAAAGCTATAGACATGACAAATATGACGTGGTGAACTATATCGTTATTATGTTCTTACTACCTTCACTGTGTAACATTCCAAACAACCACTTTTAGATCGATCCAAGCAAAAAGAGGAACGCATGCATCTCTAAATGTAAACTCTTCTTTCAGGTTCTAACTGTGAAAAACGAGTTGTTAAAGTAAGAATCTTCTTCCAGATCTGGTTTAATTGTCGCTAGTTCAATCTGTGTTTTATTCACATAGTTTTATACTGAAACAAAATGAAGCACTATTCCCAATCCTCCATGTCTACACTTTGCATAATGTGATACAGAAATTAATATTTTAGAATTTTAAGGTTAGTTTTCCATGAACTTGCAGTTACTCAATGAATGCAGTAAACATGAGTCTGATATTAAAATGGTAGAAACTGGTCAGACATGTTGGATCCAGTGTGTTTGTGTGAGAGAAGCAGCTCAGGTCTGCAGAGCCTGATGTAACATCGCTGACGTGAACTCTTTATTAAAAGATAAGAGTTAATCCTTTGGCAACAACACGCTCACACACGGCAGGAGCCAAACAGACGAGCAGCGCACAGGTTAAAGCCCCATGTGCAACAGACGAGACAGAATATAGTAAATATAAATACAATATAAAAATTAGTTTTTGCACAAACATGAATGATTGTGTTTACTGTGAGAGGGCATCTCTGCACACCGGACTCATTTGTATCACTTTATCTCATAAGTAAAGCATGCAGGTATATTTTATTATATTTTTACAACAACAAGAGTCTTGCCTTTAACTTATAAAACCCTAACCCTAACCCTAACCCATGAAATAAGTATTCTCGAATGTTCCACTGCAAGGTAAGCGTATAAGTCTCCATTAAGAATGCTACAAAGTTACATTTTTTGTGATCAAAACAGGTTCTAGGTTAAAAACAGTTACGTTTGGCTGTAAAACTGAGGGATTTTAATGTACTGTGATTATTTATGATTATAATACCATCAGTCCACATCCAATATGAGTGAAATCCTGGCTCTAAATATTTTGATATTACTGTATGCAAAGGTTAACATGTTTTATAATAGGACAAATAAAAGACTATTTTAGTTGTTACATTTTTTTTTTAAATAAAATAATCTATTTAAAAAAAAAAAAAAAAAAATATTTTATTTAAAAAAAAAATAATAAAAAAATTTTTTTTTTTTTTTTTAAATAAAATAATCTAGGGGCGACAGTAGCTCAGTTGGTAGAGCATTGGCCTTAAGGCCAGAAGGTCGTGGGTTCAATCCCACCTCTGCACCTTCTCCATCGACTCCCACTGATGACTGCTGTCGTTGTGTCCTTGGGCAAGACACTTAACCCCACTTTGCCCAAAGCCCCAGCTGAAAGATCAAGGCTATGCCCACACTCAGAGAGCAGCCGTCCTCCTGTGGACTCACCACCTGCAGAGGGTCAGTGAGGGGCTGGTGCTATGAGACTTGGGTGGCATCTCTGACTGCCACCCCCCTGACCCAGAAATGGATTAAAGGGTAGAAGATGGATGGATGGATAAAATAATCTATATTTATGAGAGAGAGAAAAATATTAGGACACAGATTTTTTTTTTAATTTTGTGCAAATCGTGCTGTACAAATAAATTTGTATTGATGGATTTGCCGCCTCCAGGTCCCACCACCTCGCAGATCACCAGATTTTACCCAAAACTATACCTTCTATGCTTTGGTCCATGGGTTATTGTTTTTATCACATGTTTATAGTTTACTGGTATTTTATTGTTTATATTAAATTTGTATTGTTTTTACTTTGCGCATATTTAAATGTGTTGATTTTATCTCTGTGCAGCACTTTGGAAACTTGTTTTATAAAATGTGCTATATAAATAAAGTGGATTGGATTGGATTGGATGGGTAAACTGTACAGTATATGACCATGAATATATTTGGTTTTCATTCCGTGGTTTTTATTCTCATGACATCACCATAAAGAACCATAAAACCCAAAAGTACAAAATCCTCTCCCACATTTCTGCCCGTCTCTCTCCTCGTTCTGCCATCTGCCGCTCAGGGTCCTGCACGTCGCCTCATTCTTTCCTGTAATTTTCTGGTCAGAGTGAAATGAACCCAAACCAGAGGCGTTGGGAAGCGATGAACACGCAGCCGTACCATCCCTGTGGAAACACTCAGACACAGACTTCACGGGTGAAAGATTTCGAAACGGGACGAATGGAAATATGAGCCGAGAAGAAGACCCTCCACACGTGCGGACAATGAGGAGAAAAGCTTTAATGAAAGGCTGGGAAAACAAGTACTTTTATTGCAGTTTTATTGAGTTACAGTATGTGTGTTATTTAATAGATTGTGTGATCACGTTAGTCCAGTCCTCAGGTCTCTGCACTGGCTCCTGTGGTTCCAAGAATGGACTTTAAATCAGCTGTTTTTACAAGTCTCTCCATGGCCTCTCACCAAAGTACATCTGTGACATGTTAGAGTAAACTCAGACTCTGAGGAGCACAGGGACTGGCCTCCTGCTGGGACTCTGAGGAGCACAGGGACTGGCCTCCTGCTGGGACTCTGAGGAGCACAGGGACTGGCCTTCTGTTGGTACTCTGAGGAGCACAGGGACTGGCCTTCTGTTGGGACTCTGAGGAGCACAGGGACTGGCCTTCTGTTGGGACTCTGAGGAGCACAGGGACTGGCCTTCTGTTGGGACTCTGAGGAGCACAGGGACTGGCCTTCTGTTGGGACTCTGAGGAGCACAGGGACTGGCCTTCTGTTGGGACTTTGAGGAGCACAGGGACTGGCCTCCTGCTGGTGCCCAGAGTCAGGACTAAACATGGGGAGGCCGCTTTTCAGATTTATGCTGCTAAAATCTGGAACAGTCTCCCTGAAAATGTGAGACAGGCTTCTACTCTGACATTGTTCAAATCCAGGTTAAAGACAGTTCTGTTTAGCCGTGCAAACAACTGAAGGATTGTATCTTCTCTCTTTTTAATGTATTGTGACTATTTCTATGTTAATGCCTTGTGTGAGTTATTCTATCTTGTTTTCTTAGGTTGACTTGTATATCAACTGTGCTATACAAAGAAACCTTCCTCACACAAGGCATTCAAATCATAAATAATCCCAGTACATTAAAAAAATTAAGATAAAATCCTTCAGTTGTCTGCACAGATAAACAGAACAGTGGTTAACCTGGATGTCTACAGCTTATGCAGATTTGCAATTCATTTTAATTGTTGTCAAAGGCTTAGAATTTGAATTACAAATGTCTTTGAGACTGGAGGACTCTCTGTGTCAATGCGCCATCTTAAAATACAGTGGTTGATAAGGGACAAAAAGGATGATAACCAGGAGTTGGGGACCACTGTCAAAGACGATATATTGTCCTGAGAAACTACCGTAATAAATGTCAATGTATGATCTCAATGTTAGAACTACACAGTAAAAACTACACAGTGTATCTTTAAGTTCAAGTTTAATTCATCAAGGACAATGTGCAGTTGCATTAAAAAGTTGGCTGCACCAGATTTAGCCACATGTCACTTTCCATCCGTATTTGAAACACCACAGACTCACTGGTACAAACCCTGAGCTGCCGAGAAGTTTCTCTGTGGTTTTCTGCAAAAGCATCGATCAAAGTTTTAGTGAGAAATGATGAAGGTGCAACGGACGCCACATCCTGCAGTGACATCAAAACTCAAGCAAACTGTATCTTACTGTAATGTTTTTTTATTTGTCTTTCTGCCTCACTCACTTTACCGTACTTACCTAAACCTACATTATAACAGTTACATATGGCACATCTTATATAGCAAGAGTTTGTGAGTAACTTGGTATTTTTACTCAATATTCTTACTTTTAACTTTTACCCCTCACTTTTAAATATCTCTTTTACATTTCAGAATGATGAGTGACTTTGCAGACAACGACACAACATAAAAACAGATTATTCATTGAGGTTAGCCATTCTTCAAAGTTCATCTAACCATCGGCTACACATTTAGTTTATATCACGTTTTACCAGTTTGAGAAATTTCTACAAGAGGATAATGTTGGTTAAGTGTTTAAAGTGTATTGTCAATGAAAAACTATTATTAATGTATGAGAGGGTGGAAAGTGTGCCTTAAAGAAAATCATAACAGCGGTCGCATTTCCTCTGCATAGGGCCGTGTCTTTACCAACAACTGGGACAACGGCAATTTGTTTAAAACCAACAAAAGACTGTGACAAGGCTTTTGACGAACGACCCCCGGTGCCACGCTCCGTCAGAAACACTGCAGAATCGCCATTCAAACGCCTGAAAGACACACAGCCCCGGGGGATAAAGCCGAGGACTCAAAACCCACTCCAACAGAGAATGATACAAGGCCTCGTTTGTCTTTGTGACTGTATGTTGTAGTTTAGGTTCAGAAGTGTCTCCAAAGAGCGACACACAGCGTTTGGCCTTCTATAATGGTAACTATGCATATACTATCAACCTGGACATCCAATCTTCGTGTAAACATACAACTTATTGGTCCACCAGAACATGCCAAGGTTGTTGCAGCTCATCCCTCAGCTCCTCCTGTTCAACCCCTCCCCTCCTGTTTCCTCCCATCCTGAGAGACACCTCGTTACCCGCACCTGTGGAGCTACACACCTGCACCAATCAACAATCATCTCAACATTCAAAAGCCATGCAGACCTGCTCTCCAGTGCTAGATCGTTCTGTGTGTCCACGGTGTGTCCAGCTCCAGTTCCCAATCATCCTCAGCCTGCCATAGCCCGGTCTACCTCCCCGCATCTGTCTCCCAGGACCCCCCACTATCTGTTTAACTTCTGTTACCTGCGTCTTTGGGTTTGCCATTCTAGTTCGTCTTTACAAAGGTGCAGGGGATCAAAGAGAAAACTTGGACATGGATATACAACCGTCGCTTAACTTAGGCCCTGTCCACACAAAGTCAAGCTCAGGCCTAAACGCAAAAATACTTTATCAATCCAGTGTATCGTCCATACGAGGCCGGCGTTTTGGGGGGGTGTAAACGAACATTTTTGAAAGTAGGTCCCAGAGTGGAAAGATTTCAAAACTCTGTATATGCCGCTCCGTGGTTACTGCCTCTCCGCAATGTATCTGAGACGCTTGCGTCATCGCCCCGCCTCTTGTTAAAGCACGCATGCGCCGCACTCAGAAAATAATGACAACAACAATGTAGCTTGTTGGTTTTGTAATCCAGTGTGACCCGAAGCAACAGTTCAACCTCATCGTCCGTCCATACTAATGTAGTACCAGCTCGCCCACTCGCCATGTTGTCTGTTTACAAAATTCTGCGCATGCCCAGTTCCCGTCACAGAAGTTTGGGCTTGATCCCGTCATTGCGTCACAGCGCCACCAACAGGTCTGGCATAGTTTCACAGCGTTTTCAGGCGTATTGACTACATTCATATGGACGCACACATTTACTGAGCTAACTCCGTGTTTACAGAAAAAGTTTCTGAAATTATAAGCGTTTTGTCTTCGTGTGGATATAGCCTTAATGGTCCACCAGACCATGCAAAGGTGCAGGGTATCAAAGATAAAAAGGAATTGGACTAATTTAAGTGATACAAATCAAAAAGATGCACGATAATAGTTGTAAACATACTGTACACGTATATACTGTGATTCTTTCTGTGTTTATTTGAGTATACAGGGGTATAGCTCACACGTTTTATACTGTGTTTCTATATCAAGCTGTTTTTCTTGTTGTTGTGCTGTACTTAAAGGAGCAGTGTGTAAAAATCTGGCCAGAAGTGGTACTGCAACCTCTCTCCCTGACTCAGGTTGCCAGGTATGCAGACGAATTCAGCTGGAACCAAAACAGCTGAATAGACAAGAGTTTTGTCAACAACAAATCTATAACCAACACCTTTTTCACAAAGCCCCTGATAGCACCTTTTTAAATTGTGACATTTTACTTTACCAGTAGGATTAGCTCAATTCTGTGAGTTCTGGCAACCCGGATCAGAGGCTTTCTGATTGGTAAAACGGTGGAGGGCGGGACATCAAAATGCAAACATTAAGATTTAGGGGCTGTAAAACTAATTTTGAAATCCAAATATCTCTGAACTACTATTATCAGTTAAAGAATTTGAAAAAAGCATGTTTTAATAATGCCTGTTGACAGATTAGGGTAATTTAATGATAACTTGACATGAAAATCTTACATATTGCTACTTTCATATTCACTTATATTATTAAATTAATTAGTAAATAGGGGGAAGACTTCAGTAGACAGCCGGATTTATGAAAGATATGTGATAATCAATAGGTTTCAATAGACCATCTGTTCTAATTTATGCCTCGATCCATTTTGTTTCCCAAGAGACAGTATTTATCAGAAAAAAAGTATTTGAAGGGGATCAAAATAAAACAGAAATTGCCATGAATCATCTCTAACTTCCTTAAAGCTGTATCCTGGGGCTCTAAAGGTTCAAATGTTTTTTTATGTTGTTAGTAAAACCATAGCTTCAATACTGAAATACTAAAGTACTAAGATACAATAAGATAAAAACTATTAATCTCACAATGGAGAAATTTACTAGAAAAATACAATAAGTATAAAAAAACAGTCAAAATTGAAACTGCTTCTACACCTTCTGTCATGGTTTAGCATTAGCCTCTCACTTAGTCCAATTGAGAATCTAGCGTCAATACGTGTGAACGGTGACGCCTTGATCTGTGGTTCCCGACAGCTGACACACACTGCTTTTCTAAGTCTGTCTGCGGTTGTGGCTCTACATCCATCGTCCATCTGCTCCACACCACGCCCGTAACGTCCTGCCCATAATGCACTGGTGTCATCGCGCTTAAAGAAGAAGCCGTTCGTCCAATCAGAGAGCGGCTCCAGGGACTTCACAGGCTTCTGCTTTCAGATCCATCAGCAGCAGAAGTCACAAGTGTCAGTGCAGAGTCATTTCTGCAGCAGCTAAACTTGACTTCCTGACGCTGAATCTTCTTTTGGGATTGAAAAAAGAGTCTGTTTTAAATGTTGCGGAGATGTACAGTTTATGAATGATAACACTTTCGTTCCACTCATCGTTATGTCAGGTCATTATTTTGAACATTTGTGAGACATTGAATCCAAAAATATGAGTAGGCAAGGCAAGTTTATTTGTGTTTTTTTGCAACTCAAGTGCAAAACAAGATAGAATCAACCACATTAAAATAAATAAATAGTATTCACCGTACACAGAAGAGTACAGATATATAAATATAAATCCTTCAATCGTTTGCACAGCTAAACAGAACAGTTTTTAACTTGGATTTGAACATGGTCAGAAAAGAGGCCTGTCTCACATTTTCAGGAAGATTGCTCCAGATTTTTTGCAGCATAAATCAGAAATGCAGCCTCCCCATGTTTAGTCCTGACTCTGGACACCAGCAGGAGGCCAGTCCCTGTGCTCATCAGAGTCCCAGCAGGAGGCTAGTCCCTCTGCTCCTCAGAGTCCCAGTTGGTATACCTATATACAGTATTTGTCTATACCCCAAAAGGGAGTAATTTGACCCTAATTTAACTCATTCTTATTAAAAATGTATATATTTGTGTATCTCATTGTTATTGTGTTATTATCAGCATATTATTATCATTCCATACGCTTTAAGGCTACATCATGTTTAATTTCAGTTCAATAGAATTTCAAGCCAATTTATTTTTCATGTCAATTCTATGTGTTTTTGTGAAGCTGTACATCGCATCAGCAGATGGAGGAAATTAAAAAGTTGTCGATACGGCAGCAATAGATTAGAAAATTAGAGTGAAACGCAATGATACCAAACACATAGGATCCATTGGTCCGTAGGGAGCGGGATGACCATAAATGTCAATGTCCATAAATGATCGTCTCAGTCCTCAGACCCTTGTGGGACGGCAAGGGTTGATAAAAAAAATCCCAGGGTCAGATATCTGCTCCTCCTCTTTTTTCTGTCATCGAGGATCATTCATACATAATAAAATAATCACTTTGCTCCAGTTAATCATTCAACACGAGAGGCGCTCCCACGGACGACTTTGACAGCGACCGCATTATGGTATTTTTAATCATGAAAATAACACATAATGATCATAACTCAAGCTCAAACATTGGTCTTTTAAACAAAAACAGGAAATCAAACCATGTTTTTTGAAGAACTGCTTTAATAGTCGAGATGCACCTATACCACTCTTTTCAAAACCTATATGGGTACTAGTACCTTACTTTGAGTACAGTATATGCCGATACTAAGTACCGATATGAGTACTGCATTGTGTTGTCCCTGGGAAGCCTGCTTGCCGCTAGTCTGCTTTCTCGCTCCCGACTCTGTGATCACCATAGCAACACATGCCACACAGCTGTCTGTTGTGGGATCGGTTGCAGGCCTCGGGTCCTATGGTATCAACCTGATATCTGTGCATCCCTAATAAAGAGTAAATATTTTTAGCATTTGTGTAATTTTTTATGCAATTTCTGTCATAAAGATGCTGTATTTTGTGCATGCGGCCAAACCTGCATGTGGAAGACAGATCCCCTCAGACTTATGAAGCCAAGCAGAGCAGGGCCTGGTTAGTACTGTGATGGGAGACCTCTGAAGACACCAGGTGCCACAGTGGGGTGGCTGCAGCTGTAAAGTGCTAAACTGTTGTTGTGTCCTTAGGCAAAGACACTTCACCTACATTGTCTAGAATGAGTCTGGTGTGTGTGTGTGAATGATTGGCGGTGGTCCGGTTGTCTCGCTTCTGTCAGTGTGCCCCAGGGCAGCTGTGGCAGTTTATCACCACTGTGTATGTAATTAAATAAAAATGCGATGTGAAGCGTTTTAAAGTGTCCAAACAAGCGTTGTGTAAAACCAATGCATTATTTAAACTAAATCCAAACTTTGACTCACAGGTCCAAACCTAAAAACACCATCACCTTTATATAAGTTGTATGTCTTTTGCAGTGTATCACTTTAACATGAGACAGGGGGAAACCATTGCAGACACTGGATAATCTCACAGGGACAGGGGATCGCTGGGGGTCTCTGTGAGGATGAGGAGAAATGGAAACATGTATTTGGATTGGCAGCTGAGAGCTCCATGTGGGGGGCAGACAATACATTACACTGCAACCCAGAAACAGCAGAGCACAGAGGCACAGCAGAGGGAAACACATCTGCTGGAGACATTACTGTACAAGATCTACACATACACACCAGAACGGAGCCGTCTTTGTACAATGAAGAACACGTACAATAACTCACAGCTATAGAATAGATAAGCATGTAATGTCTGCAGATCAGGTGTCGGACAAGAGAGCAAATAATTCAACCAAATTCCTGGAGAGGTACAGGTAGAATCATTTCCAGTGTTTAAAACGGTCTGTGAGGGATGGGGCCATTACCACTTGTCAAAGAAGCTAAGCAGTGTAACCCCAGGGCAGTGATCGGATGGGCGACCTCTGGAATACCATGTTTTATAGTGGGACGGCTTTGGCGCTAAAGAACTGAAGAGTTGTTGTGGTTTCTTTTGGCAAGAGAGTTAGGGTTACTTGCCGTTTGGAGTAAACGCATGTGCAAAAACACCCCAGCGTGCATAAATATAACAAAGTAGGTGTAGGAACATAGAAACCAAAAGTATAGGAAACAACTGTCTCTGTGGAACTAAAACCAAACAAACCAAAAGACCACAAAACGTTATATAATAAGGACAAGATCATCAAAGTGCTTTGTTCAGACTGAGAGAAGCTGTTAGCATATCCAGATGTCCTGCATCTCAGCGATTGATACCTTCTACCAGAGAGAAGAAGCTGGAACATGGCCTTTTCAGGGGTCAGAAAAGTCATATATTGATACATTATGAGAAATGTTAGTTTAGACAATAAGACACTTTTTTCTGTCTCAAAGGAAATTCAAATTCAATTCAAATTACTTTTGTACAGCCCTAAATCACAGCAGCAGTTCTCTCGGAGGACTTTACAAAGTTATCAATTCTTCAACAACAAACAAGAAAATGAAACGGTTCAAACTCAGGAAATTCAGTAACAACAAACACATAGAGGCCATTGGTCCATAGGGAGCAGGATGACCCATAGATAGATACATACAGTAGATAGATACTTTATTGATCCACAGTAGGAGAAATGCAGGTGTCCAGCAGTAGAAACACAACCATCCACACAAACAAGATTAAGATTAAAAGATTCTTCGTTCATCCCACAGTGGGGAAATTTCAGTTCAACAAATACATACATCATTATAAAAGTTAGTAATACATCCGTAATAAATGTCCATAAGTCTCCCGGATCATCACTGTCCTTTAGACTCTCCTTAGAAATGTCAGCTGATGAATTTACTCTTTATATTTTCAATTGCAAAGGGACTGAAGTGTGCTGAGTCAGTGTTGTGTTGCCAGTGTTGTGTTATCTCCCACCAGTTGCACTTCTTTGTCAGTGGCTTTTTTTGTTTGTTTGGGTTCAGCGGACAGCGGCGTTCTGCTGCTTTGGCCTCTTCCCCTCGACAGCAGGCCAGTGTGACATATGTGAGGCCTGGGGAGGTCAGAGGTTGAGGGGGGGGAGGTGGGTAGAGGGGGGCGGTGGTGATCATTCGCAGCTAAAGCTATTGTTTGTGTTGAGTTACTGTGGAGACGGTGAAACAAGCCGACGCATCAGCTAATGCAGGGCACACTTTGGTCTTCACACCAACATCTGTGCAGCCGATACGGAACACTCAAGCTTTTGTCTTTGTTTGGGAGGTGATGGTGTGATCAAAATCATCCGTCGGGTTTAGTAAAATAAAATTAAAGGTGGTTCAGTTTGAAGCAATTTTATGTCCAGACAAGAAGGCCCAGAACAATGGTAGAGTGATTTATGACTCTGGTCTGTGAAAGCCGCTCTGTAACATACTTTCTGGAGTATTAGCCGCACCTGTATAAAAGCCGCATCAGCAAGATTTTACGAGAAAGTACATTTAGTCCATGCTGTAATTTAGTAGATAAACAACTGTTATCAATTCCATCACTCCAGGACTGATGGAATTTAGCTTCCCGGACTCAGATTCAGATTCATTTATTTGCCATTTGCAGTAAAACCAGACTGGAATACATTTGCAAAAGTCATTCATCTTAATCTATTTCGACAATAAACAAGTGTGCTATAGCGACTAAAACGTGATGTAGTCAGAATAATGAGTCCATCAACTCTGCTCTGACAACAGCCCAACTCTAACACAATAAAAATACACATACATAAGCCGCATCACTCTATAAGCTGCAAGGACCAATGAAGTAGGAAAATGTTGTGGCTAAAGATTACTTAGTGAATTACTTATTTACCCTGGGAGCACATGTCCTGGAAAGAACACAGACGGTTTTTTGTGTGAAATCCTGCTTTTAGAGGGGCATACACACATTTCACCTTTATGAGGGAAAAAAAAACCCTCGTAAAGCACAAACCTCCAGCAAGAGGTGCATTTACATTCTTTAATAAATAAAAAAAAACCTGGATTTTAAGGGCGTCTTTGTATAATTTGTGTGTTACTGTGTGTGATGTTACTACGGCAACAGTACAAATGGTCATTATTTGTATGTATTCAATGAGTAGCCAAAGCACTATACACATTTCGTCACTTAACTTAACTTATACACATTTTGTCACGTTTAAAACCACAAGGATAAAGATATTATTTTGGATTCTATGTTTTAAGACCACATTAAGATAACAGACATCATCCCTACATATGTGATATATAATACTGTTCTATTAATAATTGCACCAAAGCAAAATATCAGTATATTTCTTTAATAGAATATATTAGTGTAATCATTTAATGAGCAAATCAACCCAATCTCCCTCTCAATAATATGTTTTTACAGAGACATAAATTGGATTATCCGTTACATAAATGCGAGTTAGTGTAAGTCTTCTAGGAAACACGCCGGGGACTTCCTCAAGCTTGTGTCAGTTTTAATTTGGTTACTTCTAGCCCCCCTCCCTTTGATCATCGTCTTGTTTCTGTGGCTCCGGACATCTGCTGCAGCTGCTGTCCCTCCAAACAACAGGAAGACTTCAAAGACCATGAGAAAGTGCTGGGATTCAAAATAGCACAATTGATTCATTGGAAGAAACGTAACAACAGCACTTAGTTTATGTGAGTTTTGATTAAATTTGGAAAATACAAAACAAAACGCCAATAGAGTTTTAGCATCACATCCACAGGTCTATTTTAGAGCTAAACTTATGGCATGTTTTTTCTGGTCTTCTTAGCTGGCAGATGTAGGTAACAAAGACCATCATGATCAGTCCACTGGGTTTGAGAAATGGCTACAATAGACTTTTCAGCAATTCTTTTGGGATATATGTCTTTTAAGCTACATTGTTTTTCAGTGCATAATTAGTCATAGCTTAACACCAAAACACACAGGTCCAGGACAACAAAAAGGCCAAATCAACAAATTGATAAATGTGCATGCATGGGATATACCGGCTCACATAGGATAACTGAAGCGGTGGGAGCGGAGGTGAAATAATAACCACTGCATACAAGTAATGGGGCAGGAGTGAAAGTCTCTGACCCCAAACCTACACCACAACCTCGGTCCAACCACAGCCAACAGAATGCAAGCACGGTTATTTAAACCCACTACTGTAAGCAATGATTTCACTTCACTGATATTTGTAAAATGTCCGCCAATGTAAGCTGTTCCCTTTTAATGGGGCAGGGGTGTCTAAACCTGCTAAAAGGTATGTTGGAGGATTTTCCCAAATTTTAAAGAAAGAAAAAAAACCCGCCCTTTTTGAACAACATTCTCTGGTCTTAATTCATGAGCCCGTATCGCCAGAATGATTGACAATTGGGTGGACCAAAAGTCTTGATGATAAACCCGGAAGTAGGCAATCCTCCTATATACCTTTAAGTAGAGTCCAATTAACTTTCAACCATAGCTACATCAGCACCTACGGTAGTCTGCTATAAATATATTTTTTTTATTTTTTATTTTTTTGTGATGTATACTCTATCTGGACCTTGTGTCTGTAATAAAGTTTTAATAATAATAATAATAATATATAGAATTATCTTTTTGTATTATGACGGGCTAATGCAAATTTTTTAGTGGTAGGGGTAACTGGAGGACTCGGAGGAAACCAACGCAGACACAGGGAGAACATGCAAACTCCACACAGAACGCATCCACCTAGTACCCCTTGTTTGTAAGTTTTTGGTATTGCACATTACCACAGGACAGCTCGGTCTCATAATAAACAGCTAGAGGTGAGGAGACAGAAAGACATAATGTAGAGAAAGCATCTATGTATAACTTTAACCCCAGGAGTAAACTAAGCCTTTGTGATGAACGGAAAAATCAAGTCAGACCAATGCGGTAGAACTCTCCTCATATACAGAATGTCTCACAGTTCTCTTTTAAATCAAATGCAAACACGTTGCCAAGAGAAGCCGGCATAACCCCCCCCAAAACACGTGCTGCCTTCTTCCCTTCCTCTTGTTTCCAGCTTTATTTTCAGATGCCGCATGTGACGACCCCAATGCAGAAAACAGACTTCCACTCAGCGCTCCGAAGGCTGCCATAGTTTCCATTCATTTAGCAGAGACGCTGCACTGGATTCCTTTGGTCTGGCCTTGCGTCAAAGGGGGATTCCACAAGGTTCGGCATCAGGGCCCTACATTTTTGCTTGTCTACATGTGTCCAGGCTCACGCGACACATGCCGGGGCAGACAGAGGGGGCATTTCCTGTGTGAGGGGTGTGAGAACAGCGTCCCGGGACAGTGGAAGTTATGTCTGAGGAGGCGAGGGGCGATGTGCAGTGCAGTGTGTGGCAAAACAAAGGGTCCATTGACGCTGAGGATGTCCACACAAGGAGCCACTGTCTGCGGGGACCGTCGAGGGCAGAGACGTTTGAAATGAAAAGTATTAAATGAAAAGTATGAAATCTCATCTCATCTCATCATATCTAGCGACATTGATCAACTTGTGATACACCGATTATGGCTGTGTGTTATATGTAATTGTATGTGTGTAATTGGCATTTCAAGTACAGCTCTTTAGGCTAACTGCTGCTAGCTACATCTTATTGCACTATGCTAATACATGGTATTACCAGTTGCATGATATATATGCAGCCATGGATCAAATAATCGTCTGACCAATCTCATTAGTCAGGGCGGCACGGTGGCTGAGTGGATAGCACTCTCGCCTCTCAGCAAGAAGGTCCTGGGTTCGAATCCTGGTCGGACCAGGACCTTTCTGAGTGGAGTTTGCATGTTCTCCCCGTGTCTGCGTAGGTTTCCTCCGGGTACTCCGGTTTCCCCTACCACTAAAAATATGTACAATAGGTCTGGCATGTGCCTCCTGTACTGGCCCCTCCCATCTCTGTGTGGAGTGAGAAATAATAACAATTGTAAACCGCTTTGAGACTCAGATCTGCAGTGAAAAGGCAGTATATAAATAAAGATTACTTAGTCAGAAGATTATTTGATAGCAATGTTTCTGTGTGGAGTTTGCATGTTCTCCCTATGTCTGTGTAGGTTTCTTCCGTGTGCTACGGCTTTCCCTACGACGAAAAACATGTAAAATAGGTGTGGGTTGAAAGACTGTTCAGTAATGGAGCTCTTCGCGAAAATTCACTGTGGTAGACCCGGCTGCTGCTACAAGCCTGCTCATCCTCTACTCATTACACCAGCAAAACGCCCACATCTTATCCACCAATAACCACCAGGACAGCAAGTTAAAAGCCAGAGACACCCACTTCCCGGCCTTCTGAAGGTTGCAAACTTCTGAAGTCTGCAGGGTGCATGTCGCTAACGCACCTGTTCGCAAATGCATGCGTTGTTCTGGAGGGGTCGCTTCTGCTCACGTGTTGCTCGTGCGCGTGGCCCTGCTGTCCTCAGTCTGGCTGCTTGTGGTCTGCTCCTCCTCCGTGTCCCTGCACCTGCTGTGGTTCGCGTGTCTCCACTGCTCTCTCTGCGGGCTCTTCTGCGGGCTGCTCCGCGGGGCCCCTCTGCAGGTTCTGTGCTGCTCGTTCCTCGTGGTCTGCTGCCGCGCGCAGACGGTCTGGCGGTGCCGTGCATGTCCCTGCCTCCGACTGGCGGTGCCGCATTGTCCCGTTGCTTTTCCCAAGTCTCCTGGCATGTGAGTACAGTGAGCGTGCCGACCACGGACGGATTAATCCCGGAGTCTAGGCTGCAGGCGGATGGTTTTTGCCCTACGCACTTGACTGCAGGCGTCAGTTTTCGCCCCGTGCTTGGTCTGCAGGCTCCGTTTTCACACGTGTTTGAGCTAACTGAGGGGCAGTGCATATTAAATTGCATCAATCTCTATTGTCTGAGGGATATAAGAGGAGCAATGTGCATAATTCAGATTCATGTTCTGCCACTTGCAGTAAAACCACGTTGGAAAAAATGTGCAAAGACTACCCCATCGTGCTCCAGACGGCACACACCAGAACTCTTGCCACGGCGCCATCTTTACAGCATTAATCTCATTACTCGCAGGTCACTATTGTTAAATGAATGTATTTAAATTCGTCTATCTGCAGGAGGAAGGAGGGGCCATGCATTTAAATAGCTAGGTCACTAGTATTAAATTGGGTAACTAAACTGCAGTTGTTGCATTTTGAAAGTGCCCCAATGTGAATCTGCAATGGGTTTGAAGTGGAGTTTGAGCTAATGAACGCATGGAAAAGTGATCGTTCATGCGTATCTGCCATAACCAAAGCAGCAAGATGGCTCCAGGGGACATCTGTTATTCGCATGGGAATGTTTCGGATTCGGGTTGATTTATTTCCTCAGGCTGTTAAACAACCGCGGGCACGGTTCTCTGACCGCCGCTGCTGCGGTCCCTGCTGCCGTTCCTACTGATGCCTGATCCCGCTGATGCCTGTTCCCGCTGATGCCTGTTCCCGCTGATGCCTGTTCCTGCTGCCGCTCCTGCTGCTGCCTGTCCCTGCTGCTCCTACTACTACATATGCCGCTGCTGCCGTTCCTACTGATGCCTGATCCCGCTGATGCCTGTTCCCGCTGCTGCCTGTTCCCGCTGCCGCTCCCGCTGCCGCTCCCGCTGCCGCTCCCGCTGCCGCTCCTGCTGCTGCCTGTCCCTGCTGCCTGCTCCTGCTGCTCCTACTACTACATGTGCCACTGCTGCTGTTCCTGCCGCTGCCGCTCCGCAGGCTCCCGGGCGGCACCTGTCTCTACGGCTTGGCTCTTTCAGACACGTATGTAACCTGGCTCACGGAGACAAGCGGCGCACGCTGGCGTGACACGTCTGTTGTTCGTATGAATCGCATTGTGCTGCTGCTGCTGCTGCTAATGCTGTTTCTGCTGCTTCATACTGCTACCGCTACTGCTGCTACTGCTGCCGCTAATGCTGCTATTGCTGCCGCTGCTGCTTCATACTGCTACTGCTGCCGTGCTGCTGCTGCTTCTTTACTTTGACACCTCTCTTCACTTCGCATCTCTTTTACTGAAACACTAAACAGCTTCAACAATATTCTACTGCTCTGGCTTTGATACAGGATTATTGCTGTTATTATCTACGGATGCTGCAGCTGCTGCTGCTTCATACTGCTACTGCTACTGCTGCTACTACTGCTGCTGCTGCTTCATTTACTTTGCCATCTCTCTTCACTTGCATCTCTTTTACTGAAACACTGAACAGCTACAACAACATTCTACTGCTGTGGCTTTGATACAGAATTATTACTGTTATTTTCTAAGGATGCTGCTGCTGCTGCTACTGCTGCTGCCGCGGCTTGATACAGGACTATTGCTGTTATTATCTGAGGTTACTGCTGCTGCCGCTGCTGCTACTGCTACTGCAACCCACTCTCTCAGAAGCTTATCCTGCTTCTAATGGATGCAGCCCGGCTGAGTATGCCGCGCTGCGCCGGACTCGCACCTATGCTCCCAGGGTCGCTTCGGCGGTCATGCTTCATCTCTCTACTTAATCTTCTGATTCTATCAGATGCAGCTGGCCGAGTAGCTGCGCCGAGCTGTCAATCAAACTCCTAATCAAAGGCATCCATACCTGTATTCTTCACTCTTCTGATCGCAGGCTCCCCGTCATGCTGCCCATCCTGCAGCGGCACTGAACTCCGGCTCATCTTCCAAGTACATGTCTGCCCTCCTCGCAGCATCTTCCTGCTCTCCTTCTATGGCTTCTCTGCATAAGCGTCTCACCATTGCTCACTCAACTGTTAAATCAAGATAAACTCCACTTGTAGTTCGTTACATTTATTTTCGTCAACCCCACGCAGGTTCCACATACACCCACCTGTTACGGTCTGCATACAAGAAGAAACATGTGCGCTATACAAAGAGCGCTAGAGCCCCCTAGCTGTAAGGCATGGAAGGTGAACATTAAACCAAGAGCTAACAAACTCACTCTCTTTATAAAAATAAAAAAATAAACCCTCTTTTTTTAACACAACATGGACATGTAAACATTATTAACAGAATCGTTTTATAACATTCAGATGGTCACCCAACAGCCCACTGTCCTTCATGAAGAGCCTTTAGCAGCCTAGCTGAAGAGGCACCCTTTTTTGTTAGGCAGTCTGCAAGTTGGTCTTTGGTTTCTGACCACACCACCTGTTGAACCATTTTGTTTTGGATCAGTTCTTTTATAGAACTAATTTCCAAGCGTAGTCTCTTTTCAGTCACAAACTTTGTAGACTTCAGTGCATCAACAAGAGAAAAGTTATCAGTAACACAGATTATTGGCACACTGTGATCTGTACAACCTGCACTCAGCTCAGAAAACAATGTAGAAAGAAAAATGGCATTGTCAACTCCCTCAGACATTGCTAGCGTTTCACCTGCAAGTGTACTTCTGACAACTCTCTTGATCCTCTTTGACTGCCATGATATTGGAGAGAAGTGTCCATTGTCACCCATTAAAACAATAAGGTGCCCACCTTGAGTACCCCCATCTGATAGGTTAGCGAAAGAAGCGTCAGTGAAAGTAACAATCTTTAAGCTACTGTCTTTACCAAGGTGCTGGAAATTCAACTCGACTGATTTGGCTTTAAGTTTGCACACAACTCTGTTTGCTTCATTGATGGTTTGTATAGTAGCCTGCTTGAGATTTGATGCTAAGTTACTTGCATCAAACATAACATCAGGTCTGCTTTGTCTGGCAACCCACAACAGTTGCCCTATCTTAGATCTTAGAAGGTCTCTCTCAGTTTCTGTGAGCAATGAGCTTGGCTCAGCAGCCCGTGAAGGAGCAAGAGGGATGGGCTGTAAATGCTGAATATATGTCTCTTGTTGAATTTGGACTTTTTTGCCTAAAGTAACAAAATCAACACCCACATAAGAGAAGCTATGCTGAGCTTCACGACCTACATTGAATTTGGATCTTATTTGAGGTATGACGTTCATAGAGAACATTTTTGTACCCGCCCAAATGAAATCATCCACATGACCTGCTAGTATACCAGTTACATTTTTTTCCTTATCTAACCAGTAGAAAACTGCAGGGTCTACTTTAGATATGACGGCTCCGGCTTCAATCATTATGCCTTTTACTCTGTTATACCAATACAGTGAAGCGTCAGCTAAACCATACACACATTTTCTCAGTTTCCAGACTATGCCTGTACTATTGGCCTCTGGAGGCGGTTTGATGAAAATGTCTCAAGACAGTTCTAGTCCTTGTAAAAAAGCTGATTTGATGTCCATTGAATGAAGTTGCCATTGTTTCTGGCAACTCACTGCCACCAAGAGCCTCAGAGACTCCGAAGCACAGGTTGGAGAGTCCTTTTGTAGTTCCAAAACTTGTAGCTCTTCAAATCCTCGTGCAACAAGCCTGGCTTTAGGAACTAATCCATTCTCCGTCTCTTTCAGAGTGCACACCCACCGAGTAGAGATGCACTTTTGTCCATTGTCCTCAACCTCTTCATACACATTATTTTGTATCCAGCTTTTTATTTCACTGATTTTAGCTTCATCAAATGAGACATCCTTTGTGATAAAAACATCTTCACATGGCTCTGTGTTTTGCGTCTGATCTTGCACCCGAAGATCATCCAATTGTGACAAATCAACAGCTTCACTGGTACCTGCCCTCTCAGCAGGCTCAAGTAGCTCCAAGTTGTACCAGTTCTTGTATTTTCCTTTTGCTTTACCAGCACGTCCCAACACTTTTGCTTTCTGCAAGGCTTCACTTTCTGTGTTTCTGAATGTCACAATTTGACCAGTCTTCACATTTCCATCAAAACCTCCTTCAGCCACTGCATTTTCAGAAGCATTCAGTCGGTCATTGTCAATGTTTTCACTATTTGTTTCTTCTATATTATCACTTATGTCATAGGTGTTGTGTTGTTCAATTTCAGAGTTAATCAGAGGTTCCACATGGTCCTGAGTAACCTTTCTCAGCCGAAGTTGGTGAACTCTGACACAGATACCTCCATGTCGAACAAAAACAACAGCACCGTCTTGTCCAATGACCACTCCTGGCCCTTTCCACTCTGCACAGTCCACACGTTTGTAAAACACCTTGTCTCCAAGTTCATACTTCTCATCGTTGCAACGCAGCTGTTTCTTCAGTGCTCTCCGTATCCGCTCTGAACACTCCGCTTCTGTAAATGCCTTCCGTGCATTGTGCAGAGCTGAAATGTGTTTGGCAACCCAATCGCTTCTTGTGGTGCCCTCTAATGCAGGTGCCCTGTCAATTAGAACAGAGGGTAAGTTTGGATTCTGCCCAAACACGAGCTGATGTGGACTGTAACCGTGAACACTTTGCATACAGTTCTTTGCCATAAGAGCCCAGTCCATAGCAATGTTCCAGTCGCATCCTGTGTTGGCTTTCACTTTCAGCATCATTTCAGTCAAGGTTTGGTTATGACGCTCTAACAGTCCATTACTCCAAGGGCTGTAGGCAGGTGTTGTCTTAACTTCAATATTAAAGTTTTCAGCCATATCTCTAACTTCTTCATTATTAAACTCCCCACCATTATCACTGAACAACTTTTGTGGTGGACCGTGAACACTTATCCAATCATGGATAAAATGTTTGACTATTTCAGAAGACCTCTTTGTGGTAATGACACTCCCCGCGCTAAATCGAGTGAACTGGTCAATGATATGTAGGTACCACACTCCTGGCTGAAGCTCATGCAGATCTACAGCCACAGTCTCATTATATGTTGACGCAAGTGGTAAACCGACGGCAGGTTTGGGTTTGGTCTTACAGTACTTTTGGCAGGCTTCACATTGACCAATTACTTTTTGTAATAGGCTAATGCATTCTGTGTCTTTGTTGCCAGAACTGCTCAAAAGTCTCTGTAACTTGTCGGCAGACGCATGCCCAAACTGTTTATGAAGTTTCTCTAAAACTTTCATCTTCTCACTTGTGTTCATTTCGTTCGTGTTTGTAAGTACTTCTTCTTCAATAGTTGTCAATATCTGATCAGCACTTGTAGGACAACTGTTCTCATTATCAACTATGTTCACACAGTAATGTCCTGAGCTTGTAAAATCCAGTTTGACAGGTTGATTGAACATTACTGCACTGTCATTTTCCATGTCCAGAACTGTCCCAGCACGTTTCAAAGATGTTTTACTCAAAAGCAAAGGGATATTAACAGGAACAACTTCTGTCTCGATATTACATTTTGTGTTACCAATCTTGGCCGGTATCTTAACATTTTTGACAGAGTACACTACTTTTCCGTCCCCAAACTTGAAGGGCCTGTGACTCTGCATTTCTGTTGCTCTCATTGACTTGACGTTTTTCTTTCCGGACACACAAATGTAGTTGTCTAACCACTCTTGTCCACATACGGTTCTTGTGCACGCAGTGTCTATTATAGCAGAGCCAAAACATTCCGTCATGAATATTTCTGCATCTGTTGGCGATGCTTTGGTGTACAATGTAATGTTACACTCTTCAACGCCCGATTTATCTTTAGCTTTATCTTCAGTTATATTCACACTCTCACCTTTGTGTGGACAATCTCTGGCCCAATGAAACGTGCTTTGACACACTGCACACTTTGATCGGCGTCCGAACTTGTCCAACGGGTTCGTACCGGGTTGTGGAGTTCTGGGTCTGCCGCTTTGTTGCCAGGTTTTACCTTTATCCCGCCGATGCTGCTCCGTGGCAAACACAGACTCTTGACTGATTCCCTCTGATGCAGCACTCATTTTACCGCTAAATATCCTCTTCAAAGCAGACTTCATCGAGGCGAATGTAAGATCTGTGCATGCTGTTAAAGCCAGCTGCCTGTCAGTCCCATCTAAGCACGCAGTGTCCAACAGCTTAAAAGCTAAAACTGCGTCAGGTAGCTCCATTTTGTGTTTGCGCATACGTGAATACCGCTGTTCAAAATCAATAATATAATCCGCCATGGACACACTTTCATGTTTAACAATGCGGTCAAAATCAGTGTATGCCTCGTAAATCCTGTCTTTTTCTTCTTTGAGGAACAAACTGTCAAGTTTATCCAGCAAAATTTTCATTCCTGTGTCTTCATTTAATTCGTCTACCGGTATTTCCATTGCAGTCTCCCGTGCTCTGCCCGACAGCGACAGAGCAACAGCGAGGGCTTGTTTTTTCTTTTCCAAGTCCGTGACTCTGGCCCAAATGCCGACTTCATTTTTCCAGCTTTCGTAGAGTTTCCCCTCTTCAAACGGTGGTGGAACTCTGTAGTTACAAACCATCCTCTGCTACCATGTTAAATCAAGATAAACTCCACTTGTAGTTCGTTACATTTATTTTCGTCAACCCCACGCAGGTTCCACATACACCCACCTGTTACGGTCTGCATACAAGAAGAAACATGTGCGCTATACAAAGAGCGCTAGAGCCCCCTAGCTGTAAGGCATGGAAGGTGAACATTAAACCAAGAGCTAACATCAACCTTCATGCGGTCCGAGACACGGCTTTTCCCGACCATCCTACTATCCTGATTATCTACTCTCCAACCCAAGATTCTAAGCGTAAGGGCGCCTGCAACATCAATGGCCCTCTCCGATATGTCTCTGCCCCTACAGGTCTCCGCTTCTACACGGACGCTGCCCCTTCCGTGGGTTTTGGGGGATTCTTCCAGGACCATTGGTTTGCCGAGCGTGGCCGCTACTTTCCACCGGAGCATCTCCTCTGCCCTACACGAGATATTCCCAGTGGTCGTGGCTGCGCGCTGTGGAATCACACGTGGCAGAGAAAGAGGATCTCTGTCATGTGTGATAATCTCGACGTAGTGGAAGCATTAAACAAAGGTCGCTCTTTTTCACCCAACATAATGTCCCCTGACCATTTCAACCTTCATCTCAAACATTCAAAAATCAAAGGAGCCTGCAATATAGTAATAGTTCGCTCGGACACATCTCTCTGCCCCTACATATCCATGATGCGTTACACTCGCCTCCGCTGCAAAAAGGAGATTTTAACGGACCTCTATTTCTCACTCCAGACATTCTTCCCATGACAGCAACCTGGTTCAGAGCTCAACTAAGATCCCTACTGCTTCTCTGCAATTTGTCTCCCCAGCTCTACACAGCCCACTCTTTCCGGATAGGCGCTGCCACGCGCGCGGCCTCGCTGGGGCTCCCCCACACCTCTCTGCAACAGCTGGGGCGCTGGTCCTCTTCGGCTTTCTCCGCCTACATCAGGCCAGACGCGTCCGCCATCTTGGCTGCACAACGGCTACTGGCTTCCTCGTAAGCTCCCAGCAAAGCAATACAAAGCAAAGTAAGTGAACCATAGGATTTCTGGTGGCGGCACGCACTTTAAAGATAACTCTGCTACAGCGTCTGGTTGATCGTGATGCGAGCGCTCACGTCCCAGGCAGCGTCCGGTTGATCGTGATGCGAGCGCTCACGTCCCAGGCAGCGTCCGGTTGATCGTGATGCGAGCGCTCACGTCCCAGGCAGCGTCCGGTTGATCGTGATGCGAGCGCTCACGTCCCGGCGCTTAAAGATAACTCTGCTGCAGCGTCTGGTACCGATCGTGATGCGAGCGCTCACGTCCCAGACAGCGCCCGGTTGATCGTGATGCGAGCGCTCACGTCCCGGCGCTTAAAGATAACTCTGCTGCAGCGTCTGGTACCGATCGTGATGCGAGCGCTCACGTCCCAGACAGCGCCCGGTTGATCGTGATGCGAGCGCTCACGTCCCGGCACTCAAAGATACTCTGCTACAGCGTCTGGTATCGATCGTGATGCGAGCGCTCACGTCCCAGGCAGCGTCCGGTTGATCGTGATGCGAGCGCTCACGTCCCGGCGCTCAAAGATACTCTGCTACAGCGTCTGGTATCGATCGTGATGCGAGCGCTCACGTCCCAGGCAGCGTCCGGTCGATCGTGATGCGAGCGCTCACGTCCCGGCGCTCAAAGATAACTCCACTGCAGCGTCTGGTATCGATCGTGATGCGAGCGCTCACGTCCCAGGCAGCGTCCGGTTGATCGTGATGCGAGCGCACACGTCCCGGCGCTCAAAGATAACTCCACTGCAGCGTCTGGTACCGATCGTGATGCGAGCGCTCACGTCCCGGCGCTTAAAGACAACTCTGCTGCAGCGTCTGGTATCGATCGTGATGCGAGCGCTCACGTCCCAGGCAGCGTCCGGTTGATCGTGAAGCGAGCGCTCACGTCCCGGCGTGCAAAGATAACTCTGCCCGTTTTTGGGGATTATGCGCGCGAGCAAGCGCCGCACTCAACAGCATCTCTCCCGGGCCTAGGGCGCCAAACATACTCAATCAACAAACTTCTAACTGCATTTTCCCTCTTGGGTCTCTCCAAAGTGAAATGGAGCTCTTCGCGAAAATTCACTGTGGTAGACCCGGCCGCTGCTACAAGCCTGCTCATCCTCTACTCATTACACCAGCAAAACGCCCACATCTTATCCACCAATAACCACCAGGACAGCAAGTTAAAAGCCAGAGACACCCACTTCCCGGCCTTCTGAAGGTTGCAAAGCCTCCGCCGCCCCACCTCCTCCTTCTCTCATCGAAGCGTGCTTACCTACTGCCTCTGCCGTCACCAGTGCCTAGGCCCCGGGGGGGATTATGCGCGCGAGCAAGCGCCGCACTCATCAGCATCTCTCCCGGGCCTAGGGCGCCAAACATACTCAATCAACAAACTTCTAACTGCATTTTCCCTCTTGGGTCTCTCCAAAGTGAAATACACACTGTCCTTTAAAAAAAAAAATACACCAAATAGAAACGATTTTTTTAAATGTGTTGCATTTAGCAAAAATGTATATGTACTTGAATATGTGTGCATGCCTATTTTAAAGCTGCACTCACTGACTTTGAAACATTTTCGAATGAGAGCTCTTTCTACTCGCCCTCCCCGCACAGAGGTTTTGCCCCCCACTACCCCCCTCCCCCTCAGCCTGCGCTCATGTGCTAATTGTATACGGAGCTCACGTCTCACAATATGGATCGCAAATTTGAACGTGGATGGCGTGACCATAGAATGATAGAACCAGGAAGAGCAGAGGAACGAGACTTTCTTTTGGTTGGCTGTCTCGCTGTGTAAGCAGTAACGAAGACACGGGAAGCTTCAGGTTAGCCTCCGCCGCTTGTTTACCTCAGCTGTCTGTGCTAACGAGAGACCTGTGGCTTTTCTCAAGAAAGTGGGGGCCAGTGGTCCGCTGTGATTGGTCACAATCTGGACCCTAAACACATTCTCTTCCTTGTTGCACCAAAACTTGATCTAAAATAAATTGACACGCCAGCACAAATCTGCACCACTTTTTCTTCAAAAGGACGTATATCCCAATGCATTGCATGGATATAGATTGAATTTCCGTAATGAATATAAAAATAAAGTTAGGTAATGCAGCTTTAACCATAACATTTATTGTAATGTCACTTCTTTCAAACAGAAAAATTAAGTAAACCACCCTGACCACCCTTACTCGTATGGAATAGGGCTCTTTCTTACCAGATAAAACGTTTTCTAATGAGAAGACTACAGCTTGTATTGGCCAATCAGATTTGATCTCAGGATTGCAGCTTTTCCAGGTTATTTCTATATAAAAGAGGACATACATTAGTTATGGGACAAACAAGTTAGGTACCTGAGCTTTAAACTGCTTCCACTTCAGTGTCTGAACCTTTCACCACTCCCGATGTCGAGGTGAAAGGTTCAGTCTCGTGCTCAGTGGAAAAACTGCTGCCTCTGCGTGTGTTTCTCCTGAACAGTGAATAATGCGCCCGCTGAAAGGCAAAGTAGGCGATAAATGTTTTCAAACCGGAGGCCTTCTTCATGGGGGGCGGGCGCTAGATTAACTGTGTCAAGTAAACGTTGCTGTTTCGCTCTGGGAGGTCCCACGGCGAGATTACAATATTAAGTGATGGCTTTTATTGGGCTTTATTGGGTTTTGAGAGTGGATTAAGGAGGTTTTGTTTGTGTGAATAGAAACAAAACACAGGAAATTCTCTGGCAGGATGAATGGGACGCAGCCAACACTCCAGATATATTTATGGACTCAAATAGATCAGGCTGGTTTTCCATTTCAAAAGACCTCGTTTTCACTTTAGATAAATGTTACACTAATGAAGCATCCCACACACTCCATGGAGGCTGCACAGGAACCAGAAAAGCCTGAATATTTCATGTCATATAAACTTTTCTTTGTTCCAACAGAAAGAGTCTTGTTTGGTTTGAAAAGTGTGTATTTGTTTGAAAATGGTATTGCATTTAAATGACTTGCACCTTATGCCAGTAATTTGCACATTCTGGTATAACCCTAACCCTGGTATAACCCTAGCCCTAACCAATAATTTGCACATTCTCCATTTGCCGCTAAGTGTTAATTATTAATTGCATATTGCACATTGTGACTTGTGAGTGCAGCTACGTTGGTAATTTGCACTTTTTAAAGTAAGTTACTGTATATGTTTGAAAAATCCGGAGCAGCCATTTTTGTAACTGCACATTGTCCTTGATAAATTTATCTTTAAACATTTTATTTACAAATCAGATTCCAGCATTCTACCTTATTACATTACCTTATTAGAAAACGTGTAGAGCTGATAGAATGAGTGGGAGCAGCTGCTGATTTGAGAACGTGGAACTAAATACATGGATTATATTACATACTGTATTTCATTCTTTGTGTTAAACTAAAACTATATCTGCATTGATTCTCAGAAAGTCAAATCTGAGTCATTTGAGCCGTAAACTTTTAGAACTAGCATCTGCTTTGTACGGCAAATTTAGAATGAATGTTTAGGACAAAAGATCTATAGGAAGCTGCTCTATGTCATTTCTATTCCTGGTTTTGCGTTGGATTTGGTTGTCACTGTCATGTTGGCCCCACCTGCATGTGGATGTCTGATCTCGAAGTCTGAGCCTGCTAAGCTTGATCAGACTTCAGCTAAGCAGGACAGGGCCTAGTTGGAACTGGGATGAGAGACCTGCAGGAATACCAGGTACCACAATGGGGCGGCCTGTTGAGTGTGTGTGCATGTGTGTGTGTGTGTGTGTGTGTGTGTGTGTGTGGTGTGAGATTTCATAACACTTTGAAGCAACTTTTGTTAAAGTTAAACTCATCATTCTATCAATGTGCAGAAGCCTGTACTTTTCCCTTGTTTTGTCTATCTGAAGGCCAAGCTACATGGCACCGTGGCAGCTGCTGATTGGAGGTCTCCATGCTTCCGCTCTGTATAATACACTTGCATTCTGTTGTTCGTGTTGTTCGTGCTGTCTCTACCATCGACAATAAAACATGTCTTCTGTCTGAATGAAAGACGCGATCCCAGACTTTGTCATCTTCTTCAGTGGTCAGAAGGGCAGATGGCACAGATCAGCTTTGCTTCCATCAATCTTCCCCAGTAACATTGTGCCTATGAGGACAATAGAAAATAAATTAATACCTGTGCATAATAATAATTTAAATCTGACCCAAAACAGCCAGTTCAGTTTTAGTTTTTGTATAATTTTTTTTATTTGCATTGTTTTAAGGCTTGACAACCATTGATCATTGATAACATTATATATCACACTTAGAGCTACCTGCTTAAAGCGTAATTACACAAAACTTAAATGAAGAAGGATCATTATACTGTAATACATATACTTCTGTCTTCTGTAACTAACAACAATTATACAAGCATGAATTCATATTGACTCCCAGTTCAGTGACAAAACATTGTTTATTTATATTTTAACACATTTCAAACCTGCAACAAGGATTTCTATCACCAACATTCACCCATAGGCACTTCCTGTTCGGCTCAAGACATCTTTGACTTTCAGTGGAAGCCAGGAGAGCTTTATGTGGTCTATGAATCAAACCCCAAACTGTGAAGGAGTAAGGAATGCTCTCGACTACAAAGGTCACTTAAAAAACCCACAGTGCAAAGTTGCCAAAACACGCTAATACTACGTGTTTAAAGGCAGCTAATGAATGTTTACAAAATGACAAATTGCTAACAGATTGCTTCATTGGAGTGGATGCAGTTTTGAGTCGCGTTGCTAACCGGTAGCTTATCTCTCGAATCTCGGCCCGTCTCATAAACTCCTGCAGCGTTGAGAGATTTTTACGGCTTTGTTCTATCAGAAGTGTCACAAGCCGCGCCCACACGTTTTAAAGCCACTTAAATCTGTCACCAGCCTCAAATGAGCTGTAAAAACAAGGCAGGAATTTGAGAGTTCATAAAGGCGACAGGAGCAGGGACTATAGTGCAGAAAAACATAATGTAAGAATCGAGCCAATTCGACGTTGATAAAAAAAAAAAAACATCAAATATTACTATTACTATGACAAGCACAGTAAGCAGTAAATATACAATGTCAAAATGTACATTGACATAACGTTCAGGAACAACTTTTTGTAGAGTAATTTCCAAAACACAAATTGCACTTTGTTTTAACGATAGAAGTGGTCTACACGGCCAAAATTCAATGCAAAATCCAACCCTTTGCTGTATTCAAGCCTCCTCGGCCTGTATTCAAGCCATATAAGGAGCAAGTATTATGCCATTTCTATCAAACCATTCACCAAATCACAGACGTCACTCCTTTTGCGTCACATTGGAACATTTCTGCTCCGTAAAACCACAAAATACAGACTAATAATCCACAGTCTTAGTCCTGGGGTTATCTGCTGCTCGGTTCATTCACCTCAATCATACCGTGCTATAAAACAGTCAGGCTCAGCTCAAAGTGATGAGGGGAAGTTTGTCCGTGTTGGAATAATATCAAAGTTGGTCAGAGGTGGTTGCGGCCCGGCACGCTTCCCACGGCGCGTCTGACCGTTGACCCTCGTTTTACAACCTGACGCCAAGAACAGAAAGAGCAAAGTTAGAGCGACCTCATTTTTCACAGAGGCTGAACGCTGGGGGCTGGCAGGACATTGTTTCATTTAGAGTTGATGCTTTGAAATTTTAATATCCGAAAAAGAAATAAAAAAACTGCAAACGGGTAGACTTTAAGGACACAAACTCACTCTGGCTCCAAGAATTCTACAACTAGAAAACTACTAGAGGTCCCATTTTGACTGCACCCATTCGAACCAATAGAATTCTGAGAAATTCCCGCCAATTTTTTTTGTTTTCACCAGTTTGATTAAAAGACTTTTATAGATAGAGATACAGCAAAAACCATTTTTTTCCCCACTGACTAACTTGCACACACCAGACTCATTCTAGGCAATGTGGGCGAAGTGTCTTGCTTAAGGACAAAACACTGGCATTTTACAGCTGCCCCACTGTAGGTTCCTGCGGTCTCCCACTACAGCCCTACCCTGACTTTGACCTTCTTGCCTTCTGAGGTAGGATTGGCTCTGGTTTTCATTTGCAGGTTTGGCCACGCATTTAATGACAGTTATATTATTATAAATTTATAAATAATACACCTTACACTTCCACAAAACCTCAAAGTGCTACAGAAAAAAAAACTAACTCAAAGTACATTTGATTTGAAGTTGATATTAGTGGGAATGGAAAAAAAAAACAATTCCAGGTCTTTCAGATGAGGGCACAATGCTGTAATGTGGGTAAAAGCTAAAAAGACTTCTACATGGTCCCAGTCAACATAAAAAAAACACAATACATTTTTATGGTCTATTCACGGAAAACTGTTTTGTAATGTCCTCAGATATATCTACTTTTGTGATTTAGAGCTACACAAAAATACATTGAACTGAACTGGACTCTATTTTTACCTATTCCCATAACTTCCAAGGACGAGAGATAGAGTGACGTGAGACCAAAACAATATCCCCTCCTCAGTGATCTGATTGGTCGGTGGTGGACAGTGGCGTGAGTGTGTTGGACGGTCACGTAGCCTCACTCAGCGCGTGGCCTTCAGGGACTTGGCTTAAACTTTGGTCGTTAAACTTTGAGGAAACGATGTGGAGCCGCGATAAGACCAGGGAATGTTTAGAACCGAGTCGTAACCGCGGGAACAAGGGCCCATTAACGCAAGAGGCTTTTTACATAACGCCCAGACATGAGGGGCAAAATTACATCTCCAGGGTGAGTTTGTACAGACGAGGACGCAGAATGGGAAAGTCTGTCTGCCATTCGGAGGTTTTTCAGGAAGTTGTTACATAAATATATATGTATAGGGCAAGGGTGTCCAAACGTTTTAGAAAGTTTAGCTTTAGTTCACCAGATGACCTGTATGGTGAAACTATTATGACTGGCTTCACACTGTTTTAGGTATGATGTTCCCAAGTGGGCAGAATGTGAGCAATAATAATTAGCTACATTATACACTGCAGAAAGTTATGAAAAATAAGTCAAAAATGTAATCAGTTTTGCAAAATGTATCTTAATTCAAGTGTATATACAATTCAATACTTATATGTATACAGGTGAAAAAGTCCATATACTTTTGTAATTCAACTTTCTTATGATACTAATATAACAGACCAAGCCTCTATGTGTGATAATGTTGATAATTATGGCCCAAATCTTCAAATAAATCATGATAAAGGAGAACCTTAAATAAAAAATGTCCTATAAACCATAATCATCAGATGTTTTGGCAGTTTTCTACAAGCGTTTTGGCACAAACAAATTGCTATTGTGAGCTGTGTCTATCTCCACTTTAAGGCATACTATAGAGTTGTAGTCATTTTAATATAACAAAAGTCAGAAGTATTTTAACATCAATATTGATATTTGAAACTGTTTTAAATATATAATTATAATCAACAGGTCAAGATCGAAACTGTAGCCAACAATATCACACACATAAAGTTCAAAACAGGGGACAAAAATCAGAGAAGAGCCACTTGAAGAAACCAAGACCTTTACTTTTTGCCAATAGCAGTCTTTCAAAACCTGAATATTTTTCATTGCCATACAATCATGTTTGCATTCCAGCCTCTCAAAGATGATCAAAGACGTGTCAAGAGGCAGAACAAGTCGAGACGGATTTGAAATAGAGGCATCTGGTTTTTACAAAGGAGCTCTTGGTTTCTGTGATAACGTTTGTGATCTTGATTGGGCCTTGTTTTGGTTTTGGTTTTGGCTCACCTAAAAAGACTCACATTAACAAGCTCACCTAAAAAGACTCACATTAACAATCATATTTGTATCACTTGCCAAATTCAAATTTTGTAGGTATTCATGTTTTTACGTCCCAATTTGTATAATCTGATTAGCTCCTGGTGGATGTCAGGTGGATTTGATTCAGCCAATTCTTGGGTTTCATTAAACTGGCCAGTAGGGGGCGAATGAGCAGAGGTGGGACAACTCAGTTTTGCTCCCATTGAAAACCATGTAAAGACTGTTTTGGAGTCAAAGGCTCTCCTCCTGTGCGGTGTACGGTTGTTGTAACAGTCTTAATCGGGGACACTCAATTCTAAGGGAGTACTAACAAATATTTCTCAAAAGAGTCTTGATTTCGAGCACTTTTCCGAAAGAAAAACAGAAGAAATTATTTCATTTTATTATTATTATTCATCGTTTCATTGGGGTGGCCTGCAGGGGGCGCTAATCTGGGAAAGCCTTGATCCACCTCGCCCGCCTCATTCCAGTGATTTTTTCAAAGTGTCCTCCTTTATATGAGACCACAGTTGGAACATGAACAAACTCCTGTCTTTCTCTTTATTTGTGCGGTTGCTACAAAAAGATGGCATTTTGACAGCGCTTCTTCTTCTACTATATCTCAGTGTATAAACCCGGCAGACTGCACCGCCAGGATACGTCACGTCCTGTCCTACGTTTGTGATTCGCGCCACTGCCCTGACGTCATATGGAACCCAAGAATAAACCGCGGTTAACTGCCATTGCTAATGCTAATACTAATGGTGCTTTCAGACCGAAAACCCTGAAACGCAGCAGCCCAGCTCACCAGACACGCATTCTCTAGTTTTCAGACGCAGAGGCTTGCACACCGCCAAACGACGCACGAACACAAGCACGCACACCTCACTACACTTCCGCTCTGAAAGCACCATAAGTTAATGGTGCCTTTTTTACATGAGGACCCGACCCCACTGGTTCCACCACAATAATTTTAATAGGTTATGTGAGGAGAAAATACCATATTGTGAGGGATTGCAGACAGAGAAGCAAATATTTTATGGAAACAAACAGTGCTGAATTTCTCTCCGATAAATAAATACTGTAAAACAGCGTTAGCTTTAGGCTGTTATAGAGTTGCTTGTTGCCATCGCACCCCCCAGGAAGTAAACAAACAGCTCTGATTCACAGCGATCTTAGATAATCTCTTGTAAACATGTGTCAGGAAGGCCATGTGTCACCTGTTAGTACATCTTGCTTTTGTTTTCAGCCTGTAGCATGATCCAAACTGTGGTGACCTCTGGACCAATCAGAGCGCAGCGGCGTGGGAACAGCCGCGACACAGAAAAGAAGAAATGACAACTATGTGGACAGACTGCATTCATGTGTGAGGAGGAAAGTTATTTCAGTCTGAAAAAATTTGGATTCTCTTTTGAATGGAGGACCGTATGTTCTAAGAGATGTACAATCACCATCGCTCTATCATTCGACCCAAAATATTAAAAACATGCACTAGCGACTAATAACAAACATCAGTCATATAAGAGGTCAATCTATTATCTCTACAAAAAAAATCTGTTCCAAATATTGCTTTACATTTTTTAGAATTTGCCACATTCAACTTATTCATATATATATATTTCATAGATATATTTCATTCTTTCCTTTATCCATAACTATTTTAACTATATCAATGCAGTATGTCAGCCTGGACATTAGATGGTGGGAGGGATGGGTGGCTGGGGAGGCAGGGATACCATTATGAAAAAAAATACCATACAGATTGTTCTCATTGTCAACACATTAACTCCATATGAATGTTTTTAAATAAAAATAAAAACAATATATTATATTAAAATGAATGTGCCACCTTCAAATTATTTATTTATTTTATTTATTGTTTATTTGGTTGGGACAGTACATGTTAATGAACACATTACTCCGGATTGTAGCCATGGGATAATTTGCATCCATTATCCCACATTTACACTCAGAAACACACACTCATTCACCATAAACTATTGTATATGTTTTTAGTGGTAGGGGAAACCGGAGCACCCGGAGGAAACAAACGCAGACTCAGGGAGAACATACAAACTCCAATCAGTAAGACCCTGTTCTGACCAGGATTTGAACCCAGAACCTTCTTGATGAGAAGCAAGAGTGCTACCCACTCAGCCGTGCCGCCCACTCAGGTGGCCACATACTGTTCTAATGTAAACAGTATGAACACCAGTGCAGCCATGCCTATAGATACATAGATCCTGTCAGTCAGCTGAAGTTAAGTAGGGCAGGGCCTGGTTAGTACTCTGATGGGATACTTCATGAAACACTTGGCACAGTAGGATGGCTTTGTAAAGTGCCAATTTGTTGTTATACTTCACCCACCTTGTCTAGAATGAGTCTGGTGTGTGTGTGAATATAGTGGTGGTCTGAGAGGCTGATGGTACATACTGGTTGCCTCGCTTCTGTCAGTGTGCCCCAGGGCAGATGTTGTTACAGTCGTAATTTATCAACTCAGTGTATGAAGTGAATGTGAAGTGACTTTGAGTGAATAAGAGTTGTATAAAACTGATGCATTATTATTTTTATTATCATCATCACTAGTATTATTATTAAAATTATTATTATTACTGTTATTATTATTATTATTATTATTATTATTATTATTATTATTATTATTATATAAATCACTTTTACTTTTGATGCTATGACTATTCCTGCAGCTAGTATTGGATCTGCTGCTACCACATGTGGCAGAGGAGTGATCTAAGAGTTTCACTGCAGCAGAAGTGGCGCTCTTGGCCTCAGAAGACGACAGATGCCTGGAGTAAAACCTGATTGTCAGTTTTGCAGTTGCGCGCAGAGACATTTCCTTCAGCAGTTTAACGAGCAGTGACTGAGGCCTTATGTCACTTTGTTCAGTTCTGAGAAACAAAAAGTACTCGGACGGTTATGCAACTTAAAAATGTGGAGAATTTAGGTTTGTGGTTGATGACTGGCAGATGAATTAGCTCAGATGAATGCTAATAATCATGTATGTTCACACTATTATATCACCAAGCTAACCACAACTTTAATAACTCCAAGAGCTGTCATCTTTTACTGCATTTCATACTTGAAATATGCATGGGAACGGCGCTGAAAGACTTTTTGTAAAGCACTTTGGGTTTCCTTGTGTATGAATTGTGCTACTAACATGCCATATTGTATTTTTGCTCAAGAATGACACTTTATTGCTATTATATGTGCCTTCTGTGTATTTAAAGTATTTAAAGAGGTGATTTTAGGCAGTAATGGATATATTTGTCTTATTTGTCCAATAAAAAAAGTTATTTTTTTCTGTGTCATGAAAAAAACTAAAGTAAAAAAAAGTAGAAATTAGTTGAGATAAAACTTCAACAAATTGTCAGGTGTTTCTTTGGGAAAAAGACTAATTTGCTTTATGACTTCAACAGGAAATACTTTGGTGTAATTGGAAACTCTGCCTCAGATCGCATGGCCCTGAGCTGTGGAGTACCACAGGGGTCGATCCTGGGTCCTTTTCTATTCAATCTTTCAAGCTGCCGTTAGGTCAGTTAGAACACAGTAACAACATCCAACTATGCAGAAGGAACTCAGACCAAGTCTCACTGACTGCAGAAGAGCACAGGGACTGACTTCCTGCTGAGACTCTAAGGAGCACAGGGACTGGCCCCTGGTGATGCCCAGAGTCAGCTTCTACGACAGTGTTCAAATCCTGGTTCTGTTTAACTGAGTATGGATCCACACATACACTGCTTGAGAAAATGACAAAAAGAGAATAACATCTTCAAACAAATAAATGCAAAACCAATGACTCAATATTTTGTCTTTGATTTTTGTGTGACGGTTTAAATTCCGGTGCAAGTGCATTTGTCTCGTGTGCAAGAAACTGATCATCACCTGTTTATGAAAAAGCCTCGCCTTTTACAGTAAGACTAAAACACTTAATGCTTTTGAACTATGTGTCCAAACAGTGCAGAAGAAAAGGCGACTTAACAACGATAACATGGGTGGAGATCACAATATGAACACATGAACGCAATGAAAACAAATGCTCAAAAACAAATCCATTTGTTATAATAGACACAGAGGAATTGTTTGATAGACTAGTCAAATATTTAAGGCGGTAACTTTAATTTGTTTTTAACTTAATTATTCATTATTTCAAGCTATAGATCAGTAAGTTTGCAAAAATGTTTCTTACTTACTAAAAAACAACTGGAGTTCTCTTTTTTATGCAGGAACAATGTTGCCCGTAGCCTCCTCGGTAACAAATAAGCAACATAAAGTTCAAAGTTATGGCAAAAGAAGTCTCAACCAATATTTCTATGTCTGGATTCCACGGGGTCAAAGCTGGAAGAGTCTGACTCCTTTAAAACAATTGTCCACCAACAATTGCTTTGCTTTCATATTGAAACACCATGTTAAAATGTTTGATTGGGAAGGGCCAGGTTAGTTCTGTGATGGGAGACCTATGGGAACAGCTGCCACATTGGGGCCTAGAATCTGTCTGGTGTGAATGGTTGGTGGTGGTCGGAGGTACTGATGGCACAGACTGGTTGGCTCATTTCTGGCGGGGGCAGCTGTGGCTCTACGGTAGCCAGCAGTTTATTACCACCGTTTTTGGGGTGAATGAAGAAAGCCAGCTTTGGGGCTCCAAAGATGCACAATGTTCTTCCATGCACAATATGCTGATATATCAAACGTCCATCTTAAAGTATTCCAATGTGGTTTACTGTGAATGGCTAACAAAACTGAATCTGATTACAGGCAAGTTAATTCACGTACTGTATGCATAATTTTTTACATTGAAAAAAATTAAACTGTAGGAAACATTTCTCCCTGGGCTAAGTGCCAAATTGAACGTGCAAAGGCAGATGTCTTTGCCATAGGTGCAGGTATGTGAGAATGCCAGTCAATACCACATCATATGGGAGTGACTCAGCACAGACAGAGCCCATGCAGCTGGAGACTGCAGCCCAGACGCAGGTGAAGAAATGAGGCGTGGAACAGCTGCAGCTCCAGAGATAAACTGGAAATCCTGACCGACCAAAACACAGCTGAGGACATGGGGGACAGGCGTGCACGGGCATTCAACCCACAACCACAGAGCACACAGCACGTATAGTCAGTGCAGAGGGATCCAGAGGAATTAGAAACACTCAGACACTGACAAATGAAAGTTACAAGCAGTGGAAAAGGTTTGGTCTCTCAACACCTACCCACACACACACACACACACACACACACACACACACACACACACACACACACATACACACTTGGTTCAGGTGTCGACCAAAGCATTGATATATTATGTGCATTATATCCAAGGGCATTTTGTATATTATGCACTATAATTAGTTGGCGGATTTTATTCTTTCGATTAATCTATTAGTTGATTTTTTTTCTTTTGATTAATTTATCATCTGATTTATTCTTTCGATTAATCAACTTGCTGATTTATTCTTTTGATTAATCTGTTATTTGATTTATTCTTTCAATTAATCTATTATCTGATTAATTCTTTCGATTAATCTATCAGTTTTTTACATCTCAAAAGGTCACAACCAAATATTTTCCGTGACCTTTTTAACTTTTCTGAGATGACAATTTGTCTTAAAACTTGTGTCGTCTTGTCCTTCTGCTGTAATTATAAAATTGTCTGAGTCATAAAAGGCAAGGTGAGAGGAAATCCTAGTCACTCATGACAGTAAATTAAAATCATTTAACAAACAGGGACTTGGACTGCGTGTTTCAGCCACGTAGGGCCTTCTTCAGGGCATGTGAAAGGCAAGTTTATCTGTATAGCACAGTTCATTAGCAAGACCAGGCATTCAAACCACAAACTAATCACAGTAAACGAGTGAAGATATTATCCTTCAGTTGCAAGTTCCTTGCCTTATCATAACAAAATTGAAAGTTTACCATTACATTCAGTAGTAAATGCCCTTGAATAAGGAAATTTTTTTTAATACAAAGGTACATTCGAGTGCAGGAAGTCTCTCTGCAGCAGGCTGAACTAAACCACATTTCCCTGGTGTTTTTTTCTTTTTGAATCTTTTTGAATCTGGGAGGCAGATTCAGGTGCAGATATGAAACCGGGCAGAGCGCACGGCTGCAGCTGCACAGACACAAAACCACACGCTGCACTCCAGTGACCTCAGCCTAAACCCCACACAACACAGCTACAGTCTGTGATGAAAGATTAGGGATTTATGATGGAAATCTACCTCATGAGCATGTGTGATAGTGACCGTTTATTTTGTACATAAAGTTGGATTTGAACCTGCCCCGCTACACTCATGGTACGTGTAGGTCTACCGTATGTTTTATGTGTCTTTTGTATTTGCAAAAACAAGCTATTTATTAATTAACTGTATTTGGGGAGTACTCTCGCTTCTCAGCAAGAAGGTCCCGGGGTCAAATCCCGGTCAGAACAGGGCCTTTGAGTTTGCATGTTCTCCTATAGGCAAGAAACTTCACCCACATTGCCTAGAATTAGCTTGGTGTGTGCATGAATGCTTGACGGTGGTCAGAGCGGCCGATGGCACATACTGGTTGCCTCGCTTCAATCAGTGTGCCCCAAGGCGGGTGGCTACGTTAGTAATTATCACAGTCGTGTACAAAATGAAGTAAGTACTGTAAGTCATCTTTATTTATGTACCGCCTTTTCACTGCACATCAGAGTCTCAAAGTGGTTTACAATTGTGATTTTTTTTTTGGGAGTGGGGGGGCCAGTACAGGAGGCACATGCCAGACCTATTGTACATATTTTTAGTGGTAGGGGAAACCGGAGCACCCGGAGGAAACCTACGCAGACACGGGGAGAACATGCAAACTCCACTCAGAAAGGCCCTGGTCCAACCGGGATTCGGGCCCTGGTCCAACCGGGATTCGAACCCAGGACCTTCTTGCTGAGAGGCGAGAGTGCTATCCACTCAGCCACCGTGCCGCCCATGAAAATAAACGAACAAGACCAAAACCGCGCTCCATAAAAACAATGCATTATTATTATTATTATTATTTTTATTATGAGGAAGTTACAAGATGTCTTTGATAGCATCACAAGGTTCAGAGGGGTGCATGGTGGTTTGAGTGATGTTAAAACAACCCTGAATAGAGTCTGTATTCTTATGCTTTGTAACACACAGTTAGTGGCTACATCATCATCCTCCATGTTTATCCTGCCAGTTCTACATTTTCTCAAAACCCTCACGCAGCTTGCAAACTACTATTGTTGTTGGTCGTCATAGCAGCATATTCAACAATCAGGAAGCGCCTAAATGAATAGACTGACAGGTTTTGATCTGGAGTGGACATTTCCCATGACACCCCCCCTTCCAGCGTCTTTACAACACTCACAAACAGAGCACAGGGTCAAACTGGGACCGAAGGGACCGAAGGCTGACACGTGACGTCAAAGTTGTGCTAGATTCCAATTCCAGCGTACATAAATATTTGTCATGTTCTCATCCGATCACATGGGACAGTAGCCTTTGGCCTCGTGCTAAGCCACTGAGTGAAACAAAAGGGTGAGGTAACAGAGAGGATGTTGGGATATTGGCCGGAGTAAATGATTTGAGATAGTTGTTAAATTGGGAATGTAGGAAGTTCTTGATTGATGGAGTCAACAAATACAGTTCAATTCATTTCTGTGTGTTTTTGTGTTGTACCAAAGTAATCCATTAACCAATAGATCCAACAAAAGGATCAAAAACAGTTCAAAGTTTGAATAGAGGAAATGCAAAAATAACCTTGACTTTGGAGCCAGTGGTTGTGGGAGGATCAATGTCCATAAATGTTAATAAATGTCCCTAAATGACTATAAATGTTCCGGATCATCTCTCTCTGTAGACCCTCCTGAATCAGCAAGGAACAACGAAAGAAAAAAAAAACAGTGGAAAAAGTTAGAAACCATTGTGATTCACAGACTTTCTAAAACAGTGGAGGGCGTGACAATTGAAAACAATAGATTTAGTGGTTGTAAAACTAATTTGGAAATTAAATTATCTCGGCTGAACTACTGTTATCAGTAGAAGAAGTATTGGAAAATAGCATGAATTATTAATGCATTTTGACAGATTAGGGCCATTTAAAGGTGCAGTTAGCGATGTTGTTAGCTTAGCTGCAGCATCAACTGGAAACCACTCCCCCCTCCCCCTCGCCTCTCCACCAAACCAAACATCCAGAATTTTCTTTTCTTTGTCACAACAGGGAGAGTGGGTGGCAAACGTGAAATTTTCATTTTTTGTTCAGCCCTTTTTGGTTATAGAAAATCCGATAACTCAGGAAGAGATAAAGAGGAAAAGTGTGAAGGGGGTAAACGCATCCCATTGGTTCATTGGGGATGAATCGGTCCGCTCCAAAATATTTTGTATTAATTTTTGTAGACTATAGGCATCTGGTTGATTCATTACTATTTGAAGACACACGATCACTTGACTACTTTTAGGCTTTAGGGACGTTTTCCTAGCCTGGTCGTACCACACCAAAGTACAAATTACATTTTGTACTAAGGTCTGGAGGTGCTCCATTGCGCTCTGTTAACAGGTGGGAGCGGTTACCTCCTTTTGCAGATTGAAACAATTGGATCTGAGTTTACTGTGACGTAGGTAATATGCCCGAGTGAGTCGTTAGCATTTAGCATTTAGCCTAGCTTTAGCCATCTCCTTTGTCACTAACGGAGCCCGTGGGGAGTAGCGCCACAATTTTTTCCAGTGATTACATTTGCTAAACATTCCTCTTGCTCCGGCTTCGATTTCTTGTTTGAACCAGACCGGATTACTTTACTATCACATTCTTCGTCATTGCCAAACTACGACCTTCCCGTTCGACGCAAACCCTTGACGTGACCCACAACTAACTACAACACCCGCTTCCCGCGCTCGCTGATTGGTCGAATGGAATTCAACGAATTATATTCGCAAACCCAGGGACCAGACCCAGACGTTACATGCAGGAAATGATGATTGAGCAGAGTGTACGGATGCATAAGGCCAGGCTAGCATTTTCCCACAATATTTTTTAGATGCGTCTGGAAAAAAATCACTGCCTGCATCTTTAATGATGACTTGACATGAAAATCTTACATATTGCTAATTTAAAGAGCGACTAAACACCTGTGCCCAGCCTTACTCCGCCCACATGAAGATTTGAAAATGTTCTCTAAAAAGGGCGTTGCCTGGAGGACCAAGGGACAAGAAGGGGGGCTTAGAGTTGGGCGTGGTCTGGGCTGTGATTGACAGCTCACTTGTCACACAAAGAAAAACAGACAGTTGTCATTGCTGCTTAAAGCAATAGTTTACAGACCAGAAAGTCTCATTCCACCCTTGTTTACACACTTAGATAATTGTAAAGCTACACACCTGAACCTAATCACACTCAATAATCTCAGAATGACTCGTGTAATTTAATTTTAATCCACTAGATGGCGCCAGAATACTCCAAACTGCAGCTGGGGCGTGTGTGAGAGTTGAATGGGTTAAAATCACTGGCTCTGACAGACTGACGTCACACAAAACAACTGATGTCATAGAGAACTTCAGAGTCAATGGAGAGGCCAGAACCAAATTCAAATGTAGTACCACCAAAAAGGTTGAGAGGGCGCCACACAGCGTTTTTTGGCTCAAAAGTGATATTTTATCTAATTTGAACTAAAATGTCAAAAAAATGACCAGGATATGTAGACAGCACTACAATAAACATATTTATGCAGTTTATGGGTTAATGGTGTGTAGTTGCTCTTTAAGAATTACGTCATTGTTATTGTGCTTATACAGAGTTGAATAAAAGTTATGTTTTTCATTGATATTCCTGGAGTTTTCCCCCTGCTTGGACCTCTTATTAATATCATGTGTTGATGACTGGAGAACAGATAATAAATTTAGGGATGATGTGTTTTGCTCAAGGACATGGTGTAAAAATCTAATCGCTTTATCAGGTTAGAAGGCAAGGCTTAAACATGTTTGGATCATTATTCTACCGCTGTTGTCCTGAGGCTGCTTCTCTGTCGATGCTACAAAGGCCTATTGAAGAGATGATTTTTTTATTGTTTATTTTTTAGTCCCCTAGATCCTCCTCCTAGGCAGTATCTGTGGAAAGTTTACATTAAAAACCGTCTCTTAGAACATCATTCCCCGATCAAGTACGCACTGTTGTTATTGCCACTCCTTTTGTCCAAATGCTACTATTAAAAACGTGTTATATGTCAAACCTTAGAGACCTAATGGAGCTTCGACCTTAGACCTGGACAAACTGTGAGGGAGGGGGCACAGGCGGTCCCAGTCACATTTCTATGCGCTCCCCAGACACTTCCCAGAAATCATTTGTCCAGAACAGTACATCGGTCTACACTACACACAGGCACCTTAAACTCTGGCCTGGCTTTGGTTCAATCCGAGCAAAAGAAAAAAGAAAAAGAGAGTTATAACCATAGCCATGAACACATATAAAACATTGGATATTTTAGCTCCATGTTTCCTTCTTCTCTTCATTATTATTCATTTGTTTTGCAAATAAATCTCCCCATAACTCGATTAGCTTTCACAACAATCAAAAATATGTTTTTGGCAAATTTAGGCAATTATTTGTATTGCACAATTCTTACACAAGACAAGCCAAAGTAATAAACCGTATTTGGTCCAATATGAGATAGTGGCATATACTGTACTTGCATCACTTACGGCAAGCTTATAAAAGTATATACTTATTTATGTATCCATTTTTTGTCTTTTTGTATTCAGGAATTTCTTTGGGTATATAATTTAAACAAAATATAACATAGAATTAAAAGAAACAAGAAACAGGACACAGATACAAGATGCAAGATACAAGTAAACGCTTATTTGGCTCCACCCCCTCTCACTCATTAAACACAACACACGCACACACACACGCACACCCGACAAAACAAGCCCAACACAGATACACACCCAAACACTCTCTGACCCTACACCTCTTACACACATATTCAATATTCTCAAACATACATATTCTCAAGATCATGTTTAAGGGTCAAGATGAGCAGAAATAATGTATAATGTATCAGTTTTTATGTTTCCAAAGATCAAGAAAGTGCACGTTCTAATGAATCCAAACAGCCTGAGTCCAATCTCTGGCAGATTTCCTACAGCCATGTTAATCCTCGGTAATAAAACCCCAAATTTAGCCGTTTTAAACTTTACACGGTTGTCGTAAAGAGCAGAGAGCTGAGTGATGTGGCTTCTGTTTAGTCTTGTAAAAAGTCCAGTTGCGGCGCTGCTAACGGCGGCTCTGGGAAACGCTTCAGGCCTTTTTTAGCGCGTCGCACAGAGAGAAACGGCTTCTGCTGCTAAAACCATCACACGTGAAACTGGAGAGCGGGAAGTGGGAGACTCAGAGACCGCAAAGAGACCGCAAAGAGACCGCAAAGAGACCGCAAAGAGACCGAATCAGCCGAATCTGAAGTGCACTACACGGGTCGGACTGCACGCTTTTAGCAAAACAGTGTTAACGTGATTGTATTTGCTGAGAGGACTTGAGTATGGTAGAAGGACATGCTTTGTGTGTGTGCGTGTGTGTGTGTGTGTGTGTGTGTGTGTGTGTGTGTGTGTGTGTGTGTGTGTGTGTGTGTGTGTGTGTGTGTGCACGTGTGTGTGCACGTGTGTGTGCACGTGTGTGCACGTGTGTGTGCACGTGTGTGTGTGTGTGTGTGCGTGTGTGTGACGTGTGTGTGCGTGGTGTGAACAAAAGAATAGACCACATGCAGGAATGGTTGTTTTTTTTTACTTTTTTGGGGTAATATCATAGAACAGGGGCAATCCATCCGTCTACACTGCAAAAGGTGATGAAAAATGCTCAAGTTTAGCTAAATCTATCCTCATTTGAGCACATTTTCACTGCCTTAAAACAAGAATTGCTAAAAGGAAAGGAAAAATGATCTTGTTTTAAAAAAGAGAAAAAGAAAATGTCTCCCTTGGAATGAGAAAATAAAGCAATATTTCTTGAAATTAAACAAAATGGCTTCGTCCTGTTGGCAAATCTTCTCTAAAAACAGTCAGAACGATCTCAAATCAAGATAAAATAAAACATTGCCTCATTTATTTATTTTTTTCATTTTTTGCAGTGTACCTTTGGGATTTTTCTTTAAATCTGGTGTTGTTTTCATTCATGCATTTGAGTTCTCCGTCTCTCTCTGCATTCATGACGCTTGTGATTGTTTGGACAAAGATACAGAACATGAGAAACGACATAAACTGTATTTATTCTGTACTTTGTTTCTTCCCTGTAGCGTGTGAGAGCCACAGTCTGTATCACAGGGACTTTTCAGCTACATTTTGTCACTCGGACGGTAGATTCCGATGATGCTGCAGCCTCTCGGTGGCGTCAGGGTTTGGTCTTGTTCTCTGTGTTTCTCTGTGTTTCTCTGTGTTTGTCTGTGATGACATTTGGCACAATCCGCTTCACGTCACACCTCGTCCGGTGACGCTCACATCTGCATTCTGCTCTTTAGGATGTTAAAGGAGACGTCTGTAACTGCTGCAGAGAGAGGTATGCAGCTCATCTTTCACAACTGTGTCTCAGGCATTTCACTATGTGGAGGTCGACACTAGGAATCCAAGAGTTATGAAACCACTGGAACTCCCAGAGCCGTCATTTTGACTGCTCTCATTCAAACTAAGGGCATTCTGAGAGATTCCCCAGAAAATATTTTGTTTTCAATCAATCAATCAATTAATGTTAAAATGGTGAATACAAGGGGCTTTAAAGAGGCTTTAAAGAGGCCATGGAAAGTGGATCAATATTGTGTCTTCAAATGAATGGAACAGTCAAAAGGACGGCTCATGGAGTTAAAGGTAAAAACTTCTCACATTTAAATGATATAAACATTTCTTGAAAATAAAGACTTGGAACTATAGAAACAGAAAAAGGCACAACGTTATGAAGAAAAGAGTAAATACATTTCCAAAACTAGAAGCCGTCAAATTGACTGCTCAGGGAAATATGAAGGTTTTATTATTTTATTTTAATTTAGTCATACAGGCATGTTGAGAAATCCACTCCCACAGAAGGACACGCTGTAAATCCAGGACTCAGACTGTAGAACGAGGACTGAGGCTCCTATATCTTGAATTGGGTGAAATCAAAGCACTCAAGGCACAAATGCAGGATCATGAAAGAATGAATTAGAAAAAAAAACTTGTCTGTCAAGGTGGAGAAAACAATTTTTTTATATTGAAGAGATTAAAAACTCATATATTTTGTTTCCATTTCCTGTTTTTTCCCTCCTGTCCTTTTTATTTTCTCTAAAAGCTAAAGCATTTCAAGCAGTTTAGTATATTTTATTAATTATCTGACCAAAAAGATGGCTCAATGTGTTTATGATATTAGCATTTCTTGTGTTTGAACTGTTTAATTCCCGGGCGAATTCAAAGGTTTTGTAAAGTCCTCCGAGATATTATTGTTGTGATTCTCGGGCTACGCAAAAATAGACTGAATTGAGTTGAGTTTTGAGGCCAAACCCGGACACAGCTGCTCCCATACACAGGCTTAAAAGCAGAGGATAAATTAACATATGCTTTCTAAGGCACATCTAATCTTCAGAGATGGGATCCAGGTGCAGAGGGACTTTGGCTAAATCCACGCTGTCATTTCCAGGAACAGATCCGATAAACATTACAACAGAAAAAGAGAGCGCTTTCTCTTTGAAGTTTGGCCTTTGACACGAGCCTTGACTACTGCCTGTCCTGTACATTTACCGCCGAATGCAAAGCCGTGTGAAGACTGGAGCGGCTGCGATTTCATTTGACCAAAGTCTTTAAAAACATTAAGGCTACACATTTATTTCTGGACAGATTTATAATGATTTGCATCTGACAGTAAAATGTCAGAGTTTGGGGCCAGCTGGTCTAACAAAGATTTGGCTATGGCTGAAAAACCAAGATGGAAATGGGAACTTGTGGGGAATTAAACGCAAATACAAATTAAGGTTATACTTCAGTTTAGTAAGTAAGTAAGTAAGGTTTATAGATGCTGCCTCTGCGACACGGCAACAGCTAAACATGGAAGAACATGGAAAGAGGAATGCCAACAAGGAACAGAAGCCGTTGTCTTATCGCCATCTTGGAAATACTTTGAGAATCTGAGGACCTCCATGCTTGAAATACCGCTAAACTGAGGCCCATATTTTGAATCAAACAGACAGTATAAAACAACCACAAGCTCAGGCAAATATGGACACGCCTTCTTCCAGATGTTGGTCCAAAATCCTCGATCATCTCAGTCAGGAACAGTGAGATTGATAATGTACAGACTATTGTGAGGTCTAAGGGTGATGGATCTACAGGAAAGTCGTGTCTGGCTTAAGTGTGAGGAAACTGCAGAGAACAAAGGGGCAAGAAACACACTGAGAAGACTGATTGTGTTTCTTCTGGCATTGAGTTTGTGAAATTATTTCAATCGTTATTTTAACCTTCATTTTGTTCTATGTTATCCTGAAATGTTGATCTTACTTAGCAACAAATGGCTTCGTAACATCCAGGGAAACTTGGATTTGGATGCAACTGATATTACATTCTAAAAGCCCTGTTTCCATCAGCCTTACTCTACTCTACTCTACTCTACTCTACTCTACTCTACTCTACTCTACTCTACTCTACTCTACTTTACTCTACTCTACTCTACTCTACTCTACTCTACTCTACTCTACTCTACTCTACTCTACTCTACTCTACTCTACTCTACTCTACTCTACTTTACTCTACTCTACTCTACTCTACTCTACTCTACTCTACTCTACTCTACTCTACTCTAGTCTAGAGTACACATTAGCTCTATAGCAAGATGGAGTTGGTCCTGGGTTCGATTCCACCCACCAGACCGGGGCTCTTGAGTGGAGTTTGCATGTTCTCCCTGTGTCTGCTCCAGTATTCTCCGGTTGCTCCGGTTTCTACTTCCGCTGAAACAAGAGAGCTCCCCTCTCTGTGGGTCTTCACAGAGAGGAACTCTGTGGAGCTTCCTGTTTAAATAATGGTCTGAGATAAAACATATGCAAGTGAAAACTGGAGATAGAACCAAACAGTTTTATAGCCAGGAACTAGTTAGATGGATTTGATTACAAAAACAAAAATAAAGTTACATACCCCAGCTTTAATTCCGGGTGAATCACACTTATGACTTTGAGTGGTTGCATGAGAAGAAAAAACATCAACATTATGACTTAAATCTTCTCTAAAGTCGACGTACAGAAACTTGTCCTCTGTATTTCCCCTTTAACAACGCAAAACCCTTGTCTTTGTCCTGGTGCATTGTGGGTCAGCTGGTTCACTTCGCACTGCAGCCAAACTGATGCCATCTCCTCCTCAGGAACGCGGCCAAAATGACCGGAAATTCCTCCAGTGAGCGAGACATTGTTTCACCTCTGACTCAGAAAATATGTAACACGGGTCCAAGACGCTCTGACACGAGAACTTTAACTCAGTCTGGAGCAGAGAGAGCGTCAAAACACACTCTTCAAAACCTGCAGACGTCTGTACGGCTGTTTGTAAAGTACTGTTCAACCGCTCTATGGATTCAATAAAACCAAACCGTACATGCCACAAACAATTTAACTCAGGCTCGTGGGCAAAATACGGCCCCAAAGGATTTTCAATTATTGTTATAAACTTTGATAGTTATCGTCTATCCTCTCAGGAAAACAACCACATTTAATGTATTCTAAAATATTTACCCAACCAATCATTAGAAGCTAAATAGTTAGATGTAAATAAATGTTTTCTAACTTTATATTTGGTCCAGTTTTGGTTAAATCTGAACACATTTTGTTTTCCGATAAATAACCAGAACATAATGTCACATAAAAGTCATGTCTAAATATCTTCCTTTTATTCTTTCGGACCGCAAAGAGTTCCTATTTTCTTTATTCTGCCTCTGACCAAAATGAGTTTGACGCCTCTGCACCAAACAGACATTTAGTTCATGTTTTTATGTCGCTCAAAAAATAGTCCTTCCTCGATCACTTCTTACAACACTTACTTTCGTGCTGTGTTGTAAATGTAGGGCTAGGGTCCAACGCGGTCATGAGGAAAGGCAAGTATATTTGTATAGCACAGTACTTGCATCTGTAACCTCGGACTTGGCAGATTTTTGAAGCTAAGCAGAGAAGGGACTGGATAGTGCTGTGATGGGAGACCTCTGGGAACACCAGGTGCAGTGGGATGTGTCTCCATGCAGTTGAAACGTGCCAAATGTGTGTGTGTGTGTGTGTGCGTGACTATGAATGTATAGTGTTTAGTGGGAGGAGGACTAGATTTAAGAAGAATCAGTTCATTCAAAAGGTTGTCTTAGCTCTTGTCTCTTTGTAACAGTACCGTTCATAAATAGTTTTGTGTATGAGCAGGTGCCAGACTTTCCTCCAGAAAATATTGTGGATTTGTCAAAATGATATAGATTCATATTACAGCTTCCATTTTAAGCTAAACCTTCCCATATTTTGATTTCGTTTTTTTCCCAGTCCTGTTTGGATCGCTAGTCTGATACACGGTTCCGTAATGTGCACTGAAAATATTTGACTTCATCTCAATATTGGATGACTTTTACTCAAATAAAGTCATAAATCTTGCACACTTCTGCTTTCACTTTAGACGTGATGTAGTGTGGAAAAACACCGTCATTTCTTATGGGAAATGTCCTCTGGTGTCAGCTCTGCCAAAGTCTCAGCGAGATCCAGAGATCAAGTGAACTGTCAAAGTATTTATGGTTCCAGGAGCATAAAAAGGATGATAAAACTATGGCACTGGTATCTGTGATCATTCTGACAGGATATTATCTATCTATCGGACAAAAGATATCTCTGTAGCTACAATCGTCCCTATGGAAGAAAGTATAATAAATAGGAGAAATGTGGTAGTATTTTACATGACAAGAACATAATCTGGTAGAAAGATATAGAATTATCTTGATATATGGTATTCTTCAGCTATAGGGCATTAAGTGTCATAACTTCCATCATTCAGTTTTAACATTGTACAGTTGGGGTTGTCCTTGAGCAAGACACTTCTCTCAACTCGCCTTAGCAGAGAATAGCACAGCAGCACCATCAAGTGGAGAAACGTGGAATTACAACTGTATCTCTCCAACAGCAACTAGATAAGAACAAGTTTGAACAGAGCCTCGTCATGACTCCACAATAAAAAATAATTTACACAGAATGTTTTATTTGAGTAATCTATATAATCTATCGTTTTATTTGTATTATTTCAATGGTGTAACGACATAACAGAGAGAATAACAGATCACGCCTGAAAATGTCCAGTTACCGCTGGGTATAGAGGATAATGTAGATTTTGGGTCACGGTTTGATATTTCTGGTCGAGATCGAAGACAGATTTCCATTCATTGACAGTATTCTGAATAAAACAATAACCTACACAACATGTAGGAAGCAAACCCCATCAGATGTTTCTTTTAATACGTAGATCAGCTATAACCTCCAGAGCTCATGACGAAGCACACATTCCTGCTTCCTGGTATGTTTATGTGAACAGTCGAGAAAACAAAGGAAAAACAGGGAACTTTTATGTGATTAGGGCCAAAGTCAGAGCAGAGTTTATGGACCTATTGTTTTTAATTCATCTTTTAGTAGTGATGTTATTGTCAAAATAGTGATTTGATCATCTCGGGTGAAACCATTGTTGAAACACCCCATCATGAAGGCAAGTTTAGAGTTATAATAGTGCGCTGCAGCTGCTGGTCATGTACATGGATCTATAATAATAACTATCATGTCTAACAGAAGACCCAGGGCTTATATTTGAGTGTATGTGGTTCAAATGACTCACTAATTTATTTACAGGTGTACTTAATCGTCCACCAACTACTGTAATAATAAAAACAACAGGGGCGACAGTTGGTAGAGCACTGGTCTTTGGACCCAATGGTTGTGGGTTCGAGCCTACCACAACCCATGTCACCTGCTCCAACTGACGTCTGCTGTCGTTGTGTCCCTGGGCAAGACACTTAACCCCACATTGCCTGAAGCCTCCGCTGAAAGATCTCATCAATGACAGAGGAGCCATCTTCCCGTGGACCAACCACCTGCAGGAGGATCAGCGAGGGACTGGTGCTTGGGTAGCAGCTCTGATCGCCACCCGCTCGATCCAGAAATTGATTAAGGGAAAGAAGATGGATGGATGTTGTGTGGATGGTTTGTCTTTGCTTGAGTTGAGTAGCTTTTTGAGTATATTCTGTGTTGGAACAAGTTTTGCCATTGGGACAGAGCCATTTATTTCAACTATTGCCATTGCTAACAAGATCATTTTGTCCTTTCATTTTGGCTTTGTCCCATTGGAAAAATCTTGTATTAAGGCAGTCACAATGTGCTAGAATTAAAATAATGTTTGCCAAATTTTAACATTTTTTGACTTATTTTTCATCACTTCATAACATGACTTAATAATAACAACTTTTCTTCTCTTTATTGTCAAGTGCACAAACACAGATAATGCTACTTCTACACGAGTCCAGATGTTTCGACGAGACAAACACAACGACATCAGCACAAAGTGAAGCTCATTCAAGTCAGACTAAATTTACTACATTTCTCTTTGGACTTTTGTCTCAAGTTTATTATAATGTGTTATTTATATAAAGCCTGACAACATGCATGATTTTAACGGAATGAGGAAAAGATTCGGAAAAGGCCTAAACTCGAGCTGTGAAAAAACAGTTAGCTGCTAAAGTTACAGTGGAAAACAGAGTCGACACATAAAAATGAAATAATAAATAACTAAATAAAACAAGTAAAACAAACAGTTCACGAATCACAAGACGACGACATGTTATTTTAATGTTGACAATGGATTCAAAAACTCCACATCAGTGAGAGCATTCTGAGACTTCATTCCTGCATTGATCATTGTGAAAAGAGGTTTTTTTAAGAATCATGAGGTAATATCACATAAGTACAGATTCTAATCTTCATATCGTCCATCTAGAATGCTCTCGAAAGTGAACGGCAGGAACATGAATCCTTGTCCGGAGTAAAACTTGTTTTGAAACTCCACCCTGAAAAAGACCGCAGGTGTGTGTCAACAAAAAGATTTACCAAGAGACGGATTATAATATTTAAGGCAGGTACATCTCACATTCAATTGAGTTTGAATGAACGAATGAATACTTAATTTTGAGCCACAGCAAACAAGAACAACAAAACAAAACAACAATATAGAAGAAGAAACAATACATGATAATTTACAAATATGTCTGTTCATTATTATAAATCCAGTAGTAATGTTTATTTATATACCGCCTTTTCACTGCACATCGGAGTCTCAAAGCGGTTTACAATTGTTATTTTTGGGAGTGGGGCCAGTACAGGAGGCACATGCCAGAACTATTGTACATATTTTTAGTGGTAGGGGAAACCGGAGCACCCGGAGGAAACCTACGCAGACACGGGGAGAACATGCAAACTCCACTCAGAAAGGCCCTGGTCCGACCGGGATTCGAACCCAGGACCTTCTTGCTGAGAGGCGAGAGTGCTAACCACTCAGCCACTCAGCCATCCAGAACAAAAAGAGTTTAGGCTTTTATAACTCCCACCCCCTATTCTATATTAATTTAACTTTAGTAATTCATTTAACATGCCATTTGACTAATTCCTCGCTCTCAGTTTGGTTCCACCTCGAGTTTTCACACAGGTATTGTCTCCTCCTGCTTTAGATAAGACTTTTCAGACGGGACACTCTCATTCAGCCAGGCCCAAAAAGTCAAATAGTGACTCACGAAGTATTCAAAATTTGGTCTGATTTGTTCACAACATTTGAATCATTCTGTGACAAACTATGGGCCATTTATGAAAAAAATAGATACAAGTGAGGCCCATTGTATCACTCCACCCTTTTCAGTAGTCGGGGTATGTCGACAGCGGCATTTTATTATATTTTAAATTAAGATTTTTGCTCACTTCAATACAATTCAAGGTCTTTGTCTAAAGCAGAGGTGTCAAACTTGTTCCAGAAAGGGCCGGTGTGGCTGCAGGGTTTCATTCTAACCAAACAGGAGCACACCAGAAGCAGAGGAAATGTGTGGAGTCTAATGTGCTCCTTCTTGGTTGGAATGAAAACCTGCAGCCAACGCATGCCGTTTGAGAACCGGTTTGACAGCTCTGGCTCTTTGTGTGTCTGTTTGTGAAAGGGACTTTGTAAACTTACAACACACAGATAGTTGCATTACACTTGGGTGGAACAGAATAGAGGTTGTAAATCCTGGCCGCCCCTGACCACCAGAGAGCTCCCCGACAAACACAACATTCAGGAAGCTTCAAAGTGTCAAGTTGAACTGAAGTAACAGGAGCCGGTGACCCCTGCTCTCCATTCCTCTGCCTCAGACCTGGTTTCAGCTCGTCTGCTCCACTGAAAGAGCCAATCTATTTTTATAAGCACAGTCCAATGTGAAGAGCCCGTGAACTTTCAAAAGAGCAGTAGGGAAGTGTGTCGTAGAGCTGTAAAACCACTAGGGGGCAGTGTGAGATTGTAGTTTATTTGCTCCAACCTTAAAAGGAACTAAATGTAAGGGCTGCCAGATATAACTGTATTTACAAGAGTTTTGCCCACAACAAATCAATAACCAACACCTTTTTCACAAAGTTGAAGAGGAAATCCTCGTTTTATTCCTGTTTTGTTATTAATGATTTGAGAATCATATTAAAACCTTTTTAGGTCTGTGGCCACATGTTATTTTACCAGTGAGATGGAGAGTTCTGGCGTCCCGGATTACAGACTTTCTGATTGTTAAAACAGTGGAGGGCGGGACATAGAAATTAAAGCAATAACAAGATTTAGAGGCTGTAAAAGTAATTTTGAAATCCAAATATCTCTGAACTACTGTGATCAGTTAAAGAAGTATTGGAGAAGACCATGTTTCATTAATGCCTTTTGACAGATTAGAGCCATTAGATGATGACTTTACATGTAAATCTCACATATTGATACTATAAAGACCTTATGCCGGGTTTAAAAAAAAAAAAAAAATGAGGATATCAAAATTGCATGACAATATCAATCTGAAATAGATTCCGGCAAAAAAAATCCTATATTTTATAAAAAGAACGTGTTTTTCATGAATTTAAGTTGTCTATGCTCTAACCTGTGTGTGACGTCATAGTGGGTAACGCCCATGCATTGAAAACCATGGATCTATGCCACAGGACTGCCTTTTCTCTCTTATCTCCACTGATGCCCAACACAATACTGCACTCTACAGGTGACAATTGCTCACTACACATAAATTGCCGTTTTGAGAGTGAAAATGTGACTGAGGTGGGATTTGTACCCCAGTATCTGGATTGACAGTGCATCGACACAACACGACTATCTCAGTGCCAACGAAGAGTAACAATCTAGTAGTAAACTCATACTCGCTGTACACGACCTTGTCATCTTGAATATCCACGAAAAAAGAACGAATACCAAATTGTAAACAACTTACAGCGTTGAAACGTACCCACTCTGACGTCACCAAGGGCTGTGAAGTTTTTTCGTCTCTAAGGGCGTTGCTATGGGGTTATTTTGATTTGGGGGGATCAGACAAAAAAAACAACTGATTTTGAAACCTTTAGTAGTTCTCTTCTAATAAAAAAAGGTATTAAACCTGTATTTCTAAATAAATCAAACCCGGCATAAGGTCTTTAAATATTAATGTGCTCTAAAGAGTAACACCTGGTTGTTACTCTTGAACAGTCATTATACTTATATAGTTTTACGGTTTTTTAAATTAACTTTGGCTGTTTCAGGAGAAGAAAGCCTTTTTTCCACTTTAACAATCTTCCAAACGTGTGAGTGAGTGAGTGAGTGAGTGAGTGAGTGAGTGAGTGAGTGAGTGAGTGAGTGAGTGAGTGAGTGAGTGAGTGAGTGAGTGAGTGAGTGAGTGAGTGAGTGAGTGAGTGAGTGAGTGAGTGAGTGAGTGAGTGAGTGAGTGAGTGAGTGAGTGAGAGAGAGAGAGAGAGAGTGAGTGAGTGAGTGAGTGAGTGAGAGTTTGAGTGAGTGAGTGAGTGAGTGAGTGAGTGAGTGAGTGAGAGTTTGAGTGAGTGAGTGAGTGAGTGAGTGAGTGAGTGAGTGAGTGAGTGAGTGAGTGAGTGAGTGAGTGAGAGTTTGAGTGAGTGAGTGAGTGAGTGAGTGAGTGAGTGAGTGAGTGAGTGAGTGAGCGAGCGTGTGTGTGCTTGTGTGTGTGTGTGAATGCGGTGGACTGACCAGTGCAGTCTGAGCGCGTGCAGGAACGCCGACAGCCCCTCCATGATGAGCAGGATCGCCACGGTGAGAATGGCGAAGAAGAAGAAAGTGACGAAGATGAGGATGAAACCTCCCAGGCCCCTGCTGGCGAGACCGATGCGCATCACCATGGACCACAGCACCTCCGACAGCTCTACACACACATAAACCAACACACACAGACACGGAGAGACACACACAAGGAGAAAGAATGAGTTTAAAACTGTTAATGCCTAGTTCAGATCCATATGTTGTTTTGTATATGATTATTGTGAGAAGAAACATCACATTTACCACTTAGTAATTAAAGACTAAGTGGTAAGTAATTTCAACAGTAGTTTATCAAAATTAGTTTTACCAAAGTGCAGATGTGTGTAAAAGCAGTAGAAGCCTTTACACAACTAGCTTATAGTCTTTTAAAACTAACTGGCGGGCTAACTAAGGCCAACTCTTCAGTCACTGTCTTACTCGGACTGGTCACTTAAAAGTTGTTGGAGGAAAAACACTTAGAAGCGCAGAAAAAAATAATATTCAGGATGTGAGGAAAGTGTGAGAAGGCAAGAAATAAGCTTAGACTGTCGCAAATGCTTCAAAACAATTCTGTTGCTTTTAATACAGTAAATAAAATGGAAGTGGCGCACAACATCAGCAGGTCACAGACGTGAATAATTGTTTCCAAGGCCTTTATCTCAGTCACATGAAACCACACTTTCTGATATAACGAAAAGATGTGATACTAAGTGTAACCATCAAGATTGACCTAAGGTCATGAGGAAAGGTTTATCAGAAAATGCACTTTCTTGTGAGGGGATGCACAGTTTTTATGTTCAGCTTTTGAAGTATTTTTCGTTGAAACAGATTGAACAGATCCGTGACAGGACAGAGACATGGAATGAAAGACTACACCAGTTGTTTTGACTATAGCAGACTGTCTTGGGTCATGAAGTAGCATCCCAGAGCATAAGGTATATTGGTCACATGCAGCTGTGGCGGGAATGAGGTCGTATCATAACCCATTCTAAATTCAAGAATCCAGTCAATCCAGTTCAAATAGTGATAGATATCATTATGCATTTGCCGTTATGGAGGAGGAGTAGCATCAGCAGCAGCAAGAGCAGTAGCAGAAGTCATAGTACTAGTAGTCAAAGTTGCAGTAGTAGCAGCAGCCAAAGCAGTAGCAGCAGTCCTAGTCCTAGTAGCAGTAGTAGTAGCAATATTAGCAGCAGCAGTAGAAGTACCAGTAGCAGCAGTAGTAGCAGCAGTCCTTGTCCTATTAGTCGTAGTTGTTTTAGAATTAGTAGCCGTAGTAGCAGCAGTCATAGTCAAAATAGTTCCAGTAGTAGCAGTAGTAGCAGCAGTCCTAGTAATAATAATAATGATAATGAATTGGTTTTATATTGCGCTTTTTATTCTTTCACTCCATACACTGTAGTAGTCACAGTTGTAGTAGCAGTAGCATTAGTAGCAGCACTAGTATCACTTCTTACGTGCGTGTGCGAGACTGAGCGCCCAGAGCCGCAGATACGAGGCCGTGTTGGAGATGCAGCCCAGACAGTACTCGATGGTGTGGATGGCCTGGTGCACCGCCTCGTCTGCAAAGTTAAACTGGGAAAACAAATACAAATCGCAAACACACGTTATTATCGCCTCGACCGTTTACTGCGACAAGAGGAAAACTTTACCACGAGAAATTAAATAAGCCGCCAATCAGTTTTTTTACGAAGCAGAGACATCCCACAATTACACAAGCACTTCTCCACTGGCACAGAATACTGCACAGATCCCAATGCATGAAATACACTCACCAGAAAACTTATCAGAGACATTTTGGATTAGCTCAGACCTCAAAGCTAAACTGGATCTTATCAAAAGTATAAATTAAAACATTTAAATTAAATTAGACAGTTGGAAGGAGGAGAAATTAACTAAATTAATTTGTATTCAATTTTTACATTTTTTAAGAAAGGGGCAGGCAACATAAGATTTTTTTTTGTCTTCCTTAAGTGAAAAGACAACGATTATGTGAAATGTATTTGCAATAGGTAATGTATTGTCATGTCCACAGTTTAAATAAATGGATAAAAGTCTATAGTTATGGCCATATATGGAATAAGTTTGTCAGCATCTATTCTGAGAAGCTACTCTAAAACGTCCAATAAGATCAATCCCTCGAAAAGTGGATTTTGAATGACATATTCGATAAAACAAAAAAAGACAGCCCAGTCTTATCGTTCTTCCTGCACTTATCTGCGTAATTGAAAACAGAAAAGGCGGCTGGTTTATCTCAGAGCAGCTGGTATGTAATAATCAAATAATGCCACAATGAAGAGATATGAAATGGTGATAATCTCAAAGACAGCAGGAGATTAGCTCTTTGTGCAGTGAGGAGCGGAAGTTTCAGGGTTCAAGACGACTGCGTAAACCCGAGCTAAGGACATATGTTATATTCATGAAATCTGCATCATCTGGTCTTTCTGAACGAGATTTGTGAACAAGCTATGACTCTTGAGTCTAGTGAGTATCAGGCGATCAAACGGTTTGAACTGATTGAAGGAAACACAATAGATCAGGTGTCTGTTCAATACATTGTTTTTAAAGCTGAGGCACTGTGCGTTTGTCACACACAACTTCTTACTACAAAGTATTATTTTTGCATACTTATTTTTTCATATTTTAGTAGTACTCTTAGCCACTATTTGACTCTTTGAGCTGATTGGCTGAGTGAGGGTGGTCCTCTTTTTCACTGTTTTGTCTGAAAAGCAGCTCTAAGCATTTGGCAGAGGCCCAAACTACAATCGTGTGAAATCTAGTAATAACAACCCGTTTAGAGAGCAAGGATTGATATTATACAGAATTATTGTAGTTTGAAAGTTAGACACCCATTTTAAGCAGATTATAAAAACAATCTATAATTGAGTATATAGTATAAAGTATGTATTTAAATAACACTATAGTTTGAAGACCTCTGCAATAGATATTAATTCTGCAGGGTGTCCACACTTTTTTTATGGTCTTTGTTTTTCCTTACATGTTAGTAAATGATGTTTTGTTTACTAATATTGAGATGTCTCATGAGTATCTTTTACAGATCATCATGTCTTGTCTTTAGTGTTACATCCCACTGTATAAAACTACCGTAACTTTAGGTTGCTACTTTTTTCTACTTCTTTGAACCCTATGGCTTCTATAACAATGCAGTAAATATATTTTTTATCCTGGTATAGTTATGGACTCATTATTTTGACTCCATTAAGTTTTAGTAGCTATAAGTAAGGCCTAAATGTGGACAAAATGTACTTTCATGTAAAACATTGCTGGTGCGGCTTATACACTGTGTATACTGTGAATATATGTGCCTTATAGTCCAGAAAGCATGCTAATATGTATTGATTTAAAACCCAGGCACATGGATACATCTCTAACCGAGTCACCAGTGAGTGTATGAGGCCACCTTCCTATACTACCACAAAGTCAAATACTAAAAACATGAAACAAACAGGACACATGCATTTGGACAGGAAATACAGACTGGGAGGGAAAGGGTGGGATGCATTTTACCTCTTCCTCCTCGCGGGCCTTGAAAGCAGTTGACAAAAGGCATTGCTTGGTTATTTTAGACACAGACAAGCACACAGGAGAACCGAGAAAGGAAAACAAAAACAGTAGACAGAAAACAAGTTACAACAGGGACAACTGCACAGGCAAACTGGGGTTAGTGTTACACGGCATAGCATGACATGGGGATATTACACAGCAACTAGATACTAACTATGTGAAGCTAAGCGGGTGACCATGGCAACTCCTGCTAATCACATGGTTTATAATTGCATGCATTTTCAACTATCATACAACCCCTAGTAGTAATTTACAAAGTTCTTAACGTGTGCATGCTGTACGACAAGAAAACCTTTATGTGTGTAAATTCACCTTTTCTTAATGTATAAATTTACCTTGCATTGAAATGTAGGCTTAAAATTAGTGCCGAAAATACATGTCCGCTAATAACGGTCATAGGATTTTGAAATTTGTAATTGAAGTTGGGGTACCTTACTTTTTAACCTAATAAATAGTTCTTGTTTTTGTCCCAACAGAAAGAGCGTTGTAAAATGGAACTGTGAGCAAATCAGACACTACATACCGTCTTTTTATTATGAGAACAACATTTTTTTGCATACTTTAAGTCACTCTTTGACACTCTGAGTTGAAAGAAGATTGGCTGAGTGAGGGTAGGTCTGTCTTTTCCATTTTTCTGACTTATTGATTTAAAATATGTGACAGAGGTCAAACATACAAATCTCTGATAGGTCCATATCTATTTTATAACAGAGTTTGATTAGTTTGGTGGTTTGAAAGTTCGGTACCCCAGCTTTAGTCTGTTTTGGCTGTTTGTAATGGAGTCATCATGAGTTGAGGCTACACATATCAGCTTGTAGATCTCTGAGTGAGACAGAGTAAATTTGGAACTGTCTCATGACCGAAGGGAGCTGCAGTTTATATCAGACATATTTTGGATTTGAGTGGATATGATTTTGCGTTGGGAATACAACGAGCAAAAGAGGAAGAGAAACTTCATCAAAATTACATTTGAGATTCGAGTAGTGGGTTTTAGTTTCCACTTGGGATCAGTTCAATTATTTAGAAGGGAAGAAAGCATCAGATGTCTTCTCTGAACCGCTTCCGTGTCTGCATTAGTAGAACACACAAAGCTTTTATATAAACTTGTCTATAGCACTCATTGAATGTTGGACTGAGCAGACTCTAAAATGACGGAGAATGAGTATAGAGTTGAACACATTTGTAAAATGTATTTTGGTTCGAGGATATCGTCACCAAAACATGCACACACAAAAATCGAGAAAGATTAAATTCTCAGTTCAATCAATTATTAACTTCAATACACTATGATTTTTTGCATGTTTTATCATTAATATCTATTTGGTTAAACAGGTGTTTGCAAATTCGGTCAATTGTATTTTTCTGGATTGAGGAAACATCAATATTTATCATCATACATCAAGACAATCGACATATTTTTGCATATACAGTAGACATAATAGAGTTTAAGCTTGTCTAAAACAGCTTGAAAATACTCCTCCTCAAAGTCTACTCTACTGTAAGCAGTGAAGTTCGTGTCTGAGTCATGCAGTGCCGTGCGGTCGAGGGCGGCGGGTGAGGCCCTGGTTGTACTGTTCCTCACTGCGCGTCACTGGAGCTAGGTGTTTTTTACCTCTGGTTCGTCCTCAGTCTGCTGCGCGAGCTGATCGTGCTCAATGATCCCGGCTTCGTCCTCCGTCGGCCCGTTCCCGACTCTCACACCCCCAAAGCTTTGAGTTCCCTGAAACGAGAAATGGACTGTGAGTAGGACTGGCTGTCATACAAGCCTTATTTTCTCAATAAATGACTGTAATTTCAGGAGTTTCAGGTGCATCTGTATAAAAGCCACATCAGCAACATTTAAAAAATAAGTACATTTTGTCCACATATAGTACTTTATAAGCCACAACTTTTCATGTTGTAATGCAGCAGACAGACTGGTCACAACATGATTAGTGACAAGGTGTTCTAACATTTTGGTGCATTATATTAATTGTTATTTATTTTAAATCCAATTACAAATATATAAACCAGTCATATCATTAGTAATTAATAATCACAACAATCTGACTTTTATCTTACCAAATTTTTGCGCCACATGTGTTGTCTTCGGAGAACCAGAGTTTTCACTATTAACATACAAGGGACGCAGGCCAACGCCATGAGGACCAGGATGGACTGAATCACAGGCTGCGGGGACAAAGGAAAGGCAAGTTTATATGTATAACACAGTTTATAAACAGGGAATCTCAAAATGCATAACAAGAAAAGAGCCATTAAAACCACAAATAATCAAAGTAAGAGTGAAAGATACAATCCTTCCATTGTATGCAGAGCTGCTATCTATTCTCTGAGCCACAGTGCAGAGACCTTAGAACTGGACTAATGTCATCCTACTTCCTGATTCTAGTCAATATACTACAACAGTTATTTCTTCCAATTTGATATTTTTGGGTAAACAAACACAATCGTCCTACCTGCCCAGTGTAGAGCGGTTGGTTGGTGGGGTCACGGTAGTTGAACAGAAACATGTTGATGAAAGCGATGAGGAGACTGGGCGCCTCCCTGGACGTGCGAGCGCTGTACGAGACCCACTTATAGAAGATAATGATGGCCAGGTATCCAAACAAACTGGTCATGAAGACGATCTCAGGGATGAAACCCAAGTAGATGTTTAGGGGCTTTTTGAAATATCTGCAAATGTACGCCAAGAAATACCTGGTTTGATAAAATGCTCCAAAAAAATGCCAAAACATGTGGAGTGTGTAGACTCACAGGTGGTTGAAAAGACTGAGGCTGACTCCAAACAACATGTGGATGACTCCCAGTATCACAGACATCTTCATTTTAAAAGAGTTGAGGAAGGTGAGTTTATTTGAGGCGATGTTCCAAATCTAAAAGAAGGACAAAAAAAGTACAAGAGAGATTAGAGTTTTAGTTTGAAAATGGTTTATAGCTGTATAGGTTGTAACAAATGTCTACAACTAGCCACCACTACCATTAAGCAGATTGTGAATAATTGTGTGTTGAATATATTGTGTCTATTTGTGGTTAAGGATGTTACATTTTACCTGTCTTTTAAATAATAGGCCTTTCTATGTATTAATTATATGCACACTGCTGTCACTTTGCTTCCAACCAGGGACTACGGATGCAAACTGGTCTGGCCTGGTCTGAACAACAAATGTACAAATGGATAAAATGTCACTTCAAAGTCAAATACAAAGGAGCAATGGCCTCTTTCTCAAACATTCGAATCACCAAACCTTCTCGTTCTGGCTTTAGATCTGTGTGAACGTGCGAGATGATGTCAGCCTGGCTACTATTGACTCCAAAAAGCAAAGCAAAAATAAACGTTGTGTCTCGTCAATGCAATGAAACAGCACTTACAGGATCAATCCCAATGGGGTACGGTCCTCTGAAAACTCCATCCACCGCTGGATCCAACTGTAAAATCTTGCTGCCGTTCAACGTATCAAAACTAGAACAGGAAGAGTTTAGATTTAAGGTGGTGAATAATTAAGCTGCAATTTACACAAGCCTTGGTCAGAGGAAAGAAGCTAAAATCATGGTTAGTGCGCTTTCAGATTGCAAGGTATTAACAGAATACCCAGAGCAGTCAATTTGAAGGCGTTTAGCTCATCTACATTCTTGATTTTGTTTTTTTGAAATTTGAGTAGTTATTTTGACTGCTCCATTTCATTCTATGACAGCTAAAAATAGTTTCTCCAAAGTGCTGGTTCTAGAGTTGGGTCAGCTAGTAGCCATTAGCATTTGGTAGCCGTTTTCTGTTTTTCAAGTGATATTAACCAATTCCAGCACAGATTACAATGATAAAACCCATACAAATCACTTAATTACTTTACATTGTTAGACACAGAGACAGACCCTGCTTTAGTGAAAAAGGCCATAATATAGACATCATTTGCAAAGGCGTTTCAGGCTGTAATGACATTACAGAGAGAGTCATAACAGGAGACGAAAGCCACTCACGTCCAGTTTCCTCCGACTCTGGGGTTGAACATGGGCCTGACGCTCCAGCCCGAGCCGAACAGGTTGATGGATTTGGAGAAGCAGTCGTTGTAAATGATGCCGGTGTAAATGGAGAAGAGACCCATGAGGAGGATAATGTACCGGCCCGCAAACACCATACTGAACATCTGGCAGAGAGAGAGGCACAAACATCGGTCCGTAATGGTTCATTCAAGCTGCTGAAGTAGTGAATTCAGGGGAAAGAGAAGGCAACACAACTTTTGAATTATTACACACACACACACACACACACACACACACACACACACACACGTATAGACACGCACACACAGAAAGCGTTTTGTAATGGCAATGGCTAAGTGATATTAATGAGAACCAACTTTCAAACGAGGCCAATGATAAGTTTGTCAGTGGGTTGCAATCACAAATTCTTTTTTTGAGAATTTTGCTGAGTGAGAATATAGAAAAATAACTTAATTTGCGATATCTCAAATGAAGATCCTCATATGAAATTCAGAGCGTGTCGGTTCACTTCAGAGAAAATACACCAGTCCTTTTAACATCCGTGACCCGGTTCAAACAAAGAGGCCACTTGAACCATTATGAGTATTATCACATTCAGCCCATCGCACCAGAGTCTGCTTTGATTGGACCATGTGTACTCTGAACACTTTCCTTGGCAATAGAAGCAAGATTTGCAAAGCCACATAGATAAAGCCATCAAGTCAACCAAGAATTTGAAGTTGTAGTCGACCAAAGAAATGCATGATTGAAGAAAGCCCTCCCTGGTCGAACAAGGGAACAACAAAGGTTCTCAAATAGTGGCAAAAGTGCAAAAAGTGATGAAAAGTCAAAATATGAGAGCACATTTTATCAGATTTTGGAAAATTGTAAAGCGCTTTGGGTGACCTTGGTTTGTAAAATGCCTTTTTTCAAAAAACATTGCTTACATTTTGATTGCCTTAAAACAAGATTAGCCAATAGGACAAGCACCATTATATCACTTTAAAAATATACAAGAAATGTCTTCGTTGGATGAGAAAATAAAGCAACAGTTCTTGAAATAAGACTAAATGGCTTTTTCCCATTGGCAAGTCTGAATGTACGCAAATTAAGATAAAAACCCTCGATTCAAGCAATTTTTTACCTCATTTTTTTATATTCTGCAAATTTGATTTTTTTTAATATAAATCGATACTAAAAAAAGTGGTCGGCAAATACATACATTGTTTAACAAAAATGCCAACACACAACAATCCTAAATTATTGAAAAACAATCAACATTTTGAAAAGTAACTGGCAATCTCTCGTAGTTTGACTTTGAGAATCATCAGTAACAGACGCGTAGTGCATTTGAGCTGATAACACAACCTTGCAGTGAACCGTTAATAACTAAATCTGATAAAACAGTGTCCGTGTGTGTGGTCTGGGTGAAGTGGCGCCCCCTGTGGCCGTCCTACCTCGTTGTCGTTCTTCTGTGCGATGAGCCGGCTCTCCCTCAGCACCAGATACAGAGCGGCACACGTCATGAGGACCCCGTGACCCATGTCCCCGAACATGACGGCGAACAGGAAGGGGAAGGTGATGATGGTGTATGGAGCTGAAGGCCAAATGAGTGAGTGAATGGGAGAAATCATGAAAAAAAACACTGGGTTTCCATAGTGCAAGACAAAAATACAAAGTGAAAAAGGTAAAAACAGTGTCACTACTATTCCCAAGAGATTGAGATTAAAGCTTGGTGTTGCTAGGCAGAGATGTATAGATGTTTTGTCAACCAATCTTTATAAACAAAACCAAACAGGACCATTGAGCGTATTTATCTTCCAATCCTAAAATGAATTCTGAAAATATCAAAATCTAAAACTTTTGTACCATAGACCACCACTTTAATTGGTCAGTTGCTTTGGCTCATATCTCGATTTACAAAGACAATATCACAATCTGAAAAAAAAGAAAAAAGGATCATCCAAAGCGGTGAACCATAGATGTTAAGCTCCAAAATTGTGACATTTTGGGAAATGGTTACAGCACGAGGGGAGATTACTTTTCAACGTAAGGAATACTAGCCAAAGAGAGTAGTAGCAAAGCTTTTTCTATGAGCGCTTTCTTATTGGGCATCTTTGAGCTAGCGGTTTAGAAAAGTCCATCTATATACAGCCTATTCTTGGGTTTCATTAAACTGGCCAGTAGGGGGCGAATGAGCAGAGGTGGGACAACTCAGTTTTGCTCCCATTGAAAACCATGTAAATCGTGTCTGTTTTGGAGTCAAAAGGTTCTCATCCTGTGCGGTGTACGGTTGTTGTAACAGTCTTAATCGGGGACACTCAATTCTAAAGGAGTACTAAAACATATTTTTCCAAAAAAAGAGTCTTGATTTTGGGCATTTTTGAAAGAAAAAAAAATAGAATAAATTCCTGCTTTTCATTGGGGTGGCCTCCAGGGGACGCTTATCTGGGAAAGCCTTGACCCACCTCGCCCGCCTCATTCGAGTGATTTTTTCAAAGTGTCCTCCTTCATATGAGACCACAGTTGGAACACGGAAGAAACTCCTGTCTTTCTCTCTATTCGCGCGGTTGCTACAACATTTTGACAGCGCTTCTTCTTCTACTTTATCTCCGTGTATAAACCCGGCAGACTGCACCGCCAAGATACGTCACGTCCGGTCCTGTCACACATTTGTTATTCGCGCCACTGCCCTGACGTCACATGAAACCCAAGAATAGGTAACCCTTTTAACAATAACATGATAAGCAAAAAAAAAAGGGACTTTGATAGTATTAATTCCAACTTCGATAATTGCCAAAAGTCAGTATTTAGGGATTTAAGTGCACAACTACAGTCATGCTCAGTTAAAGAAAAAGGCTGAAATGAATTATCCATCATTTACTATAGACACTACGGAAACTCATGAACAAAACAAAGAACATAAAAAGTAACCAAACAAGGTGATAACGTCGATGAAATGAGCCTCAGCTGTTTAAACACAGGTCTCTTGACATTTTGAGAACAGAAGGAAGGAGGCAGCTGGTACCTGGGTTGATCTCTCTGTAGCTGCCGATCCCGTACGCGTCCACGATGTTTTGAAAACCCGAGGTGAATTTGTTGGTTTTGTTGAAAGTGGGCGGAGTCTGCTTGGTCTGCATCCGATTCAAGATGGAGGGCACTGTGGAGCCACTTTTCTCCTACAAACAAAACAGTTATTAATACAGTATCTACTTATTTATTCAGTCGTAGTTAACATAACATTTGAAAGAAGAAAATATTATTCTAAAATCGACTCTTTTGAGCGGTTAACCATGTTACAATATAGTTCCCTCATCAAAAAAACATCACACTACACCATCACACCAAAACCAAAGTATTGCCAATAAACTACTTTTTAGCAATTATCCATCCATCCATCCATTTTCTTCCCCTTAATCCATTTATGGGTCGGGGGGGTGGCAGTCAGAGCTGCACCCAGTACACAGAGCACCAGCCCCTCACTGATCCTCCTGCAGGTGGTGAGTCCACAGGAGCTGAGATCTTTTAGTGGGAGCTTCAGGCAAAGTGGGGTTGAGTGTCTTGCCCAAGGACACAACGACAGCAGTCATCAGTGGGAGTCGTGAAGTAGGTCTTGTGGTGGGCTCGAACCCACAACCTTCAGGCTCAAAGGCCAATGCTCTACCAACTGAGCCACTGTCGCCCCTTTTTAGCAATTACTTTTAGAAAATGACATTCTTTATCATTGACAGCTGGCAATTTCTTTATTGAAAAACAAATTAAACTCTTCCCTCTAGTGGTAGCATAGGGAGTTACAGGCAGAAAGCTTTTGTTTCACCCGTGATAATTATTTCACCATATTTTCAACTAGATATTGTTTACCATTCTAAAACATGAACAGACCATGTCAAAATATATAATGGCCTAAAATAGATCATAATGGTTCTCCTTTAAGACTGTAGGGGGAGTAGTGCTCAAAACTTAAAACTTTTACCATTATACAGTTTATTCATTTAAACCCATTATAAGATAATATACTTCTTTCATGTCTCGCATTGGAGAAATGTATCTGAGACAGGTGGGTCACATGTTTTATACCACATACATTTGCATAGACTACAGTAGACATTAAACATCAGACATCATCACTGAACCTGTCCCTCCCAGCGGTACTACACTGACCGTGCCTCTGCGCAGGGCGAACTGTATGGAGTCCATATCCGAGACAGGACACCAGACTTCTGCGATGAGACATTTCTGCGTCACGTCGATGTTGCACAGATTCAATGTGTGGTAAATGGCCTTCATCTTCCGGACTTTGATGAACCAGACGCGGACGGTTTTGGCGGCGGCTTGAAGGACGCGCTGCCTGTGGTCCTCCGTTTGATTCAACACCTGCCGGAACGAGAGAGAGAGGGAATGAAGAGGCGTGATATTCTTATCAAATTATCAAGAAGGATTTTTTCTTCCTCCTTTTCAAGTTTGAATGATTGTAATGGATGATTTGATCTACATTGAACTAGAAACACTCAACTCAAAACTTCATGGATCAAGACATCAAGAGCATTTATTATATATTTATTATATATATAAAGCAAGTATACAATGTAATTATGTATGAGCAAATATTGGTATCATCAGCGCAGTGGGGCATGCAGCAGAGATTGGTATCAAACAAAACAGTCCATTTGTCTGTCCCTAGATGCATTGAGTGGACATTATCCAAGTCTCACTGGGATGATGGGCCTCTCCTGATGTGGTTTCACTTTCAGTAAACAAAGCCTTTAGAGTAATCTGTAATGGACACCTCTCTCATTATTAAATGTCAAAGTACATTTATAGCTCTCCCTGTGTTCTTCTTAGTGTGTGTGTTTCTGTCCGTGTGTACTTCTGTGTGTGTGTTTCTGCATGTGTGTATGAGTGCATATGTGTGTTCTCCGTGTGCGCGTCTCTGTGTACGCGTCTCCGTGTGTGCGTCTCCGTGTGTGCGTCTCCGCGTGTGTGTGTGTGCGTCTCCGTGTGTGCGTCTCCGTGTGTGCGTCTCCGTGTGTGCGTCTCCGTGTGTGTGTGTGCGTCTCTGTGTGTGTGTGTGTGCGTCTCCGTGTGTGCGCGTCTCCGTGTGTGTGTGTGTGCGCGTCTCTGTGTGTGTGTGTGTGTCTCCGTGTGTGTGTGTGTGTGCGCGTCTCCGTGTGTGTGCGCGTCTCCGTGTGTGCGCGTCTCCGTGTGTGCGCGTCTCCGTGTGTGCGCGTCTCCGTGTGTGCGCGTCTCCGTGTGTGCGCGTCTCCGTGTGTGCGTCTCCGTGCGCGTGTGCATGTGCGTAGAGTTGTCGCCCTTCGATGGCATGGCTCCACATAATGCATTAGTTTCTCGCAGGACTCTGCAGTATGTTCTGTGTATGAGTCACACTTTATACTCGGTCTCATGACCCTTCAACACATGTTCAGACCCCGCTCCCACAGACACCGCTCAGACCGGCTCAATGCACTACACTCAACTCCAGATTCCAGGGAAAATTCTTTCACCGGAGCAATTCCACGACTCAGCATTTGAGATAAGGCGGTGCTAATGCCACATTGGCCTCGGAGCAGTGTTCTGTGGTTTGGTATTCAGAAAAAAATTATACCTAGAGACTTCAATCCTTGGTAATACTGTATCGCTGTATGTTGTGGTGGTGTATTCGAAAAACTGAATTAATTTTGTTTTTGTCATTAGTCATTTAGTCAACATTAGGCAAGAAATTTAAGTCATTACCAACAGGAGGTGATGACTTTAAACTTTAAAATGCACCAGACTCTTACATCACTGATCAACCACATTAGTAAAATGAGCAGTATTCCAGACAAAGCATGAGAAAACGTGGCCTACGTGTTTCCTTTGTTTGCATAAGTGCCGTGTCAGACAAGTCGTGCAGCTCTATGTGCAGAGGAAGTTGTTCTGTGCAGAGTTTACCATCTGTAGGTCGTCGATGCGGGCGTTCACTCCCGCCAACATCTCCTTCCTCTCCTGGGGGGTCTCCGGACACGGGTACAGAGTGGCTCGAAACCTGAACAGAAAAGAAATAAAGTACAAAAGTATTACACACCCATACACCCTTTATACTCTGTAACGTTTTGCAAATCTGTACAGAACTCCCATGAGAAAGAGGTTCCTAATCTCAATGGGATTTTGTTGGTGAAATAATAAAGGTTAAATGAGAACAAAAATAGCAATAAATTGATAGTTAAATTGTGGTCAGCTGTATCTACGAATACATTATCGTTTTCGAACAGAGATTTAGCCGTGAAGGAGTTTTAGGACTCTCAACAGAAATTTAGAATAAATAGAAAATGCTTAAACATGTTCAAACCTTTTCTAAAAACAACATTTTTACAAGCTTTTAATAGATTTATCTGATGAATAATCAGTCAACTAAAATATATAAACTATATCACAGGATTTGTTAATTAAAGTCCTGATCAAAATAAACACTACACTGTAAAGGTTTAGTACATTACACAAATATAAACTTGGACTGTAAAAGGTTTCAGGTATCAGTGCTCCAGCGTCAGTGCTCCAGCGTCAGTGCTCCAGCGTCAGTGCTCCAGCGTCAGTGCTCCAGCCTCAGTGCTCCAGCGTCAGTGCTCCAGCCTCAGTGCTCCAGCGTCAGTGCTCCAGCGTCAGTGCTCCAGCGTCAGTGCTCCAGCCTCAGTGCTCCAGCGTCAGTGCTCCAGCCTCAGTGCTCCAGCCTCAGTGCTCCAGCCTCAGTGCTCCAGCCTCAGTGCTCCAGCCTCAGTGCTCCAGCCTCAGTGCTCCAGCCTCAGTGCTCCAGCCTCAGTGCTCCAGCCTCAGTGCCCAGCCTCAGTGCTCCAGCCTCAGTGCTCCAGCCTCAGTGCTCCAGCCTCAGTGCTCCAGCCTCAGTGCTCCAGCCTCAGTGCTCCAGCCTCAGTGCTCCAGCCTCAGTGCTCCAGCCTCAGTGCTCCAGCCTCAGTGCTCCAGCCTCAGTGCTCCAGCCTCAGTGCTCCAGCCTCAGTGCTCCAGCCAGTCAGTGCTCCAGCCTCAGTGCTCCAGCCTCAGTGCTCCAGCCTCAGTGCTCCAGCCTCAGTGCTCCAGCCTCAGTGCTCCAGCCTCAGTGCTCCAGCCTCAGTGCTCCAGCCTCAGTGCTCCAGCCTCAGTGCTCCAGCCTCAGTGCTCCAGCCTCAGTGCTCCAGCCTCAGTGCTCCAGCCTCAGTGCTCCAGCCTCAGTGCTCCAGCCTCAGTGCTCCAGCCTCAGTGCTCCAGCCTCAGTGCTCCAGCCTCAGTGCTCCAGCCTCAGTGCTCCAGCCTCAGTGCTCCAGCCTCAGTGCTCCAGCCTCAGTGCTCCAGCCTCAGTGCTCCAGCCTCAGTGCTCCAGCCTCAGTGCTCCAGCCTCAGTGCTCCAGCCTCAGTGCTCCAGCCTCAGTGCTCCAGCCTCAGTGCTCCAGCCTCAGTGCTCCAGCCTCAGTGCTCCGCCTCAGTGCTCCAGCCTCAGTGCTCCAGCCTCAGTGCTCCAGCCTCAGTGCTCCAGCCTCAGTGCTCCAGCCTCAGTGCTCCAGCCTCAGTGCTCCAGCCTCAGTGCTCCAGCCTCAGTGCTCCAGCCTCAGTGCTCCAGCCTCAGTGCTCCAGCCTCAGTGCTCCAGCCTCAGTGCTCCAGCCTCAGTGCTCCAGCCTCAGTGCTCCAGCCTCAGTGCTCCAGCCTCAGTGCTCCAGCCTCAGTGCTCCAGCCTCAGTGCTCCAGCCTCAGTGCTCCAGCCTCAGTGCTCCAGCCTCAGTGCTCCAGCCTCAGTGCTCCAGCCTCAGTGCTCCAGCCTCAGTGCTCCAGCCTCAGTGCTCCAGCCTCAGTGCTCCAGCCTCAGTGCTCCAGCCTCAGTGCTCCAGCCTCAGTGCTCCAGCCTCAGTGCTCCAGCCTCAGTGCTCCAGCCTCAGTGCTCCAGCCTCAGTGCTCCAGCCTCAGTCATGCTCCAGCCTCAGTGCTCCAGCCTCAGTGCTCCAGCCTCAGTGCTCCAGCCTCAGTGCTCCAGCCTCAGTGCTCCAGCGTCAGTGATTCAGCCTCAGTGCTCCAGCCTCAGTGCTCCAGCCTCAGTGCTCCAGCCTCAGTGCTCCAGCCTCAGTGCTCCAGCCTCAGTGCTCCAGCCTCAGTGCTCCAGCGTCAGTGATTCAGCGTCAGTGATTCAGCGTCAGTGATTCAGCGTCAGTGATTCAGCGTCAGTGCTTCAGCGTCAGTACTTCAGCGTCAGTACTTCAGAAATGGCCGATAGATCCAAACCTCTTCCATAATTGATAGCACGGCTAAACCAATAAGTGAATGTACCCTCAGATTACACACTTTGTGGCTGCGGGCGGCTACATTAATCCCGGCTGCTAGCATAAGCTTCAAATGGGTACAATTAGAATAGAAAGCTTCTGAACTCACTCACCCTTCACAGATCTTCTTCACCCTGTTTTTCAGCTGATCTCCCTGGAAGAAGATGATGAACACCGACTTGTGGACCTGGTCGCTCTGAAGGGAGAAAAACACATGTTGCGGTCCTTTTTGATTTGAGGCTTTTTGAAGTGTCTTCTGTCCATTTTCTTTCTCTCTCTGAACTGACCGTGGTGGGGTCTTCCAGAGGGTCCTCAATTTCCGACTGCCTCAAAAACACGTTTCCTCTGCAAACTCTCCACAGCATCCGCTCAAAAGTGGGAATGCGCTCGCGACCGATGACTCCGGCCACGAAACTGTGAATTAAAAAGATCCAATTTGCACGTTTATTGGAGTCCACTATCAATATTTTTGGATCTTTTACCTGCCTACCATTCACTTTTGACCCATAACAAAATGTCGGTGTGTTGTCGTCGACTAGTGAATGGGGGATTCAGTATCACGATATGTTTCACACGCAATTAAACAGATACAGTATTGTGATATCTATGCAAACAACTATCTGTTTCTCTGCGTTTACTCTGGTAATTTACATCTGGGGTTTAAGTTACTCAATTATGTCTGCTTTTTGTTACTCCAGTCTATATATATATTTTAATAACCTAATGTATTAGGTTATGTGCTGGGAGCTCACCATGTATGTGAGAAGTCTATTTAGCAAAAAAATGATGTCTTGTCTGTAATGAGGTCCCGTGTGAAAGTTCAAGGATTACGTTTTTGCTCCACTCTCCTAAGTCTTTGCACGTCAGTTAATGTGCAGACCATAATAAATGTAATGCCTTTGAATAATATGAGGGAAATGAATCGCAATATATCAGATTACTGCTGAAATAGAAATCCACTTAGCATAGAGATTTCTCCAACATGCCTGAACCAATGTGTTGAAACCTAATGAAATGTTTTGAAAAAGCCACATCATGGAAGAAACACGAGCATTGACCACACACTGACCCGAGTCGGAGAGGGGCCCGGGTCACCTCACTGGGGTCCAGGAGAGTGTTGGACTCGTCAAGTATACTGGGATCCTCCATCTGCAGAACAGGAAGCAGGATTACAACAACAAAAAGCAATCTTATACACAAATATCTACTGTAGCTTCTCATATTTCTGCCATGGTTATATCGTCACACCTGCTTTGCATAAGAGCATTACGAAGGTTACATGTTCAGAAATCAGAGAATGTTTAACAGAGAAAGCTTTTCAAAGTTACGTTATATTACAATGCAGGCCAAGCAGTAACCCTAACCTTTATGATCTGTGATTCAGGTGAATAATTTAACCAGCTGCTTAAATAGTTACAATTACATCCGCCTCCAGACCGGGCTTTTCTGTGTGGAGTTCCCCCTGTGTGTGCGCAGGTTTACTCCAGGTGCTCCAGTTTCCCCTACCACTAAACAATTGTGCAATAGGAGAGGGTTGGATGAATTAGGGCTGCATGATATTGGAAATTATAGAGCGCTATTCGATATGGGTGTTTAGAATTGTTTCTGTGATTGGTCGTGTCTTGTAAATCTGAAGTAGTCTCACATTCTGGAGGTAAAGTATCTTTTGGGAACAAGCTCCTCTCTGCATTCATCTGCATTTGTCTCTTCATCATCCGCTTGTTTAGTTTCTCTGCGTGCTCTACTGTAGATTAGTCATAGTGCGCGTACAAGATATGCATGTACCAATATCGCGATGATAATATTTTTGGGATATATCGTGCAACCCAAAGATGAATGTGATTGTGAGCGTGACTGTGGGACAATAGATGAGAAATGGCTATATAAAAAAGGTATGTTCTGGTGTGTTTACTGTTCATTAATATACATTGTCCCTTCCGATAAACAAACACTTTATGGCTCGCGCTGGAGGTGGTAAGAGAATATTTTGCAAACACAGCTGCCTGGAGTCGTATGACAAACACAAGGCTATCAATCTGTGGTCTTACCTCACCAAGCATTCACACACAAATCACATTCAGAAGCAATAAGAGCAAATTGTATTGCAAAAACAGTCTTCTTTAACCTCATCAACATTTCAAACAAAAACTGCCCAAAGGGTCTGTATCAAACATTTACACTGCTTGGAAATCTTGGAGCACGAGTGGGGTAAAAACATCTATTATTCATTGCCAAATTATCTACAGTACTTTGTCTGTTGTAATGTAAAGCAGCAATGCAATTTAAAGACCTTATGCCGGGTTTGATTTATTTAGAAATACAGTTTTAATACCATTTTATATTAGAAGAGAACTACTAAAGGTTTCAAAATCAGTTGTTTTTTTTGTCTGATCCCCCCCAAAATCGAAATAACCCCATAGCAACGCCCTTAGAGACGAAAAAACTTCACAGCCCTTGGTGACGTCAGAGTGGGTACGTTTCAACGCTGTAAGTTGTTTACAATTTGGTATTCGTTCTTTTTTCGCGGATATTCAAGATGACAAGGCCGTGTACAGCGAGTATGATATTACTACTAAATTATAACACTTTGTCGGCACTGAGATAGTCCAGTGGTTGTGTCGATATACTGCCAATACAGAAACTGGGGTTCAAATCCCAGCTCATACGCCTTTTCACTCTCAAAAGGGCAATTTATGTGTAGTGAGCAATTGTCACCTGTAGAGTGCAGTATTGTGTTGGGCATCAGTGGAGAGAAGAGAGAAAAGGCAGTCCTGTGGCATAGATCCATGGTTTTCAATGCATGGGCGTAACCCGCTATGACGTCACACACAGGTTAGAGCATAGACAACTTAAATTCATGAAAAACAGGTTCTTTTTATAAAATATAGGAATTTTTTTGGCAGAATCTATTTCAGATCGACATTGTCATGCAATTTTGATATCCACAATTTATTTTTTTTAAACCCGGCATAAGGTCTTTAAGCAACAAACAAAATAAATCCTCAATTCTGCAAGATTATGTACCCAAGACTGTACTAAGTCGGCACAGCTAGTTTTTTCTTTTGAGGACAGACCAGACCGGGCTTCGACAATAATCAATTTGACGTTTTAAAACCAAAGAAAGCAGAGCGTCGCCTACTTCATCGAAGAACTGCTGCGTGCGCCTCAGGATGTGCTTGAGCTCCGTCAGCTCCAGAAAGTTCTTCTTCAGAGCTTCCTGGTTTGTGTTGATCTCCTTCAGTTCGTTCTCCAGTTTCTCAAACGTGGCCTTTTGGCAAGAAACAACAAAAAGTTAGTGACAGCTTCTTCAAAAGGAAAAAACAATAGCAAAATATATTCATTTTTTACTAATGATTTCTCTCTAGGAGGCTCATTGTTCACTGTTATTGGTTAAGTTTTGTGGTACATTTAAAGCTGGGCTGAAATCCATCTTACCATTTCCTCGCTCTATCACTACTTTTCACATGACTGTATTTTAAAAGCAAATTCATGCATGATTTTGATTTGGTTTTCTTTAAATCAATCGGGTAAATACACAACCCAACAGCATGTGTAAAAAGTTGCTGCAGGAAGTTTTGCAAATCTAAGCAAAACGGTTTAGGTTTCCGTTTTGTTTTGTAATTTGTTAACCCCTGTGTCTTCCTGTTGTACTTCCCGTTTCCGGATTACCTTGTTTTGTATTACATTTTATTGTTATCTTTGTATTGGCTAACTGGTATTTTAATGTTTTTACTTCATACATCATAATTCAGATTCATACATTCAAATTCAGAATACAACCCTGAATTTCTCCTATGGGGATCAATAAAGTATCTATCTATCCATCTATCCATCAATCTACAGTATCCATCTATCCATCTATCCATCGATCCATCTATCCATCTATCCATCTATCCATCTATCCAACCATCTATCCATCGATCCATCTATCCATCCATCCATCTACAGTATCCATCTATCCATCTATCTATCCATCAATCTATCCATCTATCCATCTATCTATCCATCAATCTATCCATCCATCTATCCATCTATCCATCTATCCATCTATCCATCTATCCATCCATCCATCCATCCATCTATCCATCTATCCATCCATCCATCTATCCATCTATCCATCTATCCATCTATCCATCCATCTATCCATCTATCCATCTATCCATCTATCCATCCATCTATCCATCTATCCATCCATCTATCCATCTATCCATCCATCTATCCATCTATCCATCTATCCATCTATCCATCTATCTATCCATCAATCTATCCATCAATCTATCCATCTATCCATCCATCTGTATCCATCTATCTGTATCTATCTAATTGTTTTACTTATTCAATTTTTGATACATATAAAGCTGGCAAACCTGTATATTTAAATATGTTTTTTTGTATCTCTGTGCAGCACTTGTTTTATAAAATGTGCTATATAAAATAAAGTGGATTGGAAAGAAAAGTTATGCCCATTGCCCTTTTGTAAAAACAACTCAAGCTATTTCATAAAAAATTTCACATATTTTGATTTGGTGTTAGATTTGGACGTAAACTGGGCCACTAATACATGAAAAGCTTTTGTTTTTCTATCGTATGAAAACTATGAGATGTATCCTTTTGCTTTTCACTTGTCGTGGTGTTTCAGTGGAAAATGTGCAAAAAGCTCAAGCTGCCACTGTAAGTCTACTCTACTCCCACTAGAACACAACACTTGAGTTTCTACGAATAATCAATAACATGTCGCAAATACCAAATGAAAAGGCCATACTGTAATCCAAAGTTACCTCCAGGTCGATCATGTCTCTCGGGAAGGGTACTTCGGGATTCTCTCCTGTGTCCACAATGTCGATATTTGCCTTTTTTATCTCCTTTTCCACAAATCCTTTAAGAAACGAGTCAAAACATCAGTCAGTTAATCTCAGAATGTCTTAAAAAATACCGCGTCTCAATACATGATGTTTAAGATATTGTTAATTTTTCTCACAGTGGGGACATTACATTAAATTAAGCAAATAGTGTATTGATTCATCCATGTTAGTGTCACATGAACCAACTCTGACTCTGGGGAGCACAGGGACTGGACTTCTGCTGGGGGCTCTGGGGGACCACAGGCACCGGCCTCCTGCTGGGACCTCTGGGGGAGCACAGGGACCGGCCTCCTGCTGGGGGCTCTGGGGGAGCACAGGGACCGGCCTCCTGCTGGGACCTCTGGGGGAGCACAGGGACCGGCCTCCTGCTGGGACCTCTGGGGGAGCACAGGGACCGGCCTCCTGCTGGGACCTCTGGGGGAGCACAGGGACCGGCCTCCTGCTGGGACCTCTGGGGGAGCACAGGGACCGGCCTCCTGCTGGGACTCTGGGGAGCATACAACTGAAGGACTGTATTTTCACGCTTTTTAATGAATTGTGATGATTTGTGATTGTGAAGCACTTTTGAATTACCTTGAGTATAAACTGTGCTATACAAATAAACTTCCCTTGCTTTCCTTTTTAATATTGGTGCTGATTAAAGACATGCACGGTCTTACTCTCACTTACTCAGTTTACGGTCCATTTCTTCACACCTTCGCACCTCATTCACAAACTTTCGCTGGAAAACGTTCACATCCGGATTTAACTGCGGGAAAAACAAAAGCACCACTTATCCCAGAGCTATGTGTGTGTAAGGGATTAGTCGACAGGGAGCAGAGCGACGAGGAAGGGAAGCATTCAGACGGACAAAAGACTGGACTGTATCAATAATTAAACAGCTTGAAAAGGCTTCGACAGCATCTGCAGTGGTTTATGTTATGGGAGTGCGAATTTAATGGGAGTGAATCATTTCAGAATAACAAATACTTGGAATTAGTGTCTCAATCCTTGTTTTACCCCTTTACCTATTTTGTCATCTGAATAAATTATGATTTTAGTTACAATTTCTACTTCCTGGTTTTAATTGTTACTTCCTTAACACCTAAGTTGAACAGTCATACATACATAACATCATATTCAGTTAATTAGGCACATATCACAAGAGAAAGAGAATTTTACTTGACACCCTAATAGGTTTTTATACATAGCTCTTTTATGTTCTCCATAGACAGTAGAGATAAACTACTGTAGCCACAACTTCCCTGGGGCACACTGACAGAAGCGAGGCAACCAGTAAGAGCCCCTCAGACCACCACCAACCATTCACACACACACCAGACTCATTCTAGACAATGTGAGAGTCTTGTCTGGAATGTTTTGCCTCAAGTCACAACAACAGCCGCCCCACTGTGGCATCTGCAGTTCCTAAAGGTCTCCCATCACAGTACTAACCAGACTCGGCTCTGCTTAGCTTCAGAGGTCTGACAGGATCTGGCTTTCACACGCAGGTGGGGCCATGGCCAACATTTCTATGTCAGTCAAGAGGGGGCGGAGACAACAACAAAAAAGCGATGGGAAAGAAGGATTTAATTTTATTTATTTTTTTAAGAATAAAAGGTCATCAGTATCAGACATTAGATTCACAAACCTGCTATATAATTCTTATGTCTAAATGTCCTTTCTACTGGTTCAAACCACTTTCATGCATGGTCTTTGAATGCAGCCACAACTATACTATACTTTAAGCTCTTTGGACTCTTATGATGTCACATGAACGCAACCTCTTGGGAATATACCTGAGGTTTTCTTTCACTTGTAATAATGTCTGTGTGCCCTCCCCCTTTCAGCGGGGGAGTGAGAGAGTGAAGTCTGAAGGATTTTGTGCTCAGCTGAAAGCGCATGACGAGCCTTACTGCATTTTAACCTCACAAGAATGCCTCATTACTAAACAAAGTGTAGTGTTTCCATCAGGAAGCTGTTTGTGTATTTTCCCATTGTGTCAGAGATGCTAGCGAAGGTTTGCTTCGTCACCAAAGAACAAATATGTTTGGAGGATATTCCATTACTACTATATGGGGATTAGAAAACTAATCTGGGTTTGTGTTGTGTTTTAGGACAATGAGCTTTGTTAATGTTGGGTTGTGACAATGCCAGTGCAAATGGGAGTTTAGAAACTGTAATAAAGCCAAACAGCCCAGGTATGCAAAATCCCACTTCACATTTCCAGGAGATTGGGTTTCTCATTTAAAATACTTTATCTAATATAATCTTTAATATCAGCAAGGAATTTAAAAATTTTGTATACAGAAACAATGCTAATCAATATTAACACAATCTCTCTCTCTCTCTCTCTCTCTCTGCAACCACATAACTATCAAAGCCACCAGTGGGTGAAGGCAGAGCAGGAGGGCGTGGCGGACTTACATCTCGAAACTGCACCATCCCGATTTCTCCCAGTTCACTGACACAGCAGTAGGCCGCCTCAGACTGGAGGAAGAGCTGGGCCAGAGTCATCTCCTCGCTCCGCAGTAACTCCCCCATGATGCACCAGGGTGTGTGAGCGTCCAAACCTGACAAAGGAAGGAATGCAGTGCGGCGATTATTAATCACAGCAAAAGCCAAATGTCAGCAACGAATTATGAATAACTTAAAAAGGTATTTCTCAAAAAAGCGAAGGATAAGGAGTGCTGTGTGGTACAAGTGCGTAGAATTATTTAAAAGACCAGGTGCTCGATTGGGCGAGGGGTATAACTTAGTAACCAAAAAAGATTAAGTTTTGACTTTCTAGGTAAAAAGCAAATGGTGAATAATTTAGAAAATCAAAAAAACTCCAAGGCACTCGTGGTCAGTGGTTTCGAAATTTAAAAAGCCTTTTTTTGCTCATGGCTGTGGATTAAAATACGCACCAACGCGTTTCAGCCTGACTTGGCCTTCTTCAGGGTGCAAATGGTGACACCAGTGATCATGTGATTTATATAGGGAGGGGCTTCATTCGGCCCTCCTCTAATAATAATAATACATTTTATTTATAATGCACTTTACATTTCAGGGAAACCTCAGAGTGCTACAAAAACAGGGAACATCCCCAAGATACACAACATAAAAACAATACATCAAATATAACATGGTCCACGTTCTGTAGCTAGCTTAGGTCCTAGATCATTAGTCTGTCCGTCCGGAGGAGCGGATCCCTTTCTCATATGGGTCTCCCTCCCTGTGGGTTTCCCTAGTTCTCCTCCAAGGTTTCTCACTTTTTCCCACTGGGTTTTTTAAGAGTTTTTCCTTGTCGATGCAGGAGGGTCTTGTTGGACAGTTAGTGTCCAACAGAAAGGATTGGTGATGATCAGGACACTTTAGCATTCTACAACATGTATGGACATTTTCTTCTGTGTGTGCTTTATACTGTATTCTTCATGTGTTTTAACTGTTGATTCTCTGACCTGTGTTGGTGATTTCAATGGTTTTGTTAAGTCCTCTGAGATGACTTCTGTTGTGACCTAGGGCTATACAAGAATAAATTGTATTGTATTGTATTGTATTGTATTGTATTGTAACATCAAGAAAACATAAAAACATAACTACTGTACATATCTAGAAGGCCTGTTTGAATAGAAATGTCTTTAGGCCTTTCTTAAAAGCCTCCACACTTTGTGGGGCCCTGAGGGTTTCTGGGAGGGCATTCCAGAGCCGGGGGGCTACTGCCTGAAAGGCCCTATCTCCCATGGTGGAGAGTTTGGTCCTGGGTTGGTGCAGGCAGTGGGAGGAGGTGGTTGAACGGAGACTTCGAGAGGCGGTGTGTGGTGTTAGGAGTTCACTCTAAACATGCACTGGTGATGAAAGTTTGGAGGGACGGCCGGGTCTTGGTAGATTTGCAGTGGTCTGATTCTCCTTCCATTTCAATATAATTGCTTGCACAGTGCTCCTTGAGATGTTTAAAGCTTGGGAAATCTTTTTGTATCCAAATCCGGCTTTAAACTTCTCCACAACAGTATCTCGGACCTGCCTGGTGTGTTCCTTTGTCTTCATGGTTCTCTCTGTGCTTTAAACAGAACCCTGAGACTATCAAAGAGCAGATGCATTTATACGGAGACTTGATTATCATCATCAGTCATTTAGGACAACATTGGATCATTCAAAGATCCTCACTGAACTTCTGGACTGAGTTTGCTGAACTGAAACTAAAGGGGCCGAATAATATTGCACGCCCCACTTTTCAGTTTTTTATTTGTTAAAAAAGTTTAAATCATCCAATAAATTTCGTTCCACTTCACGATTGTGTCCCACTTGTTGTTGATTCATGACAAAAAATTTAAATGTTTGCACCCTGAAGAAGGCCAAGTCAGGCTGAAACGCGTTGGTGCGTATTTTAATCCACAGCCATGAGCAAATAAAGGCTTTTTAAATTTCTAAACCACTGACCACGAGTGCCTTGGAGTTTTTTTGATTTTTTAGATTTTCTAAATTATTCACCATTTGCTTTTTACCTAGAAAGTCAAAACTTAATCTTTTTTGGTAACTTTAAAAGGTATATTAGGATGATTTTCTACTTCCAGGTGGATCAGCAAGACTATTGGTCCTCCCAATTGTCAATCATTCTTGGTGATACATGCTCGTCAAATAAGCCCAAAGACTCAAGACTTTCACCATCGACTCCCACTGACTACTGTCGTTGTGTCCTTGGCAAGACACTTAACCTCTGGTAACACCAGCCACAGTGGGGCGGCTGCGGCTGTAAAGTGCCAAACTGCCGTTGTGTCCTTAGGCAAGACACTTCACCCCCATTGCCTAGAATGAGTCTGGTGTGTGTGTGAATGGTTGGTGCTGGTCGGAGGTGCATACTGGTTGCCTCGCTTCTGTCAATGTGCCCCAGGGCAGCTGTGGGTACAGTAGTAGTTTATCACCACCGTGTATGGAGTGAATGAATGACACATGTGAAGCGTCTTTGAGTGTCCAAAAAAGCGCTATATAAAACCGATGCATTATTATTATTATTATTGTTATTAAAATCCTCCTTAGGCTCCAATTTGTAGTTTGACATATTATGTTCGTCTTTGTTATGTTGTCCTGGGCCTGTGTCGTTTCAAGTTCTATGCAAGGGTTAGGGTAATAAGATAAGATAAGATATAAGATATATAGTTTACTAGCACCTGGCCTTTACTAGCATCACTGCCGGCCGGTGCCACAAATTGAAATTGACGTCACGCTGATTGCAGCTAAATTACATTCTTGAGTTCATTAAGGTCCTTATGAATACAATAACATAATAGTTTTACTCAAATAACAGCGTGTAAAGCACTCTCTGTCACCACATCTGCCATTACTAGTTTTGCTGAGACATCATTCAACTATCAAACTAATGCATCACCAGCCTTTATCACAAATAAAAGCATAAGTAAGCATAATTCATAAAAAACAAGAACTTCAGTAAGTTTCATACAGTGTAAGAAAAGAAATGAATTGGCCTAATAAAAGGGGTATCCATCCTTTTCAGTGAGAGTGCACCCTGTTTTTGGCTAAATGTACTTTTTTGTATGTTACTGGAGTGGCTTATATACAGGTGTGTCTAATAGTCCAGAAAGTGGTAGCTACATGAGTGTCAAACATGTAATTTTGTGTAATGTTTTTTAGTTTACAATAGAGGCATGTGTGTGATGGTGGATATGAAGTTGGCTGGATAACACAGATTTTATGTTTAAGAGCAAAGGGTCACAGGGTAGCAATTGGCTAAAGAGCCTTAGTTTGGACAAATGTTGAAGTCAGACAAAATCCCCAGTAAAATCATGCTGCCCTGGACGGAAAAAAACTGTCGAACATAGTCACTAATTGCTTCACATGTTACTTCATACGCAAGTGTAAATGGTGTAACATGTGACTTAAGCAAACTGAAGCACTTGCCCCAAGCTCGTCCCATGATGACAAAAGAATGCATAAATGTTAAAATATACATAGTACAGCAGTATACACAGATATTCAACTAAAACATGCAAATACGGCTGCATAATGCCATAATAACATTGTACAAGCAAAAATCCAGATATGGTCATTGTTTATAGATGGATAGATTACTTTATTACAGACTTAAGGTCCACATCAACACAGACAAAAACAGAATAAAACAAAATAAAAACTTCTATCCTTTCAAGAGACAGTTTTCTTATTATTTTTTTTTCATACTTATGATAGATAAGGGGGAAAAACAATCTATTAAAGAGGTTGGAAAGGTGCATTCCACTCCACAGACTGTAAAGAGCAAAGCTTATCTGTGGATTATGGAGCACGTGACCTGTGTCTAGTAAGAAATTCTAAAACCAACACGTCTTTTAAGATCAAAGCTAATAATTCACGTAAAAATTGAAATAAACAACAGCAGAACCAAGCAATAAACACAGTAAATAAGGAATATTTGCATAAGAAAAATGTCAATATTAGAGCTGTCACTGCCATTAACCACAATACAACATATAAAATAAAAACACTCAGCGATATAAGTTGAAATACAATATGGATTTAGCTTTGAAATGTGTTGTTAAAGCAGTGAAAAATGCTAAAAACATAAGATGTGTCAACGCTGAATAAACGCATTATACAGGCAATGACAGAGCTAACACATACACCAGCAAACACCTGTGGATCACACCGATGTCTTCGCTTTCATTTTGCGTACAAACATTGGCAAATAAACTATTGTTATGTGACTATAGAAATCCAAACGTACCAGTCAGCGTTTTTCACTTCCCTCTGTGTAGTTTGATGCGGTAGAAGTCTGAAGAATCGACCGCTCTCTCTCCGGAAGAGTCTGCGTTGTTTTGCCACGAAGCTAAATCCTAGGCATTTGGACCCGGGGGCGGGGCTTAGCCAGAACTCAACTTAAAGGAGACATATCGTGCATTTTGTAAGGTTTGTATGTAACTGAGTATGGCAGTGTTCTGAAAATAATAAAAACCCAACAATTACTGTCGGGTATACTGTTTCAAGTAACCATGAGGACAAACACATGTGCGCTCTCTGTCAGTGTGTACACAGCCACGAAGAAGAGAGGCGTTTGTCACTCACTGTGCTGCGATGTGTACGAGCTGTATTATTGTTTGCTGCTAAAAAGTTTCACATCTGAGAATCAACATTTCTACCACAGCTTCATATGGTTCGAGCCGGGAAGTGATATGAAAAAGCGCAAGATATTGACAAAAAAAACGCAGAAAGTAGAGAAAGTGAAAATAGCGATCAGAATGACTGACATGCAGATTCACACGGGATCGGTATTATGACTGGACGTCTGGGTTTGGACAAATAGAGAAGGTAAATTGCGGTGGAATTATTACTTCAAGTTTTAGGCTCCTAATTGTCCGTTCAAAACTTGTAATTGTGAGAAACATACAAAACTAAAATAAGCCTTAAAAAGAGTATAGAATAAAGAGTAAGCCTTAAAGTATATTCTGAATACCCCCAAAAGAAAAAAGGATGTATTCTGAATACATCCGGTGTTGGAAAACTCGTAAAGGTTAGTTGCTGTTATATATGTTCAACTTCAGGTTAAACAGTTCTGTTTAGCTGTGCAAACAACTGAAGGATTGTAAATTCTCTCTTTTATGTACTTCTGTTGATTTTAATGCCATGTGGGGATTTTGAATTAATATCTTCTTGTTTTGCTCAACACTTTGAGTTGCCTTTTGTATAACTGTGCTATGCAAATTAAATTGCCTTGCCTATATCCCCTTTAAACAAATGTAAACAAATGTTGTATGTGGAATAGTAGTTGCTGTCAAACTGTGACTGTATAACAATGACCTGAATACTTTTATTATTTTGATTGTTAAACGAGTGACTGCTTTTAGCTGTAGATTCACCGGTGACTTAATCCAGCCGTGATCCAAACGCCTGGGCTTTAGAGAAGTCCACGGGTCACATGAGTCGAGGCGCGCTGCTGATTGGCTGCTTGTTGTGACGCTGGGTCATCGATTATTGATCAGTTTTCCGTTCATCTGAAAATTCTATCTCTGGATGTTTGACAGTCTTTTCTTTAGACAATTAATTATGTCCTGCTTGGTTCTCAGAGAGTCTGTCTGAGCAAGGAACCATGTAAAAAGTACATTTCAGCTGCACCTGCTTTAGAGAAATATCCATCCCAATATAAATATGGCATTTTAGCTTTTGTTCTCTATTCACAAATATATATTCAATTCAATTCAATTCTTTTATTTACAATAGACCATGGATCTATAAGGATATAGACACACGCTTTTATTTCCTCATTATTGTTAAGTAAAGCTTTTCGGGGTTTTTTTCTTTTTTCTTGTTAAAGTGATTTTTGTGTGTGGAAATTTACCTGAAATATTCCATGAAAATAATAAGTTAAATATGTTGTACTCTCCGTTGAAACACACACCTTTAATGCCATATTGTGGATGTTTTCAGGTCGGTACTGCCTCTCCATGTAAACAGACAGAGGGGCCTCCACTGTGGGTCAAGTATGAGGTCTGTGGAGATGAGAACCTGTTCAGAGTTTTTCGCTTTTAAACATTTCAGCACTAAACAAACAAACTGCTTTTTTAAAAGTCTATTTCTTTTCCCAAAAAGTCAAATAGGGGATTAATCTTGACCTCAAAGTTTCACTCGGTAACAGCCGCATTACTCTGTGCATTTGGATTTATTTTTTTTATAGCTATGCATGGTTTTCAGAGTTATGAAAAATTAGGACTGTTGCCATAATAATTGATCATTCAAAACATTTTACATATTCTGAACGTGAGGACGTCTTTAAACTCTTATATGAGACTTTTTACTGCATGGAAACAGAACTCAGAACTCCATGGATAGCTTATACCGCTCTCTAGTGGGTAAAACTTGGGTAAAATAGTGGGTAAAATAGTGGGTAAAATACTGCATGGAAACAGAACTCAGAACTCCATGGATAGCTTATACCGCTCTCTAGTGGGTAAAACTTGACACTACAACATCAAATCAAAACCAAATGTTGTATGCTGGAGTACAAATACATGCATTATATTATTTGTCCATAAATCAGAATTGGAGTATACAAAGAACAACATGACAATAACATCCAAAGCAAAGTTTTGGGTTACATCATTTATATTTCCTTAGTGGGACAGGACCCTGGTCAATATTACTAAGTTTGTTACACATAGATAGATAGATTTTCTCCTGATCCTCTTGATTTGTACCATGAATCTTTTCCTCTCCGGTCTGGACCAGTGCAAAACCATAAATACTGTTGTGCAGCAAAATCTCAGGTTGAAAAAAGCTATGACAACAACAACTGTTTCAGAGCTAGGACTTGCAGCCGTTTTCCAGCGCATTTTTGTAGACGTAGAAATATGAAGAGATATGTATTTTTATTCATAGGAAGTAATGTTGGCTCTTTGGTAGAATCCCTCCATCTGTGTCATCAAATCCAGAGACTACATTAAATTCATCAAACAAAAATTTTACTTCATAAACCAACACAAAACAAGACAATACATATTTATAGGCCTCTCTGTTCCTTTCTGGATTTACCTCTCCCACCTCTCTATCTCTCTTCCCTTTTTCTCCCACTCTCTCTCCCTCTCCCTTTCTCTTCCTCTCTCTCTCTCTCCCCCCTCTCTGTGTCTCTATCCCTCTCTCTTTCCGTCTCTCTCTCTCGCACCGTTTCTCTCTTCCCCTCTCTCTCTATCTCTGTCTCCCTTGCTCTATTTCTCTCTCCCTTGCTCTATCTCTTTCTCCTCCCACTCTCTCCCACGCTCTCTATCCCCCCTCGTCTCTCTCTCTTTGTCTATCTCGCTCTATCTCTCTCTATCTCTTCCCCCACCCCCCAACCCCATGCAGACTGGCAGGGCTGTGGTTCTCTCTGGGTCTGCATGGGGTGTGTGCAGGGGCAGGGTAGTGGCCCAGGTTGGGGGGGGGGTTATTCTGGGCAGGGCCAGGGCTGACTCTGGCTCTGGGCGGATGGAAAGCCAAAGCTGTGGGTGCGTTTCCACAGAGCACACAGGCATTTGAGTCAGGACGCTTCAGCTGTGAGAGGCCCCACTCCCCTCGGCTGGCTGGCATCCCGCGACACAGGCAGTGAGTATAGCATGAGAATCCACACATGGGAAATCCACAGGAAGAATCATTTTTACCTATAGACATGGTGGTAATAACTTCCAATTGACTTAGATTTATTCAATGTAGAAGAATGTATTGAAGACTATTTATAGCAATAGCAGTGGTTATAATATAGCCGTTTGAATGTGCAACGTTTTTTGTTGTCTGCAAAGGTTAGTGACAAATTACATAGGGAAAAAAATACATTGAGAAAGCCTCTTATAATTTGGGGGATTGTGTGAATAACTAATTAACTTAAGATTTATCCAGTGTTGTTTGCGGATTATTTATGGCATGTTTCAATGTGCAGGGTTTGTTTATTGTCTGCATTCGTTATTGACTATTTTCACATTTAGGAAATAATGTATTAAGTAGGCTTCGCACAAGTTTGGACTATATATTTTCAGATTGGATGGATTTGGATATTTTAAGAATTATTAGACCATTAAAGTAAAAAAAAAAGTTATGAAAGCACCTGTTTTTTTGGAATGGAAATGGAAATATAGGTTTTTCTTCTTATTGATGTGTTTTTACACTGAAAATAATAAACCCATGTTATCCACTGAGGCAGAGGTTGCTGTGGCACAAATCTGATTCAGACATTTTCTGAATGAGCCTCGTCTCCTTTGTAATCCTGATAAAACTGCTCCTTTGTGAGTAAGTAAGTAAGTAAGTAAGCTTTATTTATACAGCGCCTTTCACAGACCAAGGCCACAAAGTGCTTGAATACAATACAATACAATTTATTCTTGTATAGCCCTAGGTCACAACAGAAGTCATCTCAGAGGACTTAACAAAACCATTGAAATCACCAACACAGGTCAGAGAATCAACAGTTAAAACACATGAAGAATGTAAAGCACACACAGAAGAAAATGTCCATACATGTTGTAGAATGCTAAAGTGTCCTGATCATCACCAATCCTTTCTGTTGGACACTAACTGTCCAACAAGACCCTCCTGCATCGACAAGGAAAAACTCTTAAAAAACCCAGTGGGAAAAAGTGAGAAACAGGTAAAAACAGACAAAATACAATTTGACTAGGTTTATGGTAAAATAGAGAACGTTCCAAACTTGTTTTACTGGGTAGTTCCCATCACTAATGTGTTGTGCCACCTCCAGAAAGTAACAAATTGCTGTTTTAAAAAAAATCAACGTTTGACTATGTTATTCTCAACAAGATTGTAGTTTTATTACAGCTGACATGGCAGCAGTTACACACACTCTGTCCCTAACTCTAACACACGGTCTGTATTTGGTTACAGAGCCTGCATGCACTGTGACTTTGTTTCATTAAGCTTCTGCCAAAAGATTTATTTTCATTCATTGTTTTAAATCTTTCAGCAAGATGGTGTGTTAAAAATGGGAGCATGTGACCACTGTGCAAAGCTGTCACAAAAATCCAAATGAGGGAATGGAAAATATTAGAGGGTGTGGCACTTTACAGGCAATGTGTGTAGGAATAATTAATAGAAATAGAATTTAGATTGGAATCAGCAAATCACAAAGAGTGCAATTGTTTTTCGTTTTGTAGCCAAAAATCCGTTGCATTTAGTGACATCCATTCTTCCAAACAAGGGTTCTAGTTTATGGTTAAAAATAAATTCTGAAGATGTTATTTTACCCACACAAAATATTTATACAGAATACCAAAAATCAAATTTAATCATTTGTCAGAAATTTCACAATCAGATATTTTGCCAAAAGGATGCAACCATATAAAAATAACAATAACATCATTAAAGGTGATGTCAGTAACTTCATTATCAATTTCATTTTTAAAACAACATATATTTCTGACAATGGGACTCTAAGGTATTATGTGCAGTAAGTATTTTAATAATAAATATATCTTTTGTAGGAGAAGTGTTAAACCAATTAAATGATTAGATTTTATTTTGTCCTATTAGAACACTGCAGGGTGAGGGTGGGCGGGTCTATTACCCAGCACTTGTCTTGAACTGCTTTATTCTCTGATCTGTGTTGGTGAATCAACAACTTCAACTGTAAACTCCTGCGAGACCACTACTGTTGTAATTTAGGGTTATACAAAAATGTAATTTAATTGAATCCCTATCCACAATTTAGAAATTAATCAACATTCACTTTAACTGAGTTTTCCACTTTGAATTTGCATTGCAGGCTTCTAGAAACATGGCGGACTCTAGCGTGAAGAAGATGGAGGATCTTTCGTACGATGACAACGACGAGGTAGCGTTGGTGGCCGCCGCTACCGACCCAGCGGTGGACGATCACCCGGGACGCCGCTCCAAAAACTCCACCCTGCAGCTCCAGGACGCGGAGAAGAGCGAAGCCCAGATAAATGGTCAGATGGTCCTCTCCTTGCTGGACAAGATCATCGGCGTGGTGGACCAAATCCAGCAGACGCAGAACGGTCTGGAGGCCCGGCAGGAGTCCATGGAGAAGTCTGTGTCCACCATCCAGGGGGAGCTGTCCAAACTGTCCAAGAACCACCTGGGCACCGCGGGGACCGTCAACAAGATGCTGGACAAGGTGCGGAAAGTGAGCGTGAACGTGAAGACGGTGAGGAACAACCTGGAGAAGCAGGCGGGCCAGATCAAGAAGCTGGAGAGCAACGAGAGCGAGCTGCTAAAGAGACGCAACTTCAAAGTGCTCATCTACCAGGTGAGTGTTAAAGGTGGTCGCACGGTCAACATCCGAGACCAAAAACAGCATGATGCTAGTTCTGGGCTAGTTCTGGGCTTGTTCTGGGCTTGTGCTGCTGCTAGTTCGGAGAAAGCTCTGTCTACCATACAAACACACTACTACTAGCCAGCAGGTAGCATACCATTAGATAAGAAAACCTTTTTTGGTCCCACAGTGGAGAAATGAGCAGTTATAGAGAAGTGCTCATAGGCGAAGTTTACTCATACTGCTCGTTTGTGTCACACTTGCCATCCAGAGGTTTAAAATAGCAAATTACAACACTTTTCATGATCCAGGTGTTAAATAGTTGTTATTGTCTTTATACATGTACTGTAATGTAGCTCTTTATTGTTGATGGTCATGAAGAGTTTGGTAGTATACTGTGTTATGGTTAAAGGACTCTACGTGACTTTATGACAGACTTTAGCGATAGCCAGTGAATCTTTGTGAAGCAGGTCAAAACAGAGCTAAACACACGCCAAATGTGCTTAGCCAATCATACCAATCATGGACTTGTATACAGTCGACATTGGTCTTTCTCAGCGCAAAATGTGTGTAAAAGTGGTTTCAAAAGGAGGTACCTGACACCAGAAAAATACAATCTATACAGACTAATGGTAGTGAATCTAAATCAAACTAAAATATAGTTTCTCTGGAAAAAGGCGTGGCAGTCACTTTTTTAACTACGGAATCATTTTTTCCTTAAACAGACCACAGAAGTACAGAGCCACCCTGTGTAAGAAAAAACTGTGAAATCATGTAGACAGTGACGCAAATGCTAAAATAACCTCACTACTACTACTATTACTACTACTACTGCTTCTACTACTATGGCTACTACTACAATTACTACTACTTTTAATGCAACAACACTTCTACTAGGGCGGCACGGTGGCTGAGTGGATAGCACTCTCGCCTCTCAGCAAGAAGGTCCTGGGTTCGAATCCCGGTCGGACCAGGGCCTTTCTGAGTGGAGTTTGCATGTTCTCCCCGTGTCTGCGTAGGTTTCCTCCGGGTGCTCCGGTTTCCCCTACCACTAAAAATATGTACAATAGGTCTGGCATGCGCCTTGTGTACTGGCGACCCCGCTCCCATCTCTGTGTGGAGTGGGAGACAAATGCCCAAAAAATTAACAATTGTAAACCGCTTTGAGACTCAGATTTGCAGTGAAAAGGCGGTATATAAATAAAGATTACTTACTTACTTACTACTTATTTTCTCTACTACTATGACCACAACAACTATTACTACTGCTATTACTACTACTATGTCTACTACAGTACTACAAATACTATTCTTTTACTTCCTCTACTACTGCTACTACTACGACTTCTACTTTTATCACTACTGCCACTACTACTACAATGGCTACTACTACAAATGCTACAACTACTACTACGACTTCTACTTTTATTGCTACTGTCACTACTACCATGGCTACTACTACAAATGCTACTACTACTACTACTTTTACTGCTACTACTACTAGGACTACTTCTACTATCACTACTACTGCTATACTACTACCATATCCAGGTTGCCTATGAAAGTAGTCATACAATAAGCCTCTATTTCTTCTTTGAATCATGTTGTTGCAATTTCACAGCTGCTAACTTTGCTCCAGTGGAAATATCACACACTGCCCTCCTTCAGAAAGAAAGGTGTAGAAGGACTTGACGTTTTGCTAAACTTCTCCACAATGAATTCATGTTTCCAGCTAACGTCGACCTCACTGGACTTACATGACTTCTTCTGTGTCTATATAAAGAATGGCATGAATAAAAATATAAGCCCTATAAACAGAGGCATGAGGCTATTTGAGACAGGCCTCCAACACATGACACACCCAGCCTCCGGAGACACGCTTGAAAATGAATAATATTATGTACTAGTTTTTTTTGTTTTTTTTTTACACAATATGTATATTTTAATAGTTCTGGAAGGTTCATCTCGTCTTCTTAGTAGAATTAGGTTATTTGGTTTGTAATAACATATATCTTGTCTAGCTATCTTGTCTGGTATAGGGGAACCAAGAAAATGTATTTAACTCAAACAGTTGGGGTGAGTAACTTGAGAGATGATTGAGGGTGGTCCTCTCCTTTGCACTTTTCTGTCTGAAAAAGCTGATTCAAAGAAGTGGCAGAGGAGAACATGTAAAAACTAGTGATGGAACCATAGACTGTATATATTAACGGACGTAGTCACGCCTATCTCCGCCGTTCTAACTAATGGGCCAAAAATTGGGCTCTCATGGAGTGATTCAAAATGGCCACGGGGCTGGAAAATGTGAAAAAAAAAAAGCATCTGCGCACGCGTCAGCCGGGACGAGCTCTATTCATGTGACTTAAAAAATGTACAGCGACTAAACTAGAGTGGTCCAAAAAAAGTTCACTTCCCTCAGCATTGACACACATGTGGAACGGAGCTTTGGGCCAAGAGCCAACTTTTGGACCATCCTGTAAAGGTGTTTTTGAGAGGTAAGAAGATGCTATATGTTAGCATTGGCTAATTTAGAGAAAACTCTAGTGGGCCACAGTCGGCTGTTCATCTCCACCTCAAGGCCTCCAACCACACGGTGGATGACACAGAGGTTAAAATTCTGGCTCGGGAGAAGAATTGGTTTGAGAGAGGAGTGAAAGAAGCCATTTTTGTGAGGAAACAAAAACCTTCTCTTAACAGAGGAGGAGGGTTAAGATTTGTTTTGCCTCGCATCTATGACGACATCCTAAAAACAACGCCCTAACTTGGGACAAGGTCAGTGACATGCTAATGAGTTAGGAGGGGTGAAACCTGCACTCCACTTGAGCATCCCAGCAGACAATAGGTCTGTGACATGCTAATGAGTTAGGGTCGTTAGACCTGCTCCCTTCTACATCAAGCAGACCGTAGATTGTTTATGAGTTAGTATCAGGATTAGGGTGTGGCTAACCACACCCATAGGTTATAAATCTCCAACGTGCGGTCCGAGAATTCATTCCCTGAAGAAGTCTGCTAGGTTGAGGACGAAACGTCGGGAAAACTTGCTAAGAAGTACAGATGATGGGTGAGAAACCTTCCTTTGCATTGGCTAATTCTTCTTCTGGGTCCACCCCCATCGGCCCGGGGTGGTATTGCAAGCATGTCAGCGCGCGTCATTTTGGCCACTTTTGAGCCGGGACCAGCCCCCACTGGATGGGACCAAAGTAGTTAGAGAGCAAGTGGTACAAACTTCAAAATTTATTTATAAAGCACATTCGTACAGTGTAATCAAACGTTACTCAAAAGCAATTCAATCCATCAAAACAAAAAAGAAAATACATATGAAACCTAATGTATTCAAAATTCAGTAAAAAAGACAAAAGTTAAAATAATAAAAATATAAATGCTTCAAATTAGTAAATTGCACAGCTATATACTATTGTTTGCTGCGTGGACTTCAATATTGCCCGGGACGAGGCCTGTCTCACAAGCTCAGGGAGACTGTTCCAGATTCTGGCCGCATAAATATGAACTGTTGCCTCCCCATGTTTAGTCCTGACTCTGGGCACCAGCAGGAGGCCAATCCCTGTGCTCCTCAGAGTCCGAGCTGGTTCATATGTGGTGCTAACATGTCACGGATGTACTCTTGTGCGAGGCCATGGAGAGACTTGTACACAAGCAGAGCAGCTATTCTCTTCCTACTTTCAGAACCAGTCTTCTACAGTCACAGGGCAGTGCATACAGAGCCAGAAAGAATCACAATATTACAGACTATGGCAAGTTTATTATTCAATACATACATACGTCCATATTTTATAACGGAAGATAAGGAAAAGAGCAGCGCAAACTTTGACGGTAAAGGCTTCACCCTCGGTACACGACTTGCTGTCATTATGTACTGTTTTACGGCATAAGTATTGTCCCTATATTCCCCACATGGAAGCAACAGCCAAAAAAATAGTTTGGTTTTATTGTGTCGAAATCACAGCTATATTTAGTTTCAGTATTCACACAGGTATGAAGTATGAACACAACTCGGCCAATAGACCAGATGGTGAGGAGGGTTAAGATAAGATAAGATAGACTTTATTGATCTCACACAGGAGAAATGTATAGAATCACTCAAGATTTATGCAAAAGACAGAAGTGTGCGAACATGTTGGAGGCACACAAAAAACAGTGCCAATGGTAGTACAGGTTTTATTTTTTTATATTTTTTTGGCGGGTCAAATTGACAAGCCCGTTTAACACACACACAAGGAAGAGTCAACCTGGATTTATTGGTCAAAATACCTCCAGCTTTTTGCTCAGTGGAAATGAGCCTATTGTGTACAGAGTTTGAAATCAAAATAATTAGACAGATGGCTTGTTTGTTTCTCGAATTGTTTGCACTTTAAACACAATCCAGGTCTGTTTTCTGATGTTTTGAAATGTTCACAATATGTAGATACTGTATGACTGCATTGATGAATCGTTTTCCCATAAAAGACAAGCCTTTGGCCTGAGGCTGGAGCCGTGCTGTGTGCCTTGGTCTTTGCACCTTCTCTTTCAACAACCTCGGTACATTCGAAACCTGGCGTGCAGATCTGTTTTTAGCCGCGGTGCTGTCATGACTGGTCAGCGCACATGCAGTCGCTGTATGGAGCAATTCTGCCTCGCTGTTAGCTGTGTTTGTCCCAATGTAATGTGGTTTAGCTTGTACATAGTTGTGTTTAGAAATGAAAATTTGAATGATATAAAACCTTAGTAGTATAATTTACCGTCATTTTATTATTAAAGAATGTTCTATGAAATGTTTTTTTTTTATTTGCTTACACTTTTATTATTATGCACACAATGGACTTTTTTATCAAACAATAAAAAACACACTTTTTTTTTAAACGTTTAAAAAATTAATGTTGTTGATACATCGAGAACTGATTGGCTGAGTGAGGGCTGGTACTGAGTGAGGGCTGGTACTGAGTGAGAGCTGGTACTGAGTGAGAGCTGGTACTGAGTGAGAGCTGGTACTGAGTGAGGGCTGGTACTGAGTGAGGGCTGGTACTGACTGAGAGCTGGTACTGAGTGAGGGCTGGTACTGAGTGAGAGCTGGTACTGACTGAGAGCTGGTACTGAGTGAGAGCTGATACTGAGTGAGGGCTGGTACTGACTGAGAGCTGGTACTGAGTGAGAGCTGGTACTGAGTGAGGGCTGGTACTGAGTGAGAGCTGGTACTGAGTGAGGGCTGGTACTGACTGAGAGCTGGTACTGAGTGAGAGCTGGTACTGAGTGAGGGCTGGTACTGAGTGAGAGCTGGTACTGAGTGAGAGCTGGTACTGAGTGAGAGCTGGTACTGAGTGAGAGCTGGTACTGAGTGAGAGCTGGTACTGAGTGAGGGCTGGTACTGAGTGAGGGCTGGTACTGAGTGAGGGCTGGTACTGACTGAGAGCTGGTACTGAGTGAGAGCTGGTACTGAGTGAGGGCTGGTACTGAGTGAGGGCTGGTACTGAGTGAGGGCTGGTACTGAGTGAGGGCTGGTACTGACTGAGAGCTGGTACTGAGTGAGAGCTGGTACTGAGTGAGGGCTGGTACTGAGTGAGGGCTGGTACTGAGTGAGAGCTGGTACTGAGTGAGAGCTGGTACTGAGTGAGAGCTGGTACTGAGTGAGGGCTGGTACTGAGTGAGGGCTGGTAATGAGTGAGAGCTGGTACTGAGTGAGGGCTGGTACTGAGTGAGAGCTGGTACTGAGTGAGGGCTGGTACTGAGTGAGAGCTGGTACTGAGTGAGGGCTGGTACTGAGTGAGAGCTGGTACTGAGTGAGGGCTGGTACTGAGTGAGAGCTGGTACTGAGTGAGAGCTGGTACTGAGTGAGAGCTGGTACTGAGTGAGAGCTGGTACTGAGTGAGGGCTGGTACTGAGTGAGAGCTGGTACTGAGTGAGGGCTGGTACTGAGTGAGGGCTGGTACTGAGTGAGGGCTGGTACTGAGTGAGGGCTGGTACTGAGTGAGGGCTGGTACTGAGTGAGAGCTGGTACTGAGTGAGGGCTGGTACTGAGTGAGAGCTGGTACTGAGTGAGGGCTGGTACTGACTGAGAGCTGGTACTGAGTGAGAGCTGGTACTGAGTGAGGGCTGGTACTGAGTGAGAGCTGGTACTGAGTGAGAGCTGGTACTGAGTGAGAGCTGGTACTGAGTGAGAGCTGGTACTGAGTGAGAGCTGGTACTGAGTGAGAGCTGGTACTGAGTGAGGGCTGGTACTGAGTGAGGGCTGGTACTGACTGAGAGCTGGTACTGAGTGAGAGCTGGTACTGAGTGAGGGCTGGTACTGAGTGAGGGCTGGTACTGAGTGAGGGCTGGTACTGACTGAGAGCTGGTACTGAGTGAGAGCTGGTACTGAGTGAGGGCTGGTACTGAGTGAGAGCTGGTACTGAGTGAGAGCTGGTACTGAGTGAGAGCTGGTACTGAGTGAGGGCTGGTACTGAGTGAGGGCTGGTACTGAGTGAGAGCTGGTACTGAGTGAGGGCTGGTACTGAGTGAGAGCTGGTACTGAGTGAGGGCTGGTACTGAGTGAGGGCTGGTACTGAGTGAGAGCTGGTACTGAGTGAGGGCTGGTACTGAGTGAGAGCTGGTACTGAGTAAGAGCTGGTACTGAGTGAGAGCTGGTACTGAGTGAGGGCTGGTACTGAGTGGGGGCTGGTACTGAGTGAGGGCTGGTACTGAGTGAGGGCTGATACTGAGTGAGGGCTGGTACTGAGTGAGGGCTGGTACTGAGTGAGGGCTGGTACTGAGTGAGGGCTGGTACTGACTGAGAGCTGGTACTGAGTGAGAGCTGGTACTGAGTGAGAGCTGGTACTCTGTGTTAGGCATATTCATTGTTTTTGTTAACTCCTCCAAGATAACTGCTGTTGTGATTTTGGGTTATACAATAATACATTGAATTGAATTAAATTGAATACTCTGTTTTTCACTGAAAAATCTGGAGATGTGACTGATTCAAACTACATGCACATGAGAACTGTTTTGAGACAGAGGAACTAAACACGGATTTTATACAGGAAATGCAGGTACACCAGGATAACATGAGGACTCCCACAATTGTGATTCCCAGAGCCGTCATTGTGACTGCTCTCATTCAAACCAAAAGAAATCTGAGAAAGTGCCTCAAATATGTTTAGAATAGAAAAGAATAGAATAGATCTTTATTGTCTGTTAAAATTGAGCAGAGATTTATCTTTCAACACGGCACAATTCATGATCATTCATAAAACACACATAAAATACATTTAAAACACATAAGAAAAATACATTTCATAATTTATACAGTGCTACCGGTTGTTTAGAGCAGTGACTGCTCTAAATAGTGTTCTATTTCATCCTAGAAGATGATCATCCAGTGCGTATGCACCACCTCTGGCGTCATCCAGTATCCATAGAACCGTAGTTCAATCGTAACTTTTGTTTCACCAGATTTTTTAAAATAAGTTATTACTTGAAACTGAATACCATACAGTGAAAGATGTTTGAAATGCTAATGCTAAAGACCAAATGCTAACTACTGACGATAAACAGTGTTGGGTGTGTCTAAATTGTTGTCAGGTAAGTATGCAAAAAATAAATAAAAATGTATTGACATGTTTTCAAAAGTAATATTACTAGTCTAAATGTATGTGTTTTTTTACTCTCAGACAGATGTACTTTCTTATGTTCTTATCATGAATTAAGACCATCCCATTTGTGAGCGTTAGTTCTTCATTCCAAATTGGTAAAAAGACGTAGCTTGAAATAAGAAATCTTTTGTTGAAAATTGTGAGAAATAAAATAAAGAAAGAGTAAGCCTTACAAATACAGTGCAGAATTTGAATGACCTTCATACTTTTTTACATTTAATGTATTGACCCAACAGCTCCCTCAGGCAGGAGGCTGCGGTCCATCAGGACTAGAACCTCCCGCCACAAGAACAGTTTCTTCCCCTCTGCTGTTGGACTCTTGAACACTTCTTAACCTGTCCCCCCGCCCTTTATAAAGTCACTTTACTGCCCATCATACGTCACTTTACTTCACTGTACTGCTGTCACCTTACATTGTGTGCACCATGTGCACTTGTATATTGTAAATAGTAACTGTAACTCTATTTTAAATTTAAATTTATTCTTTAGAAGTGTTTTTTATTCTTATTTTTATTATCTCTTTTTGACTGTTGCACTGAGCCAAAGCAATTTCCAAGTCTGTGACCTCCCGTTACTTACGTTGGCAATAAAAATGATTCTGATTCTGATTCTGATTCTCTATGTGTTTTACCTAATTAAAATAAAGCCTATATGAAGCGGCCTTCCGTGAGAGTGGCCGGCTGATCCGTTTGCTCTTGGGATCGCTACAGTGGGACATGTTACAGTATCGGCATGTAGCAGAAATCCAATCATAGACACAAGGGCGTGATGCGTTTGATGGCAGTGACTGGTTCACTCAGGTGCAGGAAGTGTGTGCTGTCAATGCAACACATCAGCACCATCTCCAGATCATTTGAGACAGATTTCATTTCAGATTGCAGAGTTTGTCTCTCTGTTATTGCCTTGGCATTTTTAGATTCAACATAGTTATATAGCAAGGCAAAAGTATGGAAGCCTTTGCCGCTCTGTCACCAATAGGTAAGTTTGCTTTGGTAATTTAGATTTAACCAAAACATCAAATGGAAAATCAGTGACTTTAAGTCCATCCATCCATCCATCTATTTTCTTCCCCTTAATCCATTTCTGGGTCGGGGGGGTGGCCAGAGATGCCACCCAGTACACAGAGCACCAGCCCCTCACTGATCCTCCTGCAGGTGATGAGTCCACAGGAGCTGGGATCTTTCAGTGGGGGCTTCAGGCAAAGTGGGGTTAAGTGTCTTGCCTAAGGACACAACGACAGCAGTCATCAGTGGGAGTCGTGAAGTAGGTCTTACGGTGGGCTCGAACCCACGACCTTTAGGCTCAAAGGCCAATGCTCTACTTTAAGTGTCCAATGAAAATCCATCTAGTCTGTTTAGTCTGTGCTCAGTGAAACAATAAATAAATAAATTAATATAAAATGGCCAAAAACCTTGGGCAATTTACCCAGAGCAACACAGCTTTTGTTTGTATAGTTCAAAAAAAAACTTTCGTGTTTGTTTTCAATTCATAATAAGTGTACAGTGTTGATTGTCTGTCTCTGGAACAGTCTGCTGGAGGAGCTCAGGGCCGCAGAGAACATTCATATTTTTAAAAGTAGGCTCAAGACACACTTTTAGATTAGCTTTTGATTAGTTTTTTCTATTTATCTTTTATTATTTATTATATTGCTATTGCTATTATTCATGTATTGTGTGTTCCTTTTAGTCTCACATTTTAGTGTTTTACTTATTGTATTGTTTTTAGTGTACACAGTGTTTCCCCTGGAGGAGCCCTCTGCACTGGGAGCAGTGGTCGGTGTGGCTGTGGGGGTCGGACTCTTGGACCTGGTGGGGGCCTGGGGCCTCGATTTTGGGTCTCCTCTAGATCCTGTGTCGTCCCCTGTGGCTACGGGCGGCTCTCTGCTCCTGGTGCAGACGTCTCCTAGGATGACGCTTTTTCAGCTGGTTGCATCTGAACCCTGCCAAGTCTCTCATCATGGTTTTATTGTTTTACTTGTGTGTGTGTGTGTGTGTGTGTGTGTGTGTGTGTGTGTGTGTGTGTGTGTGTGTGTGTGTGTGTGTGTGTGTGTGTGGTGTGTGTGTGTGTGTGTGTGTGTGTGTGTGTGTGTGTGTGTGTGTGTGTGTGTGTGTGGTTTGGGGTGGGTCTGTTGGGTGGTCTGGGGGAGGGGTCTTGGGTCGGCGGGATTGTTTTTAACCAAACTGTAAAGCACTTTGTGTTGCATCTTTTGTATGAAAAGCGCTTTATAAATAAAATTTGATTGATTGATTGATTGATTATTGTCCATAAAAGTTGTCTTTTTTTTGTTGTCTTTTTTTTACCTGCTCCATGGTAAATAATACATACATAATTGCTTGAGAGAACTCTGACGGTCCATGTCTGAATTACACAAAACACAAAGGCTATTTCCCATTTGGGCCCAATAAACAATTACTTAATACAAATAAAAAAACAATAAGGATAACATCACGATGATCTTATCTTGTTTTGTTAATATTTATTGCTATTCCCACCTAATCTTTACTCTGTAAAGTATTGGAACGCTCTAACAAAACCCCAAAGAACAGACAGCTGTGTTGGTTAAAATCACTCGTGTCTCTTTGAGGAGCAGGTCTGTGGAGGTTCTGAAGTTATTGGCAGCTGCTCAGTTTCCAGCCGGGGGCGCATTGGGAGCAGGCCTTGGATGGCGACGGATTGTGATCGTATAATGATAACCTTTTAGTAGAAATGTCACAGCATGGCACAGTATTCTGCATCAAGCCTTTAAATTGTAATCATTTTGTTCATTGGTGCAGTCAAAGTGTTGGTCATTAATCTAACTAAGAGCAGATTCTGTTTCAGTTAAGTTGTGTTTGGATGTATCAGAAAAATAGTCTGAATTTAGTGATTTTTATCTTACTTCATGTTCATTCTGATTTGCCAATGGGACAAAGCCATTTAGTCTTATTTCAAGAACTGTTGCCACATTTTCTCATTAAAAGGGAGAAATGTCTTGTATCTTTAGAATGCAACATAACATAACATAACTTAGCTTGTCCTATTGGAGAATCTTGTTTGAAGGAATTGAGAATGTGCTCAAATCAAGATATCTATCCATTTTCTTCCCCTTAATCCATTTCTGGGTCAGGGGGGTGGCAGTCAGAGCTGCACCCAGTTCACAGAGCACCAGCCGCTCACTGATCCTCCTGCAGGTGGTGAGTCCACAGGAGCCTTGATCTTTCAGCGGGGGCTTCAGGCAAAGTGGGGTGCAATGCTCTACGAACTGAGCCACTGTCCCCGCGAAGATAGATTTTAGATAAATTAAGATAAATTTGGCAAAAAATGTTTGACTTGTTTTTCATCACTTTTTGCAGTGCAGCTGAGGTCGAGCTCTTTTAGTTTACATTGAGTTCTATGGGGAGAACTTCCGGGTAGCCCACACAAATTTAGTTTTGTTAGTCTGCAGTACTGCGAGAATCCCCCGAGCACATGGTCCTTCTGCTCCAAGCTGGTAATACCCTATTCAGATACATCCATGGTGAGGGATCCGGTTTTCACTCAAGCTTTGTAAACGCACTCTCTCAAAGTATTTTTTGTTGTTGTTTTTTTTTGGTGCACACTGTCCAATGTGGTTTTACTGCAAATGGTAAATACATTCTTGTGTCTTGTATCTTAGAGCCATTAATGCATGTTTGAGTAAAGTATGACCTCACTGGAGACGCAGTTTTTCTCCCTTTAGACACATCAGCTGTTGTTAAATACTTTTTTTTGCCTTTTTTCATTGCTAATACTGTGACATGGAGATGATTTGGTGTTAATGATAATGCATTAGTTTTATACAGCGCTTTTTTTGGACACTCAAAGACGCTTCACTCTCTGTCAGCTGTCCACAAGCACTTTTATGTCCATGTCTGTTTCTTTAGGTCTCACAAAATCTATTTCCATTCCAATCCTGCCACAGAACCAGCGCGGCGGGTCCGGGAGCCTGTTAATGTGTGGAAGTGTGCGTGGGATGTGAGTTTAGGTTAGCAATGAGGTAACGGTCTGAGGCTTGGTGTTTAGGGTCACTGCAAACATCAGAGGAATGGATGCTAATGTCCTTTACGAGTACACAACAATTACATTAGGACTTCACGAGAGCTGGGGTGGATTAAGGCACATATTTATAGCTGCAGTAGTCACAACACACACACATACACACACATCTAGATTTCCAAGTCAGTCCAAGTCAGCAATTCCATACCATTGAAGTTCTGTTGTTTGCCAGTGCAGAGACCTAGGACCAGGACTAATTCAATCCTACTGTAGATCTGTACATAACCTTAGCATCTTTATCATGTGTCCTAACTGGGCCACATGGTTCAGTGATTGGTTGAGATATTCATTCATATTCATACTCATTTTAATGGGAATTTTTAGTTTTGGAAATGTAAGTAATTGTATGTAAGGAAATGTATGTAGTGTGTGTCAGTCTTCATAACTTTTCTCAGTGTAGTTTTTTGTATGTGATTATTATTATTAAATCATCTTTTTATTTTTCTAATGGGAGTAGTTCTATCTTGACTCTATCTTGAATGTGAGGTTTTATTAATCGTGCATGTAAAGTCTTGAACTTTTATGTATTTTGGCCGATGTAAACTCTATATCCATGTATGTTATTTATTTGAATGTTGTATCATATCAACAGCCCAGGGACTACGGGTGGACATTTTTGGGGCAATTTCTCAGAATCCCATTGGTTTGAATGGAAACACTCAAAATGCAGGACTCTGGCAGTTCCAGTAGACTCATAATTCCGCATAAGTTCTAATGTTACAACTTTACACCAGTCACTATCAGGGCAGCTGTACTGTTTAAAAGACAAAAGTATAGTGTAATTTATTTCAAATTCTGGTTTACAATTTACACCAGTTAGATGGGATCCACAGCACAGATTGTTGGATTGTTGCTGTCATTATGAAATCTCTGTTTTTTTTTTTATTACAGCCAAAGGGTTCCACACCCAAGGTCTTTTTCAGGTCGTGATCTGGTTGCATACAGTTTATGGCCGTACCCCATATGAGCAAACTGATTCTAAATAGATTCAGCTTCCGGTAACAACACCAACCATTTTAACACTTGTATCTTTAGTCACATGGTCAAATTTATAGATCAATATTTCCGGAGAGGTTTTCTCCAGGGACGGACTTTGCAATGAGGCGTTTGGATCACTGTCTAAGAGCGGATCGCAGATATGTTGTTTCATTTAGGTTACGGTAAGTTTAAGATCACCCATGGAGCAAGCTAAATCCGGCCTTGTTTTTTAGAACAGGTGTTGTTGCTAATGTAAACAACATTTCTGCATCTATATGATTACAGTCTTGTCTGATGAGAGTCTGAGACATTTATCAAGTCGGGTAAAAGTGACTAAGATTGGCTTTACAATAGGACAGGATTTTAAAATGAATGAAAACGTAAATGTTATTTATCACACGGTTTTTTCTTTCATTCAAACACAAAGCCCTTCACAACCCAAATAACATCAAGCATAAATCATACACATTAGAATCTACATAAACCTTAAAAACTAAGATCACATGAAATATTAAAAACATAGAATTTTTTTTATTAAATAATCAAAAAGCTTAAGGCATTTAAATCACATATGGGATTAAAATCATAAATAGCCACCGTGCATTAAAAAGAGTAAAGATAAAATCCTTCAGTTGACAGAATGAGAAGTATTTTGGGAAGTATTCTGGGAGCAGGGGATATTTTCGTTTTCTTGATGTGGTTTCTGGGACGGATTTGCATGTTCCCTCACTAAGAACTTGTCTTGATCATCCAATTAAAGTTTACGGCTTTGACATTTAATTCCAGCCTTTGTTTACAAGTGTGGAACTTTGGAACTCTCTTGGCCAAACATCTTGAATGGAAATGTTTAATACTGCACACACTGTATAAGGCAGTGTGTTAGAACGCGGGAGCAGAAGGGCCAATCTATTTGTTTATTGTATAAAATAGCAGGCGTTTTTTATCCCTGAGCTCATTGTGTTTCTGTGAATAGGTGTGAGATCAGCCTGGCTTTTTAAGGAGCGCCAGCGACAAACGTGTGCTCTGAGCTTTAGAATATGGTGAATCCAAACAGTTAGATTCCTCAGAGCAGCTGAACCCGGTCTCTGTGGACGACACATGGACAGTACTTAAAAAGCTCCTCTCTCTCTCTCTCTGAGCCTCTGTCGATGCGTGACACTATTTTGATTGTTGAGGGTTAGGGTTAAGTGTTGTGCTTGTATGTTACCATCGTTGGTATAACAGGAACAGTCATCTGTGGACATAGTGCAGTGGGGACATACGTGCAATACCACCCCTGGCCAGTGGGGGTGGACCCAGTGCTTTTGTATGGCATCTTTGTTCCTCTCAAAAACAGCTTTACAGGATGGTCCAAAAGTCGGCCCGTGGTCCAACACTGCGTTCCAGATGTGTCAACGCTGAGGGGAGTATATATTTTTGGACCAGTCTAGTTTAGCCGCTGTGGACTTCAGAAGGCACTTGTTAAATGAATGGGGCTGAAGCAGCTAACGCATTTTGAAAAAGCCCCATAGATGGCAAAAGGGATGGCACACTAGTTTAAATGGCGGAGATAGGCGTGACTACATCCGTTAATATTTACAGTCAATGACATAGTGTATCACATTGTAAAGCATAGTGTCACAGTTGGATAAAGGGGTGAGGCCCAATGTTTTCTTTTGTGTGTGTGACAGTGTTGTGCGTTATTTGTCGAGGAATGCATTTGATGATACCCAATTCTACAGTGACTTCTGAGTCTTATGAAACATCAATAAAGTCTTTGATTTAAATGGCAGGGGTGGCATGAATGTCAAAAGTCATTATCTATCATTACAATCCATTTTGGCTGCTATTTTATCACCAAATTTGAACATTTGACTCAAACCTGGACGTTGCTTACGGTTGAATAACACCTATAGGGATCTGTAGAGTCGATCATTTCATTACCACCAAGACTCTCATACTTTGAAAGGACGTTAAGCAACTCGTGTCCATATAACAGCTCGTAAACACGATCTGAAATGGCTGTTCTGTGAATGGAGGGTCGTGGAGGTGAGTGCTTTGAACGGCTGCGGTGGAGCCAGGATAATCCACACCTCTCTCTGGAAGTTCAGGGCTGCAGCTGTTTTATCCCTTTTATTTGTGGTGCATTATAACAGAATTTCCTGCTTCTCTCGTTGTCAACGCAACCAGTAACCCCTGTGTGTGCGTCTACATCCCGGCCGTGACATATTTAATTAAAGCCTAATCTTGTTTACGCGAAGGGATATTGTAGGACTGTGTCGGTGTGAGACAGCAGGTTTGCGTGCCTGGAATCTGGGTGTGTTTGGATTTGATTCAAGGACAGTGATAGCCTTCTCAAATGCACACTACTTATACACACTCGCGTCACGGCCAGATAATGTCCAGAGGCAGTTCCTAGCTGGGGAGGGGGAATAAAGAGTTTGGTGGAATATTTTGAGCCTCCACAACAGGTTTTATTTTAGAAGATGAGTGGTATCAAAACAGTGAAAAGAGGATCAAAATACCTTCAGTATTTTCTGCCTATCTCCATGTGCTTTGGGACCTATAGTTACTGTAGTTATGCATGTTGTTAGCACAGCTTTATGGTTGGAAAAGTGAAGTATAGAGATTAGCAGTGTAGACAGTAGTTAAAAAGGACCAGCTTTCTTCAGGGCATTATTTTCTTAATGCTTATCCTAATTACCACAAAACTGACCAACTGAAGCAATCGTCTTGCTTAAACTTTCATAGGGATTGCCATCATTGCTCTGTCAATTAGCTCTCACCCCCAAAAGGACATGATCTATTTGTTTGTTTCCCAAAAGTCTGCACAGTGAAAACTTTTGCTACACATTTTAATATCTGCAAACAGCTCTTACAATTTTGAAATAGATGGTGCATCCTTCTGTAAATGGGTAGTGCTACTGCCTCACAGCCCTGTGTTCCAAAGGCTCTCTACGAATAAAGATTGATTGATTGAAGAAGGTCACAAGATCGATTCCTGTGCCAACCCAGGTCCGTTCTGTGTAGAGTCTGCAGTTTTTTCCCCATGTCTAGTTGGGTTTCCTCCAGGTGCTCCGGTTTCCCCACCTCCCAAAACATGCACCAGAGTTAAATCGTCCAGCTCCAGCCTCTGCCCTGACCAAGCCAAGCTCCTGACAACGGCCCAAGTGGTATAGAAGGATGTTCAAAGGCAAAGGACACATTTCCCTACTGCAGGGACAAAACAAAAAGTATACCTTTGTACCTTTCTGTTTACATAAGGATAAACCAAGAATAAATCCTGGACCCGCCCTGATTGGTTGCATACATGTGATGTCACAACATTTCACAGGGCCTATTGTTTAACTTTGAAGTGGAGGGTCGCCAAACAATTATTTCCAGGTAATAATTGGAAATAATTGCATAGAAATCTGACTTTTGGTAACTTAAAAGTCCAATTTCTATGCTTAGTTCCTCGTTTGTAATCCCTGGGCAATCCACAAGAGACAAAAACTCAAAGTTCCACATCTTCTTTGCGTATGGCATTTTCTTTTCCAACTATTCTTTCAAAAATGTCACCTGCCCTCCAACTCGGACATGAGTGATCTTTCTAACTCTCTGAACCTACTTATCACACATCATTCATTACAAAAGAGAGTCAATAGGAGGCACTTAGCCCCTCGACAAAGGACACTTGACATATCTGTAACGTGATTCGTGCAGCTGACACCAACAACCAACCCACATCTCAAAGCTGTTCCAAGTCTCTCCCTGTAACTACATTAATGCTGTAAACTGAGACTCCCATTGTAATCTATGACCTTTACAAATCCGGCTTCATCTGGTCGCAAAATAATTGTCATAGAATTGTCTGCTTCCCGTCCCATACTGAATACATTATAAGGTCCTCCTCATCACCTGCAAGTCCCTATAAAAGCCTGGCCTCCTCATATCTCATCGACCTCCTCCAGCCAACCTCCAAAATCCCAACAAAGTGCCCAGTCTTTGCAGACCGAGCCTTCGCTGCAGCTGCTCCCACTCTCAAGAACTCGGACTTCAAACTTCAAAACCCACTTGTTCAAAACTGCTTCATATTAACTGTGTATTATAGCTTTTTATGTCGTTTTCTTATTAATCTGCCCCTTTGTAAAGCGTCTTTGAGTGTCTAAAAATTCCCGACATAAGGGCCATTAGTATGATTGGTAATTGCAATGTAATTTAATGTCACTCTTTTTAAAGCCATTTGTGATTTTATTGTTTTGTTTCTTGTTTTATGAACGGTGAAGTATTTAGTTTTACTTTTAGTTTGAAATGTTCTCCAAAAAAGATTGAGTTTGTATGAAGCGGCATCACTTCATCTTTGTTTTGACATAATTTTTTTGGTTTCTTTATTGTTATTTTTTTTCCGAAAGATTTAAACAAGTAATTGAGTGTCAAAATTATATTAAATTATCGCCGTATAAGGAAAAAATTCATGTTTTTGACCTTTAACCAATCCTTTATCAACTATTCTTCAAGCTGTACCTTTTACTGTGGTGGTACACAAAGCAGATCGCAGACCCTAACCTGAACGTTTTAGATTTTTCTTGTTTTGCATTGGGTTTCTATTAGCTTTTATATTTGGCTCGATTACTTAGTACATTTCTGATGAGTTTTCCCCTTTCCCTTTTCACATGAAGCAGGTCACTCTTGTTAATTACCGTCCTGCTGGTCTCTCCGGAGCCGACATAGGAAACACTTCTGCAGCTCGGTGATTCAGTCTTGTGGCATGTCTCCTCACCCACGGGTATCCTCTTTTCACCCCTCTCCACTTACCGTCTAATTCACAACCCATGTCAACCATCTGGAGTTTAAAATAAAGTTGAATCAAATGGATCACTATACTATGCGACATCAATTCATCATTTACATTTTTAGTCATTCATCGCCACAAACAGACATTAAAACACACTCGTGGCATCAATAATGGTAAGACGGCTGCTGCTACAGTGCTACCATATAGTATTGAGGTGATTACTTTGTCACAATACGAAAACGCAACAATACAACACATGTTTTGTTCCCACTGCAGTCGCCGTCATGAACAGGCAGTCGTAGTTTGCACAGTGGCATGTTGCGTTTGTTTCTTATCTTGGTTTTATACTCAGAAATGACTCAGCACCTTTTGATCACTTTTACCTTCTTTTCTTTACTTATCTGTGGTGTTTTTAGAGTTATTTGTGTAAATGGGGTTTTTATGAATATGTTTGCCTAGATGCCAAGTCTCTCTTTTTTTAACTGCAAAAAGAATCTGCCCATGGGTACGAATAAATTCACCTTGATCCTTGAACTGCATCGTATTGTTGTGTTGTGTGTACTGTTGTGTTGTGTACTGTTGTGTGATTTACTGACATGTGCTGTTTGGTGTTGTTTTGAGTGGATGGGAGGGAGAGTTGGGCGTCTGGCTTTATCTAAACCCTTTTTTCAAACGTTGTATTGTGTATCTGTTTGTAGAATTTATTCTAATCTACTACTGAAAATCACAAATTACTTACAAAGAACTATTACTTTTGGCTTCATCCAATCCTTTTTCAAACCGTGTACATGGACAGAGTATCTACACGTCTGAAGATATGGAAAAATGTGATTTGAAAGAAATCATGAAATTCAACTCAATTTTCTGATAATGGGACTGTTACCGGTACTACTTCTATTTGAACTACAGTACTACACTACTACTACTGCTAGTGCTACTCATACTACTTCTACTGCTACTACTATTACTACTTCGTCTACTTCTTCTACTACTTTTACTACTACTACTACTACTGCTAGTGCTACTCATACTACTTCTACTGCTACTACTATTACTACTTCGTCTACTTCTTCTACTACTTTTACTACTACTACTACTACTACTTAAATTACTACTTCTTCTACTTCTTCTACTATTACTACTACTGCTACTACTTCAATTACTACTCCTATACTTCTACAACTAATACTATTCCTACTCATTCTTTGACCACTAGAACTATTCCGACTACTTCTTCTACCACTACAAATTACTATTGTTACCAGCAAAGAACACAAGAATACTCCTCCTACTACATTCTGCAACTCCTACTCCTACTGCCTAAAAGAGAATTATTTTTGCTCTGATTACCATCACTGCTTCTCCAACTTCTGCTACTTGTAGAAGTACTTATACTACAGTTCAGAGTACTATTACAGCCTGTAGCTCCTTCTCTTCTCTGTGAGAGGAAAGATATCTGGCAGACTCCACATTTCACTGAAGACTGTCAGAGTCACTGCAGGGCCCCAGAGCTCAACACAGAGCTGGTGCTTTGGCCTCGTCTGCAAGTCTATCACTTTAGTTTGATGCCATTTTAATTATAGTGTTGTTGAAACGGCAAAAAGAGTACGTGTCACAAGTAGAATCTCATGGTGACAGAGATGGCACTACAAATCGGAAATGTTTTACTGCCATATTGTCTGATAACAGCATTCTCAATCTACCAAATATTACCCATTGTTTTCCCTTGCATGTGTGTCAAACTTATGTAAATTAGTGCTGCTATCTTGAACAATCAACAAATCCAGAGCTACTATCTGAGGGTAGGAGAGGGAATGAGTGGAAGGGGTGCCAGAAGAACCCATAAAATCATGATCATCCAAACCAGAAAGCCTAGGATAATATGTTTGTCCACCACAATGTATACATACAGTATGTGTAGTGCTGTGTTTTATCATTTCAATCTGGAGAGACTCAAATAGACAGAACAGGGGTTTTATTTGGATTGTATATTTCTTGGAAATTAGTCACACTGCGTAAGTTAAATCATACAACTTTAGGGACAATATTTGCTTAAAAAAGAGATTAAGATTTGGCGCTTAACCCATACCAAGGCTAAACCCTGGTGGTGGGGGTGAGGAAAAGCTGGTCTGGACAACTAGGCGGTGATGGGGAGGAGGAGGGTTGCTGCACGAATGAAATCTGCTGCTCAAATGAAGGCTTGATGTAGCATTTGTGATTGACTGATGCTGTTGCGGTGCAGAAAAAGTGGGATAACTGAGCTTAGTTTGTTAGTTATTCCAGTCTCAACCTCAACATTAGCTTCATGATTGAAATTTGCAGTTAAAGGCACACCGCGGACTTTGTGACCTAAAGAGTTGACACATATGAGTTATTTTATATGAATACTTGGGCCAATATACAGCGCTTGACACTTGCAATGCTCCGAGCGGGGCTGCCCTCTTGAAATACCGGCCATGTAAGTTTCGAGCAGACGGACCGTCTGCCACCAGGTCACGTGACTTGGAAGAAAGACTTGCTTTACGGCTACAGGCGCTGATATACTCATGGAGCTAAGGCTTTTGCTACTCATTTTTCACCTGCTCGACTCCTGGTCATGGCTGAGGCAAGGAAAAATTTTAAACCTTCGGAGGAGGCTAAAAAGAGGAAACGCGAAAGGGATCGTGCTGTAAGCTGCATGTCTGTATGAGCGCTGCTCTTCACCTGGTTCCTGGATGTCATCGACTGCAAAGATGTCATTCCACGCAGCACGAGCTAGACGCAGAACTCCCTCATCCAGGATATAGAAGTCCATGTGTGGTAGATTACTAATGCAGCGGTCTGGAGGCTGACCACAGCAGAGTCTCTCAATATCTGTAGGCATGTCTCTACAGTTTGAACACACACACCAGTGCATGCTGTCTGAATACACACTCAAAAGACACCGGCTGACTGTTTGTTGACTTTTGCGACAGTGCTGAGTTGCTTGTGGCCACTAGGGGCGCTAAACGTGAAAGTTGCAGGTCTAGCGCCCCTAGTGGCCAAGAGTTACACGGTGTGCCTTTAATTGTAATTGTATGTACCGCAGTGGTGTTGTTCCTCTCCTCATACTGTAGCTGTTTGTCCCAGTCAGACATCTCCATCCCCGGCTGAGGACAGGAGGGGCCAGCTGGGACTCCGGACACCAGTTCTAGGTCTCCAGCGTCTTGGCTCCTCAACAGAAATGTGTCCTCATTCCACATCACATAGTTTCTGCGGCAGACTGTTACATGAAGATTTGTAGACTTGCTCTCCTGCCAGTTTCTCGTAGTGATAGAAGAAACTTAAATGCAATAATGCAGACAAAAAACAAGAGACTTTAGAGCTGGGGTAGCCAACTTTCAATCTTCAATCGGCGGCTTATAGAGCGATACAGCTAACAGGAGTGTTTTTTATTGTGGTAGAGTTGGGCTGTTGTCAGAGCAGAGTTTATGGACTTATTATTTTGACTCCATCAAGTTTCAGTCACTATAGGACACTCTTTTTGTGGTCAAAACAAATGAATGATCCAGAAAAAATTATCTGTTAAAATCCCTTGTCATTAAATCATGTTGTGTACAGTCAAAGCAGTGGTTTATCTGCTACATTACAAAATATATTCCGAATACTCAAAATACTTGTATTGATACTTTAACTCATTGTGAATTAAATAAAGTTTGTTTTCAAAAGGTATAAAGGTAAATTTAAATATGTATATAAAACCAAAACCTCAATACATGTTTACATAAAGGAAACCTGTTCTGTAATTATTAATTTGTTTATTTTGGTACAAGTCAAAGTTCTTGAACAGCTGCCATTTAACAACCAGAAAAAATATATAATATTCACCTAAAGAATACCCAATGTTTTCTTTTCTTTTTTTAATCTTAAAGCTGCATTAACTGACTTTGGGATTTTGAAGCCGCGGACTCGCTGGCCTCGCTCTTTCTGCTCCCCTCCCCGCACCCACGAAGCCCCACACACACCCACTGTTTTTGACGAAGCTAGCGTCCAGTGTTGCCAACTTAGCGACTTTTCAGACCCTATAGCGACTTTTTTTCAAAAAAGCGACTAGCGACAGATCTAGAGAAAGCATTAAAATCATTAAATGTTGTTTATGTTTAAATTATTTTTGTACATTTGTAGTTCTAAACATATTTAGGGTGTTTTTTACTCACTTTTGTCTCTCCCACGACGTTATTCCTCTCTCCTACAGCGTCCGTTACAGTTATTTGCAAATTGCCAATTATGCAAATTAGCCGATGACGTCATTTAGCAACTTCTAGCGACTTTTGGGACAGCCAATAGCTACTTTCCTTACTGAGGAGTTGGCAACACTGCTAGCGTCTTCCAATATGGATAATACATGGATATGGATTTGCACGTGGATGGCGTGACCATAGAACGATAGAACCGGGAAGCGCGGAGGAACGAGACTTTCTTTTGGATGGCTGTCTCGCTGTGTAAGCAGTAACCGGTGACGAAGACACACGAAGCTTCAGGTTAGCTCCTCGGCTTGTTGTGCTAACTCAGCCGTCTATGCTAACGGACCTGTAGATTTCTCACGAAAGTGGGGGCTAGTGGTCCGCTGTGATTGGTCACAATCTGCGACCCGAAACACATTCTCTTCCTTGTTTCATCAAAACTCAATCTAAAATATTATGTTACGCCAGTACAAATCTGCGCTACTTTTTCTTCAAAAGGACGTATATCCCAATGCACTACATGGACATGGATAGCATTTTCGTAATGAATACAAAAATAAAGTCTGTTAGTGCAGCTTTAACACGTAAAGTATGTATCCATGTGATTTTCAGAGAGTAACTGTAATCTTAAAACTAGAATTTAAAGTAGTAACTGTAACGGAAAACAGTTTCTCAGAGAGAGTATTTCAAACACGTACTGGGATTACATTTATTCCATTACTCCCCAACACTGTCTTATTATATTAAAAAATGACGTGTTCAAAATCCCTTATAAAGATGACCATGATTCAGAAAGTTAAATTCAAAAAGGTTTATTTCCCTAATACAAAAAGAATCTAAAACAGCTGTCCGGACCAAAAAGTATCTAATCCCTATCCTCTATATAAGGTGTAACATTGGTTGGGCGCTCCACCAAGTCACACAGCTAAACCCTGATCCGGACTGAAAAAACTAACACACACATTCAAGCTATTCATTAAGTAAATGTGCAAGGGGAAGAAGGGGCGTGTCGTATCAGTCAGCTCTTGGTCCAGGGTCCGGCCTCCATCAGGTCTTCTCCGTCTCGCCAGACCTAAACAGAAATCATTCACGCACTACCCCTCCCTAATTCTATAGATTTATTAGTTCCTTTGAGATAAGGCAGAGGGATCTCAAGGCTTCTCCTCCAGATTCTGGACTCCATCTCCTTCTTTCACAACTTGAAAGGATTAGCAGAATCCCCCCAGATTAACTATCATTAACTCACCCATGCACTTTGGACAAAATGGGACAAGGGGAGTAGGGCAATACAAGGTCTTTCTTTTTGCTTGGAGACAGACAGAGTTCAATTTCAGGTCAATCTAATTCACATCGCCTTTTAGCCTATATTTAATACAACAGTCTCTATCACATCTTTAGATCAGATTTTTCCGACAGAAAAGCTAAAAGGAGAGAACTTCCCTGTCTCAGCCAATCAGCTCTCAGCTCAAATCCTCAAAGAGTGACTTAGGTCTTGCATCATACATCTTTCCTTGAACGTCTCTCTTACATACTGTACTGCATTCATCTCCAGGGAGACGAGCAACAACAATAGAATTCAACAAAACCAGAAAAGTCCAATTAGCAATGTCCAGACTTCCCCCTTCCCAGACGCTTCCTCCAGCTGCCTCTGGGGAATGCCACGCAGTCCAGTTCCTGCCAACAAAGCCACATAATCCCCCTGCATGTCCTGAATCGGCCCGAGACCCCCACCCAAAAGGACCACCCCCCAGGGAGACTGCACTTTACTGTAGGCACCATGTGATCCCCTAAAGCTTGGACACCTCGTAGAAACACTGGTATGGCTGTTTTTTTAAGTCATAACAGTTTGTTTGTTATTTGTCTTGTCAGAGTCTGCCATAAAGTTGATATGTATATTGATTTGTATCCATATTTCAGTTTCTTAAAACAGTTTGGTTCTATCAGTCACTCTAACAATAAAAAGCTAACATGTTTTTAACAAGATATTGTGGATGTTGTAGATGATTTGTTTGCTGTTGTTGTGTCCTTGGGCAAGACACATCACCCCACTGTACCTGAAGCCCCCGCTGAAAGATCAAGGCTCCTTTAAATCTTACTTTCACTTTACTGAAAGAACATTTGTCGCAGTTTTGAACCTAATCCCAGATTCTTCTCATGCACTTCTCTTCATCTTTTTTATGGAAAGAATAAAGTTCAAGATTCAAATTAGAAAAAGGTAAAACCATAAAAGAATGAACCATTATTTATTAGCCTCTCCTACACTTCTCTTCATCAAACTTGAAGCGTGGATCAGGGCATCGTATGGAAAGAAGTTTAAGATTTAGGTACTAAAAATGTGTAAAAATGTCAAAATATTTAACAATTTACATATAGAGCGATTATACATTTATAAATATCATGTGTAGGCAGATATTATGATTTGTTTTAAATGAACTAATAAAGGGGATGAAAATGACGTTTTATTATTTAATTTCACATCACAGCTTTTTAATTCTCACAGAACGCCAATTCAAAGAAGCACAATGACTCTTCCAAACCTCTGCCACTGTTTAAACCTCTTATTCCAAACACTGTTATTCTTCTGAAGCTGAGATTGAATGGTCAGATGGAGGAGAGCCCTTTTGCAGCCACTCTTGTTTTGACATTGGTCTAAATAAAAAATGGCCTGGCCTGATCCTCAGTGTAATATAGTCTCATATTCTTGTTGTCTTGGAGGTCTCTTCCGTGGCTTGTTGCTTCTGTCATTTCTCTGTGAGTTATAAGCAGCGGCTGGGATCGAGCCAGGACTCTCAGTGTAGATGCCCTCTGGATTAGATTTTGCATGCACACCAATGTTTGTAGAATACTACTTTGAAATTATGTTATCAGCGCCGTAGACGGGATAACAAGGTCTCTATCAGCGTCAGACTGTGGGTAACGGATGTAAATTGGTGATTTTTACACCAATACATGCAGAATGTAAAAACAGATTGTAATCATATGTAAAACACTAAAAGTAAAGTAACGCTGCAAAGATGACCAACCCTCAAGCAGAAATGTTTTATAAAATCGGACAATGTGGAAGTGTTTTATATGTGCTAAAATTCTTCCATTAGCTCAAATGGAAAAGCCAGGTGGTTCCATGCGGCCTCTGGATATTGTCTCCACTGATTCATTTATTTGCCATTTGCAGTAAAACCACATTCTTGGGTTTCATTAAACTGGCCAGTAGGGGGCGAATGAGCAGAGGTGGGACAACTCAGTTTTCCATTGAAAACCATGTAAATCGTGTCTGTTTTGGAGTCAAAAGGTCCTCATCCTGTGCGGTGTACGGTTGGGGACACTCAATTCTAAGGGGGTACTAAAAAATATTTCTCAAAAGAGTCTTGATTTTGGAAGAAAAAAAAACAGAAGGTGGCCTGCAGGGAGCGCTTATCTGGGAAAGCCTTGATCCACCTCGCTCGCCTCATTTCAGTGATTTTTTCAAAGTGTCCTCCTTTATATGAGACCACAGTTGGAACATGGAAGAAACTCTGTCTTTCTCTTTATTTGTGCGGTTGCTACAAGAAGATGGCATTTTGACAGCGCTTCTTCTTCTACTATATCTCAGTGTATAAACCCGGCAGACTGCACCGCCAGGATACGTCACGTCCTGTCCTACGTTTGTTATTCGCGCCACTGCCCTGACGTCATATGGAACCCAAGAATTGTAATACATTTGCAAAAGTGTGCAAGTACATAAATTAAACAAGATTAAAAATACAGAAATAAAACAAAAACAATAGACATGAAGGCAAGATTATTAAAGTGCTCTGTTTAAACTGATAACAGCTTATGGAAAGAAGCTGTTATCATATCGAGAGGTCCTGCATCTCAGTGAACGATATCTTTTGCCTAATATCCCATTATCCTCCACTTTTACATATCTGCAGCTAACACACTCACTTCCAACCTGTTAGTGTTCTGCTCATATACCTCGACCCTGTGCTGTTTACATCCTGCCAACTTTTGCACTTTATGCGCTTATCACAGTAATATTCTAGATCAGGGGTCTCCAACCTGTAGCTCGGGAGCCACCAGTAGCTCTCCACCCCCTTCCAGGTAGCTCGTCAAAGGATTGTGAAATGAACAAATCAAATAATACACTGCATATTTCAGTTTGTATTATTCATTATCATCATCTATCCTTGAAAAAACACTTAATAACAAATATGCGATGATGAATAATGCCTGTACCCAATATCAGGCTTCAATCAATCAATCAATCAATCAATCAATCACTTTATTTATCCCTGAGGGGCAATTAAAAAGCACGGAGAGTTGCAAGTTACACACAAAAATCTCAACAACAAAAAAAACACATAAATACATTTACACACACATCCTGAATAAGTTAATGTCAGGAGCGTTTTAACACTGCGCTGGGAATGATGGGTCCGAGTCCAGCAGCTGAATCACTGTAGGAACAAAAGTGGATTTTCTCCTCTGCGTCCTACATCCCACCGAGCGCAGCCTCCTCCCTGAAGGCAGCCACTCAAACACAGGGAAGAGAACATGAGCAGGGTCTACCAAAATCCTATAGGCCACTCTCATGGCTGATTACACAGGGGAGGAAGGGAACCGATTGGCTGGCCAATGATCTTAGAGCAGACATTTGTAACTCTGTTTAACTGAGCCCTTATTCAAAATTTTACCAGGGCCGGGAAAGTATAGCTCTCTGGGTAAAAAAGGTTGGAGACACCTGCTCTAGATGTAATTTTGTTGTTATTGTGACAAAGACAATAAATGATCAAACACTGAATCTTGAATCTTGAATGTATCAGCGAGTTTGGCACAAGCACTTAACACAGAGATAATAATAATAATAATAATAATGATGCATCGGTTTTATATAGCGCTTTTTTGGACACTCAAAGACGCTTCACATGTGTCATTATTCATTCACTCCATACACGGTGGTGATAAACTACTACTGTAGCCACAGCTGCCCTGGGGCACACTGACAGAAGCGAGGCAACCAGTATGTGCCATCGGCCCCTCCGACCACCACCAACCATTCACACACAAGACTCATTCTAGGCAATGGGGGTGAAGTGTCTTGCTTAAGGACACAACGGCAGTTTGGCACTTTACAGCCGCAGCCACCCCACTGTGGCTGGTGTTCCCAGAGGTTAAGTGTCTTGCCAAGGACACAACGACAGTAGTCAGTGGGAGTCGATGGTGAAAGTCTTGAGCGGGGCTTGAACCCACGACCTTCTGGCTCAAAGGCCAACGCTCTACCAACTGAGCTACTGCCGCCTCCAATGTCGGTGGAAAGTCCTGGGTCTGGGTCTGGGTCTGGGTCTGGGACGTGGGTGGAGCCGGGCAGTGGAAAAGGGCTTCCCTCGCTTTCGTCCGTCTGTGTGGGATTTCACAGTGAGTCACGAAAACACGGAGCTTCCTGCGGAGAGAGAGAGACGCAAACAGACTTTCTTTCAGTCCGTGTGTGCCCGGAGCGCTGGGGTTTCCATGACATCATCACAGCGTCACTGGGATTTCCACTCAGTTCTACGGCTGTTTGTCATCCACTGAATCTATCTGTGTTAGACTGTAGCACTAGAGACTCAATTATAGAAAAAAATATATTTAGTTTTAGTTTATTCCAAGCCGGTACAATACAACACAAGATAAAAAGAAATACATTACGATGCTATACAATATTAACACATCAATAGAAAAGGAAAAAAATAAAAATAAATAAACAGCTTGGAAGGGAGTGGGATGAAGACAAGCTTATTTACTCCCACCCCCATTAAGTCCTCAAATATATGGTTGTCGCCATTTACAAGGAAATATAACAAATGCAAAACCAGCGGTAGTTTTATATACACATTTCCTACTACATATTATGTCATTTATCTTAAATTTCTCCTACGGTGGAACAATAAAGTATCTATCTATCATGTATATTTGTGCTCTAGTCAAATAATCGCTCACTTTTATATTATATTATTATATAGTGAAATTATGATTCAATATCAATCAGCTAAATCATTTTGTATCTACTAGAATATAATTTTAATACCATACTATAAAAATAACCAATAATATCAATGATAATAACAAACATACAACACAGTAGACAATAATCAACGCACAACACAATAAATGTCTTTACTTTTTCTTTCAACGTAATGAAACATATAGATTTTTCACACGCAAATGCAATACAAGTATCGTAATGTACTGCAAACGCAAATACATGCAGATTGAATGTCAAATCAAGTACCCATGTTTAAATACAGGTTGCTCTATACTTTTAAAGTCCCCCAGAAATATTTGCCTGTATTTTCTTCCACAAAAATGTTAATCATAAATAAAAAATAAATAAAACATCAAAAGATAATTTGTCTAAAGATAGTTTTTTCACAAGGGCATCATCAAGAGTAGAGTCTGGTGGAGGATTTGTCACTTGTCTCCTGAAATTCTGTTGCTTTTGATCAAAATTCATCATTATTAGAGTGATAATACCCTCCCAAGTTTATGGAAAAAACACAAATGAAAAATGCTGAAAACAGGACTATATGTAACTCTTTGTAGTCTATGAGTGGCCATCAAGAATCCTCCTATACCTGTGACATATATGTTTACTGATGCAAACCACCTGCTGGGGTAGTGTCCAAAAGTGACCAAAAAGAAACTATTTGACTGCTAATTTTAGTATATGCTTTTGTTTAAACACATGTGGTGTATATTGTTGGTGAATGGCATCTAAAAGATTCAAAACCAGATAAATTTCACCAAGCAAGTACACATATGAAAGATAAATTATTAGAGTAATTATTAAGTGAAATTATTATATACTGTCCGTGCCAGACCAGGTTCTCCAGACTATTCTATCTCCATACCACAGCAGTTGCAACATTCTGCTACTTCACATTTACAGTCTGCTACAATAGAGCTTAAACTCCCACCTCCAGGCTGACTATTCTTCACCGGATTAGACGGCTTTACGTGTTGAACTACGGCACATGTTTCACCATACCAACCAAACACCCCAATATAAACATCTTGATTTAGCCCTGGGGCATTAGTCCCCACAACCCTCTCTGTTCACGGCCCTGTTTTTAGCCTCCGAGGTACAGTTCGGGGCCGATCAAAGCCACGCCGGTTCTCCAGGGCCTAGTTGATGAAGGCGTGGCTGTTGAAAGGTTGTCTGTACAGTGGGGGTGAAGGTCTGTGATAGCCCCCCCCCCGCCCTCTCTCTTTGAGGAGGAGGTGCAGGAGGTGCCACAGATGTACAGTACAGTGGAGGACAGCTGCTCCGATGACTCACTGCAGAGGCCTATCATCGCCCCCGCTCCAAAAGGAAAGGCATGTGCTTGACCCCGGCGCGATTAGCTATAAGTGAAATGTCGCCGTGCGTGCGCCGGCCGATGCAACGCGATTTAGTAGCAAAGCACAACATTGTAATTCACCTCCGAGATTTAAGTTTAGAGAAGGAAGACGGTATCTCTCCCGCTACATATGGCCTTGTTTAAGAAGACGCTTAACTATAGCTTTGATTATAGTGCTAGCAAATCTATGGGTTTATTTCAAGGTTGCAGAGAAATAATGCATTCAGGTGTTGAATTATGTTCATACTATAAAACTGTTGGATTTATGGTATGATCAGGAGAGGCTAATAACACTTTCAAAAATGTGCACTGTATATATAGATAGAGATATACTGTATCAATATAATGATCTTGAAGCATCTACAGCTATAGCTAAGAAACACATCAGCAGCTACTTATATTGTATTTTTTTTTTTATCCGTTTGTGCTCTTACTTCTGTCCTATATGTGCGCTGCAAAATTTAAATCTCCCCACTGCGGGACGAATATATTGGATTATTTTGTATTATCTTTTCTCAAAACCATGAACACTTTAACTATGTAATAATATCCATGGATCCTGTCTTAATCACTAGTTTTTACATGCATACATGTTTGGCTTTGTTGATGAAACGTGAGACAGCAGAATGTAGATGTCATTCTGAAGAACTTAAAGCATGGCCTGTGTGTATGTGACATTGGAGACAATCTAAGTTATAAGTGAATTGCGACCTCTGGGTATAGACTGTATGTTAGTAGAGGAAGGACGTCACCAAAGAGTTTTTCAAATGTGGAAGAAGTTGTACTCAGAGGAGCACAGGGACTGGCCTCCTGCTGGGACTCTGAGGAGCACAGGGACTGACCTCCTGCTGGGACTCTGAGGAGCACAGGGACTGGCCTCCTGCTGAGACTCTGAGGAGCACAGGGACTGACCTCCTGCTGGGACTCTGAGGAGCACAGGGACTGACCTCCTGCTGGGACTCTGAGGAGCACAGGGACTGACCTCCTGCTGGGACTCTGAGGAGCACAGGGACTGGCCTCCTGCTGGGACTCTGAGGAGCACAGGGACTGGCTTCCTACTGGGAATCTGAGGAGCACAGGGACTGGCCTCCTGCTGGGACTCTGAGGAGCACAGGGACTGGCCTCCTGCTGGGACTTTGAGGAGCACAGGGACTGGCCTCCTGCTGGGACTTTGAGGAGCACAGGGACTGGCCTCCTGCTGGGACTCTGAGGAGCACAGGGACTGGCCTCCTACTGGGACTCTGAGGAGCACAGGGACTGGCCTTCTGCTGGGACTCTGAGGAGCACAGGGACTGGCCTCCTGCTGGGACTCTGAGGAGCACAGGGACTGGCCTCCTACTGGGACTCTGAGGAGCACAGGGACTGGCCTCCTGCTGGGACTCTGAGGAGCACAGGGACTGGCTTCCTACTGGGAATCTGAGGAGCACAGGGACTGGCCTCTTGCTGGGACTCTGAGACTAGACTAAACTAGACAGGGAGCGTTTCAGATTTAAGCAGCTAAAATCTGGAGCAGTCTTCCTGAGAATGTGAGACAGGCTACTACCATGACAATGTTAAAATCCAGGTTAAAACAGTTCTTTTTAGGGGGATTGTCACTTCACTCTTTTCAATGTACTCTGGTAATTTATGATTTAATGCTGTGTGTGAGTGTCCATATAAAACTTGCCGTGCCAAATGTCAAATGCAAAGCAATTGTGTAACTTTTTCTGTTGCTTTTTTAAGCCTCAAACTGCTTTTCCAATGACATGTTGTTTCTGTGCGAGTGAAATAAATGACGTCTTGTTCGCAGAGGGTATAAAGGTTTCCACTCGTGTTGTTGAATGAAGCTTTGAGTCTCTGCTCTGGCACCTGTCTGTAAAACACACACACACACACACACAACACTTTTCCATGTTTGCCAGAGCTGGAAAGAAATCTGGAGCAAAGAAAATCTACTTTAAAATCCTTCCAAAAATAGTATGTGATTATATACTGCAGTGAATGTCATAGTACAGTTCTAAATATTAACTATACTACTTGTTTTTGTTTTCCCCACAATACATACTCAATAAAAATATTTATAAATTATATTTAAAAGGTGGGGAATGTACGTGTTTTGTTTCCTGAATAATACATGTGTTTGTCGAGCAGAAAGTCAAATCCTGCCGTCATCATGTTATTAGAATAATAATAATAATAATAATAATAATAATACATTTTATTTATGATGCACCATACATTTCCAGGAAACCTCAAAGAGCTAAAAGAACATATTTTCTTGCTCGTTTAATGACAACCAATGCAGTAAAAATATATTAAACAAACAAAACACAAGCCTTATGGTGCAACTAGACTTAAGCGCACAATTATTTTTTAAGTCAGAAGGATGAACAAAACAAGGCATTCAAATCATAAATGATCACAGTTCATTAAAAAGAGTAAAGATAAAATCCCTCAGTTATATGCACAGCTAAACAGAACTGTTTTAACCTGGATTTCAACATGGTCAGAGAAGAAGCCTGTTCCCGATTTTAGCTGCATAAATCTGAGACGCTGCCTCTCCCATGTTTAGTCCTGACTTTGGGAACCAGCAGGAGGCCAGTCCCTGTGCTCCTCAGAGTCCCAGCAGGAGGCCAGTCCCTGTGCTCCTCAGTGTCCCAGCAGGAGGCCAGTCCCTGTGCTCCTCAGTGTCCCAGCAGGAGGCCAGTCCGTTGTGCTCCTCAGTGTCCCAGCAGGAGGCCAGTCCCTGTGCTCCTCAGAGTCCCAGTAGGAGGCCAGTCCCTGTGCTCCTCAGAGTCCCAGCAGGAGGCCAGTCCCTGTGCTCCTCAAAGTCCCAGCAGGAGGCCAGTCCCTGTGCTCCTCAGTGTCCCAGCAGGAGGCCAGTCCCTGTGCTCCTCAGTGTCCCAGCAGGAGGCCAGTCCGTTGTGCTCCTCAGTGTCCCAGCAGGAGGCCAGTCCCTGTGCTCCTCAGAGTCCCAGCAGGAGGCCAGTCCCTGTGCTCCTCAAAGTCCCAGCAGGAGGCCAGTCCCTGTGCTCCTCAAAGTCCCAGCAGGAGGCCAGTCCCTGTGCTCCTCAAAGTCCCAGTAGGAGGCCAGTCCCTGTGCTCCTCAGAGTCTGATCCATCCACAGACAAATGAATGTTGCAATGTCAGTTGCCGCTGTCAACACCATCCATAAAAATCCAACAAAAGTTTGGGGAACACTGATCCAAAGTGCTACCAGCTCTTCCTGAGTGCATTTTATATGTTTTGTTGTATATTATCATCTATACTCTTACATCCTGAAATAGAATATGTTGTTACATTTGTACGTATTTTGCAGCCTTACATTTCAGACGTAAATAACCCTCGCCTTAGATACACTTTAACGTAATGTAATACAATGAATGTATAAACTATCAATAGCAGCTTTGCACAGTCTCACACATGTTGCACATCTGGTTAGACGCTAAACTGTCTTGTTTGTTCTGACTTACCCAAACCCTGACCCCAACTCTGGTGGAAATGCAAAAAGAAAAACGTACCGTGCCGTACCGTGCCAAACCGTGACTATGGAAAAGCAACATTAGTGTGTTTGGTTCCTAGCCTGAGTTTGTACTTCTTTAACTTAGTCCAGTCTTAACTATCTCTACAGGATTTACATTTACCTTACTGATTTTCACTGCACACAGACCAGTGTTAACATAATTAAAACACTAGTGCATTCACGCCTGTATCCATGGAGACGTATTAGCATAAATGTGCCATATTTCCTTGTTAGCTAACGTGGGTCTGTTTGGGGGGGAAAGTGGAGCAGTTCTAGTGAATGGAGCGCTTGAGTCATGGAAAGAAGTCCTACTCGTGTTGTTTACCAGATTCTGAATAAATATTTGCAACTTTTGGGTAAATACATCTTTATTTTGGTTCAACTTTTAAGTGTAAGTGTTGTAAACGTCCATGAGTTTGTAAAGTTTATGTCAGGGCACGTCGTTTCATTTTTCATCCACAGGAGGGCAGTGTAACATGGTTTTATAAGAGCTCCGTGATTTTAGTTCTGATAAAACAAATGTTACACCATAAATTCAATTCAATTCAGTGTGTTTTTGTTTAGCCCTTATACTCAACAGTGGTTGTTTCTGAGGACTTTAGAAGATTGTCCCTCTCTATCTCTCTCTGTTTCTCTCTCTCTTTGTCTCTTTCTCTGTTTCTTTCTCTTTCTCTATGTCTTGCTCTCTGTCTCTGTCTCTCTCTCTCTCTCTCTCCCTCTTTCTCTCTCTCTGGTTAATTGGGGTATTCCCATATTTATCTCTCTCTCTATCTCTCACATGGTGTGTGTCGTCCTGGTGCACACTGGGGTAGTCTTGCACAGTTTTTCCACTGTGGTTTTACTGCAAATGGAGAATAAATTATTGTATCTTGTATCTCTCTCTCCCTCTCTGGTCCATTGGAGTCCTCCCATATTTCTCTCTCTCTGTTTCTGGATCTTGTGTATCCCCATATCCTTGTCCCTGTGGTCCATTAGCCTGTTCCCATCTCCCTCTGGCCTGTCCTTCCCTCTGGCCTGTCCTTCCCTCTGGCCTGTCCTTCCCTCTGGCCTGTCCTTCCCTCTGGCCTGTCCTTGCCTCTGGCCTGTCCTTGCCTCTGGCCTGTCCTTCCCTCTGGCCTGTCCTTCCCTCATGGCGGCCGCTCAGACTCAGAGCCCCATGAGCCTGAGCTGCTGCTGTGTCGTCAGCTGCTCTCTCCTCTCTCTGCTGTAGAGACCACACTGTGTTTACATGTTGTCAAGTGGGACGTCCCGTGCTGAGGTCTGAGGTACAAGGCTGCTGCTGTGGGCCTAAAATACCTCCCTAAAGAAGAGCCCACTCCCAAATCCCAACGACAGGAAAGACACGTCTGTTTTAACTTTTACTATGGGATCAAATGGCTGGATATGGAGTAGATATAAATGCAGCCAGTAGATCAGGTCTGAATTTTATGACTCAATTTGCAAATGATGTCTTGATATGAAATTGATACTGAATTTTAAACATAAATCTGCATTTTTCAGATTAAGATTAACCCTCCAGGCGCCAAAGTAGCAGAATTGCTCCTAAATCCATGACACTTTCTATACAGTGACCTGACTTCCCACAAATGAGTCCCTACATTTTTCAGCCATAATCATTTTCGGTTATTGATGAAAATAGTCCACTATCCCAGACTATATCTTTTCTTGTATTGTCATTTTCACAATACATTACTTCAAATAACACGGCACCTAATGGGTTTAAGAGAGATACTTATTTCTTCCTACAGTGGGAACATTTTGAGCTTTGGGTAATGACCGAAAGGACAAGAACGTGGACACAAGCTAGAGGGGCTGGATTCTCTCTTGAAAAGCTTTGTCAAACGGGAAGAGCTCGGAGTAGAGACGCTGCTTCTCCACGTCGAGAGGAAAGCAGAATGAAAAGGATGGAAATACTTTTATAATTTTACAGAAGGACTAAAAGAAAGGTAGATTCTTGATATTTTTGTTGGCTTATTTGGCTAATCAAAAACAGCTTGCTCCTTTAAAAAAAAAAAAACCTTTTACTTTATTAGAAATATTTTTTGTTGTTTATTAAGAATGACCAAGAATACCTAAAAATAATTAATTTAAAATGTAAAATGTTCTACACATGTTCTTTGGATGCCTTTTATGTGCTTTTATTGCATCATATTTGCTATTATTATTATCTTTTTAACGTATTTTACTATTGCGTTTTTTGGCAAGTTATTAGACGTTGTTATTTTTTGTTGATGTACTTTGCTGGACTCCACGTGGAATAGCTGTAAATAAACACAAAGACGACACATCCTCATTTTCAGGTCCTGTTTGTGTGTTAGAATGGTACAAAAACCAAAATTAGCACAAACTTGCACCTGTTTCACAGTTTTGAGTTTCACATTCAATTCAGACTCCATCTCTGATTTGGTTTTAATTCTGACATCATGAAAGACACCAGTATAACATATATATGTAGCCTGCATCCAAAATCAGCAAAAAACACTTTCCTTCATCTTCCTTGTTCTATAAATACTTTTAAATGAGTTTTAATACCACTTGTGTCAACTTTAATGCCACAAAGGTCATCAAAAACCAGACTAAAAGATAACAAAACAGCACAAGGAAGAATAAAAGGATGTAATTGTTGTATGGTTTTGGTTGAAGCCATAGTTTTGCGTCATCCTGCATTCTACTTTCGTCCACTAGATGGCCACACAGACTCATACTATAGTAAGTCTACGGTACTGACATATAGCTCCATCGGTTCAAAACCAATCATTTCCAAAAGCAATTAACTTTACCGCAGCCTGACCTATGGAATGAAAAGAAAGTAATAATTACAGCTGGCAGTGTCGCTCATTGTTATTGCTACGAATTAATTAAATGTAAATGTCAAACAGTTTATTGTGGGAAAAGGAGGGGAAGTGGTTTGAATGAGAGCCCAATGGGGTTAATTTAATAATCATAATCCTTATTTGTTCACTTGACTACACAAGGACAGTGAACACATTGGAAATAGGATTGTAATAATATGTAACACAAAATAGTCGTTGGAAATTGCTATTATTGACATAAATTTGAAACTGCATAAATCTGAAACGCTGCTTCTCTGTTTTGTCCTAACTCCGGGACGCGCAGGAGGCCAGTCCCTGTGCTCCTCAGAGTCCAAAAGTGTGACAACAGGCCAACAATTATATTATGTTAATTTGATTAAAGTTATATTATGTTTTTCATTCATCCAAATCCCTCTTCTGACCATTAGTAGTTGCTAAAGATAACTATTGTAAACGTTAGTCACACTGTCACTTTACTGTTGACACACCCTAGTTCACTGTGCATAATGAAGTCAAATGTTTCTCAATAAACGCCGGCAAAAAAAAACCATACTGTATGTATATTTCTGACTTGTGTTGTATTACTTTGTGTTGCAGGATCCAAATAAGAGCCCGAAGGTTGTGAAAACCGAGATCGGCGAGGCGGTGGAGGGACTGGAGCAGATCCCAGAGGAGGCTGGAGAGGACACGCATCAGGCCAACGTCAACTCAGACGAAGACATCGAGGTCTGGAAGATTTCACTGCTTTTTAGACCTCATTTAGGCCCTGTCCACACGAAGTCAAGCTCAGGCCTAAACGCAAAAATACTTTATCAATCCAGTGTATCGTCCATACGAGGCCGGCGTTTTGGGGGGGTGTAAACGAACATTTTTGAAAGTAGGTCCCAGAGTGGAAAGATTTCAAAACTCCGTATATGCCGCTCCGTGGTTACTGACTCTCCGCAATGTATCTGAGACGCTTGCGTCATCGCCCCGCCTCTTGTTAAAGCACGCATGCGCCGCACTCAGAAAATAATGACAACAACAATGTAGCTTGTTGGTTTTGTAATCCAGTGTGACCCGAAGCAACAGTTCAACCTCATCGTCCGTCCATACTAATGTAGTACCAGCTCGCCCACTCGCCATGTTGTCTGTTTACAAAATTCCGCGCATGCCCAGTTCCCGTCACGGAAGTTTGGGCTTGATCCCGTCATTGCGTCACAGCGCCACCAACAGGTCTGGCATAGTTTCACAGCGTTTTCAGGCGTATTGACTACATTCATATGGACGCACACATTTACTGAGCTAACTCCGTGTTTACAGAAAAAGTTTCTGAAATTATACGCGTTTTGTCTTCGTGTGGATATAGTCTTAGACTTCACAGAGATTCGTGGGGGAAAAAAAACTTGACATGGTTATGAACTTTGATTTTGATTTACCTGATTAAGTTTGTCAAGTGAAAAGTCTCGTCTTGAAATTGATGACGTAGGTTTATGGTACTTTCAAACCACACATTTTTCTCATGAAATGATAAAGAGAGTACCGCCCTCAGCCAATCAGATCGCTGGGAAATACAAAATGGAAACGTAAGCAAAAGATAAAACGTGTTTACTATCAAGAGGAATAATGTGGTCACTGATGTTAGATGTCAGAGAGAGAGAACACAGAGAGAGAAAAAACAGATAGAGGGAGAACAGAGAGAGATAAATACAGAGACAGAGAGCACAGCGATAGAGAGAGCGCAGAGAGAGTGAGAGAACACAGAGAGAGATAGAGAGAGAGAGAGATAGCACAGAGAAAAAACAGAGAGAGAGAGAGAGAGCACAGAGAGAGAACAGAGAGAAAGAGAGAGAGAGAGATAGCACAAGAATAGAGAGAACAGATCAAGAGATAGAGAGAGAGAGAGAGCACAGAGAGAAATAGAGAGAGAACAGAGAGAGATAGCACAGAGAGAGAGAGAGATAGAGCAGAAATAGAGAGAGAACAGAGCAAGAGAGAGAGAGAGAGAGAGAGAGAGCACAGAGGGAAATAGAGAGAGAAAGAGGAAGAGATAGCGAGAGAGAGCACAGAGACATAACAGAGAGAGAGAAAACATTGATAGAGAGCACAGAGAGAAAACAGAGAGAGAGAGAACATAGATAGAGCACAGAGAGAGAGCTCAGAGTTAGCGAGAGAACACAGAGAGAGAGAGAGGACAGCGATAGCGAGAGAACACACAGAGATAGAACACAGAGAGAGAACAGAGAGAGAGAGAACATAGATAGAGAAAGAACAGAGAGAGAGCACAGAGATATTGAGCGAACACACAGAGAGAGAGAAATAAAGAGAGAGCAGAGAGATGGAGTAGGAGAATACTAAGTTTTTTTGTTTTTTTTTCTGTGCAGGGTGAGAAACCACTGGAGGAATCCCGCAGTAAAAAGCTGCAGCGTTCCACAAAGCAGCAAGTGGAGAACATCAAGGGCCAGCTGGAGAAGACCAAACTCAAGACCAAGGAGAACCTGGAGAAGACCCGCCAAAAGACCCGCGACAATTTCGAGAAAACAAAGCACACCCTGGAGAAAAAAATCACCAAAATCGGCACTCGCATGACGCCCAACATGGAGCGCCGGGCCAAGATGAAGAGCTCCAAGGACAAGCTGAAGAAATCCCTCACCCCGGACCACCCCATCAAAGCCCGCTCCAGAAACACCGTCTACCGCGTCCCGCCGTTCACCTTCCACGTCAAGAAGATCCGCGACGGCCAGACGGAGGAGGAGGCGGAGGTGGGAGAGAACCAGACGGAGATGGTGGAGGTCCCCATTACCGACGAGAATGGATTCCGCCCAGAGGAAGAGGAAGAGGAGGAGGAGCTAGTGCACCTGGACACTCCCGACATGGTGGAGGCGTTGCTGGAGGTGACGGAGGTGGTGACGGTGGAACCAGGGCACCACAAGAAGTGAGCCGAGAGACGGAAAATCGGACGGACTTGTTGAGAACTGAGACATTCTAGTGGTCACAAAAGGCAATGAATGAGACTTTTTCATATATATATATTTGTGTACACTAACGTCGCTGCTGAATGCTTGGCTGAGGTGGTTTGGTTTGGCTATTAGCCGCAAAGAGGCAAATAAAAAGGGCTTTTAAGATAATATAATTAAGACTATAGATCTATGGTAGAGGAATTACCCCTAAGCGCTTTTCAGAAATATTTTGTTTTTGTTTTTTAGGGAGTGAACACAGGGTGGATAAACGTTGTCATTCATTGTCGAACCAATTTTGGGACACTTTATGGAACCATTTGTTTGGATCTGGGAGAGCGCAATGGACCTGGGCCGACGTCAGGCCAAAACGCAAAAAGAAAGAAAGAGAGAGAGAGAGAGAGAGAGCACAAACGGATAAAACGGACTTGACTTTTGGAAATGAATGACATTTTTTTCATGTGCTGTATTTTTCACCAACGCCATAGATTCACGTGTGAGCGCTTCACCTGCAATGTTGGAAATGTGTTTCCCCCCAAAGAGATACCGTATGTGTTTGTTTTTAAGTTATGGATCTCATATGAAGGACCTGTAAACGGGGACAGTCCTGCGATGGTGGGAGAGCGTGGACTGAGGTGGTCATGTGGAGCTGTGTTAATGCAAGGGGCAAAAACAAAAGCACTAATGTTTTTTTAATACACTCTAAAAACACATTGGGTGATAAAAAACTACAAATGTGACTGACTAAGCCTATAAGATAAGATAAGATACATTTTATTAATCTCACAATGGAGAAATTTACATTAATAGAATCACATATTAGTTAGTTACCAGAATCTTGACCAGAGATGTATAATATGTATTTACCATTTTTGCATTGGTTGGCACGATACAAAAACAATATGTTCAAAAGCTCTCCCATCGTACCTGAGTTCCATTCACCTCCATAAGTTATATATGTCTGAGGTGGTGCCGCATGCAGGTGAAAGCTTGAGTCCACTAGACCTTCAAAGCTAAGCGGGGCAGGGCTTGGTTAGTACTGTGATGGGAGACCTCTGGGGACTCTATCCAGGTGCCTCAGTGGGGGGACTCCAGCTGTAATGTGCCAAACTGTTGTTGTGTCCATGGGCAAGACACTTCACCCACATTGTCTGGAACATGGTGGAGTGATTGGTGGTAGTTTTAACTCAAATATCGATCGTACACATAACTACCAACTAGATTTGTTAAAACAACCAAAGAAAGCGGTGAAATTGAATCTGTTTTCAGAGTGTATTATTACTTTACGTTTTGTTGAGTTGTCGATTTGTTGCTTTTAAGTTACTTTGCTAGTAGGCGTTTTTGTGTTTGTGTTAAATTTATATACAAGAGTTGGACCTCTTTACGACGGCCCGGCAATAACACAATACATCGGATTTAAACCTGTAGCAATAACACAATTTTAGCGCTATAGTAGAGGGAGGTTGAGTAAAAAGTTGTATTAGATCAAAACAATAATAATATTGTCAGCACAGGTCACATTGAGGGTCTGTAATTACTATACTCCTATTATGTTTTATCAGCACCTTAAAAAAAAAATTGCTGTCTCAAAAATTTTTTATTTTTAACAATTTATATGATTTAAGCATGAGACAAACGCTATTAGTAAGCTGTATAATTATTAGATTTTTGAGGGTTAAATTGTATTGTTAAAAAGCCTTAGAGACCACTGTGGAAAAATTGGGTAAATGAGTTGAAATCTACACGGTTCAGATATTTTTCTACTGTTTTAAAACCTTTGGGTGGTTTGCGCGTTATATTTTTACACTTTGCTTTTAGCTTCTTCTCGCACATGTTGTTGACGGCTTTACCATAAGCAGCAGAGTGGTTCTGTGGTTGGAGTGTGCGTTTCTCTAGAGTTGGACTGATTGTCAAAGTATGTACGTGTCAGAAAGTGGTCAGAGTTGTGTCCGGGCCCTCAACACTTTGAAATATACGGAAAATTAAAATACATGAACAAACTGTGTCTTTTTTTCTCTTCAACACCAACAGTTCTGTCTTCTGGAATGACCATGAGTTCATCCATATTACACTGTACTAACACATGCAATGAATGAAAATTATGATAAAAAAAAATAAAAAAAATGTATTAATTCATTTATTTCAACAGGAACAATGGATTTTAATACACTTTTCTGTATTAGTAAATATACCATTAACTTATAGACTCCACGGTAACTGTATATTTCCCAATCCACTTCCTAATTGAAGCACATTTTATAAAACGTGTGTCCAGAGTGCTACACAGAGAGAAAAATAAACACATTTATTACTAAGTGTGCCTGGTTTTTGTATATAAAAAATAAAAGTGAGGGGAATAAAACAATAAAATCTGATGCAATGTCAAGAAATGTAATTTAACATGTATACACACATTTTAAAAGGACCACAACAACTCAGTGCCTCGGTCCCGTTCTCCTCTCGATCTGACGGAGAGGGATGTTCTGACCTTATAGATCCATGGTTCTGACCCACAGATGCAGACCTCAGAGCGGATCAGATCTGAGGTAAAAAGGATCTTGAACATGCAACGCTTTGAAAGTTAGGACCACCATTTTAAAGTGGGACACTGGCGGTCAAAGAAGAGCCCTGCACTAACTGGAGGGGAGACGGCTACTTCTTGTTCAGGCATCGTTAAAAAAAAAAAAACTGTTTCAATGATCCAAACAAGAACACACAAAAGCAGGAGGATCGATTTTATCACATATCATTCATAAAAAAAAAATCATACAACGTTAGTATTATTAGAATCCAATGTTTTCTGCTCGAGAAAGTGTGTTTATAGAGTACCTCAAACTAGGATCAACACATGAACAGTTTGTTTCCATGGTGACAGCGTATCTTATCTTTGTCTTATGTCCCTGTTGTGAAATGGTCATAGTGACTAAATTAATCACTGTGAACCATGATAATGTCCAGTGTGTGAATGGAACACACTGAATATTCTCCCATTCAAACCAATGGAATTCTGTGAAAAATCCCCCAAATTATTTTTTTTTAAAGGTATTTTTTTTTACAGTTTGCTGAAAGGCTAGATTAAAAACCAAATGCAAACTACAAACGGCAAACGGTATGTTGCTATAGTAACCAGCACCAAGGAGAACAACTCACATTTAAAAAATAGAAAATAACGTTACAAAAATAATGACAGAAATAAGGTTTTTTTCATGTGGTGCATGTTTTGGGTGGTGGAGAAAACCGGAGCTAGAGATAAAAAGTGAACAGATAGATAGAAACAGAAAGAGAGATGGACAAAGATAGATCCAAGAAATGTGGAAAGAGAGATACATTTAGCCACTTTTTTGTTTCAGTTTTAAAGAGTGAAGGGAATCACTCAAGCCCCAATCGATCTCCCACTCGAGGGACTCTTGGTGACCCTGCCCCCTCGCAGACACCACCATCCAAAACCATTAAGATAATCAATGCGACTGGAAATGCAATAAAGGAGAGTGCAGCCACTGAGAGAGAGGAGGAAGAAGAGGAGAGAGAGAGAGAGAGAGAGGAGGAGGAAGAGGAGAGAGAGAGGGGGAGGGAGAGGGAGAAGATGATGAGGAGAGAGTTAGAGAGAGAGAGGAAGAGTAGAGAGATAGAGAAGAAAGGAGAGAGAGGGCGGAGGAGAGAGAAAGAGATAGAGAGGAGGAAGAGGAGAGAGAGAAGGAAGAGTAGAGAGAGAGAGAGCGAGAAAGAAGAGAGAGAGAGGGGAGGAAGAGGACCGAACAAAGACACTGGCTCGGGGATGGTGTTGGTCTGAGATACAGTACATTAAAAACAACAAATGGAGACAGTAATCATGTCAAAATAAGCCTCATCAATGGAAATAATTGGAAAAAAAAGTAATGGATTGAAGCGCAATGGGTTTCAAATCTAAGGTTTTCCAGAGAGTTTCCCTCTGAAATGTCTCCAAGAAAAAATGGCAAGAGTCTTGCCTGTACAGCAATGTTACACCACACAGTTAATCGCTTTAATGACCTGTGTCCTTCCACAATCGACTTTTGGCTGTATTTACTGTTTGTAAGTAAGTAATTAAGTAATCTTGTATTTTGTATTTGTGTATTTATTTATTTCAAACATGTACTTACAGACAAAAGGTTTAACTTCACATGAATTCTGAGCACATGTTTGAAAAGGAGTGGGTGAAAGTAAAAAAAAAATATTATATAGCACATTTTTACAGATCAAAGTCACCCAAAGCCCTGGTGGTGTCATTGATCCATTTTATTAACACTTATTAACCATTTTATTAAAACATATACTCATATTTTCTGTATTTCTCTCGGTGGACTGTGTCATTCACAAGAATTCTGTGACATTTTCTTCAGTCACAAATATTTGAGTCATGTCAGTAGATTTCACAAAAATCCCCTTAAAGTCCCCCTCGAGGACCACAACACAAAGAAACCAGACTGGATTTTAAACATCAATGGCAGAGGATGTAGACCTGACACATTTATAAGTTCCCACAGACAACCAATAACCCGCAGTGCTTTACAAGTCTGTTTATACCCTGCACCCTGTATAGTCTGCTGCCCAACGGTTCGCAATAATTTTCTGCAGGGCCTCGCACATATACAGAAGAAAACATTTTGTGCCTTATATCTTAAGATGGGCTCATAAAATCTAAAAGCCCAAACCCAAAAAGTCAAATAATGACTCACAGGGCATTTTCTTAAAGTGGTTCTCACCCCCGCTCCTCGGAGCTTACGTTACTCACATTTCCTGTTCAAATCTTCCTCTAAATAGGCGTAGCCTGGAGGACTAAAGGGGGCGTGAACGAGACTGGGCCGTTTACATTGCTCTGGGCGGGGGGCTGCTGACGTCAGGTCTTGCTTCAGACGTCAGGTCTTGCTGCCGCGCCAGTGTTGGCGCCAGATTCAAAATTCAATTGTAGTAATACAGGTCGCCAGCAGATGGCGCCTCACAAACGGTTTTAGGCAGAAAGTTTAACTTTCAACTAATTTGCACCAAAGTGACAAGATTATGACCAGGATATGTAGACAACACTATTGGACACTCATTTATACCGTTTATCAGCAGAAAAAAGTGGATTTGAGGGTGAGTTGTCCTTTAAGTATATGCAAAACAACAACACTTAAAAAGGCCTGTTGTTGTTTGTTCTGTTTGATTTGTTCACAACATTTTACAAACCCACATGAATTATTAATGCAAGGGAAAATGTAGGTAACACAGCTTTAATTTAATGAGTTTTAGTTGTGCTTTTGTGTTTTGTAAATCATCGTTGAATGTCCAATTACTGTTTTTATTATTATTATTATTATATAAGTATAACTATTCAATTATATGGTGTTTTTTCTGAGACAACAGGCTTTAGAATGAAGTATAACATGCCATAGTAACCCATGACCATCAATGCTGAAAGTTACAGTGATAATGATTGCTGAGAAATCATTAAAGGGCCACGAAAAGGTCCAAAGTTTCACATGTCTGAGTAAAGATATTAGCCGTACATGATTACGGACAGACAGACACGTTTGATTCTCCACATTATGGATTAATTTGTGGATCAATAAAGTCTGTCTCAGTCTAAGTTTAAGTCTATTTTGATACATTTAGACATAAACTGTGAACAACACTTCTATTATGGAACAGCTGTGAGGGAGAATGTTCCAAGGACAGTGTTGCTGCTGTGTGGAAAGGGGACACTCTTGTTCGGCAGAGAAGATTTCATCGAAGGAACTCGGCCAATCCATTGGCAGAGAAGAAAAGAAGAATAGCGAGTGATGAAGACCTGCAGACCAGTTCCAGAAGGAAACACCTGCATCTACATGAGTGTGTTCACAGTCAAGTGTCAATTAAGGGATCTGGACTTTAAAAGGTTGTAACTCAAAACAAAAAAGACTATCATAGATTAGAAAAAGAGGATTTCAAACACATATATCAAAAACATATTATGGATAAAAATCAATATAAAAGATTGACAAATACTCCACACATAAAAGCCTGGAGGCGGAATCGAACCCAGGACCTTCTTGCTGTGAAGTGCAAGTGCTCTTTAAGTGTGACATATATACTTACTGCTACTATTTTACTTTTGTTTATTACCCTAAAAATGTACATAATATTATCAAAATGTATGTAATCTGGTTGGAAATTCTGGAATTCTTGACTTATGAATATGCAGATTATATTTTGCAATCATTATTACTTGCAAGTTGTACAATCTAGAGTTTCCCTTGTTTCTCTTTCATTCGTGACCAAACATCGACTCGTGAGCGTGGTTTAATCTCTTCTGTGGAGCGAGAGAGGCGCCAGGAGCCTATGATATTGTGTAGAACAGCCTTCGCCTTATTACACTACCTCTGACGTCACTATTGCCAGTAATTCAGATGACTTCCAGACTCGCTGTTCCCTCATATCGAATATCCCCCCTCCCCTGCGACATTCTCTCTGACCTCATAGCAGAGGGAGGAAGTGTCAAGTCAGAACGGCCACGGTAAACACGACGCGCGCAACCGAACCCCATGCAAAGCCCCTCCTACTTCAAACGCCTACTCTGTTATGATTGGCCGTTAACGCAAAATGGTGTTTCTATTGGCTACGTGAGATGTCAATCAACCCGCTTGTCAATGTTGTGTGACCGAAAAAGTCAGCACAGAGAAAACGAGAGAGAGAAAACAGAGGTGGATGCAAAAAGCGGGCAAGTGGTATATTCTTGCTAACAACTACACGAAAGCAAGTACAAGTAGCCATTATTGCGTCTTTGTGTCTACCTCTGAGTTAATCACATTTATTTAGTCGGGTAATCGTTGTTAGTTGCGTGGTCTGCAGCTCTTTCGCTAAACTTTCCAGAGGGTTTTTAACCAATCAGGTAAGAATTCATGGAATGCGGTGTCTTTCTGTGTTTCTATTGCATGTATAGAATTGTTTTAGTCATATAGGTCTGCATTTCAATAGTTTTTGTCATATATCCATGGTCTGGTTTAGAAGATGTCTGCTCCATAAGTTATTCATGCTGTACCATTTTGCACCCACGATGTTATATAAGTTATTGAAGTAATGCGGCATTTCGTTTGTTGACATTATTGAAAGCCTATGTCTATTGTTTCATGCGTAAGATTCAATGTTTTCATTCGATTGTATGCATAAAGTAGTAATAAACATGCTTAAAGATAGATAGAAGGACTTCCGGGCGGATCATCAAGATTATTGGCTGTCAATCATTCTGGTGATACGTACTCGTTAAATGAGACAATTTTGTTCAAAAAGTGGAGAGGGAAAATTGGGAAAATCCTTCTATATACCTTTAACACAGACATACTCTTACATTTATGTAGTTAGTCTATTCTGTGCTATAGGTCGATCAGCATTTCATTATTGACCAATTACCAGCAAGAGAAATGGCCAATTTTTGTATTTACTTTTTTGTTTAATAAGTTTAGAGACCAGAAAACAGCCTATATTACATAAACATGCACATATAGAGCCTATTGTTGACTGTGTATGTGTAATCTATGGTATTGATTGATTACGATCCAAGACCATTTAAACCTATTACATTGTCATAATATAAATACTAGCTTCGTCTACACATTAAATAATGACTCTATATTTCTGTCTGGGCTTCATTCATGTTAAATGATTGTGTAAAATATAGGTTAAGTTGATATTGTTGCAGCTTTCTTGTCATATGTCACGCCCATGCTCCCTGCAGAGGCTCTATGCCAATGTGCTGCTGCAGGACCAAGACGTTCCAATCAGGGTTTTGGAGCAAGGATTTTAGCTGATGAAATGTGGTGAAGTAGAAGACTATTTTTAGCTGAGAGCAGCCGGAAATTATGTTTAGATTCGATTATGGAGATGTTGCAGGCTAGCAGGATTTCCTGCGGTGAAACACATATTATTGACATAGATGAGAAAGAGTTAAATAACTGTTAGTGCCATTATCGTATGCTCAAAGTTATAGCTACAAAACCGTTTTACTAAATACTTCTACTTCTATTCATATTCTTCAATCCTGTTTATTCTTTTTCTAATCTGATTTGGACAGTGTTGCATGAGGTGGTTAGTTACAGTATTATAGTATATTACTACAGTATTACAGTGTAGTACATTACACACTGTTGTTTTTTAGCTTGGTGTTGGTTAATGAGGTATATTCATCTTCTGAGTCTAGTGCAGCAATGGGACATTAGTGGAAACTCAAACAAAGTAAAAGGACAAATCTAGCCTGTAAGTACTAGACATGTTTGATATTGAAAGAAATGTATGCCTTTTTTAGATTTTGCAGTACCAGTATTTTTATGAAAATTTTCAGATGGGATGATTGTGCCAAAAACTGCTTCTAAAAGTGGACCTTTATAACAGAAAATGAGAATAAATAAACAGTGAAAACAGCTACAATAGGGCACGCGCAAACCAAACTCCAGGCGAAACAAATATGTTAATAAATGTCTTAAAGACTACTACTATACTATATAGTAGTAGTCTTCTATAAAACAAAATACTTTTAAAATGTTATCGTGTTGTGATCAAGAGTTCTCAACAACCTACAGTTGAATCAAAATAATTATTTGGAGTCTTATAATCATATTTCACAACCTGGACATGTGTAAGTCTGTGTTAGTTATCACTTGTGCTCCCCTTGGGTCAAAATGACCCACCACATGTTATTAAAAGTCAAAGAAAAATATCTAAATTAGGGTCTTTAAGGGAATAAATGAGTCAGGGGCCGGTCAAGGTAGGTAAGATCATCAAAATTCAGCTTAAAAGGTTTTCTTAGGGTATTTTTGAATCACTTTGGCGGGTAAATTTGACCAGAGTATAGCACAAGGGTGAAGTTGTCAATTGATTGTACATAATAAGTTTTTGATTGAACCACAGAACTTAAATGGCGCAGGATTTAACCAATTATTTTTAATATCTTGCTGTTTTGGATACGTTTAGAAGAGACTGGTGAACTGTTATGATAAAGTTATATGTGTTAAAAAAAAAACTAGTATAACTGTTTTGTTGGTGTGCATGAGGCAGATTTGGCTCCTAAAGTCGGTGTGTCTTTGGTGTCTCCCATTACAGAAGTGTAAACTCATATTGTAACGTGCACAATAGAATCAGGTCAGTGCTTTGGTCACCCCATCTGTCTCTCTTGTCCCAACCCTGACATTTCCCATATGCAGTACGCTGTTAAGTATAAACAAATGTGAAGGAAGTCGTTTCCCATAATACATAACCAGCAGGTTCTTTACGGTAAGTCCAGCCCTTTGAATCTCACACACACATGTCTACCTGTTTGAGCGGCTTGGTCTATTTGTTTATAGCTTTATTTTTAGTGTAATTACTCGTAGTCTTTTAATAATTTCATGTTTTCATTGATTTTCATTCATTCAGCTGAGACTGTACAACGGATCTGTCTGAGTTTGTTGTTGGTATTGTTCGTAACTTTTAGAATTATCCATCCATCCATCCATTTTCTTCCCCTTAATCCATTTCTGGGTCGGGGTGGTGGCAGTCAGAGCTGCACCCAGTACACAGAGCACCAGCCCCTCACTGCAGGTGGTGAGTCCACAGGAGCCTTGATCTTTCAGCAGGGGCTTCAGGCAAAGTGGGGTTAAGTGTATGCCCAAGGACACAACGACAGCAGACATCAGTGGGAGTCATGATGTAGGTCTCGTACCCACAACCTTCAGACCCAGAGGCCAATGCTGTACCAACTGAGCCACTGTCGCCACTTTTAGAATTATGTATTTATTTTATTTTTGTATCGATGATGTGTTTCTGCTGCTGGGCAGAAACACATCTGAATTTATTCCACGGGGATCAATAAAGTATCTATCCATCTATCTATTTGTGAAAAAACTGAACACATAAAAATTGTAAGACCGTGAGCACTTTTTCTTTGTCAAAACAATCCATCCCACCTCACAGTTGTGGCATAGACAGCATGAATACTGCCCTTTTTTTTGAGGTCAGTAACTGGTCAGACCACAATTTGCCTCCATATATGTTTTCTTGTTGTTGGTTGTGGTCTATAAAATGGTGGTCAACTCTTCAAGTGTTGTGTCAAATTGCCGGATATTGGCAGGAACTGGAACAAGCTGTTGTATATGGATTTACAGCTCACTGCAGCATAAATTGTGGTTCTTTGTCTTTCATCTCTTTTATAACATTGTTTTTGATTAATATTGAGATTTAAAATCATGCTCAAGTCATATCTCCAATCGTGAGCCAAGGGTGTCATAGATTGTCATCATAAAGCAGCAGACAAAAGCATGTTATGTGACTGTCCTGAACTATTGAATTTTACAATGAAACCTCATACCTTTGCCAATGGCTTGAGCCAAACCAGTAGTGTCTCAGATCTTTTTTCTCTATTGACTTCATGTGGGACCAGTGTCAAGTTTCTTCATGTAACAGCAGTAGTGCAACAGCTGGTGGGTGATATTGACAAAATTCCCAAACTGGATCTTTTGGGGGGTTTTATCCTGATTACAATGTGATTTCATGGTGACGCATCAGAAACAATGGTCCTGTAACAGTGAATGTGAATCAACCACTATAAGGCCATAACTATGATTCAATATCACTTGCTTTAACAATAATATAGTGTACTTGTATGCGTTTATTTGACATTTTCAGACAGATTTTTACTTTCCCATCAAACCTATTCACCATTATTTATCCCCCATTGGAGTTTTTAAAATACTCCCTCCCATCTTGTCCATTTTTTGTATGTTGTGTTTTTTTTTTAAATTTTGATATGGTTTGTGTTGTCCATGAATTATTGACATTAAAAACTAAAATTCGGAACTGCCCCAACAAATGTCTAGATAAATGTGCGATTTCTAATGTACAAATATAAATGTAGGTGTTTAGCTAACTGGTATTTAAAAGTTTTGTATAATTTATATTATTGTGGAATCTCTTTGGGGAAAATGAATTGGTTTGTACCTCTGCATCTGCAAAGTGGACGGGCATCGTGTAAGTCCAAGCAATATTATCAATTATAGAACGTGTTTAAGGTTGGTTTCCCTCAAAAGACCTGACCTTATTTGATCGTAGATTTCCTGCAGCTCAAGTCCAAATACAGAGTTGACTAAGTCCTACTTCCCAGTTTAGCCCCAGTTTAGTCATGTTTTTATCATCAGAAAGTATCATGCCAGTGTGATGAAAGCACAGGAAGCAAAAGTTACTACTTCTGGTTATCAGACAAAGTGAAAAAAATCCAGAAATAGATAATCATGGACAGTAAATGTAAGATATGATGTAACCTTTTTCATCATACGTCTGACAAAGCATTTTTTGAATAAATTACTCACCTGTTTCAGTGAAAGAGGAAGCAGATTTGTGACAGCTGTATGGGACACGGACCACAAGATCAGACATTGTTCAAAATAGGTCTATAACAAGTGAATCGGTTAACCAATAGTAATTCATTATGCAAATATTTGTCCACCAATTTATTTTGAACCTTACATAGACTAAAAGGGGCACTTTAATCCAACTTTTGTTGCCAGAATCTTCCTGTCAGTGAGAGAGATGTAGCTTCTAAGCACTGATTACTGATGCAATCCACCTGCTGGAGTTTAAACTGGACAAACTCTAATGTATTATGAATACTTGTACGTATCAGCTTTCAGTTCAATACATTTGTTATCTAACAAAGCATTGATGAGTTTTATTTTCACACTTCATCGAAAACAATACGTTCCTGTCTGGGAGGTTGAGTGTTGTCTCGAGCCACAAAGACAAGAGTGACCCACAGAAACACAAAAGGTTATTGTACATGTTTGATGTCACAGTGTTATTTGAGACAAGGTTTGTGTTATGGCGTTTTCTTATGTATATATACATTTAGATATCTTTCTTACACAGCTTTTGTAAATACTAAAGTGTAACCATGGCTGGGGAATCTTGTGTGGGGGAAATAAATCACAATTTTTGACCAATCTCTATTTCCTATTCAGTTCTTTCAAATACTTGCATGAAAAGTAAAAAAATAACTGGTATGAACACATCTTTGCCAAACGTAACTAAGATTTTTTTGGCCTCATTTAATAACATTTATGGCCAGTGGTCATCCTGCTCCCTATTGACCAATGACTCCTGTGTGTTTGTTATTATTTCTGTGTTCTATGTTTCTGTTAAATTTTCTGATTTGTTGTTGACTTGTTATACAAAAATAAATTGAATTGAATTTAAACTCTGATCCAGAAGACATTTTCAAATATACTGTATAATGCTACAAATGCAGATTTCAGACCCTCGATTCATAGTAAAGTGACAAAACCAGATTTAGATAACTATGCTAGCAGAAAGAGTTCTCCTCAGTAATGTGTGTGTATTGAATCTTTGTGCCCAGTTGTCGTCATGGCGCAGTGGAACCAGTTGCAGCAGCTGGAGACGCGGTACCTGGAGCAGCTCTACCATCTGTACAGCGACAGTTTCCCCATGGAGCTGCGGCAGTTCCTCGCACCCTGGATCGAGAGCCAGGACTGGTCAGTGCCTCCATCAATGTGCTTCAATTCTGGGGGTGTACGAATCTAATTTACAGAGTACCGGAAGAGCCATAGTAGAGGGAAAGAAATGAATTAAGTGAAGAAGATTACAAAGTCTGGGATTGTGTCTTTAATTCAGACAGAAGACATGTTTTATTGTTGATGGTAGACAGACGAACACGAGACAAACAACGATTTTACAGGCTGCAAGTGGTAGTATACAGAAGGGAGGAATGAAGTCCTCCAATCAGCAGCTGCCACAGTGCCAGTGGCTTCAACCTTGAGATAACCAAAACATCAAGTGGAAAAGTACTGGCTTCTGCATATGTTAGAATGATGAGAACTTTAACCACAGTTGCTTCAAAGTGTTATGAAATCACTACATAAGGGTAACAGATAATACTCAGAATATATGCAGACATAGAGATTGTTAATTGTGCTAATACTTTCAGCTTCTGCTATTTCAACATCCTTTTTCTTCTCCACTACTGGGGTTCCATACTATCGATCAAAAAACGATTGGTGGGGGCAAAGTTACATTGTTTTTTTTTTCAAATTTGTTAAAAAAAAATTCCCAAAGATTTGTACATGCCAAAATAGAATTTGATTGCAAACTATTACATGTGTACGTTACTCGGTCTGTCACAATACGTTATGTTTCAACACACACAAGAACTCAAAACAGCTTATTAAATGGACAGCATGGACATGGAAAACAACTTCATATCTGTTCATGATGAGGGAGCAATGCTGTAACCAGATTTAGGGCTTAAAAAAAGACGTTCCTGTTTGTGGTTTTTCCAGGGCTTACGCTGCGAACAAAGAGTCCCACGCCACGCTGGTCTTCCACAACCTGCTGGGGGAGATCGACCAGCAGTACAGCCGCTTCCTGCAGGAGAATAACGTCCTGTACCAACACAACCTGCGGCGCATCAAGCAGCACCTTCAGAGCAAGTACCTGGAGAAGCCCATGGAGATCGCCCGCATCGTGGCCCGCTGCCTGTGGGAGGAGCAACGGCTGCTGCAGACCGCCACCACCGCCACGCAGGTACCAGCACACACACACACCAGCACACGCACGCACCAGCACACACACCACATACATGCTCGTTAATGAGACGAGGTTATGTAATGATGTAGTAATTATTCAGGATACAGAAATAAACAGTTTGAAATGATTCTTCTGTTTGAAATGGGGTAAAATGAAGCAAACCTTGTTTTCTTATACAACACAATACAAAACTCACACACACACACACACATAGGCCACACACACAGGCCATACATGAACACACACAGAGCAAACGCAAACACACACGCACGCACACAGGCCACGCATACACACACAGGCCACACACACATAGGCCATACATGAACACACACAGGCTACACATACATAAAATTAAACCTCCAAAAGGTGTACCTAAGATTCTTAATAAAAGGGCTTTCAACAAGTTTAATGTTAATGACTTTTTATCTGACCTTGAGAAAATTGATTGGGTCGACATCTGCTCTGAACGTAACCCAGAGTATGCTCTGTTCATGTTTAACAATACGTTTTGTCAACTTATTGACCAACATGCTCCACTAAAGAGGAGAACTGTTAGGTCAAACAATGCACCTTGGTTAGATACTGAGTTAAAGGCTGCTATGTCACAGAGAGAGGCTGCTAAGACGACTGCTGTAAAATCGGGCAATCAATTGGACTGGGCTAGGTTCCGTAAATTAAGAAACTCTGTGACTAAATTAAACTTGCTTGAAAAGAGACAACACTATATAAGAAAATTTAGTGAGGTTAGTCATGATTGTAAAATGATCTGGAAAACATTTCATTCACTTACTGGGCGGAATGAAATTTCAACTCCTGGACACATTGAGACTGATAATGGATGCATTTTTAAACCTGATGAAATTGCCAATTACTTTAACCGTTACTACAACGATAAAATACAAAGATTGAAAGCTAACATGAGTGTTGGTGAGTCTGCATCTTCTTCATATATTATTAAAAACATAATCATGGACAATAAGCAATGTGTTTTTGACCTAACTGCTGTCAGTATAGAAAAAGTGCAAAACCTTCTGAGTTCCTTGCCTGAAAACATGTCGGCTGGCCTAGACAATATAGAAGGCAAGTTTCTGAAGCTAGCTGCCAAGTTTGTGTCACGCCCTTTATGCCACATATTTAATAGATGTTTAAGGAGTGGCGTCTTCCCTTCCCAATGGAAAAAGTCTAAAATTATCCCTATACCAAAAAATAAAAACACATTATTTAACGGGGCAAACAGTAGGCCCATAAGCATATTACCTGTTTTAGGGAAAATTATGGAGACGTTAATACGTGACCAAATACAAACATATTTTGTTGACTGCAGCCTGCTAACTAAGTTCCAGCATGCATATAAACCTAATCATTCCACCACTACTGCATTGGTCCATATGATTGACAACTGGTACCAGGAATTAGATAAAGGTGGCTTTGTTGGGACTATATTTTTAGATTTTAGTGCAGCCTTTGATCTTATCAATCATGACCTTTTAATTGCCAAGTTAAGGTGCTATGGACTTTCAACAAGATCGTTGTTTCTTATAAAGGATTATCTAACAGACCGGAGTCAGCAGGTCTATTATAATGGTTCCCTGTCTAAAGAATCTGATATTCACTGTGGCTTACCTCAAGGCAGCTGCCTCGGCCCACTCCTCTTCTCTGTTTACACTAATGATTTACCTTATGTACTAAACAAAACTGAAGTTGTCATGTATGCTGACGACTCGACCATGTATTATTCCAATTCAAATGTGAATGAAATATCAAATATATTAAAAGATGATTTGGCCGAGGTCCTCAAGTGGGTTAAAAGCAACAACATGATTTTAAATATTTCTAAAACAAGATCTATGCTTGTTGGAAGTAAACAACGTCTACATGAAAAGTGTCAATTAAAATTGACTATGGAGGGAGCCGAGTTAGAACAGGTTGAGCAAATTAAACTTTTAGGTGTTATAGTGGATCACCATCTCTCATGGTCACCGCACATTGACCGGGTGATTAGTAAGATGGGTAGCGCTATTGGTGTGGTGAGAAGGTGTTCTTATTTTGTACCTACAACAATTTTGAAGCAGGTGGTCCAATCCCTCGTTTTATCTAATCTTGAATACTGCCCCATTATATGGTCTGCTGCATGCAACACAGATTTATCTAGATTGCAAGTTGTACAGAACAAGGCTGCAAGACTGGTTTTAAATTGTTCTTATTTTACCAGTATAAACAAAATGCATACAATTTTATCCTGGCCTTTGGTTCACAATAAGCTACAGTATAGCCTTTTAATATTTCTGAAAAAAGCAATACTTACTGGTGAACCAATTTCAATGTTTGAGAAAATCACATATGTACATCAGATTCACACCCATTCTACTAGGCAGGCTCAAAATGCTGACTTGGTCGTCAATCGGCCCAGAACAAAATCATTGAAAAGGACTGTTATTTTCAGAGCGACTCAACTTTGGAATGAGCTTCCTAGGGAGATGAGAGATCAAACTTCTCTACATATTTTTAAAAGAAAACTCAAATATCAAATGTACAATGCATCATTATAATGCATGGCTTCATGCCCCGATGCCTTGTGTTGTTTACAGATGCTGACTTGGCAATTGATCTAATTGATCTATTTGATCTATGCTTTTAACATTATGGTAGTGAATTCATGTATTGTATTGAATAATGTACTGTATTAATGAATGTATTGATTTTTTAGTTTTTTTATTTTATTTTATTTTTTGTAATACAGTTGTCTTAACTGGGACCCCAGGAAGATTAGCAACCACTTTGGTGGAAGCTAATGGGGATCCCCAATAAACAAAATTAAATTAAAAATACACATGCACACAGAAAGGCCATGCATACACACATAGCCCACACACACACACACACACATAGGCCATACATGGCCATAGATGGGCCACACACACACACACGCATGCACGCATAATCCATGGGTGATAAGAAACAGTTACAATACAAACAACATTACACAACAGTATCTCTTTTAAAATCAAACTCACTGTTAAAATGTGTTTCCCACAGGATGGTCAGGCTGCACACCCCACGGGGACAGTGGTCACAGAGAAGCAGCAGATTCTGGAGCACAACCTTCAAGACATCAGGAAACGTGTTCAGGTTTGTTCATATAACGTGTAGATCACATCACATACAGTATAATATCATCAGACTATAATAGATTCTATAAATACTGAAAAGTAGCTTGACATCCATTTTGCCATTACAGGATATGGAGCAGAAGATGAAAATGCTGGAAAACCTCCAGGACGACTTTGATTTCAAATACAAGACTCTCAAAAGCCAAGGAGGTACAGCCCTATGATCAGTCATAAGAGAAGAGAACCTATATTTGTCCCACAGTGGGGACATTTCAATGTTGCAGCGCACATACAAGACGGTAGTAAGAGCACACAGGGAGCACACAAAATATACAATAGAAGTAGCTGCTATGTTTCCTAGCGAGCTGTAAATGCTTCAACATCAATATATCGATTTATTATATGACTTGGACCGTTTGCGCGCTCTGATTGGCTGAAAATGCGGTCGGATATTTTCCCATCTCGGACCATTACCATGACAATCGGTCCGCAGCGCGTATCACACTAAAAACACAATAAGGAAAACATAAAACATTTATTAACCTCGCTTGCTTGGTTAATAAGCCGTTAATATCTCTATCCACTGTATCTATATTTACAACCCACTCTTTCAGAAAACTGTGACTCCCATAAAACAGCATTACAAAAATATGTAAGAGTGCCACAGTTTCAGAGCCCAAACTGTGGTATTCTCACAATTTGAGAGGTGGACCAATGTGACTTTTACACTTTTCTGAGAGATTGGGTTGACATATATAGTGTAAATTTATATACATATTGGGCAGGATAAATAGTCATATATATTGAGTCTATGGAGACGAGAAAATGTCTCTGTGGCGTCTGTGAAGTGAGTGTTGAAATTTTGTCATTTGTTATCTCCACACGGACTAGTGGACTGTGGTCAATTATGCCCAATAGAATATGTTGGTCTTTCCTCCCGAGTTTTACATTTTTTGGCATGTATTCAAAAGTATTCTCACGGTTACACATACAGCCTATTCCACAGATGTGAGCCTGCGGTTTCTTTGGCCGGAACACCCAATTTTAACTTAGTTTTGTCACTTACAGTTTAATAGCAATTGGCACTTCCATTTCTATCCATCATTCACGCAGCAGTAAAAGTAGAATTTGTGTCTATAATTTCATGATAATTGTCTTGTTTCACAGAGTTGTCTCAGGATCTGAACGGGAACAGTCAGGCTGCTGCGGCGACGCGGCAGAAAATGACTCAACTGGAACAGATGCTGAGCGCTCTGGACCAACTCCGCCGAGTAAGATTTTTAATTCAGATTCAGACTCCCTTATTTATCAAACCAGGGGAAATCCATTCGAGCAGCACAGGGTATAAAAAAACATGAAAAACACAGGAAATGTCATACATAAGTGACATGATATGAATTGGAGCCCATACACACACCAAAAGCATGTGATAATAGCTGAAAATGATACATCATTTTCAGTCTGTGGGTTTACGTACAAAATGGCTTTTGACCAACTACAATAGAGGCCCTGCCCCGCCTGGTTTTAAGTCTCGTCTAGATTTGGATGAGTTCTAACACATACTGTGAGGCCATTCCATTCAACGCTTTAAAAACAAACGACAACATCATAACATCAATTCTAAGACTAAAGGCGCGTTCAGACCAAAAGCTTCAAAAAGCTTTTGACGCGCTTCAAAAAGCTTTTGACGCGCTTCAACTGACGCGGGATAGTTTTGTCATTTTGGTGCTTGAAGCTTTTGACGCGAGTGACGCGCCTGACGCCGGTGGGAGGAGCTTCTCTGTTGTCTGTAGTCAGGACAGCGGTGGATTTTTCAATGAGCAGCGAGCCTTTATTTATTATATAAAGCAAAATAACGTTGTTGTAGGGCTTCAACAAAACATGTTCTGGGTTCACCACAGACTTGAGAGGCTGCAGTGTTTGCAGAGTTCCGTCATTTACTCCAGGAGCTGCGTACGGAGGAGTTTCGCTTTCAGCGGTACTTCCGCATGTCACTCGCCCGGTTTGAGTTCTCAAACCCCGGAGCTCGCCTCTCCCCGCCTCGCTCTCGCCTCTCCCTGCCTCTCCCCGGCTCTCGCTCGCCTCTCCCTGCCTCTCCCCGGCTCTCGCTCGCCTCTCCCTGCCTCTCCCCGCCTCTCCCTGCCTCTCCCTGCCTCTCCCCGGCTCTCGCCCGCCCGGAGCTGCCTTGCTCTGAGCCAGACTCATCGTTAGCCTGTTCTTATTTTAAATAAACTACGTTTACTACACAGCATGTGTACAATGATTTTGTTACTCAGAATGTTACTACTCATACAAAAAATATTACTAATAACAATAATGACAATAAAACAGCAGCAGATACATGACTTCTCTTCATGACAGAGACAGACCCTCTGCTGCTGCTGCTGCTCCTCGTCTCCTGATTGGTTGAAGCCCGCGTCAAAGCTTCAAAAGCTCAGCTTTGCTCAGCTTCGGCGTCAAAGGGATTGTTGTGATACGCGAGCGTTTCGCGCGTCAAAAGCTTCAAGTGAGCGCGTAGTACGCGCGACTCTTGAAGCTTTTGACGCGCGTCAAGTGACGCCGGGGCTCTCGGCTTCACCTGATGCGCTTCACCATTCACTTTCAATGGAAACCTGACGCTTTTGACGCCGAAGTTAAGTCCGGTGTGAACGCCCCTTAACAGGAAGCCAGTGCAAAGACTTTTGGAATAAGTGTAAGCGTGAAAATGCATTCATATGTATAATGTCAAGCACTTATGAAGTTAGAAGAGGAATTCATTGTAGCATGTTAGTGGAAAGAAAGTCAAGAACATAGATTTTTTTCCGTTCTTTGGTCAATAATTGCAAATATAGATGGTGTTTATTCTTACTATAAGCATGACTCTCATTTGAAATCGGGACATCTCTATCCAAAATGAGTATATAGTAAAACTGGTCATCAGTCAAACTTCTGCCACCACAGTGATTTCTCAATAGATAGTATTTGGATAAGTTTACAGCTCTTTTCTCAGTAGTTTCTTGCATATTCTCTTGAAGCAAATCGTGACGGAGATGGGAGGCCTGCTCACGGCCATGGATTACGTGCAGAAGAACCTCACGGACGAGGAGTTGGCCGACTGGAAGCGCAGGCAGCAGATCGCTTGCATCGGAGGACCCCCCAACATCTGCCTGGACCGCCTCGAAACATGGTGAGGCGGTAGTATAGGATAGGATAGTATAGTAAAGTATAGTATAGTACTAGTACTATAGTAGTAGTAGTATAGAGAGTATAAAGTTGTTATTTATTTCAAACCACACCAAATGATCAAAACATCAACATCAACAGGATTACTATAAACTGTCTGTGTATGCCTGTATGTATCTGTGTGTGTGTATGCTTGTATGTATCTGTGTGTGTGTATGCCTGTATGTATCTGTGTGTGTGTATGCTTGTATGTATCTGTGTGTGTGTATGCTTGTATGTATCTGTGTGTGTGTATGCCTGTATGTATCTGTGTGTGTGTATGCTTGTATGTATCTGTGTGTGTGTATGCTTGTATGTATCTGTGTGTGTGTATGCTTGTATGTATCTGTGTGTGTGTATGCTTGTATGTATCTGTGTGTGTGTATGCTTGTATGTGTGATCAACAGTGTTGTGCCAGTTCACAGCTTTTCTGAACTAGTTCAAGTTCAGTTCATACATGCTCAAAGTGAACAGTTCATGTTCAAAGTTCACATGAACTAGTTCAAAGTTCAGTTCATTTTACTTTTTTGGTGAGATACTTCAATAAATATTGTTTTCACACTACGAGCTATATATATATATATATATATATATTATATCTCTCCTGTACACCCACAGGAGGAGAGCCTTTTGACTACAAAACAGACAAGATTTACATGGTTTTCAATGGGAGCCAAACGGAGTTGTTCCATCTCTGCTCATAAACTACAGACAGTAATGCGCTGCAGTGCGTGTGTCTATACTTTATGTCAAATGTAAACGGTGTAAACTTTGTCGCTAACTCACCCTGTGTTTTCATCACGACTCGGGCACATGTGAAAAGCACCACAACACGGAGTCGGGGTGCGTTCACAGACGGTGGAAACCGTAGGAATTTTTAGATTTCAGCGGAAAAAGTGTGAGAATACAGGAGGGAGGAACTTTCTCTCGTTGCATTTCAAAAGAGAAAACAGATTCCAACGTTCATAGTGATGTCTGCCGTTCATGACACATAAAATGAACTAATTCACGTTCAAGTTCTTTTTTTAAAAATGTGTTGCGTTCAGTTCAACGTTCACGAAAAACTGAGCGTGTTCAATGAACGCGTTATTTTGAACTCGTTCACGCACAACACTGGTGATCAACCCCGCTCATTCAACAAGATATATACACACACTCAGATAAGACACAGCCCCAAACACTCTCTGACCCTACACCAGAGAAACAGCCATGTTTTTAGACTGAGTATTGTAGCTTCGGCTTTTGGGATTTTGGCAATAACTTTCTGATTAGTGAGAAAATTACTTTATACTAGCCAGTGCCACACAAAGTACTGCTGTTGTAATGTAGGCTTACCATCACCTTGTACTGGATTAAATACAGTATTTTTACTTTCTCATTGGATTATTGAATTTCTATGGGAAAACTGCTCATTTCCATGGGCAAGAACATTTATATACAAGCCAGATCAATCTAAATGTATAAGATTCACATTTGCTTCTAGTTTCCAAAGATTTATTTCATTTAGTCGACTAATCAATCACCTGGGCATTTTTTTAGAATATATTTTCTCAATTACAGCCCAAGTTCTAGTTTCAAATTAACACAATATGCCACCAAAAACTTCTCACATTTGCCAGCAGTGTGGACCGTCTCAAATATCAAATATCAACATGTTGGAAAGCAGCAATAAATAACATAAGATATGGTTTGGTTATTCAGTTCTCATATCTAGGCTCACATAACCCATTTATAATCGTGGTTATCTGCTCTTAAACCAGGATCACATCATTGGCCGAGTCGCAGCTGCAGATCCGTCAGCAGATCAAGAAACTGGAGGAGCTTCAGCAGAAGGTCTCGTACAAAGGAGACCCCATCATCCAGCACCGGCCTGCGCTGGAGGAGAAGATCGTCGACCTGTTTAGAAGTCTCATGAAGAGGTACCATCACTGCTGCACCCTGGGTTATTATGGTGTTTGCATGAAGCTAGATTTATGGTCTGAGTTCAATTTCTCTGTAATTCCAGGGCCAGTCCACATTTTTATAATCTAAACTCAGATGAACTAGTAACTGTCACAAGGTTACTTTTTATTTATTGTGGGCAGCAGTGACCACGCATCTGCTCGTGCTGCATCAGTCACGACTCGCGCACAATAAGTTCTCATTCCACATGGTATGTGACACATGGTGCGTGACACATGGTGCGTGACACATGGTGCGTGACACATGGTGCGTGACACATGGTGCGTGACACATGGTGCGTGACACATGGTGCGTGACACATGGTGCGTGACACATGGTGTGTGACACATGGTATGTGACACATGGTGTGTGACACATGGTGTGTGACACATGGTATGTGACACATGGTGTGTGACACATGGTGTGTGACACATGGTATGTGACACATGGTGTGTGACACATGGTATGTGAAGCGAGAGGCCACTAGTGGTGGCTTCTCATCGGGAGAAGTGTCGCGCTTTACCCGACACTAAAGTGCGTCACAGCAGCACCAGTGAGGCTGAATTTAGTTTCTTTTGAGGAGGAGGAAAACGCAGCGTCCTGTAGCGCAGACGCTGAGGTACTCGAGTAGATTAGGCTCAGAGTTAGACGTCTTAAAGTTATTCCTCCAAGTGAGAGCTGTGTTCATGAAATACAACAACCCCATGTTACTTGCTCTGTGGTGGTGTTTTTGATCATAAAGAGCATGAAAGAAATATCTGTTCTTCAATCTTCAAGAACAGGTCGCTCAAACTCGAGCACAATAATAGTAGTAATAATAGTAAGTAAATAAGTTACTCTCTACGAATAAAATAACAGGTTACTTTTTTAAATTAACTTCCCCAACACTGATCAAAACTGATCTTGGAAAACTTTGAACGTTTTATTTTACATCGCTTTCAAAATGGCTTCTTTTCCATTCAGCTGTATTGGCACCTGCCCTTTAAATGAAACCTGTTTTACTGGACCCTAGTTACTCTAGAGCAGGATATAAAGTCTGACAACACATTTCTCATTGGTGTAATGTTATTTTTCAGTGCGTTTGTGGTGGAGAGACAGCCGTGTATGCCCATGCACCCGGACAGGCCCCTGGTCATCAAAACAGGAGTGCAGTTCACAAACAAAGTCAGGTAAGGATATACTGACAGGAAATTAGCATCCATTAACAAGGAAATTAGCATTAACAAGTTTGTGTGTGAACAAAGCATGGGGCTTTGAATTTTCATATTCCAATTATTTTTTCATTAAGACGTTTTTGGCCCAATTTATTTGATTAGGACAGACACGGAAATCATTGTACAAACTATCGTACAGTGGTCATACTTGTAGTCAAAGATAATTCACCTGTTCCTTGATTTTGAGATATTGTAGGGAAAAAAATGATACCACATGATTACGAATCGAACTATGCTCTAAACTGTGCATAATGTTTAGTTTGACGTGCGTTACTAATGTGTTGTTAACGCTACTGTTTTACTTCACTTTCAGATTATTGGTGAAGTTTCCAGAGCTCAACTACCAGCTGAAAATTAAAGTTTGTATCGATAAGTGAGTATTTTCCATAGTGTTAATATTTGCTACTCAAAACTGTTGTAACACGGCCTAAGCCTATGAAGCTTAAGCGCAAATTCAGACTGCAGTTTCATCCCACCCAGGGTCAGCCTCTCCCGCCCTCAGCCAATCACACAGCTAAACCAGCCCCCTTGCCAACTTATGACAGCGAAGAGGGCAGTTTAAAAGCAGCAACTTTCTATCAACCAGCACCTCTTGAAGCTCTGGCTCCTCCACTGGCTCCTACCTTGGCTCCTGCTCTGCCTCCTTCTCCGCCTGTGCCCTATTCACACTTTGCCCTCTAGCCACCACCAGTGCTTTACCAATCGCCAATCAATAAATCTTGAAAATGAATTGGTCTGTTCTAGTCTCTCAAGATTGGAGGTTTTTGTTGATTGGTTTCACATTGACAATTGTTTCTTGGACTTTTTAGCTTGTTTTATTTTGATGTACTTGCCTGGTGCACAGTGGAGACTTTTGCACATGTACTCCAATTTGGTTTTACTGCAAATGGCGACAAATACTGAATCTGAATGTATGCTTTTTTTCTTTCCAGGGAATCGGGCGATGTAGCTGCCATTCGCGGGTAAGCTGCTTCTTTAGCTTTGTAAACATAGAATAAATAACAAGTAAAAATAAGTAAAAATTGACTTAAAATGTTGTCTTTCTTTAGTTCACGTAAATTTAACATTCTGGGCACCAACACCAAAGTCATGAACATGGAGGAGTCCAACAATGGGAGTTTGTCAGCAGAGTTCAAACACCTGGTAAGCGAATGAATTATCACTTTTTTTCACTTAACAGTAACAGACATACAGCATTCATAGATACTGTACATAAAACGGTGCAAAGAGGAAAGAATAAAATACAGCCAAATGTCATTCATCCAACCCCATCTATGAGAGGCCATAGATTTAAATAAAATGAAATAACAAAACCCAATATGAATTTATTTAAACAAAGAAAACACACACACACACACACACACACACACACACACACAAACACACAGAGTCAAATCACACTTTTTTATTTGTTAAAGCTGCTTCAATGGTTTGTGTTTTTTGCCACAATAGGAAATACATAAATTAGCCGCACATATTCAGTAAGCGGCACGGGTCAAAGAATGTTAGAACCCAATGTTATTAAAGGAGCAGTATGTAAAAATCTGGCCAAAAGTGGTACTGCAACCTCTTCACTCTCCCTGACTCAGGTTGCCAGATATGCAGACCAATTCAGCGGAGATCATAATCGCTATCTAGACAAGAGTTTTGTCAACAAAAAATCTATTAACAACACCTTTTTCACAAATCCTGGTTTTATTATTTGTTACTTTATCAGTGAGATTAGCTCGATGCTGTGACTTCTGGCAACCCAAACTTCTTGAATGGTAAAACGATGCAGGGCGGGACATCAAAATGATAACAATAACAAGATTCAAGGGCTGTAAAACTAATTTTGAAATTTGAATATGAACCACTGTTATCAGTTAAAGAAGTATTTGAAAAGAGCGTGTTTTATGAATGCCTTTGGACAGATTAGGGCCCTTTAATGATGACTTGACATGGAAATCTTACATATTGCTACTTCAAATATCCTTGAATATTTTTCTGTCGCACTCACTTCCTGTGTGTGTGTGCAGACCCTGAGGGAGCAGAGGTGCGGTAACGGCGGACGCACCAACAGTGATGTAAGTTTGATGCAATAGTATTATCTCATGTTTTTGTTTTTCTGCTCCGAGTCAAAGCGTTTACTAATGTCTTGTGTATCGTCCAGGCCTCGTTAATCGTCACAGAAGAGCTTCATCTCATCACTTTTGAAACTGAAGTCTATCACCAGGGTCTGAAGATTGATCTCGAGGTGAGAAAGGCCACTTTGAATGGAACTATGCGCATGTTTTTTCCGGACTAAAAGCCGCACTTGATTATAAGCCACAGTCTAGAATTGACACAGACCACACAACATGCTGTCTTCATCTTATTTAGACAACATACAAGCATGGCCAGCACAATGGCAGTGTTTGAACGATCTGCGTTGGTTTCCTCCAGGTGCTCCGGTTTCCCCTAACACTAAAAACATGTACAATATTTCATGTAGGTGAGCTCATTAACATGCACTGTCCGAAACAAACAATACATACATAAATCTATCTAAGGGAGAAAGTGTGGCCAAACATTTCACACACTTAAGATAGAGCCGAAGCTTTGGGATGAGAGCCGAGTGACGATGGTCTTTTTCACTTTTAAGCCTGAAAAAGCTTATTTAAAAACTATTTTGAGAATGAGGAACTTGTCAATATTGTGTTTTGAAAGATGGGCTTTAATTTAGAGGTAAAACAATGCTACAAAAGGAACAAGTTCACTCTCTCCCGTATCCGTCTGCTCCTTTACACAACATCAGCAGAAATGTGATCACATCAAAGTCCCTGCAGGCTCCGCTCAGACCACAGAAGTTAATGAGCCGCTGATTTTTGCTTGGTTAAAAGCTCTGACCCATCAGTTTTAACAAATTCAAAATTGATTGAAAACGGATTTTTATACATACAGTATGAGAGAAATTACTTGTTATAACTACACTGCAAGAAGTGATGAAATGGTGTCAAATTTGAGTAATTTTAACTTAATTTGTTTGCATTCTGACTGCCTTAAAACAAGATTTGTCAATGGGACAAGCAAAATTATCTTGTTTTAAAAAGATACAAGAAATGTCTCCCTCAAATTGAAAAAATATAGTTCTTGAAATAAGACTAAATGACTTTGTCCCTTTGGCAAATCTTGTTTTAACGCAGTCAAAATATATTGAAATTAATATGAAAACCACATAATTCAAGCACTTATTTCATCATATTTCATCATTTTTTACAGTGTTGTGGCCTTTATCATTTTTAAATTCCTATTGATTTTCCCTGATTCATCTGTGTATTTATTCATTTATTTATTTCCAGACTCATTCACTCCCGGTCGTCGTCATCTCTAACATCTGCCAAATGCCAAACGCCTGGGCCTCCATCCTGTGGTACAACATGCTCACCAACCATCCAAAGGTAAGGAACAAAAGCACAATCTTAGCATTAGCATTAGCATTCTCAGCAGATAACCACAGCCAATTATAAGTTTATGTTTTTGTCCAATTCAGAATGTCAACTTCTTCACCAAACCTCCGGTCGGGACTTGGGACCAGGTGGCCGAGGTTCTGAGCTGGCAGTTCTCCTCCACCACCAAAAGGGGGCTCACTATCGAACAGCTCACGACTCTGGCGGAGAAACTGCTCGGTAAAAAGACGACACGCTAACTCGGAAAAAAACACTTTAAAAATCCCTAAAGTATTAGGATTAACCTTGTGCTATATCCTCGGGTCAAATATAGCCACCACAGTGATTAAAAAATACCCTAAATCATTTTTTTGATTTTATTGATCATTTTGATGATTTTCCCCTAACTTGATCAGCCCTAGGTAATTTAGGCTCTTTTAGACTCCAATACTCTTCATAGTTCTATACAAGCCACCGCAGTCATGTCACAGTTTTATTGATAATTTTACCGAGTTGCTTTCAGTTGTATGCACAGATTTTGATAGTTTAGTTATTACAGGTGATTTTAATATTCATGTGGATAATGTTGATGACAGAAATGCAAAAGAGCTGAGTTCTTTACTTGATACCTTTGGTCTCACTCAGCACGTGAGTGGCCCCACCCACAGCAGAGGGCACACTCTAGACCTGTTAGTTACAAAGGGGGTGAATATTTCAAATATAAGCGTGGTCGATGTTGCTCTTTCGGATCATTTCTGTGTATTTTTTGACATGTGTTTCACTAATGTTGTAGAATTACATACCCCAAAACAAGGAGAAAGCCCAAAAGTATTTGTCTTAAATCAGGAGCGTAAGTTTATTATACACACGTGCGGAGAGCCAGCACATACACACAAAGGCAGCATGTACCAGCTCTGGGCGCAGAGCCCCGAGTTTCCTGTATACAAGACACACACAAAAGCCAGTCCCGCCCACAACAGATGGGAGGGGGCCACCGGTGAGGAGGCGCATGGGGAGCGTTGGCGCCGTCTGGGATGGAGGTGCGAACAGACAGACAATGGTCATGCAGGATGTAGAGAGGCAGGCATACAGATGCGAAAGGGACAGGGGTGAGACAGTGATTTGCATCATTGTCTGGCGGTGCGGGAAGGACTGGCTCCTTCCTGCAGGTTAGCTGGATAGAGCAGCAGGGGGGGGGGTGAGTTGGCGTCCCCGAGTCACAAGCAGATTGCCATCACACTCCTCTCCCGTGATAATGTAGAAACTCCAGTTTTACAGAGATCACATTCAGGTGGGTGAGTATTGACCTTGACCCCTGAGCAAAAACAAGAGTTGTTGATGGGCAGGCTAGGCTGCCGTCACCCAAGCCTCTTGTATTACGAGGGTGTGGTCAAAGCTCTTCACTGTGATACCCTTCCCCTAAACTGTAGGCGAAACAAGTGGAAAAATAAAAACAAGGTAAACAAGAAAGAAAAACGTTAGACAAAGTCATCGTCCGAGTCGCTGATATAATCAGGATCGGAGTTCAGTGGGACAGCGGCCAGGTCCGCCTCGGGGTCTTTGCATTGAATGGACACAAAGTGGGTGGATATCATCTTACCAACGGCCCGAAACACCATAGGTAATACACATGAAAACAAAATCATAACAGTCAATAGGGCTAAACCAAGATTAATGAGCACACTCCGCCAGGAGGACAGGAGCCAGTCCAGACCGTGAGGAGTGTCCGTGACATTGTCCGCTTGCATGGCGTCCCGGAGTCTAGTCAGATTGGCTATGCCCTGTTGGATAAGACCTCCGTCCTCATCATTAGCCGGAATATATGTACAGCAGGACGACCCAATGATCGTGCATACGCCTCCCACAGACGCGGTCAGGTGGTCCAGGACCAACCGGTCCTGAAGAGGTCGTGAATTCAAGTATGGCCACTGTGGTCCATAATTTGTGGTCATCGGGTACATTAGTGCCCCACAGGGGGTCGTCTCGGGATTCGGAGGCAGGGGAGTTGGGCAAAAGGGGGGTCGCCTCGGGAACGCTGGGATTCTCTGGGTGTTGTTGTTGGCCTGCTTCACCGACGGTGGTCGCACGCCGGCCGACTTCTTCAGCGTAGGGAGCCGCGGATGGGCCTGGTCCGTCCGCGCCCTCGGTGTCCTCGTCTATGGCCCTCAGTGGCAGCACCGTACGACAGTGGTTGGCGTGGATCCAAGTTGTCCTCTTCGCGACCTTAACGGCAGTGTCCGTCACCAGGAGGGCGAGGAATGGGCCGAGCCAGCGCTTGGACCGCCAATGCCTTCGTCTCGTTTCCTTCATCAGGACCCAGTCGCCTGGCTTGATCCTGTGCAGAGCCGCCTGCGCAGCCTGTGGCAGGGCGCTCCTGACCTGGGCAGAAATAGAGGACAAAAGTGCATTAATTTCCTTACAATAGGACAGCATGTCGTCATCACACAAAGAGGTGCTTGGCAGATCTCTGTTCGGGGGTCCCGCGCCCAAGTTGGGTGGTCTGGCACAGAGGATTTCGAATGGGACTCTCATGCGCATGTATATGAGTGCCATTCTCTCGCTCGCACGCGCCTCCGGACCAGGGGGCGTAACTGCAGTGTTTACGTATATCAATGCCCAGAAATTCACCCACTTCCTCAATGACTTTTGCTACAAAGTGACTGCCATTGTCACTAGAGATTTTCCCTCGGGACACCCCATCGTGGCACAATTTCTGTGAGCAGAGCTTTCACCACCGCGTTGCTCGTGGCGTGTTTGCATGCAAATATTCAGTCCATTTGGACCAGAGATCCGCCAGACCCAGACAGTATTACTTACCTTGGCATGGTGTGAGTTCAACAAAGTCCCTTTGGACATGTTGAAATGGGCGCAGGGGCGGAGGATGAGCAGCCTGTTGGATACTTTTGGGACTTACCTGGGTTGTGCGCGAGGCATATAGCGCATGTTTGGCAGAATCTCTGTGAAATGCCGTAAACCCCTTTGTATACCAATTTTGTGTGATTAAATCATACATCCCTCCTTCTGAGGCATGGTCTCGACCATGTGCTAAAATTGCAAACTGTCTGAAGAAATGCCGTGGTAGGCACGGTTTGCTGTCTGGTCCCAGCCACACACACCATGCCGTCGTTGAGCCCCATTCCCCTCCCACAGCAGCGTCTCTGCTGGAGTAGCCAGTGTCTGCATCGCTGACAGAGAGGAGAAAATATCAACGTCTTGAGTGAGGTAGTGTGTGTGTGTGTGTAGAGGTGCGTATGCCGCTGCCTTGTCCGCGCGCCGATTCCCTGCAGAGATGGGATCAGTGGCATTAGTGTGGGCCTGGCATTTGCGTACATCGATCTCTAAGGGCAACATTACAGCTTTCAGCAGACGTTCAACCTGTGTGGAATTAAGAATTGGTTTACCATCAGATTTCATGAAATTGCGGTGTTTCCACAGTGCCCCCCAGTCGTGCACCACAGAGAAACCATAGCGCGTATCACAGAATATGTTAACAGTTTTGCCCGCTGCCAGCTCACAAGCCCCGGTGGGCGCGACCAGTTCAGCGGTTTGTGCTGAATGGTAGTGGGGCAAACTACCAGAGTCTATAGTATCAAAATCAGAACACACAGCATAGCCGACTCGGTTCTTCCCAGTGTTGTCACGTGACGCGGCTCCGTCTGTATAAAAAAAATCAAGTCAGGATTAGTCAGAGGCACCTCTTTCAGGTCTGGCCTGGGAGTGCGTATCTGTTCTATTGTGGCGATACAGCAGTGTGCCTCCCCTTCCTCTGGCGTGGGCAGCAGTGAGGAGGGGTTCAGCTGTGTGCATCTTTTCACCGTGACATTGGGGAGTTCAAAGAGCACCGTGTTGTATTTCAGCCAACGAGCCGCAGAAAGGTGAGAGGTTTTCTGCTCTAGCAGGATCAGGGAAACAGCATGGGGCACAAGCAAAGTTAGTTCAGTGTATCCCACAAGGTCACGTGATGCTAGGGCCGCTTTCTCAGCGGCAGCCACAGCCCGCAGGCAGCGAGGCAACCCTGCTGCCACGGGATCGAGTTTTGCTGAGAAGTAAGCAGTGGGTCTCAGTGGCCCTCCGTGAGACTGCAAAAGTACCGACACCATGCACCCACATCGCTCATCCACAGTCTGAGTGAATGGCCAGGTTGGGTCAGGGAGACCTAGTGTGTGTGTGTAGATTTGCTGTTCCGTTCATCTCCAGTTGCTTTTCTCCCGGATCGTCCTCAATTCATACTGTGGGCTTTTGTGCCAAAGTGGAGGCTCATTTCCTCCTGATCCACACTACTGTCATCCCTGGAGCAGGGGTAGTTTATCTCTCATCTGAAAAAGAAATATCAGAACACAAAAAAAAAAACACAAAAAATGCCCACTTTCGCTTGTCAATCTTTTTCCCAATTGGGCAAAACATAACTGCATTGACAGGTGGTGTGTGGCATCAGGGCGGAGGCTGTAGCCAGATACAGAACAACAAAATGTATGTTTCTAATTTTATACTCCCCTAAATGTGAGTTTACCAACCAAAGTTGTCCTTCAACCACCGACAGCTCACTGCGGTTGGACCGACTCACTGTCAGGACAAACAGCAGAGGCAGGGACTCCCAATGTCTTCAGCAAGGTATTTCATCTCAGAGTACTTTCCGCAGAGTACTTTTCTCCGAGTACTCATCCCAGAGTACTCTCACTTTTACACCTGTTCAATAAAGCTTGTTATCTTTGAATCTCTAGTACTTACACCGTATGCTGTTGACAAAAAAATAATTATTCCATGATCACATTAAAACATTACAGACACATTTGTTATTCCATGATTCCGTTCAGCATTCCTCATTTCACTCCTTATTTCACACATCACACTCATATCACAGTCACATCACAGGCCGATTCCCCACGTTAGTATTGGTCCAGAGTTTGTTAAGGTCAACGTGGTGTACTTTGACATGACACACAAACATATAACATACACAAAACATATAACACACACAAACATATAACAACACAGAAGGCCTGTACTTTTAACTTTGTTATATTTTTCCATGTCCAATTCCAATTGTCTCATGAGCTATTTCTATTGTTGCAACTTTCAGAGCCTGCAGAGCTTTAAAAGAGTTTTCCTAAAAGGATCCATTTCCAACTTTAGTGTTTACCACGTGGTCTATACTTCGGGCTTATCACAGATTGTGTCCCCTATATCTCTAATGAGCTCTTGTCACCTAAAAAATGTTTATTTTCCTTATTTTTTTCTTTTTCAATAAAGCCAGGTCGGATTCATTAAAAATGTAAATTAGTCTCAAACTTTAATACTTCACCTTTGTTTCACGATAAAAATGTTTTTGTTACTCATTAAGTCGCACAAATACCATAGCGTGGTGCCTATCCCAATAAACATACTCCGTTTGTAGCCTATCTTTACTACACTGAAGCCATGAATTTTCAAACTCTAAGTTATTGTCTGGGAACGACCGGAGAGAGCAGCTTAGGTCGTTCGCGTGGTTGACCTCCAAATTTTGTGCGGGCGTCACTCTATCCACTTGTTGTGGCTAATAACTTAGCAATCTCAGGGTTTGGTGTCAATTTCCAGTGGTAGTTAACTTTTGGGACCGGTGCCTCCTTTTATTTATCTATTTTTAATTGAGTCTGCACATAAGGTCTCGGCCTAGTAGATTAACCGGGCACAATGGGGAATATAGAAAAGAATGTTTAAGCTGGTTGCCCTGAGAATCAAAACACGTTAGCGGTGACGTAAATTGCTCTTTAGTCGTCTCTCCCCCCCGCTGCTAATGAGAATGTGAAGCGGCCACTCATTTTAGGGGAGACAGAAAGGCTGTCACTTTTAGCACAGAATTTGTTGCCCCGGAGTCATCCAGAATTTTAACTTGTACACCACAGATTGTTAGCGTATATTACGGGCATGAATTATCTCTAAAAAGTGCCAATTGCAATTTGTTGTTGTTCAAACTTACATGAGCGGTCGCTTTGGTGACGAATGTGAACCCGGGTTTGGTCAGTCGCTCGTGTTTCCTCCACGCCCGCCTCTGCCGTCCTCTGGCCCCGTGTGAGCTTGAGCGTTCCTCTGCCTTTAACGCCTCCTCCGGTAACAGTCCTTTGACCCATGTCGAGCACACAGTCTTTCCGCCCGGCTGTGGAAGTTTCTCAAAGTCCGCAGGAGGCCCAGGTAGCCCAAAGCGTTCAAATAACGTTAGCCTGTGGTCCATGAGGGTTGGTGAATAACCAAACGTGCCGGTACTTTTGGCTTCTTCTGTTTGCGGTGCGGGGGCAACTTTCAACGAGGTTTCAGCGGGTGCGTTTTGTGTTTCACGCTACCCCCTCCGTGGGGAACAGTCACGGGATATGGAGCAGTTTGTCTCTGGCCTCCAAGGCAGTTGTCGGTGTCTCACATATTTGCTTCCCCCGCTTCTTCTTCTGCGGTTTCCTGAGCGTGTATCTGCTTCCGCCACGTCTTCTTCTGCTCCCGGGTTTGGGCCCACTTCTCGCGGGGTCTCAGCTGGTGCGAGCGCCGCCTGTGGTTGGGGCGTGGGGCTGGGGCTGGTGCTTTGAGGCAGAGGACAGAGCGCGGAGGAAAAGCGCCGACAGACCTGGACGGGGAGAGGAAAAAGGGACAACAGTAGTCTGCTCATTTTTTTTAAAAAACCCAACGCCTTGTTTGGGTGCACACTTATTGTTAGTAGGGGAAAAAGGGCGGTAGGGTGGGGGTGTGGGGGTGTGGGGGATGTGTGTGTGTGTGTGTCCGCCTGTGTGTTCTCCGCTTCGGTGAAAAGCGGAGGAGCTATTGTTTTTACATATTTCTTTCTCTAACGTCTTTTGCCGTGATATTCTTAAAACCAAGTATATTTTTTCTTCCCTTCTTCTTCTAAATTATCACGCAAGATGCGTAGTTGATTCGGAGACATAGAGCCTCCATAGCTTTAGGTCCGAACCGTTTTTCCATTGTCATTGTAACGGGGGACGTTAACCTTCCCCTCGGTGTGGCATCTCTAGATTGATTTTCCCATTTTCTCGTACAGAAACAATGGGCCTAACCCGCTTAGTCTCTCCCTGCTCTTACCCACTTTGGGGCGCTCCGTTCCCCCCCCCGCTGGTTCAACCAGCGAGCGCGCGTTCTTGAAAACGGAGCGGTTCTGGCTGAAGACACTCAGAGATTCCAGGGTCGCTTACAGAGCGATACTAACGCGCAGCCGCTAGCTTCAATCTAGAACAAAAGCCCCCAAAAATCCCGCACACAGTCTATGCTGTGGCAATGCATGAAATACCCCAAAAATACATAAATAAACAAATCCCCGTGTACACTTAAGTGCTCGTTACGCAGATGAAAAGACAAAACTCACCAAGTTAGGTTCTTTTTGGTCTTGTGTGGCCAAAGAATCCTTTCACGCGCCGGACGAGCGCGCCCTCCTTTGTCTCCAAATAGAGAAGAGGCTGGTGTTGTTTCCAGGTCGGCCAAACGCGGCCGCTCGTCCCCGCCGAAAGTATCCATGCCAAGACATGCCAGCAACGCCAAATTGTTGTAGAATTACATACCCCAAAACAAGGAGAAAGCCCAAAAGTATTTGTCTTAAATCAGGAGCGTAAGTTTATTATACACACGTGCGGAGAGCCAGCACATACACACAAAGGCAGCATGTACCAGCTCTGGGCGCAGAGCCCCGAGTTTCCTGTATACAAGACACACACGAAAGCCAGTCCCGCCCACAACAGATGGGAGGGGGCCACCGGTGAGGAGGCGCATGGGGAGCGTTGGCGCCGTCTGGGATGGAGGTGCGAACAGACAGACAATGGTCATGCAGGATGTAGAGAGGCAGGCATACAGATGCGAAAGGGACAGGGGTGAGACAGTGATTTGCAGCATTGTCTGGCGGTGCGGGAAGGACTGGCTCCTTCCTGCAGGTTAGCTGGATAGAGCAGCAGGGGGGGGGGTGAGTTGGCGTCCCCGAGTCACAAGCAGATTGTCATCACACTAACAAACCACCAGTGGACTCTGCAACTGTTCGAAGAAGGCACATAAATGAAAATACGAGTGAACTATTTATGGGAATGATAAACTTTGAAAATGCATCGTATTCTACTGTAGATGAACTGTTTAACTCTGTCACCTCTAGTGTTTTGAATGTTCTGGATACCGTTGCCCCTGTGAAGGTTAAAATAGTGAAAAATAAGCAGAAGGCGCCGTGGGCTAAAGCAGACTCGGTCAGAGCACTGAAGAGAAAGTGCCGGAGGGTCGAGCGGAAGTGGCGCAAGTCCAACCTCCAGGTTGATTACAAGATATTCAAAGATAAGTTGTGCGAGTTTAACCGGGTGCTACGTAGTACGAGAGAAAGGTATTTTTCTGAAATGATTGAAGGCTGCAGCAACAATCTGCGTGTTCTGTTTTCAACAGTTAATAGATTAACAAACCCCCCTGTTCAGATGCCATTAGAGCTAACTTCCAAACGTAAATGCAATGCACACTTGTTGTTAGTAGGGGAAAAAGGGCGGTAGGGTGGGGGTGTGGGGGTGTGGGGGATGTGTGTGTGTGTGTGTCCGCCTGTGTGTTCTCCGCTTCGGTGAAAAGCGGAGGAGCTATTGTTTTTACATATTTCTTTCTCTAACGTCTTTTGCCGTGATATTCTTAAAACCAAGTATATTTTTTCTTCCCTTCTTCTTCTAAATTATCACGCAAGATGCGTAGTTGATTCGGAGACATAGAGCCTCCATAGCTTTAGGTCCGAACCGTTTTTCCATTGTCATTGTAACGGGGGACGTTAACCTTCCCCTCGGTGTGGCATCTCTAGATTGATTTTCCCATTTTCTCGTACAGAACAATGGGCCTAACCCGCTTAGTCTCTCCCTGCTCTTACCCACTTTGGGGCGCTCCGTTCCCCCCCCCGCTGGTTCAACCAGCGAGCGCGCGTTCTTGAAAACGGAGCGGTTCTGGCTGAAGACACTCAGAGTTCCAGGGTCGCTTACAGAGCGATACTAACGCGCAGCCGCTAGCTTCAATCTAGAACAAAAGCCCCCAAAAATCCCGCACACAGTCTATGCTGTGGCAATGCATGAAATACCCCAAAAATACATAAATAAACAAATCCCCGTGTACACTTAAGTGCTTGTTACGCAGATGAAAAGACAAAACTCACCAAGTTAGGTTCTTTTTGGTCTTGTGTGGCCAAAGAATCCTTTCACGCGCCGGACGAGCGCGCCCTCCTTTGTCTCCAAATAGAGAAGAGGCTGGTGTTGTTTCCAGGTCGGCCAAACGCGGCCGCTCGTCCCCGCCGAAAGTATCCATGCCAAGACATGCCAGCAACGCCAAATTGTTGTAGAATTACATACCCCAAAACAAGGAGAAAGCCCAAAAGTATTTGTCTTAAATCAGGAGCGTAAGTTTATTATACACACGTGCGGAGAGCCAGCACATACACACAAAGGCAGCATGTACCAGCTCTGGGCGCAGAGCCCCGAGTTTCCTGTATACAAGACACACACGAAAGCCAGTCCCGCCCACAACAGATGGGAGGGGGCCACCGGTGAGGAGGCGCATGGGGAGCGTTGGCGCCGTCTGGGATGGAGGTGCGAACAGACAGACAATGGTCATGCAGGATGTAGAGAGGCAGGCATACAGATGCGAAAGGGACAGGGGTGAGACAGTGATTTGCATCATTGTCTGGCGGTGCGGGAAGGACTGGCTCCTTCCTGCAGGTTAGCTGGATAGAGCAGCAGGGGGGGGGGTGAGTTGGCGTCCCCGAGTCACAAGCAGATTGCCATCATCGCGGCTGGTTTTATGTAATTACTCCAAAAACTGTATCACACACATCCAAGTCGGATAATGCTTTTAGGCTATGGCATAATAGTTGGAATTGGGCGCTAAATATACTTATTATTATGGTATATTTTCATCATTTGAACAGACTTTGTAAAATTTAAATTCCCAAGGCATCATCTTTTCCAAATCCGGAACTTGCCGTTTTCCTCATTTTACAAACTGCCCGTTAATGGTTGTATTTCAGTTTTGTATAGGTCAATGTTTTCAACCACGTCTACAACTCTCAATGCGATCAAAAATCAGTGGGAAGATAGCCTTGATCTTGGCATAACTGCACAGTAGTGGAATTCAAGCCCTTTCTCGTGTCCACTTATCATCCATTCTGTGCCCGGCACAGACTTATTCAATGCAATTGGTAGTACTTTCAGGTACACTATCCGCTAGATTGGCCCACATTTATCCACTTGCCAGCGATGATTGTGGCAGGTGCCCATTTTCTCCAGGACAAAATCATATATTATGTTTTGGGGCATGTTCTAAATTGGTGCATTTTGGGCACACATCTTTCGACATACTGTCTAGGGCCATAGGGTCATTAAATGTCCCCTAATCCTGCTACTGCATTTTTGGGGTCCTTAACTGTGTCAAATTGATTAATTTAATGAAGCGGGTATGTTTGATTTACCACATTGCTGGCGAGGCTGATTTGACTAGAATGGGAGCTTTCCCGTCCCCTTCACATTTGGGTTCAAGAAGTTTATACAATTTGAAGCTTGAGAAGTGGGCTCAGTCAAAACATGTACAGTAACCAGGATATTTTGTTTAACCTCTTAATTCATATTTCTCCCCTTTTGACAATTTTGACCTTGAACTCCTCTCATAGGCATTTTTAAATTGGCTGTTGTAGGTGGCGCTATAGAGCCAATTTCTAAATTTTAACTTTCAAATGACCTAGACCCAAGAGTTTAACCATGGATTCAAGTTTTATGCAAATCAGACTTTGTTTGTGCAAACGGAAGCAATTTTTCTATTGTCAAAAACTGAAAAAAAATACGCCACTTTTTGGCGCTCTGCTGCTCAAACAACGTTCCACTGATCAAAATTCCCTGAAGTCATTTTGATGGTACATATGTTGATATTATGTGGAGCGATTTTGAGGCGAATCGGTGAAACGGCCGAGGCTGGTTTGATGTTTGTGTGAGGTGTACATTTGCAATGAATGGGGAGCGTTTGTCGTCGCCACGGCAACAGGGTAAAAAATAAGCCTTGGACCCTGTTGACTTTTTGAATCAGTAGGGCAAAACAGATTTATGTGCAAAATTTCAAACATTTTGAAAAAACTAAATTTGAAAAGGCCCATCTAAAACTTTGAAATAGTCTGTAGGGGCGCTAATGTGTCAATTTGAATCATTTCACTTTCAAATGACCTAGACCCTAGAGTTGAAGAATGTACTAAAGTTTTGTGAAAATCAGACTTTGTTTGTGCAAACGGGAGCAAATTTAATGTTGTCAAAAACGGCCAAAAAAGGTCACATTTTGCCGCTCCGCTGCTCGAACAATGTTTCACTGATCAAAAATCCCTGAGGTCATTTTGAAGGTACATGTGTTGAGATGATGTGGAGCGATTTTGAGGCGAATCGGTGAAACGGCCGAGGAGGAGTCGCTTTCCAACCGACATGTATAAAAATGATTGCGGATCATTTTTCCATTTTGCAGTGACATTTATGGGCCTCCTGTTTGTCAGAGGGCGGAGCCATGATAACATTTCGGTCGTATCTTGACTTGAGGAACATGTGTACCGAATTTCATGGCTCTACGACAAACTTGACCTCTGAATCTCCCATTGGCTGTTGTAGGTGGCGCTGTTCTGGCATTTTTTGAGTCCCATAAAAATAAACACCCAAATATCAAATTTTTCACCAGGTCTGATGTTTGGGTAAAATTTTACAACTTTTCATGCATGTTCAGGGGGTGAAATTAAGGCTCAAAGTGCAGAATTTGACATCTCTCGAGCAAAAACAATAGGCCCTTTCACCGTTCGGGGCTCGGGCCTAATCAATTCTCCACTTTCAAAAGTCTTTGAACGATGAATTCATTAAATCATCAGATTGAATGATGGATTTGAGTTAAAACTGTTAAAGCATCCAAAATCCAATGTCCCGTTCTGCACTAGTGAATGCTCTTTCAATTAAGCAAAAACACATTTTCATAAAGAGAGGGAGAAAGAAATAACTGAATCATTGGCTGCACCTCCTTCCCTGCCTGGGAGCCTCCTCAGTTCTGGATCTACAGCCTGGATCTACAGCCTCAGTCCTGGATCCCACCTCGGTCCTGGATCCCACCTCGGTCCTGGATCTACAGCCTCGGTCCTGGATCTACAGCCTCGGTCCTGGATCTACAGCCTCGGTCCTGGATCTACAGCCTCGGTCCTGGATCTACCTGGATCTACAGCCTCGGCCAATTGTGGAAGCGGATCCCTCCCTCAGGTTTCTCACTTTTCCCAATGTGTTTTGTAGTTGTTCCTTGCTGCTGCAGGAGGGTCTAAGGACAGTGATGATCCAGGACTTTTATGTAGTTATTAACAGTATCTATCGGTTTCAATGCATTATTTCATGCAACAATTCCAGGTCTGTTTCCTCATACAAATGATATAACATTGGCTTTTTAAAAAGATATGGCAACAGTCCTAATTTCTCATCATTCTGAACCCCATGGATAAGAGACATGATGGCTCTGCTCTGAACATACAAAATAATGATATAAAAAAATCCCCTAAATGTAGCTTATACGTTTGTTACTACAACATTCTCATGTGAAGAAATCCATTCGTTGTTCAAGATTGCGTAAAATACCTGATTTGATAAAAAATATGTTTCTATCCATAGTAAAAGCTGTGTGTTCAGGGCTGCAAGAACTAAACGTCAATAATGTACAAGAATTTAAAATAAAATCATCTTAAATTGAGCAAAATAAAACAGAAACCGGATATTTTTTACAGTTATGTCAAAGAGAAAATATGTACAAGTGGAGATACAATGGGAGCTAGGATCTTACAGCCACAAAAAGAAACAGTATAATATAAAACAGGGGGAAGTGAGGAGGCTCAGATCGGCGACGCAACATCCATGTCTAAAGTCAGCGAGTCTGTGGAGGAAAACAAGGAGAAGTTCAGTCAAGTTTTACTCTTGAATGCACTGGAAACGCTCCTAAGTAGCTCTAAAACAGTTGTTGTTTTGAGCTTTACCATTTTTATCTAAAGTTTGGTCACTCACCGAGATGGCCCTGCGTGGCCTCTGTCTCGTTGTGCATGAGGGAGTCCAGAGTGCGAGGGGACATGGGGAACAGGTCACTGGTGTTTCCTGAATTTGTGCTGGAACGAGACACAAAAAAACACATTCAGTTATTTACAAGAAGAAACAGAAAAATGATGAGATCCACATGCGTGATGCTGCGAAATAACTATCAATATTCTATTCAAAGGGAGAAAACATTAACATTTTAGAAATTCTATATCCCATAATGGCATTTATCTGACTGGGATAAATGCATAATACAAACCCACTGTGTGGAAAAGTGAGAACATGCACTTTTTAATGGCTACATTCTACACAAACAAACAACCACAGATGTTGTTAAAGACAGCTACATGACAGGGGAGAGGTGAGTGGTGAAGCCCCAGAGGCAATGCAAACAATATGAAATATGAATACAGGTGTGAAAGAAGGCACCTGTGTGCTTTACTTCTGTATCATATTTTGCTAACGTCATCTTTGTCTCTGTTGCTCATTTACTGAACTCTACAATAATATCCGGACACACTTCCTGGAGCTCTATAGGAATCCTAAGCCTTTAGTCCCTCGAGCATGTCCAGGGTCTTCCCCTGTGGTCTCCTTCCCATGGTTTCTCTTGTGGAGCAGCAACTATACCCCAAGCTCCTCCTGTGTGACTGAGCTCCTCCTGGCCACTTTGGTCAGAGTTCCCAAACCTCTCTCTCAACAAACAAAAAATGGTCCTCACAGATGAATATAGTTTGTTAAAACATGTTAAATCCATTTATTCATTAGGTTATTTAACCTTATAAAAAAATCACAAATGAATATCTCCCAGCTTCATCTCTTCACCCCCTGGGGGCACTGTCCCCCACTTTTAGAACCACTGCTATTGTCCAAATAACCATAGGTTTTACTCCCTCTTCCCCTAAACAGTCCAGTGCAGCTGCTGCATCACTGCACACGCTGCACCGGACTGTCGACAACTCACGCTCCATCCGTCTCTCACTGAGAACAAGAGATAGTACTTGAGGAAGGACCTCTCCACTTCCTGAAGAGGAAAAGGTCCAGGTTTGTGGAAGTCAACAGAACAACATCATCTGCAAACAGCAGAGATGAATTCCTCTGGTCCCAAACCGGAATGTCCATGGCCCCTGAACCAGTGACAGATCCAGCCCTGGTGCACATGCACTGGGAACAGGTCTGACTGTCCACAAAGTGAGCTCCAAGCTAATGGCCCTCAGTGGAGGGTCTCAGGGCCATACTTCTATATCTCCCTCCAAAGAACCCCCGTGGATCACAGAAAATCTGTACATCTATGTATTTTTGTAAGTTAGTTATTCATTAAAATGTATCAATCCTGAGAAACTCACAAAATCTACAAAATGAGAAATGAGAGAAATGCCCGACACATGAAGGAAAGTGTTTTTGGTGTGAACTAAACGCACAGCAGCACACAGACACACAGACCCCTCCGACACGCCTCTCCCCCAGGACCCTGTGCCTACCATGGGAATCCGTTCCCAAGCAGATCACTGTCCGGAAGATCCATGAACACCGAGGGGCACCTACAACGACAGGTCAATACTCGCTCAGCAAAACGCAACAAGCCCCAGCTCACAGACTGACCAGCATGCCACAGACACCTCCTAATATTCACACTGGGCCTGTCTCTCCCAGCTGCTCACAGTCAAGGCACACAGTTTAACAAATAGTATTATCTCGGTAATATTAAATCCCGTGTCCATTTTTATTTTTAACCAAATTAATGAGTAATAGAGTCTGTATAGTCCTGTACAGCTCATCTTCTTGTAGTTTTAAGTAACTTTGCTCAAACCTCATCTGTCTTTCATTACCAGGGGATAAAAAACAAAGAGAGATTCAACAGTTTGACGTTTTGAGTTGCTACGGCGATGATTGTAGAAGTGAAAATAACACTTTTGAGTAATCGTTTCTACAGGAACTTCTACTGCTGAGTGGTTGGATTTAGAGCTGTACAATGGTTGGATCAGATACTTTCATTTCATTTACTATAGACGTAAAATAAAGATACTCACGGGGTAACGCAGATAAACTTGGTCTTCAAGTACGGCTGGATGACTGCGAAAGAAAACACAACCTTGTAAAATGAACCTTGTCTGATTTAAAGAGCAAGGAACTAAATTCACAGCTTTTCATAAACAAAGCAAACAAGATAAACAAAAATTCAACACAAAAACACAGAGAGAAGATCAACTTTATTGATCTCATAATAGAGAAAAATACATTTGGCATAGATAAAATCACAAAAAAACAGGAAGTGTAGTTTTTTTTTTTAAATAGTCTCTTTTGTGCAAGATATATTATGTACAATAAAAAAGTAATTGACTATAGCTGTGACTATATTTCAGTCCCAGTGCAGGCCATTAAAGTGACTCATTGTACAGTCTGACACCGGTGGGGATGAGGGCGCACACACACACATAAGTTTGTTGCACTCACTGCTGGTGGAGTCTCCTCCCATCTCCGGCTCCGGCGCGGCCTCTGGTCTGCAGTATTTGCCGAAAGCTTCTTCTTTGGGGATTTCTGGATAGAGATAGACGAGCGGAGACACCAGGATGTTGGTGGCGTCCATGATCTTGTATCCCATGATGATGTCAGCGAACGACATGTTGTTGAGCTGCTGTTTGGTGTACGGCTCCACCGACTGGATCTGCGTCTTACCTGAACACATGAAGGCAAATATTAGACTCAGACCACCATTTGCTCCTCATTTAAGATAAGATAAGATAAAGTTTACAAATAAAATGTACGTGTCACGTTTGACATTTAATATTATCTTTTACTGGAAGAAAGTACAATCACATCAGTCCAGTCCTCAGGTCTCCTGTGGCTCAGAGAATAGACCAGGGGTTTAAGCAAAAAAAAAAGATTTGACTGAAAATTTTTGCATGGAAATTTATCACATGTAAATCACAGTAATATGCAAGACCAAGTTATATTTTTAATTACAATATATTATTGTATAATAGATTGTATATTGCAGCCATTCCCAAACTCAGTAACACCGAGGCCCCCTTAAAAATCTGACGGGTCTGCGTGGCCCCCCAAAATAATAACCAAGAAGACAACATTAAGAATAGGCTCTTCTGGTTATTTTATTTTGGGGAAATAGCCTCTGCTACAAACATTGTAATACAAAAATGATTACAGTGGATTATTCAAGTCAAATAATGAACACAAATATTTTAATATTACAAACAAAACATTATAAATTTAACATTAAATAATGATATTATTTTTTTATTTTTTTTATGACCTCCCGCGGCCCCCCTGCAGTACCCACTTTGGGAGACACTGGTATATTGAATACAGCTCAAATGAATTCTTCAAAGATATACAGTGTATTTTGATATGAAATATAAGTGGATCAAGCAACGCGTCAACTTTTTGACAGAATATTAGTGAGAGTAGCTTTACTTGAGGCGATATGGAGCGTCAACACTTTGGCTCTGTCCTCGTCAAAATATCGCAAAAGGACGATACAATTCTGTCCACATCCCTATCAAGTTTGAGTGCACAGTGCACTTCGATCAACTGCAAATGATTTAAATAAATCTACCAGCGGTAGTGATATTCTGAACGTTATTTTCTGCGATAAAGCCACAGACACGGTCTGCCATAGCAAGCCTAGTGTTAGTTGTTGCTCATGCACCAGGTAAAGATGAAGTGTGGGAAAGTGCACAAACAGCTGCCTTGTGCGCAGTTTTGAGCTGGTGGCGAATCAAAACTTTTTTCTCATTACTCCCATACATGCAATTTTTTATGGCAAAGTACGCACAAGCACCGGCCACTTTCATCTTTTCGCACCATGACTCATTGATTGGCTCTTTTACATCACGCTGAGTTTTGCAAGAAGATCGCAAACAAGACAATATCAAAAGCTCACCAAGACATGTTTGTCCCCATTCCCAGTCGCAGCAAAGTCCGTTTTGTACATTCCGTTAAGTAAAATAGCATTGCGTTTGGTAAACGTTAATTACCTTTCCTCTATTACGCGCCCAGCTTACCAGTCCGCGGATCTGCTGCTGTTATTGCTCCGTTCGAGATTCAATTTTTCTCCTCTTCTCCTTTTCAAAAGCTCCGTGCAGTTTCCAGAAACTTTCACCTCCGTGTTACCAATGCTAACTTCATCGCGTCTTCATTTGCGCGTGAGCTCAGCTACGTCCCATTGCCTTGATTCATTTGCGGAGCGCTCATGTGGCCACGGCACGTTCAAGGCCCACTCGTGATTATATTACTTATTATTTCTATATACATATAAATACAATTATATTCAAATTATTATTATACATCGAGATATATATATATATATATAAAAAACAGACTCACACGTATATGTATTACTATATATTATTTTTATAATCAATCATTTCATTGTGTGTATTATTATCATTATATATATATTTTTATATAGAGGGGTTGGACGCTCCAAGAGGGGTTGGACGCTCCACTTTTCTGGAGTTTCCCGCGGGGAGAGGCGGCGAGCTGGGGTGGCCATTCTCATTGCCCCCCATCTCAGCCGCCATGTGTTGGAGTTCTCCCCGGTGAATGAGAGGGTCGCGTCCCTCCGCCTCCGGGTGGGGGACAAGTCTCTCATTGTTGTGACGGCCTACGGGCCTAACAGCAGTGCAGAGTACCCGGCCTTCTTGGAGTCCTTGGGAGGGGTACTGGACGGTGCACCGCCCGGGGACTCCGTTATTCTCCTGGGGGACTTCAACGCCCATGTGGGAGTCGCCAGTGACACTTGGAGAGGGGTGATCGGAAAGAACAGCCCCCCTGATCTGAACCCGAGCGGTGTTCAGTTGTTGGACTTCTGTGCCAGTCACAGTTTGTCCATCACGAACACCATGTTCGAGCACAAGGGTGTCCACCAGTGCACGTGGCACCAGGACACCCTAGGCCGGAGGTCGATGATCGACTTTGTTGTCGTATCATCTGACCTTCGGGTAAAAAGAGGGGCGGAGCTGTCAACCGATCATCACCTGGTCGTGAGTTGGATCCGCTGGCAGGGGAAGAAGCCGGTCAGACCTGGCAGACCCAAGCGTATAGTGAGGGTCTGCTGGGAACGTCTCGCTGAGCCCCCTGTCAGACGGACTTTCAACTCGCACCTCCGGGAGAGTTTCTCCCAGGTCCCGGCGGAGGAGGGGGACATTGAGTCCGAGTGGACCATGTTCTCTGCCTCAATCGCCGATGCGGCAGCTCGTAGCTGTGGTCGCAAGGTCTCTGGTGCTGGTCCCGGCGGCAACCCCCGAACCCGGTGGTGGACACCGGCAGTAAGGGATGCTGTCAGGCTGAAGAAGGAGTCCTATCGAGCCATGATGGTTCGGGGGACTCCTGAGGCAGCTGTCCAGTACCGGCAGGCCAAGCGTGCCGCGGCCCGGGCTGTTGCAGAGGCAAAAACCCGGGACTGGGAGGAGTTCGGAGAGTCCATGGAGCATGACTATCGGTCGCCTCGAAGAGATTCTGGCAAACCATCCGGCGCCTCAGGAGGGGGAAGCAGTTCTTTGCAGTAAGGGCGGCACGGTGGCAGAGTGGATAGCACTCTCGCCTCTCAGCAAGAAGGTCCTGGGTTCGAATCCCGGTTGGACCAGGGCCTTTCTGAGTGGAGTTTGCATGTTCTCCCCGTGTCTGCGTAGGTTTCCTCCGGGTGCTCCGGTTTCCCCTACCACTAAAAATATGTACAATAGGTCTGGCATGTGCCTCCTGTACTGGCCCCACTCCCAAAAAAAATAACAATTGTAAACCGCTTTGAGACTCCGATGTGCAGTGAAAAGGCGGTATATAAATAAAGATTACTTACTACTACTTACTTACTTACTTTGCCAACACCATGTACGGTGCGGGTGGAGAGCTGCTGACCTCGACTGGGGATATTGTCGGGCGGTGGAAGGAATACTTTGAGGTTCTCCTCAATCCCCCCGTCACGTCCTCTGTTACAGAGGCAGAGGCTGAGGATGTTGAGGCGGATACATCCATCTCCCTGGCTGAGGTCACCAAGGTGGTTGGTAGCCTCCATGGTGGCAAGGCTCCGGGTGTGGATGAGATCCGCCCTGATTATCTAAAGTCTCTGGATGTTGTAGGACTGTCTTGGCTGACACGTCTCTGCAACATCGCGTGGCGCTCGGGGGCGGTGCCAATGGAGTGGCAGACCGGGGTGGTGGTCCCTCTCTACAAGAAGGGGGACCGGAGGGTGTGTTCCAATTATCGTGGGATTACACTCCTCAGCCTCCCCGGTAAGGTCTACTCCAGGGTACTGGAGAGGAGGTTACGGCCGATGGTCGAATCTCGGATCCAGGAGGAGCAGTGTGGATTTCGTCCCGGTCGCGGAACACTGGACCAGCTCTATACTCTCCATCGGATACTCGAGGGTTCATGGGAGTTCGCCCAACCTGTCCACATGTGTTTTGTGGATTTGGAGAAGGCGTTCGACTGTGTTCCCCGGGGTGTCCTTTGGGGGGTTCTCCGGGAGTACGGGGTCGGGGGTCCTCTGCTGAGGGCCATCCGATCCCTGTATGACCGGAGCCAGAGCTGTGTTCGCATTGCCGGCAGTAAGTCAGACCTGTTCCCGGTGAATGTTGGCCTCCGACAGGGCTTGCCTTTGTCACCGATTCTGTTCACTGTATTTATGGACAGAATATCTAGGCGCAGCCAGGGGTCGGAGGGGGTCCGGTTCGGAGACCACAGGATTTCATCTCTGCTGTTTGCGGACGATGTTGTCCTGTTGGCTCCAACGAACCAGGACCTGCAACATGCACTGGGGCGGTTTGCAGCCGAGTGTGAAGCGGCTGGGATGAGAATCAGCACCTCCAAATCCAAGGCCATGGTGCTCGACCGGAAAAAGGTGCCTTGCCCTCTGCAGGTGGGTGGAGAGGTCCTTTCTCAAGTGGAGGAGTTCAAGTATCTCGGGGTCTTGTTCACGAGTGAGGGAAGAATGGAGCGTGAGATTGACAGGCGGATCGGTGCAGCGTGCGCAGTGATGCGGTCGCTGTATCGGACCGTTGTGGTAAAGAGGGAGCTGAGCCGAAAGGCAAAGCTCTCAATTTACCGGTCAATCTTCGTTCCCTCCCTCACCTATGGTCATGAACTTTGGGTAATGACCGAAAGAACGAGATCGCGGATACAAGCGGCCGAAATGAGCTTCCTCCGCAGAGTGGCTGGGCGCTCCCTTAGAGATAGGGTGAGGAGCTTAGTCTCACGGGAGGAGCTCGGAGTAGAGCCGCTGCTTCTCCACGTCAAGAGGAACCAGTTGAGGTGGCTCGGGCATCTGTTCCGGATGCCTCCTGGACGCCTCCCTGGGGAGGTGTTCCGGGCACGTCCCACCGGGAGGAGGCCCCGCGGAAGACCTAGGACACGCTGGAGGGACTATGTCTCTCAGCTGGCCTGGGAACGCCTTGGGGTCCCCCCGGACGAGCTGGAGGAAGTGTGTGTGGATAGGGAAGTCTGGGCGTCTCTGCTTAGACTGCTGCCCCCGCGACCCGACAACGGATAAAGCGGAAGAAAATGGATGGATGGATGGATGGATATATTTTTTTTTTTCCAGACCAATTTCATTTGACGGAAATCCGTCACCTAGACGGAACTCTTTAATCCCTGGAATAGACTTTAAAACTGCTCTGCTTGTGTCTTTCCATGGTAAGTAAGTAAGTAATCTTTATTTATATACCGCCTTTCACAGAGCCCATGCAAACTCCACTCAGAAAGGCCCTGTTCTGACCAGGATTCGAACCCAGGACCTTCTCAGCGAGAAGGTCTATCTGCTCAGCCACCATGCCTCCCCAAAGTACATCTGTGACATATTGGTGTCGTTTGAACCAACTCGGACTCTGAGGAGCACAGAGACTGGCCTCTTGCTTGTGTGATATTATTTTTTTTACGTTTTTAATATTTCCTATCATCTTATTGTGTATTTTTTATCTTCTATGCCCTGTGGGATTTTAATTGTATTTTATAATGTTTAGAATTTGTTTAGAAGGAACACTCCTGTGGACTCACCACCTGCAGAGGGTCAGTGAGGGGCTGGTGCTATGAGACTTGGGTGGCATCTCTGACTGCCACCCCCCTGACCCAGAAATGGATTAAAGGGTAGAAAATGGATGGATGGATGTTTAGAATTTATGCATGATGTAATATGGGTTGGTGCTTTGTGTTGCCTTGTGTAGGAAAGGCGCTCTACAAAATTGATTGATTGAAATTGGTAAAGATGGCCGAGTAAAAACAAAAAAAAAGTTGTATTAATAACTATTTTTATTGTTATTATTGTTTAGAGTCCATTTCTCCACTGTGAGATAAGTAAAGTGTTATCCTATCGTATCTTATATTGTGTCTTACGTATTGAAACGTTTCCAATATCTGGCACTCACCGGAGATGTCCTTCTCGACCCACGTGAAGGTGATGCCTCCCTCTTTGCTGCTCTCGCTGAAGCGCAGCAGGAAGGTTCCAGGAGGTTTGGGGCTGAGGAGCGCTCTCTCTCGTTCTTTGCTGATGAAGCCCATGATGTAGCTGCGCACAAAAGGATCGGGAATCACTTCTGGAAATCTCCGCCACGTTCAATGAGAAACAAACAAAGCATCTCGCCTCACCCTTCGTTCCATAGAGCCAGGATGTACTTCTTAACCAGGTCAATGATGTTGTCCAACCACACCCAGAACGAGAAGCCCTTCCCAGCCATGTTTTCCTGCCGGACGGGAACAATATAAAAAACAATACGGGACCAAACAAAAGCAACTCATTCATGTCTGTGCAGAAAACTCACTTTACAGAACTTGGCCCATGTGATTTGGCAACCAGAGTAGTTCACACAAGGTCCTGAACCAAAGAAGCAGAGAAAGAGAAAGTTCAAGTGACAGTAGGTAAAATGCACCCTAAGTGGTCTGACAAAGCCATTACAATAACTATCACACTTTTATAATCACAGAAATGGTTCAAAGTGTGTGTTTCTGATGTACAACAACTTATGTTTGTAAACAAATGTGTGGTGCCGACTTTATTTTATTCTACTTTTTTATTATCCTACTTGACACTTACTTCTGCTTACTACTACTTTACGCTAAAGTCAGTTTTTTTACTAAATTCTTGCTTCTTGGTTATGCTAAAGCTAGAGATTTTATACATGCATCTTTTTTATGCTGTAGTTAAAGCATTTATTTTATTGTTTGTTTATCCTGTGCTGTGGGCTCCTCGTTCCTACTGTTCTATAACCAATGATGCAACACTGAAATTTCCCCACTGTGGGACGAAAAAAAAACGTCTTAATCCTCGGGTGATCAAAAGTAGAAGAAAAAATTCCAAAATTAGCGTCTAGGCAAGGCAAGGCAAGTTTATTTGTATAGCACAATTCATACACAAGGCAACTCAAAGTGCTGAACAGAACAAGAAAGCATTAAAATCATAAATAATCACAGTACATTAAAAAAAAAAAAGATAAAAATATAAAATCCCTCAGTTGTATGCACAGCTAAACAGAACCGTCTTTAACCTGGTTTTAAACATTGTCAGAGAGGAGGCCTGTCTCACATCTTCAGGAAGACTGTTCCAGATTTTAGCAGCATGAATCTGAAAAGCAGCCTCTCCATGTTTAGTTCTGACTCTGGGCACTAACAGGAGTCCAGTCCCTGTGCTCCTCAGAGTCCGGGCTGGTTCATATGGGACTAACATGTCACTAATATAGTTTGGTGCGAGGCCATGGAGAGACTTGTAACAAGCAGAGCTGTTTTAAAGTCTATTCTCTGAGCCACAGGAAGCCAGTGCAGGGACCTGAGGACTGGACTAATGTGGTCGTACTTCCTGGTTCTAGTCAGGACTCGAGCTGCTGCATTTTGAATGTACTGCAGCTGTTTTACAGCCTGTTTGGACAGACCTGTGAGCAGGCCATTGCAGTAGTCTAACCTACTGGAGACAAATGCATGGATAAGAATCTCCAAGTCTGCTTTAGACACTATGTTTTTGATCCTGGCAATGTTTTTTAGATGGTAAAAAGCTGCTGATGTTACTGATTTGATGTGGCTATTAAAATTTAAGTCTGAGTCCAGTATTACCCCTAGATTTCTGACCTTGTTTGAAGGTTTTAGGGAGAGAGACTGTAGGTGACAGATGACGCTCTCTCTTTGTTTCTGGGGACCAAAGACAATCATTTCAGTTTTGTCTGCGTTTAGCTGAAGGAAGTTGTTTTGCATCCACTCACTGATCTGTTGGATACAGTGAAGGAGTGAGTCCACTGGTCCATGTTCTCCTGCAGTCAGTGAGACATAGATCTGAGTGTCGTCTGCATAGTTATGATAGGACACTTTGTTTCTGCGTATTAACTGACCTAACGGCAACATGTAAAGATTGAACAGAAGAGGTCCCAGGATCGACCCCTGTGGTACTCCACAGGTCAGGGCCATATGATCTGAGACACAGTCTCCAATCTCCACAAAGTACTTCCTGTCTTCAAGGTAAGACCTAAACCAACTTAGGGCGGTGCCAGCGACTCCAACCCAGTCCTCTAGTCTCTGTAAGAGGATCTCATGGTCGACGGTGTCAAAGGCAGCACTCAGATCTAACAAGATTAAGATTGAGACTTTGCCTGCGTCAGTGTTCAGCCGGATATCGTTTGTAACCTTGACAAGAGCAGTCTCAGTGCTGTGGTGGGGTCTAAAGCCGGACTGAAACATATCAAATGAGTTGTTAATTATAAGAAATCTAGTAAGCTGTAGGTAGACAACTTTCTCAAGGACTTTCCCCATAAATGGCAGATTTGAGATGGGACGATAGTTGTTAAGTACCGTAGCATCCAGGCTGCTCTTTTTTAGCAGGGGCCTGATGACTGCCGTTTTCAGGGCCTTTGGGAATATTCCAGAATGAAGGGACATGTTTACTATCTGTGTGAGTGAAGGTAACAGACTGCCCAGAACAGACTTCAGAAATCTAGTGGGTAGTACATCCAGGCTGCATGTGGAGGAGCTCAAACTGGAGATTATTTCTTGGACATTTTGATCATCTACAGGTGCAAAGTAAGTTAGCTCAGAGAGCCTTTCTGGCTGTTGAATGGTTATCTGTGGATTGGAGACAATGGCGTTTTTGATGCCTTGAACCTTGTCATTGAAAAAGTGTGCATTGCATTTACGTTTGGAAGTTAGCTCTAATGGCATCTGAACAGGGGGGTTTGTTAATCTATTAACTGTTGAAAACAGAACACGCAGATTGTTGCTGCAGCCTTCAATCATTTCAGAAAAATACCTTTCTCTCGTACTACGTAGCACCCGGTTAAACTCGCACAACTTATCTTTGAATATCTTGTAATCAACCTGGAGGTTGGACTTGCGCCACTTCCGCTCGACCCTCCGGCACTTTCTCTTCAGTGCTCTGACCGAGTCTGCTTTAGCCCACGGCGCCTTCTGCTTATTTTTCACTATTTTAACCTTCACAGGGGCAACGGTATCCAGAACATTCAAAACACTAGAGGTGACAGAGTTAAACAGTTCATCTACAGTAGAATACGATGCATTTTCAAAGTTTATCATTCCCATAAATAGTTCACTCGTATTTTCATTTATGTGCCTTCTTCGAACAGTTGCAGAGTCCACTGGTGGTTTGTTAGTGTGATGGCAATCTGCTTGTGACTCGGGGACGCCAACTCACCCCCCCCCCTGCTGCTCTATCCAGCTAACCTGCAGGAAGGAGCCAGTCCTTCCCGCACCGCCAGACAATGATGCAAATCACTGTCTCACCCCTGTCCCTTTCGCATCTGTATGCCTGCCTCTCTACATCCTGCATGACCATTGTCTGTCTGTTCGCACCTCCATCCCAGACGGCGCCAACGCTCCCCATGCGCCTCCTCACCGGTGGCCCCCTCCCATCTGTTGTGGGCGGGACTGGCTTTCGTGTGTGTCTTGTATACAGGAAACTCGGGGCTCTGCGCCCAGAGCTGGTACATGCTGCCTTTGTGTGTATGTGCTGGCTCTCCGCACGTGTGTATAATAAACTTACGCTCCTGATTTAAGACAAATACTTTTGGGCTTTCTCCTTGTTTTGGGGTATGTAATTCTACAACAATTTGGCGTTGCTGGCATGTCTTGGCATGGATACTTTCGGCGGGGACGAGCGGCCGCGTTTGGCCGACCTGGAAACAACACCAGCCTCTTCTCTATTTGGAGACAAAGGAGGGCGCGCTCGTCCGGCGCGTGAAAGGATTCTTTGGCCACACAAGACCAAAAAGAACCTAACTTGGTGAGTTTTGTCTTTTCATCTGCGTAACAAGCACTTAAGTGTACACGGGGATTTGTTTATTTATGTATTTTTGGGGTATTTCATGCATTGCCACAGCATAGACTGTGTGCGGGATTTTTGGGGGCTTTTGTTCTAGATTGAAGCTAGCGGCTGCGCGTTAGTATCGCTCTGTAAGCGACCCTGGAATCTCTGAGTGTCTTCAGCCAGAACCGCTCCGTTTTCAAGAACGCGCGCTCGCTGGTTGAACCAGCGGGGGGGGGAACGGAGCGCCCCAAAGTGGGTAAGAGCAGGGAGAGACTAAGCGGGTTAGGCCCATTGTTCTGTACGAGAAAATGGGAAAATCAATCTAGAGATGCCACACCGAGGGGAAGGTTAACGTCCCCCGTTACAATGACAATGGAAAAACGGTTCGGACCTAAAGCTATGGAGGCTCTATGTCTCCGAATCAACTACGCATCTTGCGTGATAATTTAGAAGAAGAAGGGAAGAAAAAATATACTTGGTTTTAAGAATATCACGGCAAAAGACGTTAGAGAAAGAAATATGTAAAAACAATAGCTCCTCCGCTTTTCACCGAAGCGGAGAACACACAGGCGGACACACACACACACACATCCCCCACACCCCCACACCCCCACCCTACCGCCCTTTTTCCCCTACTAACAACAAGTGTGCATTGCATTTACGTTTGGAAGTTAGCTCTAATGGCATCTGAACAGGGGGGTTTGTTAATCTATTAACTGTTGAAAACAGAACACGCAGATTGTTGCTGCAAGCCTTCAATCATTTCAGAAAAATACCTTTCTCTCGTACTACGTAGCACCCGGTTAAACTCGCACAACTTATCTTTGAATATCTTGTAATCAACCTGGAGGTTGGACTTGCGCCACTTCCGCTCGACCCTCCGGCACTTTCTCTTCAGTGCTCTGACCGAGTCTGCTTTAGCCCACGGCGCCTTCTGCTTATTTTTCACTATTTTAACCTTCACAGGGGCAACGGTATCCAGAACATTCAAAACACTAGAGGTGACAGAGTTAAACAGTTCATCTACAGTAGAATACGATGCATTTTCAAAGTTTATCATTCCCATAAATAGTTCACTCGTATTTTCATTTATGTGCCTTCTTCGAACAGTTGCAGAGTCCACTGGTGGTTTGTTAGTGTGATGACAAAACGCGTAATATGGCACTTTTAATATTATAATAATTAATTTTAACCGCGTGCGCCTCATTGAGAATACATACTCAAAACTACCCCTGCTTCTAAACTACAGCTGCATGTTTTTATGGATAAATATTGAACATGTGTCGGGTCATGTTGGCTATGTAAAGTAACGGAGGTCATAAATGAGTTATAGTGCAATGCAAGTTTCATGTTGAGGCGATGAGAGAATGGCTTCGTTGCTGAGACTTCTGGGAATAAAACTGCTCTTGTCAACATATATATATATATATTTTGCTGACTGCTGGGTTTTTCCTGTAGTATTGGACAGCATGCTTTGTTTTCGTTGTTGTTAAAAGCTTTAAAGTGTATGATTTTGCTGATGGATCACTGAGGCTGGAATCCCCCCCATATACACATGCAGTTTGCTGTTGCTTCCACGCTCCTTATAGACAAAGTGGGGTAAAGTGTCTTGCTCAAGGACACAATGACAGTAGACAGCAGTGGGAGTCGGTGTGGAAAAGGTCTTGTATATGTTTGAATGTAAATGTGTATGTCCCAAAATCTTCCTATATGGACAAGAGCTAAAAATGATCATGGTTTTGCTATAACAGTAAAGGCAGGGCATCTGGTCTATATAACTGTGTATCTGTGGAAAACATTGCATAAACACATACATATAATTGAATTTCAGTTTGGTATTTGATTGGAGTTTAATTATATATAATTCATGTGTTTATAAGGAGACAATAGTAACAGTTTTGTATCTCAGAAGTTTATGTAAGTGGAATAATGCATATGTTCAGTGGAGAAACATGCCAATACAGACAGTGGGAAGAGGCTTACACTCAAAGAATTTATTATTATGTATTATGGGCTGCTATGAATTCAATTTTGATGTTGATTGGCACAATTACTTTACACTATTACTCATAAATGGAGTAAACATAATTACTCATATTATTACTTAATGTATACTATTACTCATGTAGTAATGATAATTTGACCGATCAGTGATATAGGTCAGAGTTGTGGAGATGGAAGAAACTTACATTAATGCATGGAACGAATTGAAGAGGTCAAAACTGTTATCTCCGTTTTGAAAATGTGTAAAAAAGTGAGTTCCTTCGAGCTGTAATCTTCAACAGGTTTTGTTATTGGCGGTAAATGTATAAGGATTCACTCAAGAAGAGAGAAAATGTAGTTCTTTGATACTAAAATAGATCAATCTTTTCTAACTACTTAGTAAAGAGCAAAGTGTGAGGCTTTCAGATTTGTCAGGTTTTTAACTATCTATTCAATTGACATCCACTGATTTTTTTTGTGTGTTTTAAAAAATTCAATAAAGTTAAAATGACTGAATTGTGATATGGAGGTTTGGTATGAAACAAATGACCGATGGCGGCTTCATGAATGCAGCCGGGTCGATACGCCCTCCTCACAACAAAGTCAGAGTCACTACTTTTATATGAATCAATAGGATTTGGAGATTCTCTACACATTTCAGAATTATATGATGATTTATGTCTAATGTGTAATGGGCTGTGCAGCGTGTTACTTTGTGTGGGAAAAGCACAAAAGGTTTATGGATTGATTGATTGACTGTAAGTGTGTGGTTGAAATGAGCCTCCCCTGCATTCTCACTTGAAAAACCCCCCCGTAACTTTGACATATATTTTTGTCGACTTTTTGTTAATAAAACAAAACATACTGTATATGTATTGTTCCTGTCTGCCATGGCTCGCAAAAAAAGTATTCATTCATTCATTCCATATATACTTTTACTCTCTGGCTCTTATCACCCCGTTTTGTGGTCCTCTGTTTTATCTGTTTCATCTGTTTCATTTATTTCATTGTTTTTAGTTCAACTTTTTGTTTAAAAAATTGGATAAGTGGTATTTTATTGTTTTTATTGCTTTTTAATTGTTTTTATTTAGCTTATTCTATTTTTGATACACATTTAAAGCTGGCACACCTGTTACTTTTATCTCTGTGCAGCACTTTGGAAACGTATTATTGAAAAGTGCTGTATGAATGAAACGGATTCGATTGGATGTATATAAGAGAAATGTTGTAATCAGGGCCTATATCCAACAGAAAATACCTGTTTTTATACTTTTTCTCAGTGCAAATGATTCAACCGTTATGCTAAAAGTAGCAAGATGAAGCTTTGACGACGCAGCTATTAGAAAGGCGTTTAAACGGTGCACATTTAAATTCATGCAGCACTTTTCTACTTTCTCAAGGCACTTAACATGAAGGAACCACACACACACACACACACACACACACGTCCATGCATCAGGGGACGCAGAGCAAGTAAACACAGCAGCAATGGTAGTTATGTCAGGAGCAGGATTCGAACCAGCAACCTCCATCTCAGAGAACACACACACACACACACACGGTAACACAAAAACCCAGGGCAAAGAGTAAGAGTAGGTGTGTATCAGTCAAAAAAAAGTTTCAGTTTTATAGCCCCTTAATCTTATTGTTTTCATTTCGATGTCCCGCCCTCCACCTTTTCACCAATCAGAAAGTCTGTGATCCGCAAAACTAAAAGAATGTTTTAATTCTCAAATCTACAATGACAAATCAAGGAATAAAACCAGGATTTCTATCTTTGTGAAAAATGTGTTGGTTGTAGATTTGTTGCTGACGAAACTCTTGTCTATTCAGCTGTTATGGTCCCAGCTGGATTCTTCTGCATATCTGGCAACCTGAGTCAGGGAAAATAGGAGAGGTTGCAGTACCGATTTTGGCCAGATTTTTACATACTGCTCCTTTAAACTATGAACCCTGTTTGGTGTGTGCAATCACAGTGCTCTTCTTTCCTTCTTCTCTGTAATGTGTGCAACGATGGCACTGAAATCTCCCCAATGTGGGACAGATTAAGGAATATCTTATCTTAAAACATAAAAAGTCACATCATGGAGAAGTATAGATCACTTGAACTGGACTACTTCCTGTTGTAGTAACTGTTGTGGGCGATACTGTGGCCGTCAAATCCCGGTCAGAACAGGGCCTTTCTGTGTGGGGTTTGCATGTTCTCCCCATGTCTGCGGTTTCCCTTGTTGTTTTTTCAAATGTTACAGAGGGATTTTGATTCCGATTCTTTCCAAAACGGCTGTGTGGAGTAAAAGCAGGTGACATTTGCATTTGTAATTGGCACAAATCGGTGTTCAGTGTTTTTTGAAATGTCAGGACGAACATCTGTCGACTTTGTGATGTTCCGTTTTTCAAAGCTCGTGTAAATGTCGCTCACGGTTTGATTTAAATACTGTTTCACTGATTGACTGATGGACGTTCAAAGTCAAAGGATTCATTTTGTGTTCATATGAGATTTTGGCCTAATATCTAACAGCAGTTAAAAATTAAAGCAGTCGGACTCCCACTGATGACTGCTGTCGTTGTGTACTTGGGCAAGACACTTAACCCCACTTTGCCTGAATCCCCTGCTGGAAGATCAAGGCTCCTGTGGACTCAGCACCTGCAGGAGGATCAGTGAGGGGCTGGTGCTCTGTGTACTGGGTGCAGCTCTGACTGCCACCCCCCGACCCAGAAATGATTAAGGGGAAGAAAATGGATGGATGGATGGATCTAACAGCAGTGTCTCTGGCCAACTTTGGGGATGCCCTTTAACATATTCTATTTGTCTAACAATCAAACTCCCAGATTTCTGACACTACTGGAACTCCCAGAGCAGTCAATTTGATGGCTCCTATTCAAATCAATGGAAATCTGAAATAAATCCCAAAAAAACCTTTTCGTTTTTTACTACCTTCATTTTTTTTGGATTCTCTAAGATGTAGGAACACTAATAACAACACCAATATATGTATTTTTTTGGGTGGAAAAATGTTGGTTGCTAAGTGACTGAAAATGGCTACGTTTGATTTCTACATTAAAATGAATGGAGCAGTCAAAATGACAACTCACATTAAAAAAAAAACAAAAAAAAGATAATTTCCCTAACATTAAAATGAACTACACATAGAAACAGAGTAAGTCACAAAGTTATTATTTGACCATTTTTTAAGTAATTATAATTACACTTCAAAAACTAAAAGCTGTCAAATTGACTGCTCTGGGAGTTGTAGTGTTCAACTATAATAACCAGTTCATCCTCAAACATAATCCTCACATTTCAGACATTTTTATTGAGTTCATTTGCAGTTATTCTTTCAGCTCTTTAAGGTTTCTCATTTTTTCCCACTGGGTTTTTGAGTCGTTCCTCGCAGATGCAGGAGGGTCTAAGGACAGAGATGATCCGGGAACATTTAAGAACATTTAAGGACATTTATTAACATTCATGGACAGTGGTCATCTTCGTCACCAACGGCCCGTATGTGTTTGTTATCATTGCTAAAGTCCTCCCGAGACGACCGCTGTTGTCATTTAGGGAATTGAATTGAAATCATGCACTGCAAATTATGAGGTAATAATTGCTTGAATCGAGTGGTTTTTATCTTAATCTGAGCACATTCTGAGTACAGTCTTCAAACAAGATTCATTTAGTCTTCAAAAACTGCTGCTTTCTTTTCTCATTCAAAAGCAGAGACATTTCTTAAATCTAAATCTAATTCTGCTTGTCCCTTTGTCAAATGTTTATTTAAGGCATCCAGAATGTGCTGAATTTAAGATACATTTAGTCCAATTTGAGCAATTTTGGACTTATTTTTCATCACTTTTAGCGGTGTACTTTAGACTTATTTAATTGCGCTGGTCTAAAGTATGATTTGGATCTGTTCCGTTGCAGCCTGCGTGTGAAAGTATTGTCTGTCTAATAAGCTGTGAGTTGACTTCAATAGCTTTCTGAGGAAACCACATTGGCTTCTCAAACGGCTCTCACTTTGTCTCCTCTTAGTTTTATTGGAACCGAATAGACCATAATTGCATTCTGTACTTTCAAGCCTCGGTTTTGAACTGCCTGCAGGGGATAGAGATAGAAAACCCTGAGAAAAGGGGAAAAAAACAACTCATTCGGTTCAAGCTAGCGAGCAAGCAGCAAGTAAAAGTAGACATGTATGTACTTCTTATTCTAGAGTCAGAGATTTTGTAATTCAAGTAGCAATATGGAAGATTTTCATGTCATGTCATCATTAAATGGCCCTCAGCTGTCAAAAAGCATTCATAAAACATGCTGTTTTCCAATACTACTTTAACTGATAACTGTAGTTCAGAGATATTTGGATTTCAAATTTGGTTTTACAGCCCTTAAATCTTGTTATTGTTTTCACTTCGATGTACCGCCCTCCACTGTTTTGTCAATCAGAAAGTCTGTGATCCGGGTTGCCAGAACTCACAACATCGAGCTGGTCACACTGGTAACATGCAGAACAAAACAAGGAATAACATGTTGGTTAAAGATTTATTGTTGACAAAACTCTTGTCTATTCAAATATTATGGTTCCAGCTTAATTAATTTGCATATCTGGCAACCTGAGAGTGGGAGAGGTTGCAGTACCACTTTTGGCCAGATTTGTACATACTGCTCCTTTAATTCTTGCTTCTTCATTTTGCTAAAGTTGGGGATTGTAGATTTCTCCCTAAAGCTATAGATTTTATTTTTTGTTTTAAGGTGGCTGCGGCTGCAAAGTGCTAAACTGCCGTTGTCTCCTTGGGGAAAACACTTCACCCACATTGCCTAGAATGAGTGTGTGTGTGTGTATGAATGGTTGGTGGTGGTCAGAGAGGCACATACTGGTTGCCTTGCTTCTGTCAGTGTGCCCCAGGGCAGCTGTGGCTACAGTAGCAGTTTATCAGCACCGTGTATGGAGAGAATGAATAATGACATGTGAACCATCTTTGAGTGTCCAAAAAGTGCAATTTATAAATGATACGTTATTATTATTGTCAGAAAACTATTTTGTATACTCCTGTTCTACTTGATGAGTCGAGCTGAGAGCTGATTGGCTGAGTGAGGGCGGTCCTCTCTTTTACCTTCACTGTCTAAAAAATGAAAAGATGTGACAGAAACCAAAAACTATAAACTATAGAGCGAGAGTTCACTGTTAAACTATTTGGATGGATTTTTTATTTCAGTTTAGTACAATTTTATTTTTCTGTTTGATAGTTAGGTACTCCATCTTTAAATACTAGTTTTCAAGGCATTGAAATCATATTAAAAACTTATGCTTCCATCTCTACAGACCTGTGTCGCACAATCAACCTTACAGATAAACATGTATTTTTCTTGATGTGTCGTAGAACCAAAGTGATAATGGATGGATGCTCATAGATCGATAATACATCAGATTCTTGCTTCTTTTTTATGCTAAAGTCAGACATTTCATACTTGCTTCTTTTTTAATGCTTAATTAGAGATTTTATTTTATTTTAGTAAAGAGTTTTTTTTCATTT